>OZ035880.1:24693937-25893937 GCA_964034835.1 Muscina levida
TGTAGGGAATTTTCTTTTAGACAAATTTCTTAGAAATAATATTTTCTTACACCAAAAAAATTTATGAAATAATTACGTAGGTACTTTCGGACTAAAAGTTCTTTGTTTACAAAAACTATTAATGTACAGGAGATTTTCGTAAAAACTGTTGAAATAGAGGAGACTCTATTTAGCAACTTCTCATATAGAAAATTCGAAATCTATTTCTTGTATATGATTTTCTTAAGAAAAACATACAAAAATGTATTTTTTTCATTAAAACTTCATATGAAAAGTATTTGTTTTCTTATAGAACATCTAAATACTAAATATATTTCATTCAGAAATATTAGTTTGTTAGAAGAGTTTATTTTTAGAAGCATTTTTTATAGAAAATTATCGTAAAAAGTTTTTCGTTGAATTTGTATAGGAATATATGTCTTAAACTTTTCGTACAGAAATGTTTTTTTGTCTTTAGCTCTTTTGACCCACTGTATAAAGAAGTGTTTTTGCTATAGAAAGAGACTTTTTATGGAACCTTTTTAAAATTTTTTGTACAAATGCTTTTTTTTCCTCTTCGCTACAAATATTTCTTCATAGATTTGTTTTATGTAGCATATTTTTATATAGGAGTATCTTGTTTACAATAGCAAAATATCTTGTTGTCACAACTCTGTTTAATTTGTGTCCTCTATTTCAATGTGTAGTTTGACTCGTATATTGACTTTGCAGTTATGCTGATAGAAGAATCTTTCAGCCAGTAAGAGATAGCCAATCAAGTGTCAGCATATATCGGAGTTAATAAATATTGAGTGTTTTATAGTTAATGGAGTAATAATGACCGTCCTATCTCTGTAATTGTTGACCCTCGACTTGTATAACAATGCATTACCGAATAACTCAAGTTTTGCCGCGTTCCTTTTTATTGTATTGTATGTTTTGTAGAATATTTATTGATTAATAACAGTTCGAACTACAAATTTCGAATTGGATAGTAAAACGTAGAATAAGAGAGAGAATTACCTATTGAAAAAGGAACTATACATTTGATTGCTTAGAATCTTCTGTATAGGCCGATTTCGAAAACTAGATTTTCCCAAAACATCTGTTTTATTTCCTTTGTAAAAATCAGATAATTTGGGATAATTTAACAATTAAACAAAAATAAAGAACTATTTATGAAGAATTATCTCTATGGGTTTTATTTATATATTTTATTAAATTTTTTTTATTTATTCATTTATTAAAGAAATTAAGTTAAACAAATTATACACTATAAAAATACATAAGAAAAATTTAAAAACATGAAAACAAAGATGTAACGGGAATTTATATTTCTTTAAAAAAAGGAAAAAAAAATAAGAAAGTATGTTTTTTCAAAATTAAAAATAGGTATAATTTTTTTTGGTGGTTTGCAGCAAAAACTTTTCTTTTTAGGTAATAATGAATTGACTTCTATTATTAACTATAATTAAAAATAAAAGTCATTTAATACTTTGTCTTTTCTTAAAAATTATAGTTTTTTGAAGTTATATATTTTCCTTTTACTAAAGTAAATTTAGGAAACTTATAAAATTTTGTTTTTTCCAATATGTTCTTTTATAGAAATGTTGAAAACTAAAGATGGAAAAAAAAAATTTTTAACTTTTGTTTTAAAGAAATGTTTTTTTTTTAAATTCCAAAGATGAACAATACTAATTTAATAGCTTATTTTTTTAATTTTAAAGAAAAAAAATTGTTTTTTGACTTTTGTTTAAAATATTTTTTTTAAATTCGAAAGATGAATGATACTAATTAAATTACTGTATTTTTTTAATTTAAAAAAAAATTTTAGATGGTCTTTTATATTTACAAAAATTAATTACAAAGAAGTTTTTAATCTTTTTCCATATGTATTTTTTTAAGTGTAGTAGTTTTCAACCAACAAAACTTTGTGAAAGATTAATATTAATGGCGAGAACTTTACAAAAACATAGATAAAAAACAAAAATCTATGTATTACTCATTATATGTTATATAAAAAGTATATAAAATACCGTATTTTTACACATTTTATAAAAGGTATAAATT
This sequence comes from Muscina levida, assembly GCA_964034835.1. Taxonomy (NCBI): domain Eukaryota; kingdom Metazoa; phylum Arthropoda; class Insecta; order Diptera; family Muscidae; genus Muscina; species Muscina levida. The sequence continues at coordinate 24,695,987 of OZ035880.1, forward strand.
TAAAAAAATATTTATTTCTAGTAATAAAAAAATATTTACTAAATATGCTTTTCTTAATTTATTTTTTGTAAATTTTGTGTTTTTTCCTATTAAAATAAAACGATAACTAATTCGAGCTCCAAAATACGAATGCAAAATTATATTAATAAAAAAAATAAACTTGCAATTAAACTTTCAATAAAAAAATAAACTTTCAATTATTTAATACAAAAATTTTTAAAACTTGTGTGCTACACAATTGCAAAACAATTTTCTTTAATAAAAATATAATTAAAAAAAAAATAAATCGCCCCTGGCCACCATTGCATTTCATTGATTTAATTTTTATATATATATTTATATTTTTATATATATATATATATTTCCATAGAGCTTTAAATTGCCTTTTTTCAGTAACCACATGTGTTTTTATAATATTTGTCCTGTTCAAAACACTAAATATTGAGCCTCAAAAATGGATAAAAATTAAAGCTAAGGTGGATTAAACCGTCCGCCCATAAACTACAATTTTCTTAAAGTATTTTTTTATCGCATTCAAATATTCACCAGACAATTTGTTTTTTTTTTTGCCAAAATAGTTTTATACTTTAATATACAGTTAAGTTCTATTAATTTCATGTCTTCCTAAAAACCAGTGTAACCATTTTCTAAAGTAATTCTATGCTCCATTGCCCAATTGCTATAAATGGCATTGCCAACATCATTTACTAGCAGACCTCAAATGCATAACTGTGTTTTGCTTGTCGACACAAAATCACCGCCAGAGGTCGTACGCAACAACGTCAACTTTGCAAAATGACAGTTCTGCCTTCTCTCTTTCGCCATTTGACAAGTTTCCGGTACGTACGCGATTTTTGTGAAATATTTGGAAAAAATTAAAAAATATGTTAAAAAATGCTTTAAACTTCCGAAAATGTATAATCTAAATGCTAAATAACATGAGTAATGTTAAATATATGCCCAAATGAAGTGAAATCCTTTGAGATCTAACAAGATGTTTTGAGATGGAAAAAAGTTCACGACCAAGTTTAAAGCAATGTTTACAAAATATTTTAGTTTTTTCAATTGATCAAATTTTTAGAATAAATTGAATCATTCTGTGTGGTTGCCTTATTAATCGAGTGTTCTCTTTCCCTACCCTTTTCTCTCGATGTATTCCCTGCAGTTAAACTATGGCTGACACACAAGCTGCCCCTGCTGCTGCTCCTGCCGCTAAGGCTCCCAAGGCTGCCAAGCCCGCTAAGGCTCCTAAGGCCGCTAAGGTCGAAAAGGCTGCTGATGTCAAGTCTGCACCCAAATACAAGCGTCACGGACGTTTGTTTGCCAAGGCTGTCTTCACTGGCTACAAACGTGGTTTGAGAAATCAACACGAAAACCAGGCTATCTTGAAGGTAGGTTAAGGACAGTGGGCGCGGCGAAAGGATCCGTCCTTCTGCAAAGTTAACAAACACTAACACGTGCTGTTGTTTTTGTTTTGCTTATAGATCGAGGGTGCCCGCAGAAAGGAACATGGTAAATTCTACATTGGCAAGCGTTGTGTTTATGTTTACAAAGCTGAAACCAAGAAGTGCGTACCTCAACATCCTGAACGCAAGACCAGAGTACGTGCCGTATGGGGCAAGGTTACCCGTTTGCACGGTAACAGCGGTTCCGTTCGTGCCCGTTTCAATAGAAACTTACCCGGTCATGCTATGGGTCACCGTATTCGCATTGTAAGTATTATTACATGATAAGTTTGATGTAAATGTGTTAAAAAATAGTGCAGATAAGTGTAGATCAACCGTAATTTTAAATGGGGAGTCATGGAAAAGGCAATGTTAACGTTTTGTTGCAAGAGATTAGGTCTTTTGGAATGTTGTGGAATTTCATGTGAAAATGTCAGCTGTTTAAGCGGATGACCTTATTCCTGTGTTGTGAGTTTAAAACCTTGTTTTAAACTCCAGTACATTAAAACATCAATGGGAATGTCGCATAGGATTACTTTCGTAGTTCTTTGCATGGCTGCACATTTTTTGGAAAGAAGTATGATGAGTATGTTTTGAAAATGTATAATGATTGCAGTATTACTACCGTATTTCTAGAAGACGCAATAACTCCCTAATGAGGAATCCAGTTCGCAATAATCACGAAATACAAAAACAACTCATAATAAGATTGACAGCTAAGATTTTTGAAATTTCATTTTGCTGTTTTGTAAATTTGTTTAAATTTATGGCAAAAGTACATAATATGGGGACCTACTATGTGCGGGTACTCCAATGAAAAATATTTTTAAACGAATCTAGTGTCGTAAATTTTAAGATGCTACGAACGATTCGTGTCAAAAATATTGGTTATTTTAGTACCCTCACACAGGGAATTATCATGGAAACCAAGAGTCCCTTTTTTAGTGCTCCCTAGGGAAACATGGTACCCGGCCCCAATTTAGAACTACAATTTCGATGTTGGGGACCAATGAAGGGGGAATGCTATATCTTTTCTTAAATCGAGATTCGTATTCTGCACTACAGTCAATTTTATATTGGTGACACTGTTCGACAAAATTGAGATACCGGCTTATAAATGTGGTCTAAACTAAATCTAATTAAAATATGTGTAGTAATTTTCTAACAATTCTACCTTTTCACCTAAAGGTCACTACTGGCATTGCAGCAGCTTTGAATAACACAGTGCAACAGTGAACAAAAATTCAAGACCTATTCTACTATCGAAGGGTAATAAAACCCTGTACTCAGTTTGGCGAGATTGATGACCAATTTTTTTTATGGACCCCAAAAGATTCTCGTTATCAGTGGGCACCCTGAAAATAGGAGTCGTCTAGTTTTTGTCCAACAGCTAATAGCGCTAAACTATATTTGGCAATAATGTAGCTCGGAGTTTTGTGCATTAACTTAACTAATAATTTATGTCAAAAAGGCTGAATATTTCTGCCATTTTTAAAAAAAATTGGAGAAGAAATTATTTTTGTTTTTCACTTTGTTGAGCATTTCTTTGAGGGAGTCCAAATTTTTCACTAACACAATGTTCGCCAAAATTGTAGCCATGGTAAAGCTGAACAACTTTCGTGAACATATCAATACAATCTGAACGTGTCTAGATAACCTAAATGGCTCATAAAGTCCACTATGATACTGGTTTTTCGTATCTTTACGCATTTATAAGCCAGTAACGTGGTTGAATATCAACCGATTTTAAAAGTTTCTCAGCCGTTTTAGAAATTAGAGACTGCGGCCTTTCCAACGACATATATAGTTATATTGATAACTTGTCATATCTGTCTGTTTATGCCTCGAAATTTCAAGTTTTTGTGATTTTTTCACTTTTTTTAAATTTATGAAGTTTGTAGTCCTAATGTTTACTATTTTATTCGGAAAGTGGCGCTTTCACGAGTTGAACGCATATTTGTTTATAAAAATCGGTTAACAAATAAGTTATTGACGTTTTCCGAGGGACGCAATTTTTATTTCTCATGAAACTCATGAACTATATATTTTTCCAGTTATAAGTGTAAAACCAGCCGATTACCCTAAAAGCTACGAATTATTTTATTCATATTTGTTTAATTTCAATTAGTGTTAAGAAATATGTTGATTAACTTTTCTATTAATCAGTTTACTAATTAAATTTTCTTCTCTCTCCTCCTCTTTCTTTACAGATGTTGTACCCCTCAAGGATTTAAGTTGTTTACACTTAATTTGACGTTTAAGTTTAAATAATGAAAAAGGAAAACAAATTTTATAATTAATAAAACAACAATCTTAAAATCCCAACAATGTACAAAAGTGTTATTATTTGACCCCGACCTTTATTTGCCTAATTAAATAATCAAATAGAATATAAAAAGAAAAATTAGTATTTTGAGATTTAAGCTGGATTTATTTTACAATACAAACAACATGGCCACACTCACAACAATCGTTCGTTACATTTAAACAAAGTTGTTTTGGCGGCTAGCCTGTATGATCGTGAGCCGCAGTAAGATAAGACTAACACTTTTGGGATAATCATTAAATATAAATAATAGGACTTGAACAACAACGTATTTCCTTAGAGGAAATTACCTTCACTGTCTGCATAACCATCTACATGTTTCTTCTTTTTCTGCGCCCTGTAATCTCATAATTTCTATTATGTGCTATATTTCTTAATGACTTTAATTTATTTCCTTTTCTGTGTCGAGCTTTGTTGCCGCTCTCTTATCAAATGTCTGCGGACTGACTGGATGCCTGCATGGGTGATTATTATCACCATCATCTCCTCTTGTGTGCTAAACAAATGGTCTCTCACACCAATATAACCACTACTCACTCCTGGCTGGTGGTGTTGTTAGGGTTCGTTGTTAGTTAAATGTGAAGGCATGTGCTTTGCTTTGAGTTTTTTTCTTCTGGTTTTGTTTTCTCCTCCTCCTTTTAAAACGAAATGTAAGCCATATTTTCCCACAATCAAACAAGTTTGCAGCGTTTTGTGATAAACACATCCCTACACACATGATACTTGTTGGGTTTCCTGTATGTCTGTGCCGCCCAGTGTAATATAGCAACAATGCTGTGGTCGTCGCAACGTCGTGAACATCATTATGATGATCATGATTTCGCGGTAGTCTACGTTGCGTCCCCAGCAAAATCACATCATTATGTATGTATGTGTTTGTTGTTGTGATATGTCTTCAAACAGACGTGATGCAAATGTTGGGTACATTTTTGGTAGGTACCATCTGGAATTTTATTTGCGGATAGAGAGGGCGACGATAATGATTTATAATCACGGGAGATACAAAAAATGTCTGTCCCTAAAGGAAATGTAGTGAAATGAAAGCAATAGTTTTGTATTTTGAAAAATGTACCGCCACACATTCCAGATAAATGTCGAAGACAGTTAATTACTTTGTAACTTCATTATAATTACTACAAGAGTAATATTGGCGGCTTAGGTCTTCAGCTATATTTTATAATAATATTATTAAGCTGGTTTGAGGTTATCTTTGCGTTCGATTTAATGTCAAATATAATTTGAATATGAGCTAAATTTTTGTGAAACCTTTAATTTAAACATTCTCCAAAGTGAGTATTGGCACTATTAGCAATAAGAACCAGAAATAATTTGGCGTAAGAAAGCACACGTTTTTATTTACATAGGTAAGTATTTGGGGGGAATGGGACTTTGCCCAGAGGTTGAAAGTTACTGATTGCCACTCACTTGGGAGTGACCCGAAGCGATTCCTTTGTGGCACTGTCCAAGCAGCTAACTACTTCCGGTCTTAGACCAAGTATTCCCTGGGCAATGACTTAAAAGCAACCGCTTAGAAGTTAGCTAGAGTTAGAAGGCGAAACGTTGAGTAACCTAATCCACATGCTACCACCTTAGGAAGTAGGTAACAGAATTTACTGATGCTCAACACATGCTCTCTTAGTGGCTTTGGCAGCTCCAAGAAACTAGGATAGGAAGCGGTGGCCTAATAAGCCACTCCCCTTAAACAAAATTTATTATGAAAACACGGAGAATAGATGAAACAAAAACCGCCCCAAATGTTGACGACCCCCGCAAACGATATAAGGACCATGATTTAAGGATATGCACCTGGAATGTCCGAACTCTTTACAGAGATGGTGCCTCTATCAAACTGGCGGATGTCCTCGACAAATACAAGGCTGACATCACCGCCATACAGGAAATGAGATGGACGGGACAGGGATGCACACGACGATAGAACTGTGACACCTGGTCTCGCGGTTTAACCCTGTAAGTGACCGTATAGCCACCATTCGCATCCGGGCGAAATATTTTAACATTACGCTGATTTGTGTACACGCCCCGACGGAAGATAAAGACGATGACATCAAAGATGCATTCTATGAGCGCCTGGAGGATATATATGACCGCTGCCCTGCACATGACATTAAAATTGTTTTGGGAGATGTTAATGCTAAAATAGGAAGGGAAGATGCTCTTGGTTCAGCTGTCGGAAAATTCAGTCTACACAACAACACCTCCGATAACGGATTCAGACTGGTAAGTTTTGCGTCGGCAAGAAACATGGTTGTGAGTGGAACCAGATTCCCGCATAAAGATATCCAAAAGGCAACCTGGATATCTCCCGATCAAAATACAAGAAATCAGATTGATCACGTGGTAATTGATGGAAGGCATGTCTTAAGCGTTATGGACATGCGTGTGATGCGCGGTGCAAGTATCGACTCGGATCACCACCTAGTTGCAGCCAAGGTACGCACACGATTAAGTTGAGCTAAAAACACTAGTAATCAAACGCAAAGGAAGCTAGACATCACAAAGCTGCATATCACTGAGATAGCCAATGCCTACTCCAAACAACTCTCTCAATTACTCCATACAAATCCCCCTAGTTCTGATGTTCCCGACATGCAGTGGCAGCATATTGCGAATTCTATGACCACTGCCGCAACAACCGTACTGGGTTATGAAAAACCACGCTCAGACGATGATGAATGTCGCGAAATGTCTGAGGAAATGGATGCTGCATACAAGGCAAAACTGCAGCCAATGGCGACGCGTGCGGTGACGGAGCGTTATAAAGAGAAAATTAGGGAGATGAAACGCCTGTTCAGACGGAAAAAGCGTCTGTGGAAGAAAAGAGAGAGCCAGGATATCGAAAACTACAGGGATAGAGGTGAGGCCCGAAGTTTTAACCAAAAGGTAAAAAGTAAAGGTTTTGGAACAGGGATCCCCACCTGTAAGGACAGAGACGGAAATCTGGTCACGGACACTCAGAGTGTGCTGCAAATATGGAGGGAACACTTTCAATCTCTTCTCTTTCCCGAAGGCAGCATAAGTGACGAAATCGCACCAATCATCGACGATGGAGTAGACTGTCCACCACCGAGCCAAAACGAGATCAGCACGGCAAGTGCGCGGCTTAAAAATAATAAAGCTGTGGGAGCCGACGGACTGCCGGCAGAGCTTTTTAAAGCCGGCGGCGATGACCTGGTAACATGCATACACCAGCTCATAAACACGATCTGGCTCAGGGAGTGCATGCCCGATGATTGGAATCTGAGTGTCCTATGTCCCGTGCTTAAGAAAGGCGATCCTAGTGTGTGTACCAACTATCGCGGGATTAGCCTTTTACCCATCGCTTGCAAGGTCCTGTCTAGTGTGTTATGTGAAAGACTAAAGTCCCTTCTGGCGAACCTGATTGGACCTTATCCGTGTGGCTTTAGACCTGGTAAATCCACCACCGACCAGATATTCACGCTACGACAAATCCTGGAGAAGACCCAAGAAATGCAGATCGATACCTACCATCTGTTCATCGATTACAAAGCTGCATTTTACAGTCCGATACGACAGAAATTGTTGGATGCTATGGCTGAGTTTGGTATCCCCGAAAAACTAATTCGACTCTGCGGGATGACACTGACTGACACGAAGTCTTCAGTGAAAATTGGCAAAAATCTGTCAGAGCCATTTTCTACCAAGCGAGACTTTAGACAAGGCGATAGTCTGTCCTGCGATCTCTTTCACATCGTAATGAAGATGATCATGCGGAAAGCAGGAGTAAACAGGAATGGCACCATATTTAACAAAAGCCACATGGTGCTCGCGTATGCTGATGATATCGATATTATTGGACGTGGATTGCGAGATGTTACTGCGGATTTTTCGAGCTGAAGTGGGTCTGGTGATAAACGGGGACAAAACCAAGTTATTTGTTTCAACGAACAAATAGTCCACTCGTCTGGGACGCTGCGTGAACGTTGACAACTATAATTTTGAAGTGGTAGATGAATTTGTCTACCTTGGCTCCGCCATAAACAAAAATAATAATGTCAGCCTCGAAATCAAAAGACGAGTATTGATCGCAAACGGCTGCTACTATGCGCTGAGCAACCGATTTAACGACAAAGCGCTCTCTCGAAGAACAAAGATCCAGCTCCACCAGACTCTGATCCTACCTGTCTTGCTCTACAGCGTAGAATCGTGGGTAATGACACAAGCGGATCAATCTATTCTGGGAGTCTTCGAGAGAAAAATACTCCGCAAATATTTGGACCCATCATCGTGAACGGCGAGTACCGTCGTCGAATGAATCATGAGCTGTATGAGCTGTACAACGACATCGACGTGGTCAAGCGCGTTCAAATAGATCGAATGCGCTGGCTTGGACACGTTGTACGAACGGACGAAAACGCTCCGGCTCGAAAAGTCTTCGGCAATAAACTCGATGGGCGGCGCAGGAGGGGGCGACCAAAACTCCGATGGATGGACCAGGTGACGGAAATGTTAAGTAAGCTTGGTATGACGAACTATCTACGGAGCGCAAAAGACCGAAGCGCATGGAATGGTTTTCTACGTGCGACTACTGATAGATGAATTTCTGTTGTTGCTGCCAGTAAAGAAGAAGAAGTGCAAAATGGTATTCCATAACCAACTACTATTTATTAACATATATTTAAGTACAAATCTTTATTTTTGCCGCTTCTGCCATTTCTATTCATTGCTGTCGAACTATGGCTAGCTGGCGCTGCAGCGCGCTGTCCCTAGCATAGGTCTGGCTTCGGCAATGGCGTTGATAATATTCTTGTTGTTCAAGTGGCATATAATCATTTGAGAAAATTACTTTATCCTGTGAGAGTCTATCACATCCACAGCCCATCCCGCACTGAGCTGACGACGACGATGGTGTTGGCTATGGCTGTGTGACTATGTTGGCCATGATGATGACAATGGTGATGGTGTTGGCTACATTTGAAAAATGTTTTTTGTGCCGCTTTTGATCTTGTTTGAAAGATTCTTTTTAACGTTTACATTCTTGGCAACAACAAGGAGATGATGATTGTCATGATGAAGATGATGTTGATGACGACGACGGCGATGATGATGTTGATGTGTTCCACCTTAACTATTCTCTTATGTGTTTGGTGGTAACTATCTTAGCTCCCGCAATATTAGCACTGACGGCGGCGGCAGACCCTTTAGAATGAATGAATACGAGCGTCCGTTGTCCCTTAGAAAATCGGGGCAATTGGCGGCTCTCATGTCTTCTCGACTGGCAACTCAATTGATTACATGTTGTTGTTTCGTTGGCGGTTAATATATAAACAACATGGAATGCTTATGTCCGATTATCTTTATGTTGTTCAAGATACCAAAACGACAGACGAATGGGCGCACAGTGCTTTGCCCATAGACAAATATTAGATTAAACAATTTTTGTTTTTACTTATTGTCAGAGGGTATATTTGCTCCTTAGTCTGCAAAATGGACTATTTTGGTTGCTTTCTTGAAGACACACCGCTACCACAGTGCAAAAGCCAATTTGGGGCGTGAGAATTTACAAGTCAGGTTGGAGGTGTTAGGTCAGTAAACCCTGGGGCTTGAGGTTTTTTTAATGATCTTTTATAGTTTTGCATATATTAATGTTTTCGTTTAATTTTTCAGCTATAACTCAAGAACTATTGATGATTTCTCATACCATTCTTAAGCGGAATTGTTGCTAAGGCTAAAATAAATAAATTCATATTAATATGTCCATGTAAAAAGTCAATTTGGACTAATTTAAACGAATAAAAATCTTCTAAAAATTTAAAAAAAAAATTGGAACTGAGAACTCCAAACACTTTGGGGTTCTGCTATACTGACCCAGTACCTTCAGCCTGACTAGGAATTTCTCACAATTTAAGATGCAATTCATTCCTCCTTCTGTTATATTATACTTGTAAAACATACTCCCGTGTTTTGTACCATAAACATACAAAATCAATGACAAAGTAAAAATTTTTTAAATGATTTCTTTTTGTTTGAAAGCACTGTGCGACGTCTTGTGGTTGCCTTGCCGTCGTCGTCATCATCATCGAGTATCTCTCTATTGGAGGAATTTTTTTGATCGTTGGCATTCCTTTGGTTTGGTTTGCTAGTAGACACACCGACACTTGGGACAATTTAAGATGTGTGCTGCTTGTTCTTTCCTCTCTCATACGATACTTATTAGACCTCCTCCGTGTTAGTGGTTGAGGTTAACTGGGGCCGCTGGGGAAGATGTTTGTGGCGATAGTCTTAAGGGCTTTTTATGTATTACATATGTATTTACATATTGTAGATTCATATACATATATTATTTTATTGGGTGTGTATGATTTTGGATTTGAGTTCTGAAGCCGTTCAAATTAACATAAGTTTTCCATTAATTTTTCCTAATGCTAATAATGGTGAAAGGGATTAATAACTTGAAATATATTTAAAATGTGTGTATGTATTGTAATAAATAATCTTGTTATATGTAAGATAGGGGAGTTTTTAGGAATTGTTGAATATAGTGATAACAATTTGTAAAAAAAAGCATTCCAACCGAGTCGTAAGTCTTTAAATGCTCTTATTTCAGAGAATTTCTAAGTAAAGAGTAAATTTAGAAGTGTTAAAATTTTGTAAAGGAAATGCATTTCAATGAGGTTGAATGTCTTTTGATGCTGTTATTTTAGAGAATTTCTTAGCAAAGAGAAATTTAAGAAGTCTTTAGGATTATTTTAACAACGAATTTTTGGAGTCTTGTTATTTATTATTCTTTTTATATTGTAAATACAAGCATAGCTAAACTATTATTACAAACATAAAATAAACAACAAGAACATACAGGTTTATAAAAAAAAATTATTCAAGATTTTTTTTTCAAATGTGTAATATTTTTATATTAATATTTGATAGCAATTAAAAATTTGTCTAACATTTTTTTAGTTCGGTAAATTTTTAAAACAGAACAAGTTTCTTACCAAATTTTTCTTTTTTTTGTTTTAAAAAAATTAAAATTGTTTTAGATAGATTGAATTGGGTTTTTCTTTTTTATTTTTGTTTGTAAAAAATTAAGTTTTGTATGGTTAATTAATATTATTTTTTAAAATTATTAGTTTTTTTATTTTATAAAAAAATATATTTATTTCGTAAGATTTTTTAATCAGACTGAATATTTTGTTGTTTTTTTTTTCATAAAATTTTAAATGTCATTGGAAAATTTTTAAATCAAATTAATTTTCTAATTAAGAAACAAATAGCTTAATTGGAAAATTAATTTTGTCTTATATAAATTAAAAGGTGTTATTGTTTTTTTTTTGTTAAATTAATTTTGCTGCAAAAAATTTTATTTCTTATAGTAGATTCTTATTTTTTTAGTTATAGTTATATTATTTTGTTTATTTACTATTTATTTTCGAAAACGGTTACATTTTAATATAAAAAAATAATTGTTTCCTTATTAGAAATTTTATTTTATTTTTTTTTTATGTAAAGCCAAAATAAATTTTAATAAAAAAATTTTTTTTTTATAAAAATTGAATTTTTTTTTTCTCTTAAAAGAATTATATTTTTTTATTCAAAAATCTTGAATTTAAAAGCCTAATGGCCAATATTAGGTAAATTAAAGTATTCGTACGTTAATACTTAATTGAAAATATAATAAAACAAAAGATTTATTTTATAATATTACCACAAATTACATAAAAATAAAATTTTTTATAAAAATTATGATTTTTTTTATAAAACATACAAAATTATTTTGTAAATTTTTGTAATTAGTATTTAATTTTTTTTTTATTTTTTTTTTTTAAAACTACAAAAAAATTATTTCAAATTTTTTTCTATATTATAATTTTTTTCTTAAATATAAATTTTTTCTTGTACGAAATAATCTTTTTATACTATCAAAATTTATTTGTCAAAATATTTTTTTTTTTTGTAAAACAAAACAGTATAAAATTCTAACAAATTACATTTACAACATATTACCAGAAGTTCCGCTTTTATTTTGAATTATTTTGTAATAAATTTAACATTTCATTAAATAATTTTTTTTGTTATTTTACAAAATATTTATTTCAAACAAAAAATATTTTATTTGTTTTAAACAAAAAATATTTTATTTCATTGACATAATGAAATTTTATTTTTAAAAATTTAATATTTTTAATAAAATAATAAAATTTTCTCTTTATTAAGAAAAAAAAAACAAACAAAATTGTAATAAAATTTCCTCTTTAGTACAATAAAAAAAAAACAATAATAAATAAATAATAATGATATATTTAAAGAGCAATTCAGTAACTAAAAATATTTAATTTTGAATAAAAAAATTATAGAATCAACTTTTTTTTCAATAAATTGTTTTATTAATTTTTTTGTGTATTTAAATTTTTTGTGTACAATTATTATTTTCCGGGTGGAAAATATAATATTTTTACAAACAATAATGTTACGAAAATTGTTCGTTAAAAATGTTTAGTAAGATATTTTAATTAGTATTAAATTTTTTTTTAAAATATTTAATATTTTTATTAAATTTTTTTTTAAATCAATTTTTTTTTATATAATTTGGTGTAATTAATTTTTATACCAAAAAAAAAAAAAAATTAGTAACAGAAAATATTTAATTGTAAATAAAAATTATTTATGAAGATTTAATTAATTTTTGCGTATTTTATTTAAAAAAATATTTTATTATGTAAATAAAAAATATATTATTCGTATTTATTTAACAAAAAAAAAACAATAAATAAAAGGACGTTTAATTTTAATTAAAAAAATAATTTATGAATAATTATTCTAAAAACTAAATTTTAAATAAAAAATTTGTATAATTTTTTGTAATCGAATTAATTTTTGGTATATATTTGAATTATTATTTTGTTTTATATATATACCAGCTTTCCCGGCTCACGTTGCTTCATCTGTACTTACAACGAATCTTCTTAAGAATTTATTCGATACAGATAAAATGCAAACGCTTTATAAAACGAAAGGACACACATTTATGTGATTTTAGCTTTATCACACTGGTCTGGGTGATTGTACCGATTTTATCCCTCTTTATTCCCGAAAGTTCGAATTTCAAAAGAAACATTCGTATCGCACAACTAAAATGGAGTCATATACATACGATTATAGCTTTAGCTGTTTGGTCTGGGTGATGGTACCAGTATTACCCCCAAATGTTCGAATTTCTAAAAACCCCATCTTGTGGTTCTCCAATTCGATAGGGAGCAATGCTAAATATATTTTCGTAACTCTACTTTTAGACATTTGGTCTGGGCGATAGTACCAGTTTTATCCATTCATCCATAGGGAGCAAGCCCATATCAATTATCATGATTGTTCTATTAATATGATCGACATTTTTCTCATATGGGGCGTGGCACCACCCATTCCCCAGCGAGACGTAATCCCCATCTAATGACTCTTGCGATATGATCGATTGAAACTTCGGTTTGTGTTGGCGGCGCCACGACCCTTTGCCTAATTAAGTTTTTATGTAGCCTATGATAGAGGCCCTATGGACAGTATCACACAAAGAAAATATAATTGTAAACGGTCCATTTATTTGGCCCCGAAAATGGTTTTCTAAAAAGGGGAGTGACACTTCCCACTTTCCACAAAAAAAGTAAGTTTCTTGTACGATTAACATATGTACCAAATCTCGAGTTCGTAACTATAATGATTAATGAGATACAGCCATTAAAAATGTCAGGGCGGTGTCCCTCCATGTTGACCACCTTGCGGAACCAATTACCAAAAATTCCTTCTTAGTGCGCGCCTTTTTTTTTATTATTCTTTGTTTTGTTAATTTATTTTCTTATGAAAAATATTTAATTATTAAACTTAGAAGTTTTACACCTGTATGCGTAGATATTTCATAGAATTGTAGATATTTAACATTAGAAAAACGTCGACGATTCATATTCCATATATCTAAGCTGGCAACACTGTTTGCAATATCACCACTCTCACGCTCTCTCACAATCACCCCATCCCACTGAAACACTTGTTGCTGTTAGCTCAGTACTAAATACAACAAATTCAGCCATCACAGAAACAAAAACATACACGCAAACATAAAACGGCACACAGAGAGCCAACCAAGAGATCTCCAATACGAATAAATGCCATCGCAGCCACATGCAATCACAGAAGAAAAACCTGTATTACAATGAGCATGTTGTTGTTTGTGTTGCTTGCGTGTGGCTAGTGATGAGAGGAATACGGCGGCGGTGGCGGCCACCACAAAACATAAAACTAAAAAAGGAAAATACAAAATAAAGTAAACTGAAATAAAGTACATATGAAATATAAATGAACACACACATTCGTGAGAATGAGTCAATGGGAGAGTAAATGAAAGAAAACTTTAGTCAAACGACAGATATCGTGGCGTGAGGTTGTTTTTTTCGGAAATCGATGCGGGATATTAAAAAAAAAAGAAAAACATTGTTGTGTTTTGTTTGATGAACAAAATTAATAACAAAACAATAACAATTTGTGTAATACTAAATTAAAACGAATTTAATTGAAAAGAAACCTAAAGGTGAATGAAAAACAAATTAAATATTAAAGTATTGAAAACAAAACAACTAAATCAGGGAAACCCAAACCCCTTTACAAAATCTGTTAAATAGCTGAAGGAAGACCAACAAATTTTAGGTTGATATTAAGCGAAAGGATAGCTAAATTACCTAACAACGATAAACCCAAAACAACAAAGTTATACAAAACTTAAAGGAATTGTGTCTAATCAAAATTGATAAAAATTAGCTAAATTACCTAACAACGATAAACCCAAAACAACAAAGTAATATACAATTTAAAGGAATTGTGTCTAATCAAAATTGATAAAAAAAAATAGTTGAAAATTCTTTGGAATTAAAAGAAAATTTGTTTGCTGTTGGTATATTTATTTTTTCTATTTTGTTTTTGTTTGCTCCGTCCCCCTTCGTTTTGTTTGAATTTGTTGCTGTGGTGCTGCCATCAACAGAATTTACCTTTTGGATCGTTCACGACGGTTCTTTGCTGCTCTCACACTCCCTCTCTCACTCTCTATTTGTAGCGGTTAGAGAGTCGTAGAAAAATCACTTCAAACTTTTATACTGTTGCTGTGGTTTCAACCCATTTAACCATTGGATAAACAACAACAACAACAAAACGCTCACATATCTTTGTTGTTGTTCAACTTCCTTTCCTTCCCCTGCCGGTGTGGCTAACAAGAAAACCGGTTACGGAGTTGTGTTGCTGCTGCTGCCCGCTACTCCAAAAACAAACCCAAATCGATACAAGATACAAAAACAAGAAATAACAACAACGACAACAACAACATACTGTATACAAATATTACATTTTAAAGTTTTCGATACAAAAACAAAAAAAAACGTTGGAAAAAACAACAAAACACAACGAAAACGAAATTTTTCATAAATTCCATTAGCAAACAAACAAAATTATTCATGCTTTAAAAAAAAAAACAGTAAACACATTAAACTACGACTAGGCTACACAATTAAAACTTACCAACCAACTCTACTAATACACTACATCTACTCTTATTGCTGCTTCAAAAATAATCACTCGTCGTGTTAAAGTTAAGAATTTTGTACTAAAACTTAAATATATCTTTCTCTCTATATGCGGTGTCAACTTTAGATACGGTGAACATTTTTATATTATTTTCTTTAAATTTGAGAAACTTTTGTTGTGTGTCGTATTTGTGAGTGTTTTAATAATCTGGCGGCATAAAAAATACATACAGTGTGAAAAGTGTTCAATTATTTAAAAAGGTGCATTTAAATTAATTGATATTTATGGTCCTGTGAGTTTTTTTCTGTCAATTGCAAGTGGATTTCAAATATTTAAACCAAAGGTGGATCGATTTCATATGAAATAATTTCATGAAAACAAAGGTAAGTTTTTTTTTTAATATTATTATACTACGGGGAATGGTATTTATTTGTGTATATTAAGTAGAGCGTTAACAGGGCACGATATGCAACTACCGTCGACTTATATTAAAGAAATTTTCAAAAGAATTATATTCTTCCATTTGTAATGCTTATAGGGAGGCGTAGTAGGTATGATAATATACATATATGTACATACATTAAGGCAGCAGCGAAATGCCCATCCACTGAGTAAGATCGGACAACTATTTCCCGTGACCCAAAAAAGAGGTCAAATTTTTAGGAAATCCTTAGAATTAAGGAATTGTATTTTTTTTCTCGCAAATTTCTAATAGTCAAATATTGATGTGTGTTGGTGGCTACTCGGCCTTTTTTGTCAACATGGTTCTAATACCCTGAATATATCTCTTCTATACAATGAATTTTTCAGGCGTCTAAGTCAAAGGCTGAAACGATAAGAGATTTCTAATCGCTTCGATCTTATGCACACCTAAGTCCTAACAAGCAGCGCTAGTGATTCCTCCACTTGGTCCTACCAAAGTAGCCGCGGTCTTCCTCTTTTTCGCCGTTCTTCGAGGTCTTGATAGAATACCATTTGCGCTGGAATTTCCTCATCCGTCCTCGCGACAGTTGCACTTCGTTGCACTATGATTCGCTAGACCACATCAATGTTGATTGTAATAACGGTTTCTTTTAAATGAGGCATGGCCCAGCCCACTTCCTTCCTTGCTGCACTTGATACTGCACCAACAACACATGCCAAATGTCGGCTTTAGACATGTTTTAGTTCATGAGATACAGCATTTTTAAATTTCGAGTTTTTTACCATGCCCACTTATTCGATTGGTGGAAAAATTCAAGCTGTTGGGACAAGTTAGTGATGTGAAGAATAAAACCCGTGCACGTTGCTCAAGAACAACTGAGAATATTGCTGCTGTAGCCCAATGTGTTCAAGAAAACCCAGGTTTGTCCATTCCTCGTCGTTCTTTGGAATTGGGCATTCCACAAACGTCATTACACCGTATTTTGCATAAAGACTTAGGTCTTAAGGCTTATAAAGTTCAGTTAACACAAGAACTCAAGCCGACCGATCATCAACAACGTCGTGTCTTTGTTGATTTGGTCCTTGAAGTGCACGAACATGATCCGGAATTCCATCGAAAAATCATCTTGACTGATGAGGTCCATTTACACCTCGGCGGCTACGTCAACAAGCAAAATTGTCCCAATTGGGGCTCGGAAAACCCAAGAGTTATTGTTGAGAAAACTCTCCATCCTCAACGTGTGACTGTTTGGTGCGGTTTATAGTCCAGCGGGGTCAGTGAACCTTACTTTTTCGAAAATGAAGTTGGTTCAACAGTTACAGTGAATAGATTGCGTTATCGAGAGATGATTAATAATTTTTTATATTCGGAGTTTGATCTGCTTGATCTGGACAACGCTTACTTTCAACAAGACGGCGCTACGTGTCACATAAGCAACGAAACCATTGATCTTCTACGCGAAAAGTTTCCGGACCGAGTAATCTCACGAAGAGGTGATGACAATTGGCCACCGAGATCTTGTGATTTAACACTTTGCGACTTCTATCTTCGGGGTCACGTGAAAGATAAGGTCTACGCCAATAATCCAGCGTCGATTCAAGACCTCAAAGATAAAATTCGTGAGGCTATCGAGAACATAGGGCAGCCACTTCGCGATTTGGTTATGGAAAATTTCATGAAAAGGATATGGTACTTTAAGCGTGCTCGTGGTGGCCATTTGGCTGATGTTGTTTTTCATTATTAATAACAATAACATCTCTTATTGGAAAACCCTATATGTATATAGATTTGTCCTTAGACCTCTCTGGGACACGGCTTAAAGTTGTCCGGTTTTGCTGCAATGTTGACCATAGCCTTTTTTTTTATAACAACTGACACAATATTCGGCTCGGTCATTGCCGAAAATCCAAAGTTAAACTTTTGCTGCCACCCTTATATACATATACGGCTGATATTTAAGCTTCTATACTCTAAGCGGAGTTCAAGTTTTAAGATAAGCAAGATCGGACAAAAACTACTTCCAAATATGTCTGTATGTCTTCGCGATTTCAACTGGAGGTTAAGTTTTAGAATGAGCAAGATTGACAAAAATTCTTTCACTTTCAATGCTATCTTCCTCTTTTTGTGAATCTGTCCCTGCCATTACAGTCGTAATTTAAGAACTATCGAGCTGAAACTTTTTGAAATTATTCTTTCCTCTAAGCGGAGGTTAAGTTCTAGGATGAGCAAGATTGGACAAAAAAAATCCCCACTTCCCATACAAACTCCCCGTTTTTGGGGGTCTGCCCCTGGCATTACAGTTGTAGTTTAAGAGTTATTGAGCTGAAAGTTTGTATGGAGCTTCTTTTCTCTAAGCAAAGGTTAAGTTGTGAGAGGAGCAAGATTGACAAAAAATACATCCACTTTCAATGCAATCTTCCTCTGTTTGGGGGTCTGCCCCTGCTTTTACGGGTGTAGTTTAAGAGCTATCGAGTTTAAATTTTGATGAAATCTTCTTTCCTTCTTTTCTTCTAAGCGGAGGTTAAGTTCTAAGATGATCGGACAAAAAAAAAACAATAATGAATGATGAGTTTCTTTTTGAAAATAGTTGGAAAATTTAAGATTATGGCCACTATTACAAAATAATTAAACTGACCAAATTTAAATATCTTCAATTTGTCCGTTTGAAAGTTATGGGAAAAATATAAATTTTCCGAAAAAAAAATCATGTTGTATGGGAGGTACGAGAAGTGGTCGGACGATATAGCCCTTGTTCATTCTTAAATAAATTTTTTTGCAATTATGGCTACTACTGCAAGATAATTAAACTGTTCAAATTCAAATATCCTCAAGTTGTTCGTTCGAAAGTTATAAGAGGAATATTAATTTTCCAAAAGTAAGTAATTTTGTATAGGAGGTACTAGAAGTGGTTAGATGATGCTCGTATAGCCCTTATTCATTCTTGAGTAAATTTTTTTTTTAATTTTTTACCTGGAAAAGTGTGAATTAAGTGTATTTACAAAAAAAGATATGTATGTATATGTAAGTATTTTGGTGAATTCGGTAATTTGTATGAGAGGTACCAAAAGGGGTGTGGCAATGATTCTGTCTACTATTGTAAGATAATCAAACGGACCCAATTCAAATATTCTGTATTTTGTCTGTGAAAGTTGTCGGAGGGATATTGTTTTCACAAAAATAGGGCATTTTTTTTATGGGAGAGAGGCCAGAGGCGTTAGGGCTATAGAGCCCACCTTTATTCCCGAGTCTGGTTTTCGAACTTTTGGACTGAATTCGGTGTTCTTACCAAAAAATTATGTATATAGGTGAATTTAGTCATTTGTAAGGGAGGTACCAACCAGAAGGGGCGTGGCAAATGTTATGTTTTTCTAAGGATTTGTCTACTATTACGAGATAAAAAAAAACTATTATAATAAAATTAAAATATGATGCAGTTTTCGGTTACGAACTTTTTATTTTATATCGTTTTTTGCTTCTCCTTTAAAATTATGAAAATTTGGGTTATGGCTTTTGACATTTGTAAAATGTCTTGCCACCCTCCGGTTATTTAAACTTATACTTAAAACGTCACGTATTATACATCAAATTATGATATCACTGACACTCGACCACAGCTTTGTTTGTAATATTATTGTTAAACTACAAGTAAGCGTAGAATCTTGTACTATTTAAGTAAGTAGTGAAATGTCGCTGATATCATAGATTAATAAACATCTATGATATCAGCGATATTTCACTACCTGATGGAAGTTCTATTTTTGTTTTCTCTGACGAAAATAAAAAAAAATTGTTAAATAAGTAAATAATATACAAACTTGTAAGACTTCATAAGCTGGTATGTAACAAAAGTATCTGAGGGAAAATAAATTAAGTTAAAATGGATTATTATAAATTATTATTTTTGTTATCAATATTCAAATTTCAAACATTATGTAGTGATGATCTAACTTTCCACTCTTTTTTGTTCGTTTCACTTTTATTGAAAATTCCGCCCAAATTCCAAATTGGTTTTTAGGCCATAAGAACGTAGTGTACAATTAGTTGACAACCACATACTATTCTCACACACACATATACACACGTTGCAAATGCAATTCTTTTTATCCATTCAAAATAATTAACCTCTCTACATTTGAAGTAATTCACCTCGATATGCCCTAATATGTTCTAGACCATAATGAGCACGTACCGCAGCGGCATTGTGTCTTCCATTGTTTTCGATTATTACAAATAGTCAGTCGATATGTGAATAATTGTTCAGAAATGTGCAACGTACTTAAATAATTACCAGATGTCTTAATATGTGTACATGTCTGCAGCCGATACGCCGGTCACACATTGGGATTTCTCATGAACGATGAACAATTATGCTCTGTGTGTGTGTGTATAGCCTTTCAAATGACATTTGTTTGTTTGTTTGTTGGCAGTTTATCGGCAAAGGTCACGTAGCCATATATAGAGTACATGCAAAATTTTGTAAAACAGAATTTTAGAATTACACAAATTTATTGATAACTTTCGCTTTGGGCAGCAGCATTAATTTCATATCGGAAATGGCATAACGGCATATTTTGGCACTTAGGGTTATAAAGAAAGAACCTGTTTTCGTGCGAATTCTTAAACGATTTTTTTTCAAGTAAATATAAAAACAGTGGGACAAAGCTAAAGTTCGACCGGCGAACAAAGAGACAGACAATTAGTGTATTAGTTGGGCAAGATCGAGATGTCATGATGGTTAGAAAACGTAACTAACATGCAAGAGATCTATGGTTCGATTCCTGTCTCCCGTCATCTACATTTTCTTTCATCGAAGGCTCCCTCGATATTGTCGATAGCAATTTCGCAGTATAGGGTCGAGTTAATCGTTATACTTATCAAAAGCTCTCGAGCTCGTGGTGTCGGTATGTGAGTCTACAAATAGAAAGCGTGTTAATCTATATATATAAAAGGCTTGGGTGACTGTCTGATCAATCCCCAGCCCAAAGGCTAAAGCAATTTGGAAATGTTGTATCTCATAAACAATTATAGGCTTGAAGTCGATATTTGGTATGTAAACCGGTCGTATAAAAACAAAATACTTTATTTGTGATAAGGAGGCGATGTCACGCCCCTTTTTAAAAATTCGTTATATGGGTCAAATAAATGGATCGATTGGAATAATATTTTTTTTGTGTCATACTGTCCACAGGGCCTCCCTCATAGGCTTTATGAAAACATAGTTAGAAAATGGGGTGTGGCACCGCCCACACATACCGAAATTCCATCCGGCATATCTCACGAGCTATAAGAGGTGTGAACACGAAATTTGCTACATATGTTACTGGTACAAGGAGGATTTCGATTGTATCTTATAAACAATTATAGGCACGAAGTCTATATTTGGTACGTAAATCGGTCGTATAAGAACAAAAAAAAAAGATGTGTGAGGATGCCACGCCCCTTTTTTAAAAATCGTTAGATGTGTCAAATAAATGGATCGATTGCAATAATATTTCCTTTGTGTGATACCGTCCACAGGGCCTTCATCATAGGCTTTATTAAAAAAAACATAGTTAGAAAATGGGGTGTGGCACCGCCCACACATACCTAAACTCCATCCGGTATATCTCACGAGCTATAAGAGGTATGAACACGAAATTTGCTACATATGTTACAGATACAAAGAGGAATAAGTCTCGCTGGAAATTGGGCGGTGCCACGCCCCTTCTGAAAAAATCGTTATCTGGGTGAAATAAATAGACCGATTGCAATGAAATTTGACTGTGTAGTACAATAAAATTTACTACATAAAAACATAACTAGACGAAGAGGCGTGTCACCGCCCACACAAACCAAAACTTCAATCGGTCATATTTTACGAGCCATTTAAGGCATGAAGATGAGATTTGCTACATATGTAAATGGTACTCGCTGGGAAATGGGTGCTGCTGCGCCCCGTCGGTCATATTAATAGAACGAATGTAATAACATTTTCACAATCCATATATTTTTTTTTAACTACGTGACCAATAAGAGATAAAACCTGTGCCCAGACGAATCGGCTAAAGCTATAATCGCGAAAATTGTTATGCGCATGCTCGTTATCAAATTGGATTGAAGGTTTTTCAAAGAGATGCAAATGTCACATAGCTGATGGCGGCGTGGGCGTCACTTGTGGTGTGTTGGATGCAGAAAAAACATGATTTGATTGAAACAACAGGTGCATGAACTAAGTACATGTTACTTTAAGTAGCAAATAATAAGAGTGGGGGGCAAAATCGGACGGAGTACAAGACTTGAGCTTGTACATGTCAGTCAATATGGTACACTCACATAAGAAATATTAACAGTTTGAACATCCCTTTGGGTAGAAGAATTAGATCCGGGACTTTACAGCGGCCTAGTAGTATGTTCCAGTGGTGTTGAGCCCACCGTGAAGTTATGCCCTCATGGGCGGGTATTCACGTTAAGCATAAGTATCTGTCACCTAGACCAAACCCAAACGGCTAAGGACTTAATCATGATAATTTTTATGGGCTTGCTTCCTATAGAATTAGAACGAAACAAGGATGTTTTTCGAAATTCTTACTTTTTATGAGTAAAAATGGCCGAATAGGGATAAAACTGGTACTTAACGGCTAAAGGTATAATCACAAAAATTGAAGTGAATATTTTAGTAGTGCGATATGATGTAATTTTTCGAAACTCGTTCTTTTGTTGTAAAACTACTATAAAAGGGATAAAACTGGTACTATCGCTCAGACCAAATCCCTAAAGATAGAGTTACGAAAATGTATATAGAAATGCTCCCTATAGAATAAGAGAGCCGTCACCCAGACTAAATCTTTAATTGTACGAATGTATCTTTTGGAATTCGTACTTTTAGGGAGAAAAAACGGTCTAAAGCGGTACAATCACATAAATGGAGTGTTTGTCGTCTTGCGAAGCGTTTGAATTTTATCTGCTTTGCTTAAATTCTTTGTAAGTACGGGTGAAGCAGCGCGAGTCGGGGATGATAGTTTACTTTAAAGCGAGAAGCTTTCCTATACCTCATTCATGGGGTGCAAAGGGAAATTCAGGTAAATGATATGTCCGTCTGTCTTGCTAGCGGGATGGCTGGCTAAATGGCCTCATCCTCTCTGGTACCTACCATACAAATGACCGAATTCACGCATATATATTTACATACATAACTTTCTGTAAGTACACTGAATTCAGTCAAGTTTTTCAAGGTAAACGGTTAAAAATTTAAATGGCTTCACCCTCTCTGGTACCTAGCATACAAATGACCGAACTCACGCATATACATTTACGTACACAACTTTTTTTAAAGTAATAGTTAAGAATTTCAATAATGAATTTTGACTATATAGGCCGACTCCTTCTAGTACCTCCCATACAAAATGACATATTTTTGGGGAAATAACTGGAGGATATTTAAATATGGTCAGTTTAAGTATCTTATAGCATCTTATGGTAGTTAAATTCTCAAAAAAAACCTTAATAAAGGGTTTTCCAATAAGAGGTATTATTTTGATATTCGAAGAAAAATGCCATTTTTGAGATAAATGATCGAATGTTTATTTCATAATAAAGAGGAAGGTATGCCGTTGATAATGAAAAACAATATCAGTCAAATGGCCACCACGAGCACGCTTACAGTATCATATCCTTTTCATGAAATTTTCCAAAACCAAATCGCAAAGTGGCTGCCTTATGTCCTCGATAGCCTCACGAATTTTATCTTTAAGGTCTTGAATCGACGCTGAGCTGTTGGCGTAGACCTTATCTTTTACGTGGCCCCAAAGTAAGAAGTCGCAAGGTGTTAAATCACAAGATTTTGGTGGCCAATTGTGATTACCTCTTCGAGAGATAACACGGTCCGGAAACTTTTCCCATAAAAGATCAATGGTTTCGTTGCTTGTGTGGCACGTAGCGCTGTCTTGTTGAAAGTAAACGTTGTCCAGAGCAATACCATCCAACTCCGACCATAAAAAATCATTAATCATCTCTCGATAGCGCAATCCATTCACCGTAACTGTTGATCCAACGTTATTTTCTGAAACGTAAGGTCAAATGACCCCGTCAGACCATAAACCGCACCAAACAGTCACACGTTGAGGATGTAGAGACTTCTCAACAGTAACTCTTAGGTATTCCGAGCTCCATATGCGACAATTTTGCTTGTTGACGTAGCCACTGAGGTGGAAATGGGACTCATTAGGCAAGATGATTTCTCGATCGAATTCCGGATCATTTTCATGCATTTCAAGGACCCAAGGACAGCAAAGACACGACGTTGTTGATGTTTGGCCGGCTTGATTTCTTGTGTTAACTGAACTTTATAAGTCTTAAGACCCAAGTCTTTATGCCAAATACGGTGCACAGTGGCATTTCGACGGAAAAAATAGGATTTTTCAACATTCCAATTTCAAAATTTTAATGAGTTGATTTGTAAAGAAATATTTGGTAAAGAAAATTCAACAAGGTTTTTTATGAAAAGTGAAATTTTGTAGTTGAAAAAACTAACAGAATATCAACGGGAATTTATTCAATGAAATTGGATAAAAATTATTGTCCAAATAAAGAACTTTTTTTGTGTGTAAGTTTGCAGCAATGGCTTTTGTTTTATTTTTCAGTGAAAATATAGCATTTACTCTTTTATAAAAAAAAGTTATTCAAATTGGAAAAGTAAACTAATTATTAAAATTTATCAAAAATTATACTAAAAAATATCAACTTTTCACTTTTTGATGGAAAAAAACTTTATGTGCTTTGCCTTGCTTAGCCCTCTCACTATAAAAAAATGAAAGGTCCGAGTCTGTTCTTTCAATTAAGGAAAAAAAAAATAACCGCTAAATACCGTCTCTTTTAGTAAAATCGATTTTAATGCATGCATTTGTGCGATATTTTCGGTGTATTTGAAGGCTAATATCTTTCGCGGAGGGTTGTTGGGGATATTCTCTTCTTTTGTATGGAGACAACACATGTTTAAATTTTGAATAAAAATTAAAATTTTTTGACTTATTCGAAATTTTCATATGATCCTAGATTAATCTAATTTCCCTTTGCATCCCATGAATGAGGTATGGGATAGCTTCTTGCGTTGTTGTGAATTAACACGCTTTCTATTTTTAGATTCACAACTAACGGCACCTACTTGTTTATCGACGAATGCGAACGTCACTGTTTGAGAAGCTCTTACTAGACACACCGATTGACTCGACACTTAATACTGCGAAGTTGCTGTCAACAACATTGGAGGGGAGCCGACAATGAAAGAAACAATTTTTTTTAAGATGACTGGAGCCAGGTTTGAACCTGCGATCTCCCGCATGGTAGTCGCGTCTTCTAACCACTGTGCCACGGCCGGTCTAGATAGGGAAGAAAATTACCTAAAATTTACAACTTTCAATGGGCGTAAAATCTAAAGTAGGCGTGGCATCCCCAATATGTGTATTTTTTTTTTCATAAGGAGAACTCAAATAAAAAGTGTCCCGAATTTCAAGTCCTTAGGTCCAAAAATTTTGGCAAGTGCAGTTTTATGGGAGGTGGGTGTGGCAGTGGGCGGTTTTCCAAGGTTTTTTAAAAATTTCTTAATTAGGCCCAGAGAAGTGTTTCTGCAAAATTTCACTGCTGAACGACCACTCCTTCTATTTTTTTTCCAAGAAATGTATGGGGCGGTGCCACTGTGCGGTGTAATGACGTTTGTGAAATGTCCAAAGAACGACGAGAGACTACAGCAGCAATATTCTCAGTTGTTCTTGAGCGACGTGCACGGGTTTTATTCTTCACATCATTATCTTGTACCAACAGCTCGAATTTGTTCACCAATTTCTGTTTGCGGTCCGACAAACCATTTATTTACCACAAACCTTCTGGTACCTCACATACAAATTATCGAAATCACGCTTATAGTTTTTGCATGCAAATCTTCCTATCAGTCCAATTTATATTTTGCCATAACTTCTAAAAGAAAGCTCTCAAAACGTTGACCAAATTTTACTTTTTTATGTTTTGTATATATCAGTGAAACCTAAGAAACAGAAAAGTTTACCCCAACCATTAGAAAGGCTGATTTCTTTTGAGATTTTTGTGCGAATTAATTAAAGACTTAATTTCAAAATCGGTAAATTTCAATAATTTGAGAGTTAAATAATAGCATACATAGGGTGAGGGTATATGTTAGTAAAATCAACTGACTAATATTTCTATACTGGTTATAAAGTACCTACCATGGCTAAAGACAATCAAATGTGTGTTGAAAACTAAAAGACAATTTCATTTCTATTTACGGCATTTGCCAAATATTTAATTCAACAAAAGTTTAGTTTTTTTTGTACTTTCTATCGTTACTTTATGCCAATGGTTAGTAACAATTCGATTTGTTGTGTTTGTTTTACTCTCTTTTAAAATAATTATAAGCAACACATATTAGTAGGTCAACTTTACTAACATTATCATTTTTGCTGTTGTTGTTACTTTTTTTATAACTTTTTAATATTTAATATTTATTGGCCGCACATACACATAGATACGTACAATGTACATTAATATTGTACAAAATTGGTTGGTTCTATAAATAATTACAAAACATTAATGAATGAATGACGGCGACGGCGACGGCGATGGTGGTGGCGGCGCACAGTGTCGTGATTTCATATATGCGTTGGCCAAAAATAAAAGGAGTTATCGTAGGTTAATAAAAATTGGTACAGAAAGTTTACGTAAGCAGACTAAGAAAAAAATTAAGTTTTGGAAAAATCGGCCCAAGGACACGCCCACTTCCCATATATCCTGAAGTAAAAAAATCGTATATTTTCTTATGTTTCAATCCGAATCGAACTAAATTTTGCACGGATAATCTTTGATAGATTCTAACTCACTATGTTAAATTTGATAAAATTACATCAAAGGAAACGCCCACTGCCAATATATCCTGAATTAATAAAATCGAATATTTTCGAAAGTTTCAAACCGAATCGAAACAAATTTTGTACGGATCGTCTTTGATTCATTTTAACTCACTATGTTGAATTTGGTAAAATTACATCAAAGAACACGACCACTGCCCATATATCCTGAAGTAAAAAAAAACGATAATTCCTATATAATTAGCTTAAAGGACACGCCCACCTCCGTATTTGCCACTAAAAGAAAAAATCCATATAGTATTAACTTAAATTTAAGATGCTATTCGTCTTAATGCAAAATATTATAATATCAGTAAAAAAATTTATTTAAAAAAAAAAAACAGATTTAAGGAAGTTCAACAACATATACTTTATTTTTAGTTTCAGACATGCAAAGCATATTTCTTATTTACTATTATCATCGCCTACATCGTCAATGTAATTGAAGAATTCATCATTAGATATGATGATGCCTTCTTCTTCCACAAAAACAAAATCTTTTATTTCATTTAGATCATATCTTCTTTAAAGTTTTTTTTTGACTGTTCATCGAAATATTTGGCTCTGACTGCAGAATTAGGTAATGTATTAGATCCCTATTGGAGTCAACTCTACTCGTCTTTCTTGTATGCCTCAGTCTATTATTCCGAATTACTTTGTGACAGGACTCTATGGCCTCATCTGATAACATTCCAATTGTTACATTTGAATACTTGATGTAGTTAATACCGTGAACTAAAACTTTGTGCACAGTAACAGGCATGTACAATGATGCTTCTTCGAAAGACAGACTTGGCCGACCTCTAACAAAGCTTGAACTAGGTTCCTAAAAAATAACAGGCCGGTTTTATCTCTAATTGACGCCAAGAACTGATGGTAACTTACAACACAAATAGGATCCCCATGGAATATTTCACTATCCAGCCAGTTATTAATTCCTTTTTCAAATAAGGCTTTTTCCGTCCATACTTTTCCCAATTAGTGCTAAATTTCAAAAGCGCAAACATGAGTTTTTTTTTCTTCAGTGCAGTGTAATGATTTACGTAAATGATTTTTCACAAATTCCTTTATTTCACACACGATAAGGCTCTTTTTACTTTGCTTCACTTCTAAACATTTGTTAAAAATATCCCGTATCTTCAATGAAGTAGACACTGAAAAATATTCATAAAAAATACAATCGCACACTGTCGCAGTTGAGATTTATAGATATTTAAATACACAAATTTTTTTGGACTTAATATCAAAAAATAAAAAAAGTGATTTGATGTATTTTTTTTTATTGTCTTCTAAACATGCGGTTAGCTTTCTTTCCATATGATCAATATTTGTCAACAAAGCCAGTGTTGCCATATTAATTGGTACTTAAATTAACCAAACTATTACAATTTATACCGACAGTTACATTAAGTATTAGAAATAACAGTGTTTAAAAAATATGTAAAATTCCAGATTTTTCAATGATCATACCACATGGTTAACAACTATCACAATTGAGCTACTATAAAAAAAATACTACATATATCCAGAAAAAATTTTAGATTTCATCTAATTTAAGTTTTTTTTTGTTAATACGGAAAAAAAATTTGGAAATTTGAATGTTCACTTATATCATTTTTGGCCACTGCCGTGACACTGTGCGGCGGCGGCTTTTGCTATACAAAGGTTTTCTAAAATTATTATTGATACACCTATCGGTTAACAGCAAATACACTATGCGCTCACATAAAGTCATAAATTAACACACTTACATCGATGTATGTGCTCATACATACATACATTGTAGGTATATATGTATATGTGTATTTAGCCATGTTTGTTTAGTACATTTAAGTAGTAATAACAATTTATTAGAACAAGGTCATCGCTATGTTGTTAAATGTGCATATAAACAACCACAACAACAACAAAAATTGTTAAGAAATAAACATTGACATCAATTGTACAGCAACAGCAACAAACAAATATGAATTAATTGTAAAATCAATAATATACTCTGCGACCAGAGAACTATACTATAGTATAAACTTTAAACAAATCGTTAAATTGCACAAAGAAATTTAATAACTAGTTTAATTAGAAAAGAAAATAGTAATTGAAAACAATGTCTGTTCTATTAGCTATCTATAACATCACAGCGACATCTATATATGAGATATGGCAACACAATCAAACACCTCGTATTAGCATATGCTATTTGTGGTGGTGGTGCTGCTGCTGCTGCTGGTGTAGCTGTTTCTGCTGTTGTTTACCATAATAATAACAACATAAGTGGTTGTTCGTTTTGTAGCAGTAGTGTGCGCACCTGTTTTGTATTGACACTCAAGCACGCATGCACTTTTGCACTTTCAAGTATGCATTCTACTTCTTTGTGTACTTCTTCTGCTACAGCTTGACATCTACCAAAACGCCACCAGTTGAGTTGTGTTGTTGTTGTGTGAGTGTGTGTTTTTTTTTCGTAATTCATTCATTTCGATAAATGCAATTGCGTTACTGGAAACAATTATGAAAAGTTTAGTTGTATAATTATTTACCCAAAAAAAAAAGAAGATAAAAACACAAGTTGGTCATTGTTTACATTTGTGTTATTATCTTTTGTTTTTTCATTCACAAGCTGTTTCTTGGGTTTTGCCGCTTTTTATTTAATAGTTCTGGATATTATGTCGATCTTAGTTATTTTGTTGTTTTTGAAAAACTAACAGCAATGGGCATAGTTTAAAGAGCTGCACTAACCTTGAATGGAATTCCCTGACAAAATAAAAATGGTCCTTTATGTTACTAATTTAGGCAAATATATGAACTTTGGAATAATATTTTCTTAAATTTTTTTTATGGTGCAAAAGTTACTTTTCCTGCACTTCCTAAAATGTTATATAAACAGATTAAAGGAATTGTAATTCTTAATTTTTTAAATTTGTTGCCGCTAAATCGGACTAGTGGTTCTCAAGTTATGTAAAAAAAGCCTAAAACCTGAAATTCCCCCATATGATACTTACTAACTTGGAATCGTTATAAAATTATTATGGCATGTTACTTGACAAAACGAATGATGCAGAAGTTCCTCTTTTTAGGGCTACTTTCACGTGCAGTTCTCAGAATTGAGTCCCAAATCAATGAGTTGAAAATTGTTGTACTGTGTAATCAATAATTTCAAAGTTATCTGTAAAGTTTATGTTTCTCTGCAATTTTTTTTTTAAACTTAAACAGACAAAATCGACGAAAAGAGTTCAGTTAAGCTTTTTGGTCGTAAATTCACATCTGTTAAGAATTAAAATAGCCCTGTTCCTAGGGAAATCGATGAAGAAATTTTGATATTATTTGCAATTATGTGAAAGTAGCTCATTTTGACAAGAATTTCAAAGGGTTTGATTTCTATCTCAGTCAGCTCTATTTTCTTTTATCGGCGGTCCCCTCTAGTTGTCGACAGCAAATTCTCAGTATAAACCAGAATACGTATTGGCTCGCTCTTTTCCTCACTGGGCACTTGGCTCGTGAGCCAGGAGCCTCAAAACTACAAAAGACCTCATAAAAAAGTACTTTAGTACAAAAAAAACTTTTTGCCGAAATAATACATTAAAAGTACTTTTATTGTACTTTTTTGGCACAAAGTACTTTCTTTTGAACTAAAGTACTATTTTGTACCAAAAAGTACTTTTAATTTACTTTTCCGCACAAAGTACTTTTTTTGTACTAATGTAAATTTTTATGCCAAAAAGTACTTTTATTGGCCCAAAAACACTTTTCAGTTACACAAAGTACTGTTTGTGGACCAAAGTACTTTTTTATGCCACATTTAAATCTTTTTTTGGTACAATAAAGTACTCTTATACAAAAAAAGTACTTTGTGCAACAGAAAAGTGCTGTTGGGCTAATAAAAGTACTTTTTGGCACAAAAATGTACTTTAGTACAAAAGAAAGTAATTTGTACCTAAAAGTACAATAAAAATATTTTTTGGTATTTTCTTGCATCTGAATTTTATTTATTGACTTGGCTCGCGAGCCATGAGCCCAAACAAAGAGCTCTTATGCAAGCCAGGAGCCATAAAATTTCAAATGGGCTCTCGAGATAGCTGTTGGCTCGCGAGCCGAAGCCTAAGAGCAAATTTTCAGGAAAGAGCAGCTCGCGGGCGAGCCAATACGAACCCTGGTAAAACTCCTCAAACAGGTCGACAGCAACGTCGCAGTATAATTGTCGAGATAATGAGCATGTCTAGTAAAATCTTCTCAAACAGTGACGTTCGCATTCGTCGATAAACAAGTAGGTGCCGTTTGTTGTGAATCTAAAAAAAACGTGTTAGTTCACAATAATGCGAGAAGCTCTTCTATTTACCAGTCATGGGGTGTAAAGGAAAAACAAGTTTTTTTTTCGCGAAAAATTTAACATTTGTTTAAAAGTTTAGAATTTTAGACAAAACAGGTCCAGCCGTGGCATAATGGTTAGAACTCGCGGCTACCATGCGTTTGATCCCGGGATCGATTTCCGCCTCCTGTCATCTAAATTTTTCTTTCATTGCCGGCCACTCCGAAGTTGTATAAGTAATAAGTGTCGAGTTAATCGGCATATCTAGTAGAAACTTCTCAAACAGTGACGTTCGCATTCGTCGATAAACAAGTAAGTAAATTTAAATTTAAAAATAGAAAGCGTGTTAATTCACAATAATGCGAGAAGCTGTCCCATACCTCATTCATGGGGTGTAATGTTGGTTTTTTAAGTAAGAAAAAATAATAATTTTCAAGTTGATGATTGAGTTTTTGATGATTTTCAGACGACTAAAAAAGATTCAATAATCTGGATTAATTATAATTTTTTGTTTAAATTTTTTTTTTCACCATTTTATTGTTTTTTAAGAAAAAATTATAATAAAAAAAATCATTTTCAAATAGATGATTCAGTTTTTGATGATTAGTAGTGTCAATAATTTGGAATAATAACAATTTTTTTTTCAATTTTTTTTATATCCATTTTATTGTTTTTTAAGAAAAATAATAATAAAAAAATCATTTTCTAAATAATAATTTTTTTTTAAATTCTCATGTTAACTAAACAATTGTCAATAATTTTGATTAATTATTAATTTTTTTTTAATTATTTTAATAAAAATTTTAGAATTTTTAAGCAGAAATAATAAAAAATATTAATTTGCACATTGATGATTGAGTTTTTGATCATTCTTTTTATCAAAATTGTATAGTTTTTAAAGAAAAAATTATAATAAAACATATTAATTTTCACATTGATGATTGAGTTTTTGATAATTCTTTGACGTTGACTAAATACTTTAAAATAATTATATATTTGTTTCAATTTTTTTGATCAAAATTTTAGAATTTTGACGAAAAAATTATAACAAAAAATAATCATTTTCAAATTAATGATTGAGTTTTTGATGATTCTCAGACGTTGACTAAAAAAGTGCCAATAATTTGGATTAAATAAAACGTTTTTTTTTAATTTTTTAATGAAAATATTAAAATTTTTGAAGAAAGAATAGTAATTAAAAAAAATCATTTTAAATTGATAATTGGTTTTTTAAAATTCTTAAAGGTTAACTAAACAAGTATCAATCATTTTGATTAATTAAAAATTTTTTTAAATTTTTTTAATCAAAAGTGTAGAATTTTTTTTTTTTAAATAATAATTAATAAAAAAAATAATCATTTTCAAATAAATGATTGAGTTTTTGATAATTCTTTGACGTTGTCTTAAAAAAGTTTTAATAATTTGGATTAATTATATTTTTTTTTAAAGTGTCAATACTATGGGTTAATAATTTTTTTTTTTTTAAATTTTTTTGATAAAAATTTAAGACTCTTTTACGAAAATATAATAATAAAAAATTAACAAGTTGATGATTTTAAGACGCTGACTAAAAGAAGTGTCAATAATTTAAATTAAAAATTTTTTTTTTTAAATTTTTTTTTAATCAATATTTTAGAAATTTTTAAGAAAATATAATATTATAATAAAAAATAAACAAATTGATGATTGAGTTTTTGATGATTTTTAGACGTTGATTAAAAAAGGAGTCAATAATTTGGATGAATTTATATTTTTTTAATTTTTTTTTTCAAAATATTAGATTTTTTTAAGAAAAAATATTTTTTATTATTTTTATATAAAATTCAAACTGATGGTTGATATTTTTTAAATTCTTAAACGTTAACTCAACAAGTGTCAATAATTTTAATTAATTATAAATTTTTTTCAACTTTTTCAATAAAAATTTTAGAATTTTTTAAGAAAAAATTATTATAAAAAATATTAATTTTCAAATTGATGATTGAATGATAATTCTTAGACGTTGACTAAAAAGTTTCAATACTTTGGAATAATTATAAATTTTTTTGATCTAAATTTTTGAATTTTTAAATAAAAAAATAATCATTACCAAATTGATAATTGAATTATTTATGATTCTTAGAAGTTGAATAAATAAGTCAATAATTTGGATTAAATAAAATGTTTTTTTTTTTAAATTTTTGTAATCAAATTCTTAGATATTTTGCAGAAAATATTATAAAAAAAAATCTTAATAAAAATTTTTTTTAATTTTTAAAAAAAGTTTTATATATAATAGAACAATGGGCCAATTTCGGTCATTTGTATGGGAAGTACCAGAAGTGTTGTGCCAATGTTTCGGATTTCTGAGGTTTTTACAAGATTACTAAACAAGCCAAATTAAAATCTTCTACAGTTTTCGATTTAGAAGTTATGGGAGCATATAGTAAATTTCCTAAAATATGCTATTTTATACTGAAGGTACCAGAAGGCGTAGGCCTATACAGTCCAAATACATATCTTAGTCAAATTTTTATAGGTCTCACGCAAAATATGTCTGAATTTAGTGTACTTTCAGAAAGGATATGTATATATGGATTCCTGACTGGAGACAGGAATCGAAACTATGAATCCCCCGCATGGTAGTCGAGTATTCTAACTATCATGCCACGGGCAGACCCATAAGCTACATTTCAGCCAAAAGCAGTATTATTAAATTTGTAACCGTTTTTGATATATTAAAATATATCCACTTAACACCTAAATATTTGAAAATGGAAAAAGCGATACTTCTAAAAAGTTCCACCTCCACATCTTATCTATAGCATAGCTCAAGTTAAGCCATCTGCAACACATAAGTTAAAAATAAGTCGAGGTATTAAGTTAACAGCATTGTATTTTGTTTTGTAAACTAGTGTTATTAATAGATAGGTTAAATATGTCCATTTTATCTGAACATGTAATCTTCCCCTTAGTATGTTTGTATAAACAAGAAGGTTCACACGACTGATATGTAGTCAATATGTTGCATATTAATAATTTGCAACATTGTATCTTTGAACTAACGCTTAAAGGCGCAGTTGTTTTTTTGTTGTTTTTTCGAGCAGCATATTTAGTTATCGGTGCGCATGATTCGCGGCTTCCCCGCCAGCAGCTATGAAAACCTATGGTGGTGATTGTTTTTTTTTATTCTTTTATATTTTAGTCATCATTTAGTAAAGTTAGTTGGCAGAAGGAAACCAACCACCACAACTTTATAAAAAAATTTGTCCAACAACTAGCAACCGAACATTATATAAACTGACTTGAAGCGACGGTCGCCTCCCCCTTGGCATCGCTGAGTTCTACTTTTCCATACCAGTACGCGCGACAGCAGCAGCAACAGCTCACAGTCCAGCTCAAAGACCAGATTGAGAGCCAAGAAAACGTCAATATCTACTACGACGCTGGCCGTATTGCCTCAACTGGATTTGTAAAGCGGCGGCCTGACTGCCACAGCCACCATGGACTTATGACAGCTATTGTTGTTGTATCGCATTGAATCGCATCGTATCGTCGTCGTCGTCGTATATTGCGTTAAATGCAATACCAACAAGCGTTTGTGGTATGATGCGACGATGTAAGTATGATGCAAGTTCCAGGGAGTCAAGGCTCGAGGGGGCCAGCAGCTATAAAAACATTATAAAGATCCAATGCAGCCAATTGGCAAGTGTTGCGATTACAGTAAAGCAAAAAAAAAAAAAAAGAAACCACAACACACGCGAATTCACATGGCTATGACGGTGGCTTAAAGCCGTTTTACCACCGCTAAAGATTTCTAAAAACAGAAGTAAAAAAACAACAAAATGGAATGGACGTTTTGTTTTGAAGCCTCTTGCTTGGCTCAATGTTTTCTGCGTGAGTGTGTGTGTGTGTCAGTAAACATATCCAAGTTGTACTTAAAGATCGTTTTAAACTGTAGTCGTTATGAGATGTTGGCTTGCAGCAAGAAACTACAAAAACAAAAAATCTGAGAAAATAATTATACGCGTTTAACAAGTCGATTGTTGATTGTAAGGCTGTAAGGTATAGGAACGGGAGGGGATGTGTTCATGTTGTACTCCATAGGATTATGAATGAAGTGGGTTATACGCATACTGATTGCCATGAAGGGGTTGAAGCGAGACAAATATCAGAAATAGTCGAAAATGGTCAATGAGTTACAATGAGTTCTGGAGATTACACAGGTCGAAGAAAAAAATAGTTAGCCGCATTAAAAATGTATTTAAAAAAATTATAAAAAAAAATAAATCTGCTAACACAAATTAATATTTTTTTTCTACTACATTTGGGTCAACTTAACTGGAGCAAAATATATTAAAAAAGTATTAACAAACAAATTATGCATATAAAGGACCTTAAATATATTTGGCTTATGGTAGGAAATAGTCAAGTTTGTATGTATATACTTTACAATTTATGATTATTGCACAGATCAAATCTTAAACCAAGTACAGAAATTTAAGTCTGGTGAACTGTTTTAAAAATACAGTCACTCATGTCCTTTCTTGCTGTTCAGCCTCGCGAGGCTATAGGATGCGTTTCACTGCTCTAAATTGATGAAATTAACTGATTTTGCCTGCTTGTAAACCTAAGAGGTTGTATATCATACTTTCTGTTATATGGCCAGAAGTTTACTTACTTAGGTGGCACTTCTTTGCAATCCTATTAAATTATATACCGCACGTAGAAAAATATTATAAGCGCTTTGATCTTCTGCGGTTCTTCTGCAGTTAGTCACACCAAGCTGTGTAAGTTCTCAGTAACTAGGTCTAGTAAGCGGAGTTTTGGACGCCCTCTTCTGCGCCGTCCATCGAGTTCATTGTCGAAGACTTTTCGAGCTGGAGCATTTTCGTCCATGCGTACAGCAACCGCTGCACCTTAATACGTCTGACCACGTCAATTTCAGTGTACAACTCGTACAGCTTATGATTTATACGATGCCGATGCTTTCCGTTAACGATGATGGGCCCGTAGTATTTTTTTGTAGCACAACCCTGGATTCTGAACCATACATCAAGACAGGTAGAACCAGTATTTGGTATAGCTGGATTTTTGTTCGTTGAGGAAGGGCTCTGTCATTGAATCGGTTGCTTAGTCCGTAGCAGTATTTGTTAGCAAGCAGGAATCTTCTCCGGAGGTTTGGAGGTTAACATTATTTGTTCTGTTGATGGCGGGACATGCCGTGGCATGATGGTTAGAACGCGCGACTACCATGCGGGTGATCACAGGTTCAAAAAAGAGAAAAAATTTCTTCATTGTCGGCTCCCCTCGGATGTTGTCGACAGCAACTTCGCAGTGTCATTGTCGAGTCAATCGGCATGTCTAGTAGGAGCTTCTCAAACAGTGACGTTCACATTCGTCGATAAACAAGTAGGTGCCGTTAGTTGTAAATCTAAAAATAGAAAGCCTCACTCATGGGGTCTAAAAAGGGAAATTAAGTTTTAAGATGGCGGAGCGTAGGCAGATAAAATTATATTTGCCTACGTTCACGCAGCATCCCAGACGAGTGAACTCTTTGTTCGTTGAAACAAATAACTTGGTTTAGTTCTCGTTTATCGCCAGACCCACCTTAGCCGACTGATTTTCAATGCTTGAAAAAGCCGCAGTAACATCTCGCAATCCACGTCCAATGATATCTGTGTCATCAGCATACGCGAGCAACATGTGACTTTTGTTGAAGATGGTACCATTCCTGTTTACTGCAGCCTTCCGCATGATCATCTCCATTACAATGTTAAAAGCATCGCAGGACAGACTATCGCTTTGTCTAAAGCCTCGCTCTAACAGATTTTTGTCAATTTTCACTTAAGACTTCGTGTCAGTCAGTGTCATCCCGCAAAGTCGAAATAGCTTCGCGGGGATACCAAACTCAATCATAGCATCCAACAATTTCTGTCGTATCGGACTGTCGTATGCAGCTTTGTAATGGTAGGTGTCGATCTGCATTTCTTGGGTCTTTTCCAGGACTTGCCGAATTGTAAATATTTGGTCAGTTGTTGATTTAGCAGGTCTAAAGTCACAATGATAAGGTCCAATCAGGTTCGCTAAATGGGCTTAAGTCCTTCACATAACAAACAAGACAGGACCTTGTGTGCGATGTGTAAAATGCTGATCTTGCGATTATTTGTACACCCACTTGGATCGCCTTTTTTAAGCACAGGACAAAAACACTTAGATTACAGTCATCGGGCATACATTCATTGAGTTAAGTAAGTCGTGTTTATGTGATATTGCATGTACGTTGCCAACTCATCGCCGTCGTCTTTGAGCTCTGCCGGTTGTCCATCGGCTCCCGCAGCTTTATTAGTTTTAAGCAATGCAACTGCCGTGCTGATCTCATTTTGTCTCGGAGATGGACAGTCTACTCCATCGTCGATGATGGGTGTGATTTCGTCACTTATGCTGCTTTCGGGAACGAGTAGGGATAGAAAGTGTTCCCTCCATATTTGCAGCACACTCTGAATAACCAGATTTCCGTCTCTGTCCTTACAGGAGGGGATCTTTGGTCCGAAGCCTTTAAAAACCTTTTGGTAGAACTTGCGTCCCTCACCTCTATCCCAGTAATTTTCGATATTCTGGCTCTCTCTTTTCTTCCACAGTCCGCCAGTAGAAGCGTGTCATCTCCCTCCTCTTCTCATTATAACGCTCCGTATCTTCTGATATTTCGCGACATTCCTCATCGTACCAGGGCTTGTCATGGTTTTACATAACCCATTACGGTCGTTGCGGCAGTGGTCATAGAATTCGCAATATGCTGCTACTGGGTTTCGGGAACATCAGAATTAAGGAGTTGATTTGAAGAAATTGATAGGGTCGGTTGGAGTAGGTATTGGCTATCTCGGTGGTTTGCAGCTTTGTAATGTCTTCCTTTGCGTTTGGTTACGAGTGTTTTTCAAAAGCACTTCCACGTGCGTACCTTGGCTGCAACTAGGTGGTCATCCGATCTAATATTTGCAACGCACATTACACGCACGTCCATAACGCTTGAGAATTGTTTTTTTTTCCTTTATTAATTCCGCTAGGGAACATAGGGCTTCTACAAGGTTACTCCAATTACTTCTATTGTCTTGTATCAGTTTCATTAATCGATTTGAATTCAGATAAGTGGATGATTGGTCTACTGTATCCTAGGGTGGTACTGGGGCTGCCAATTTATAGTCGCCATCCCAACTATTTGAATAGTAGTTTATATAGCGAACCGCTTGTTCCAAGTCAGACGCCCGCTCGCTGTCGCACCTAACCAGGTTGGATGCTTATCTTAAATGACGGCATCGACTCGCCCTGACAGTGAAGCACAGAGTGCCAAACCCGCTGATGGTCCGGGGCTGCTTAATTGTCCTAGGGACTTATTCGCAGTGGGCCTTTAAATCTAAAGGCCGTTCACTATCCGCAACCTGTGACCCGTCCGGTAGCCTTCAGCTCGGCTTTTTGATAAACCCCCTCCGAACCCCCCACCAAAAACGCTTGAGACATGCCTTCCATCAATTACCACGTGATCAATGTGGTTTCTTGTATTATGATCAGGTGATATCCATTGGGAATGGGACTTTGCCCAGAGGCTGAAAACTACTGATTGTCACTCACTTGGGAGTGACCAGAAGCGATTCCTTTGAGGCACTGTCCAAGCAGCTAACTACTTCCGGCCTTAGACCAAGTATTCCCTGGGCAATGACTTCAAAGCAACCGCTTAGAAGTTAGCTAGAGTTAGAAGGCGAAACGTTGAGTAACCTAATCGGCATGCTACCACCGATGCGTCTTAGGAAGTAGGTAACAAAAGTTACTGAAGCTCAACACAGGCTCTCCTAGTGGCCTTGGCAGCCCCAAGAAACTAGGATCGGGAGCGGTGGCCTAATAAGCCACTCTCCTTAAACAAAATTTATTATGAAAACACGAAGAAAAGAAAAAACAAGAACCCCCCCAAATGTTGACGACCCCCGCAAACGATATAAGGACCATGATTTAAGGATATGCACCTGGAATGTCCGAACTCTATACAGAGATGGTGCCTCTATCCAACTGGCGGATGTCCTCGACAAATACAAGGCTGACATCACCGCCATACAGGAAATGAGATGGACGGGACAGGGATGCACACGACGAAAGAACTGTGACATCTTCTACAGCTGCCATGCAGAAAGACACGAATTTGGATGTGGTTTCATAGTCGGCAAGAGACTTCGACACCTGGTCTCGCGGTTGCAGCCAAGGTGCGCACAAGATTGAGCAGAGCGAAAAACGCACGTAACCAAACACAAAGAAAGCTGGACATCGCGAAGCTGCAAACCCCAGAGATAGCTACTGCCTACTCCAACCAGCTCTCCCAACTTTTACGACACAACGCCCCTACTTCTGACGTTCCCGATACACAGTGGCAGCATATTGTGCATTCCATGGCAACCGCCGCAACAACAGTGCTAGGATATGAAAAGCGGAGCTCAGACGAATCCTGGTACGATGAAGAATGTCGCATAGCGTCTGAGGAACTGGATGCTGCTTATAGGGCAACGCTACAGCCAATTGCAACCCGTGCTGTTAGGGAACGGCATAAGGAGAAAGCAAAACGGGCGAGACAGCTATTTAGGCGAAAAAAACGTCAGATGAAGGAACGGGAGAACGAGGATATAGAGCGATACAGGGATAGAGGTGAGGCCCGAAAATTTTACCAGAAAATAAGAACAAATGGATACGGTAATGGCCTCCCCACCTGTAAGGACAGTAATGGAAATCTGGTCACGGATACGCAGAGTGTGCTGCACATATGGAGAGAACACTTCCAGCAACTGCTGGTTCCAGAAGGCAGCGCACGTGAAGTTATCACGCCAATTGTCGACGACGGCTTAGATTGCCCACCACCAAGTCAAGCCGAGGTAAGAAGAGCAATATCGCGGCTGAAAAACAACAAAGCAGCCGGTGCCGACGGTCTGCCCGCAGAGCTCTTCAAGTCCGGTGGCGAGGAGCTGATAACGAGCATGCACCAGCTCCTGCGCACGGTTTGGCTTAAAGAGTGCATGCCCGACGATTGGAATGTAAGCGTATTATGTCCTGTGCTGAAAAAAGGTGATCCAAGTGTGTGCTCCAACTACCGCGGGATCAGCCTTCTACCCATCGCATATAAGGTCCTGTCGAGTGTGCTATGTGAAAGACTAAAGCCAGTGTTATACAACCTGATCGGGCCTTATCAGTGTGGCTTTAGACCCGGAAAATCAACAACTGACCAGATTTTCACACTTCGGCAAATCCTGGAAAAGACCCAAGAGAAACAGATCGACACGTACCATATTTTTGTCGACTATAAAGCTGCCTTCGACAGCCCGATACGGCAGAAATTACTCGATGCCATGGCTGAGTTTGGTATTCCAGCGAAGCTGATACGTCTTTGCGGAATGACGCTGACTGACACGAAGTCTTCAGTGAAGATTGGCAAGGACCTTACGGAGCCATTCTATACCAGACGAGGCCTAAAACAAGGCGACGGCCTATCGTGCGATCTCTTCAACATTGTGATGGAGATGATAATGAGAAAAGCTGCAGTAAACACGAGTGGCACTATATTCAACAAAAGCCACATGCTACTCGCGTACGCTGATGACGTAGACATCATCGGTCGAAAACTGCGGGATGTGACTGCAGCCTTCTCAGGTATACAGAAGGAATCAGCGAAAATGGGCCTAACGGTGAACGAGGAACGAGAAATCCGGAGAAGAATCCTGCTTGCAAATAAATGCTACTACGGACTAAGCAAGCGATTCAATGACAGAGCCCTCTCTCGACGAACAAAACTCCAGCTATACCAGATACTGGTTCTACCTGTCTTAATGTATGGCTCAGAATCCTGGGTTATGACACAAGCGGATGAATCGGTTCTGGCGGTATTCGAGAGAAAAATACTCCGTAAAATATATGGGCCCATCATCGTTAACGGAGAGTATCGGCGTCGTATGAATCATGAGCTGTACGAGCTGTACACTGACATTGACGTGGTCAAACGCATTAAGGTGCAACGGTTGCGTTGGCTAGGTCATGTTGTACGCACGGACGAAAATGCTCCAGCTCGAAAAGTCTTCGACAATGAACTCGATGGACGGCGCAGAAGTGGGCGACCTAAACTCCGTTGGGAAGACCAGGTTACCGAGAACCTTGCAGAACTCGGTGTGACTAACTGGAGAAGAAGCGCAGAAGATCGAGGCGCTTATAATATTTTTCTACGTGCGGTATATAATCCACTGGGGTTGCATAGAAGTACCAGCTAAGTAAGTAAGTAATTTATCATCGACCCCTCAAAAACACGCTTAGGCACAAAATCTCTTAAATTTAAACATTTGTTTGAAACAAATATTTTGTTGCGTAGAGCAATTTACGCAGGGAAATTTGTGTGTAAGAAAAACGAGTGTTGTTTATATGGTTGCAGGAAAAAGAAGGAAAGTTTATTAGAACAACTAAAGTTTATGAAATGTCATTTTATGTGTTCTACAAACAGAGTCGTATGCAACGTATTTTTTAGTACTATACAGCTCAGTATAAAATATTATATTCATTTTAACACCCTTCCGGAATATTTTATTTTATTCAAAAATAATTCATAAAAAATAACAAAATTTATTTTCATTATTTTAAGCCGACTTCATTTAAGAAAAATTGGGTTTTTGTGGAAGTGACTGCTTTTGTTAAATTATCTGCCAACATATTATCAGTGTTGATGTATTCAAATTTAATATCATTACTCTCAATTTTTTCTTGTATGAATTTCGCTTTTATGTCTATGTGCTTCGTACGTGCCGAAAATGAATTATTGGTAGCTATAAACATCGCACTCTTATTGTCACAAAATATAATCATAGTTTTCGGATCGCTGGGTATTAATTCACTCTGAAGTCGATTTAGCCATACGGACTCTTGAATGGCGTTGACTGCTGACATAAGTTCGGCTTCTGTCGATGAAAGAGCAACAGTCTGCTGCCTCTTCGTTGCCCAAGATATCGCACCACTTTGAAAAATGAAGATATAACCAGTGGTGGAACGCCTGCTATCAATGTCACCGGCCCAGTCAGCGTCACAAAAGCCAGTGATTTCCTCAGTATTTTTTCTGAAAAATATACATTTATTTATTGTGCCTTGTAAGTACCTCATAATGCGCTTTAATGCAGTCCAGTGCGCTTTGCCAGGATTTGAGGAGAAACGACTTAACTTATTAACCGCAAAACAAATATCAGGTCTCGTAATCTGCGCAGCATATAGAAGGCAGCCTACAGCCTGCATGTAAGGCACTTTCGACATCTCAATCCTGTCAGCATCAGTTTTTGGGCACATTTCAGACGTTAACTTTTGATTAACGTCAATAGGCGTAGATATCGGGTGACATGTGTCCATGCCAAAACGTTTCAAAACATCAGAAATGTACCTTGATTGATTAATTTTAATACCACCGTCGTCTCTTGTAATTTTTATGCCTAGAACAGAAGAAGCTTCGCCCATATCCTTCATTTTGAACGATTTCATTAAGCTTGCCTTAAGCTCATTGATCGTTTTGATGTCTCTGCTGAATATTAAAACGTCATCTACGTATATCGCCACAAACAACAGTTCCTTCTCCGATTTGCTACGATAGATGCATTGATCTACCTCGCTTCTGTAGAGGCCAAAGTCCAGCAGCACCAAGTTAAGCTTTTTGTTCCAAACTCGGCTTGCTTGTTTTAAACCATATAAACTTTTAATCAGCTTACAGACCCTTCCGGAATTGTCATCAAATCCAGCTGGCTGCTTCATATATATTTCCTCTTTCAACTCGGCATTTAGAAAAGCGGTGACAGCATCCATTTGGTGTATAAGTAGGTCATATTTAACAGACAAAGCCAGAAGCATTCGGAGCGAAGTATACCTCATGACAGGTGCAAAAGTTTCATCATAGTCGATGCCCTTTTTCTGACTATACCCCTTCACGACTAATCTCGCCTTTTGTCTCACTGCTTCGCCATCAGCATTGAGTTTGGTTTTGAAAACCCATTTACTCTGAATGGCTTTCTTTCCTGGTGGTAGCGCCGTTAGTTCCCATGTTTGGTTAGCTATATGCGATGCCATCTCATCTTGCATAGCGATCTTCCAAGTTTCAGCATTTTGGCAAGATAGAGCTTCTTCTACTGTTTGAGGTTCTTCTAAGACGAAACTCATTGCACAAAAATTATACGGAGTTCGTAATTGATTAATTCGTTCAGATCTACGTACCTGCGTATCCCTTGGACTAATGTGTTCATCTGGCACATATGTTTCGTCATTGACGTCATCAAGTATTGTGATATCGTCATCTGCTGTACCTTCTATATCTTCATCCAAAGTATCTTGTAGACCTTCTGATGGCGATTTCAGATTTCCATCTTGCCCCTCTAAATCGTCATCACATTCAATTGGTTGTTGCCAAAAATCATTATGAAACTTGTTGTCAGGCGGTGTAATTATTGGGGGACTTTGATTTTCCAAAAACACCACGTCTCGGCTTATAATGATTGATTCTTTATCAGGGTTGAACAGTCTGTATGCTTTGGAGGTAGCACTGTATCCGACGAATGTGCATTCAATAGATTTGGCTCCGAGCTTACTTGTACGCTTTTGCTTCGGTATGTGAGCTAAGGCTTTACACCCAAATACTCGCAAATGCTTCAGATCAAGTTTTTTACCTGACCATAGCTCCTCAGGACTCTTTGTATTTGATTTACGTGTTATTCTGTTAAGCAAATACGCCGCCGTGTTCGCCGCTTCTGCCCAGAATTTTTCATTAAGATTAGCATCCAAGAGCATGCATCGAATTCGTTCCATCAGCGTTCTATTCATTCGCTCTGCGACGCCGTTTTGTTCAGGCGTGTATGGTGTTGTGGTTTGATGTATAATTCCGCATCCAGCGAGGTACTTTTGAAACTGTCCACTCACATACTCTGTTCCATTGTCAGAGCGTAATATTTTTATTCTTTTGGAGCATTGCTTCTCAACCAGCTTTTGGAATTTCAGGAATTCTTCATACACATCGGATTTTGCTTTTATGGGAATTGCAAAAACTTTCCGTGTGTAGTCATCGACAAAAGTTAGTATATAGCGTGAACCAGAGTATGACGCCACTTTAAATGGACCCATTACGTCGGTATGTATAATATCCAGAACACCTTGCGCCGAACTTTCGCTATCATTAAACTGTG
This sequence comes from Muscina levida, assembly GCA_964034835.1. Lineage (NCBI taxonomy): Eukaryota > Metazoa > Arthropoda > Insecta > Diptera > Muscidae > Muscina > Muscina levida. The sequence goes on from OZ035880.1 coordinate 24,740,108, forward strand.
CTCTTGTGTGTTTACCTTTTATACACACGATACATTTTGACTTGTCGGCCGATTTAATACTAAATCCACTTGTCATGCCGGTTGCGCTCACAAGTTCTTTACTGATATGCCCAAGCCTTCTATGCCACAACTCATAATCCATTGCCATAAATACACGATCACTCTCAGTACAGTCTAATTTGTATAGCCCGCCAACCAAGCTCGCTGAAGCAATTTTCTTATTGTTGCCTTTATCGATTATTGTGCACGTTTTGTCTTCAAAAATAATCTTTCTACCATTCAACGCCATTTGACTTACTGACAATAAATTTGTGCACAAATTTGGAACATATTCTACACTCTTTATTATGATTTTGTTATTCGCTTTGCCATTCACAATCGACAGTTCTGCATCGCCAACACATTCCACATTCAATTTATTATTGTCTGCAATTGTTATTGCTTTGTTTGGTGTATGAATTGTGTTACGTAGAATATCTTTATTACATGTCATATGGTTTGTAGCACCAGAATCCACATGCCAGTTCGAAACGTTGTTTATATTTGTACACAGCGACGCTAACAGAACTTGATCATGTTCTTTCTTTGCTTTGTTTCGACAATTTTTAGCAAAATGTCCAGGCTGCTTGCACGCGTGACAACGAAACTTTTTGTTGTACACTTTTTTGTTGTTTTTAGCTGTGTTTGTGTACAAAGCACTTTCTTCATTGCTTTTTACATCAAACTTGGCATCTTGAAGCAAAAGCGATTTAATAGCATCAACTGTTAGCACCTTTTTCGAATTTTCAACTGCTAATACCAGTGATTTGAATTCATTCGGAAGTCCTGCTAATAACAAAGATGCAATTAGCTCGTCACCAAGTTGAAGTCCAGCTGTTTTAACCTTTAAAGATGTTAGCAGCATAGCGTTAATGTATTCCTGCATTGAAGGGAAGTCCGCCAACTTTAGTTGAACCAATTGTTTCAGTAATTCAACCTTCCTAGTTAAACCTTTATCTTCATATGCTTCCAATAAGCTATTCCACGCTAATTTCGCTGTATTCTTTTCTGCAATAATTCCATAGTTGCTTGGATCGATCATTAGAAAAATTTCTGCAGTTGCGCGGCAATCGGCATCCTTCTCAGCTGCAGTTGCACTTTCAGTCAGACCTGATTCAACTGTTTTCCAAAGACCTTTAATCACCAAGTAAGACTTTGCTTGTTGCTTCCATACGTCGAAGTTCTCTCTACCATGTAGCTTTTCGAATGGAAATGACGGTGAACTGGAGCTCATTTTATCAAGGTAATCAGCAACGCTTATCACAAGAAAAATTTATGCTTGATGACTGGAGTTAAATATTTTTCAAACCATACACAGCTTTGTGTTTAAGCCCATAACCTGTTGCGTAGAGCAATTTACGCAGGGAAATTTGTGTGTAAGAAAAACGAGTGTTGTTTATATGGTTGCAGGAAAAAGAAGGAAAGTTTATTAGAACAACTAAAGTTTATGAAATGTCATTTTATGTGTTCTACAAACAGAGTCGTATGCAACGTATTTTTTAGTACTATACAGCTCAGTATAAAATATTATATTCATTTTAACATATTTGCTATTTGTATCCGCTATTTTGTTTTTTTTTTTAAATTTGATTCCGGATTCGAAATTGGTGACCCCAAAAATTCCCATAGGCACAATGTCGGTTGAATTTTACCTTTTTTTCAAATATCTATTTTGCATCCTTAATTTTTTTTTTCAATTTGACTCAAAACCAGTGACCCCAAAAATCCCCATAGGCACAATATTGATAAAATTCCAACATTTTTTGTAAAATATATTGTTCGCTATTTTGTTTTTTCAAAAATTTGACTCCAGATTCAAAATCAGCGACGCCAAAAACCCCCTTTGCCACAATATCGATTGAATTCCAGCATTTTTTGAAAAAATATCCGCCATTATTTTTTTTTTAATTTGACTTTAGATTCGATATCAGCGACTTCCAAAACCGCCTTAGTACCATGTTTTATGCTCACTGAAAGTCTGGTTCATATTAAGGCCAAATTTTTCACAGATCTGACCAATGTGCTTTGTTATTGGGTTTAAGCGAGCGAGTCGACAGTTTTTTCTATGCAGATCGATTCAAATTCAAATTCAAATTTGTGATTTACTATTTTTTTGCGACGAAACTTTTCATTAAATTAGCTTTACTTAAGACTTATGTTTGTTATCTTTTCATACATTATAGTGGATAAATTATACATAATATTTAATATAAAATATATATCCCCTTATTATAAATACACAGCTATAAAAAAAACAAATCATTAACATGCAACAGGAAACCGGATGCGCGCCATCTAATAGACATGACAGATTTTCATTGGCAAATCGTTAACATGCACATAACTTAATTATGGCTATCTTCCAATACTGTCAACGCTGAATGTAGTTAGATTTTGTAATAGACAACACGATATGTAAAAAAATATCACTTTGTTAAACATTTACAATGCAAAAAACGTTGTGGTGAACTCCTAATTACCGGTTATAGAAGCCAAGTTAAAATTTGCCAAAAAAAAAAATAATTTATGATTTTGTACATAACGCAATACAAAGTCCTTCGATGTCATTTATGAAAAACCGTTGCTAAAATTGTTGCGCTTAATTTTGTCCCAACGAAAATACAAAGTGAATCTACAATTATTCGTCGATTCAAAAACAATACAAAAAAAAGTTATGAACACCTAATAAAACTACTTCGTATTACAAATATTGAAATTCGTAAGGGGATGACTGGGGAAAATGATGTTATTTGATAAAAATTATAGCTGTTTATAATTAAATTTTGAAGAAAATGCATAAATAATACATATAATTTATGTCGATAACAATCTAAGTTATAAACATACTGAATGGCTACACATGAAGAAACTTTTGATAAATAATAGTGATGAAAGTATATCGAAAACTTTTATGAATGTTAATGGTATTGTTGCTTTTGATTACAATAAATTACAATTTGAAAAACGCTGCAATTGACCAATTCAAAATTTAACAGCTAAATGATGGATATCCATCATAGGTCATTCTATAGGCCTTTCCTTCTACAAACCAAGAAAAAATACATTGTTTTTATTTCAAGTTTAAAAACTTGCTCCATTTGTTAAGTTTACAACCCTCCTCCCCCCACGGCCAACAGAACCAACTGCCTACAAAATAACTATAACAACGATTAATTAATGTAATTGAGTAAAAATCTTCGTAACTTAAATGTGGACCAAATTGACGTCAGCAGTCACAGTCGCCTATTAATGTGTTTTTTCTCTGCATGTTCTAATTATAGACGAAAAAGAAAACACAAAAACTACTGAAAAGAAAATATAAATTTTAATTGGGTTTATTAAAGGTTACCATAGTGTGTTGTGTATGAATGAATTATTGCTCTCGTACATGGATTGATGTAGTTTTGTAATAAGACAAAAATGTAACTGAAATAACTCGATGACAACTGAACTGTGGCATATGATTTCTGGAAAATTCCAGAGATGTTTATTATGAAAGGAAAATTGTAGTTAATTGATTATGTATATGTTGGTTAATTTTGTTAATTAAAAATGGTTAATTTTAATTTTTCTTTTTTTTTCAGAGTTTTATTAATTTGCATAACAATTTGATAAGGTAAGTTTTAATAAATATTTAGTTAAATATTTAATATATATCTAAATTTGGGGAATAAAGTCTAGCATGAAGTAAAAACGAAATTTTTGTTTTGTACAGAGAATCTAGTTTTGAGACTTTAGTAAAAGAAATGTTTTCCTTTTCCTTTTCCTTTTACTCTTAAAACGTTTTATATTTCTACGCATCATATTTATAAACAAATCAATATCCTTTGAAAAAAAAACAAACAAACAAAAAACAAAATTTTAATTTTTTTTGTCGCTATATAGAAAATTTTGTTTCGGAGTCTCCAAAATATTCAAAATATAGCAAAAGTAAAAAATATCAAACTTATTTTATATTTACATAATTTAATAATTACTTTATTTTTATTTTATTTTAATAATTATTTTATTTGAATTTAATATTTAGTTTATTTTTATTTTAATTAAATAATTATTTTAAAAATATTAAAAATATAAAAATTTAAAAATATAAAAAATATAAATATTATAAAAATATAATAATATAAAAGTAAAAAAATATAAATATATAAAAAATATAAAAAATATAAAAATATAAAAATATAAAAATATAAAAATATAAAAAGATAAAAATATGAAAATATAAAAATATAAATATATAAAATTTATAAAAATATAAAAATATAATAATATAAAAAAAATAAAAATATAATAATATAAAAGTAAAAAAATATAAATATATAAAAATATAAAAAAATAAAAAAAATATAAAAATATAAAAATATAAAAATATTAAAATATAAAAAAAATAAAATATAAAAATATAAAAAGATAAAAATATATAAATATAAAAATATCAAAATATAAAAATATAAAAATATAAAAATATAAAAATATAAAAATATAAAAATATAAAAATATAAAAATATAAAAACTGCAGCGTTTTCCAAGCGGAAATACTTGCGAAATATAAAAATATAAAAATATAAAAATGTAAAAATGTAAAAATATAAAAATTTAAAAATATAAAAATATAAAAATATAAAAATATAAAAATATAAAAATATAAAACTATAAAAATATAAAAATATAAAAATATAAAAATATAAAAATTTAAAAATATCAAAATATAAAAAGGTATAAATATAAAAATATAAATATATAAAAATATAAAAATATAAAAATATAAAAATATAAAAATATAAAAATATAAAAATATAAAAATATAAAAATATAAAAATATAAAAATATAAAAATAAAAAATGTAAAAATATAAATAGATAAAAATGTTATTATTTAAAAATGAAATAATATAATTTTTTTTATTTTAATTTAATATAAATGTTAAATACATTAAAATTATTCGAAATTTTTAATTTCTGATTGTTTTTTATTGACACATTTATAAATATCTCTTCTGGTATTATGCAGTCAAAGCGATATATTGCTTAATATTTGCCTCGATATGGAAAATTTATATTTGAAGACATAAAAATATCCAAATTTTGAAGATTATAATTGTTAAATGTATTTTATTTTTAAACCTAAAACTAATTGTGCTGGTTTTAAGCAAGCAAAGCGAAAGTTGACTTAATTTGAAGACCTTGAGTCTGCAAAAAAGTTAATGTCAAAGTAATTTCGTTTTAAATAAAAATTTTTTAGTAGTTGTGTCTCTGTCGTTCTCGAATTAATTTTCATTATTTTCTCTAACATTTAAAACAAATTACACAGTAATTAAGTAATTTCTTATAATTGCTTAATATAATAGTTTTACAATAAATACATTTGGTATTTGTTAGTCGATTTTCTGTCAATTACAGAATTAAAACTGGAACTAAAATTAAGTGATTTATAAATACTAGGACACGTGTAGAAAAAGATTTTTTTTTTCGTTTATTTATTCAAATTTATTATTCACACATTTTACTAGAATAAACAATAGTTTCTAGAATTAAGAATTTATATACACTTGAAATTTATTAAAATATTCATCTAGCGTACTAAAACCGTATGATAGCATTTTTTTGTTGGATTAACTTTTTTTTTAAAAAAAAGTAAACATTGCAAAAATCAAGTCTTTTATAATTTGTTTTATTTTTGTGCACTAGGCATAAATACCAGTATAATTTTTAATAAATATGTTTATGTTGACATTAAAAGATATACATATGTGAAATTTGCATGAGAATTTCCCTTGTTTTGTTTTGGTGTTGTTGGTAATTTTCTTCAGCTGTATGAATTTAGTATAGGATATGAAAATTTAGTTTCTCGAAAAACTTGAAAAAAAATTTTTTTGTTGCCAAAAATAAAGGTTTAAACTTGGAAAACACTTCAAAGATCAAGTCTTTTTTCCAAAACAAAATATTTTTACATTAACCATTTTAAATGTTATAATATTAATAGGGATGATGAAAGAACACAAAATGATCTATGACGACTTTATCTGAGTAATGCGTCAAAGATTTAATATCAGATGACATCAATTAAATCTTGAACGCGTCAACAATAATAAAAAAAATTATTATTTCATAAGAATTCCACATATTCCAATTAACAAAACAGAACAAACACGTATTCTAAGAAACCACAACCTACCAAGCATCCATCAATAAAATGTTGACACTAACAACTATTTAAATATCTGTTTAAAAACAAACACGCACAAGCGCAAGTTATTCCTTTTAAAACATCTCCTCCAGCCAAAATAACTGATGCCACAATTTTCACAATGATTTATAATTACATTATTAAGATAAAGGAATTTGATTGCTAAACTGATTAAAACCAAAAAAAAAAAAACTGAAATAAAACAAAAAGTTGAATAAGATTTATTTCTTTAACACCGCCTTCGAAATATTTTTTTTTTCTTGTCGATTTTGTTTATTTTTATCTTTACAGTTAAAAACAACAAAAAAAAAAACAAAAACGCCATCTACCAAGAATTACATAATTTAGCAATACGTCGTATTTTGCAAAATTTGCATATTTTATAAAGTCGGCATCATCGGCGTAGATATATTTTGTTTATCGGTGTTTTGTTTTGTTTCTTAATCAAAAGATGACGTCTGTTGTGTTTTTTTGTTTGGTTGGATTGAGCGGCGAATATTTTATCAGCATTACACGCAACTCTGTCATAAGCTTAGCTAACCACCACCATGTGTTAACGGACCGGACAGATCATGAAATGGTGGTGTTTTCTTGTTTTTTTTGTAAATTTATATTATTTTTAAAAATACACACATGGTTAAGAAATATTTTAAACTGTTAAGTAGTCTGTCTAGCTTATGCAAAAGCGGTGGTGATTTGTTTGTCCCGCTGACCACGTTGCATAAAATTATTTATTTATATACTTGAGTGGTAGAATAGAAATATGTTTGTCCTCAACATACTCTCATCTAGTGTGGTTCAGCACTAGCACTCTCAATTTGATGAGTTTTGAATTTCAAATGGAATAGTAGAAAATAATAATTTAATTGATTTTCTTTGAATTCCAATTGGAAATGGTGTAGTCTATTCAACTAAAATTTATAAACCTGTATTATTTTCGTTTGAATGTGCTTTAAATTTCAAATGGTTAAATTCGTTGATATAATATTTTACATCATAGCACAACAAAAAATTCGCTAAGAATTTGTGTTTTTTTTCGTTGTTGTTGTTTAATTTTATTTAGATTACGATCACATAATGTGAAATCACGTAAAGTGATTTTTTGTTGATGTTGTTTGGTGTTTGTTTTTGAATTGTAGCCATAAAGTTTAGTTCCACAAGTCGCCACTTGGAATACTCAACTAAGTAAACTAACTCTATAGTACGTGTGAGTTAAACTCGAGTGGTCAATGCAAAACAGCCCCAACCATCCGTGCGATTGTTCGTCAATATAGTCGTCGTTGTCGTCTTGGTCGTCTTAGTCTTGGTAATAGAGAGCGAGAAGATATATGCCATGTAGCTACTTGGTCGGCCTGACTGTTACAGTCGAGCGCTAGGACGGTTGCAAATATCAAATGTTAAGCAAATCAACGCTGCTGGTCAAACCAGCAGCCGCGGCCATTTGAAGACAAATTACAACAACCAGCGGTCGGTTAAGGAAAGAAGGAAAAATGTTGTGAGCTAAGCTGATACGTAACAAAAAGCCAACTTCCAACAATCACTTTACTTGCAGCTATGCAGTCCGCTAGTATAGACAAACGGCCAAATCTGGCCTCAATTGTGGCTCACATGTGAATATGGACAAAAAAAAACCGAGTGTATGATCGATTTATCGCTCTATCGCGATAGAGTATGGAGTTATAAATGTTGCTGTTGTTGTTTGGCGGCGATTTTTTTTTTTTAATTCAAATCCGCTATTTAGGCAACATCGTCATTATATGCCCCTAAGCCGTGTTCACACATCACACACATCGCCTAACGGTAATTAACCACACACAATTTCAATTCAATTTACTTAATCTTCGACATTCGAATTTCGAAGACTAATGGAAAACTGAATTAAGTTAAAATTATCTTAAATTAAAGGTAATCAAAATACTGCCAACCAACAACCACCGACCTAAATTGTATTTGTCAGATTACACTGGTTTACAGTGAAAGGGTAAACTCACTGCTAATTTATATTTTATTTGTTGAGAAAGTTTTATCGATATTAAAAAAAATATTTAAAATGTAACAAAACAAAAATAAAATATGAAAAAATATAATATATAAAAATAGATTAATATAAAACAATTATAAAAAAACTAAATAAAAAAATTAATAAAATATATAAAAAATACAAAAAATAAAAAATCCACAAGAATAATTAAAAAAATAAAATTAAAAAATATTTATAAAAATATTCAATAAATAAAAAAATAAATATGAAAATTTAACAAGAAAAAAAAATCTTACATAACAAAAGCAAAAAAAACACATAATAAAGATATTTATAAATATAAAAATAGATATAGAAAATACAAAAAAAAAATCAATATATAAAAAAATATTCGTTCAAAATAGAAATAAAATATATATTATAAAAATTTAAATTGTTATTAAAGTAAGCTAGAGAAAATATTAAAAATGTAACAAAACAAGATATAAAATATGAAAAAATAGATAAACATAAAAAATTATATAAAATATACAAAAATAAATATAAAAAATAAAAATAAATATATAAAAATTAAAAAAAAATGTAAATAAAATGAAAAAAAAAATATTTAAATAAATATACAATAAATAAAAAATTAATATGGAAATTCAATTAAAACAAATAATTTATATTACAAAAGCAACAGAAAACCTTATAAAGACATATATATAAATTTAAAAATATATATAAAAAAATACAAAAAAAAAAATGTATAAATTTAAAAAAATATTTATTCAAATTATTTATACAAATATTTATTAAAGTAAGCTAGAGAAAATATTAGAAATGTAACAAAACAAAATATAAAATATGGAAAAATGTAACCTATAAATATAGATAAACATTAAACATTTTTAAAAAACATAACAAAGCAAAAAATAAAATATAACATATCAATAGATAAACATAAATAATTTACAATAAAATTATAAAAAATAAAAATATGTATAAAATATAAAAGCAACACAAATAAAATTAAAAATTTCTTTGAAAATAAAATCTAAAAAAATTTAAAAAAATTTTAAAAATAAAAGTAAAAAAATATTTATTTAAATATATAATATATAAAAAAAATAATATTTAAATATATTGATTGGCCAACAATTGGCTTTACATTACAATAAACAGAATTGAAACAAAAAAATATTTCTTTTATATAACAAAATATAAATACGTCAATATTTAAATATAAAAACAAGAATCAAAAATAAATATGAAAAATTAATAAAAAAAAAATATATTTATTTTATATCTTCTCCTCAATGTATTAACAGCCTATATGCTGTAGATTATATGTTATTGTTATACCGAGGGGACGATATAACAAGAACAAAAAAAAAAAACTAAAAAATAAATATATAAATAAAAATAGTTTAAAAAAATATAAAACAAACATTTTTATGCAAGTTTAAAATAAAATATTAAAAAATTTAATATATTTGAATAAATAAACATAAAAAAGTATATTAAAATTAAAAAAATTTATAAATAAAATGAACAAAAATACAAATATAAAAAAATGAATAAAAAAATATATAAAAATGTAATAAATAAAAAAAAAATAAAGAAACACGTAAATATGTATATAATAAAAATATAAAAATATGCGATCTATGAGGACCTTTAATATAAATTGGTGGTCTAAGTTCAAAAATTTAGTTAAGTTTAACATAAATTTGGCTAAAAAATATAAAAAAAATTATATAAAAGGATTTAAAAAATTTAAAAAATACATAAAAGATATAAAAAGATATAAATAATAAATAACAATATATATATATAAAAATATACCTGTAAATAATAATATATTTATAAAAATATAAACAAAAATAAAAAACATAAAAAAAATTTGAAAAAAAATATAAATTTGTTTCAAAAAAAAATATTAAAAGATGTAAAAATTAAAAAAATAAAATAAAATATACAAAGGATAAAAATAATTTTTTTACAAAAAAGATATGAAAAGATATAAATAATAAATAACAATATATATATAAAACCAGTACAGAAATTTCAGTACAGAAATTTCAGTCAGTTAAACTGACTGATAAATACCATCACCCAATATAAGATATAGTTTAAGTCTTGAGTTATTGAAAATAATCGATTTGTAATTTAAACCAGTTAGAAAGTTTCAGTCGGGCAACCCGACTTACATTTACCCTAACCCTCAGTAAAACAAATAATTTTCCATTTTATTGTATTATTGCTCGATTTCGAAAGTGGGCGGAGTGGTACATTTGTATGGGAGGTACGAGAAGGGGTATGTTTAGGCTTCCAGATTTATTCTCCATAACTTTATCCTGTTATAGCTTTACTAAATACAGAATTTGGGCACGATTGCCTTGGGTGTACTGATATTATTACTACATCCCAAAAGTGGGCGGAAAGGTACATTTGTGTGGGAGGTACCATAAGGGGCGTGTATAGACTTCCAATTTTTTCTCCAAAACTTTGTCCTGTTATAATTTAACAAAATACAGAATTTGGGCACGATCGTGACTAGTGTATTAATATTATTACCCTATTTCTAAAGTGGGCGGAGTGGTACATTTGTATGGGAGGTACCAGATGGGGCGTGTCTAGACTTCCAGATTTTTTCTCCAAAACTTTGTCCTGCTTGAACTTTACCAAATACAGAATTTGGGCACGATCGCGTTAGGTCTTTTAATAATATTAATCGGTTTCTAAAGTGGGCGGTACCAGATGGGGCGTGGATAGACTTCCAATTTTTTTCTCCAAACTTTATCCCGTTATTGCTTTACTAAAAATAGAATTTGGGTACGATCACGTTTGATTTATTGATATTATTTCTCCATCTCCATAGTGGGCGGAAAGGTAGGTTTGTATGGGAGGCACCAGAAGGGGCGTGGCTAGGCTTTCAAAATGTTTTCCAAAACTTTATCCTGTTATAGCTTTACTAAATACAGAATTTGGGGACGATCCCGTAGGGTGTATTGATATTATTACTCGATTTCTAAAGTGGGCGGAATGATGTATTTGTATGGGAGGTACCAGAAGGGGCGGGGCCACGTAGCCCATCTGCAATACCGTAAGTAGTTTTGAGAAAATAATAACTCGTGCAAAATTTCAAAAGATTTGGTTACGTCTTTCGAAAGTTATCGTGCGAACCAGCCGGACAGCCACCAGACAGACAGACAGACGGACATGGCTCAAACGACTTAAAAAGTCATGAATCGAATTTGGTTCAAAGAAACCTAGGGTCTGAAGTGACTCCTTCTATGTGTTACACTTTTGGGTCGTATTAAATGATATATACCCTCATCCCTAAGGGCGATGGTATAAAAATATACCTGTAAATAATAATATATATAAACAAATATAAAAAACATAAAAAAAATTTAAAAAAAAAATTTAAAAAAATATAAATTTGTTTAAAAAAAAAATATTAAAAGATGTAAAAATTAAAAAAATAAAATAAAATATACAAAGGATAAAAATAATTTTTTTACAAAATATAAATTTTTTTTAGAGAATATAATTTTTTTTAGAGAATATATTTTTTTTTTAAAAATTATGAAAAGATGTAAAGAATATAAAAAAATAAAATATTTAAAAGAAAACTAGTAAGTAATTACTGATTATCTTCGCCTATGCCATTTGTAAGAATGGTGATAAAACTAGTTTTTTGAACTGCAACTATATTTTGTTCAATTTAGTACTGTAAAAAAAGGGGAGTTTGTATGAGAAGTTGATGCTACTTTTAGCCGATCACATTCATTTTATAGTAATTTGTTATTACTACTGAACTGTCAAATAGTAGGCTTGAAATGTTTGTGTAAGCTGACAATATTGTTATGAATTTTTTAACCCTAAAAAAAGGTGGAAGTTTGCATTGGATGTGGGAGTGCTTTTGGCCAGTCTTGCCCATCTTAGAACAAAACCCCCGCGTAAGTCTAAAACTACGACTGTAAGGGTCAAACCCCCAAAATGGGGCACTTTGTATTGCAGGTTGGAGTAGCTTTTTCCAATCTTACTTATATTAACCCTTTATCTCCGCTAAGAAGATAAAAAGCATGAGCTAGGTTTGGGGGAGCCAGGTCTTAATTTTAAACACATAGTCTCTTGGAAAGTTATCTTAGAATTTTTCGTAGATTACGTTTTTGTTATACACCTTTTGACAAAAATAATTGACCCACCCTACTAGATAGATATTGTCATACTTAACACGCCTCCTTATGAGGTGTGGGTGCCTGGTGAAGGGTATAAAAATATAATCAAAAATTCAAAAAATATTAAGTTAATTTTAGATTTTTTTTCTCGGTTTAAAAAGATAAAGAAATTTGAAAAAAAAAAGTTAGTAAATTTTTATGTTTTTTTTTTGTTGTTATCTAGTGTTCTTGTTAATTTAAATCTAACACCTTTATATGGAACTGACTCCCCAACTTCCATGCTTGGCGCATATAAATCATAAAGCGTTTTAGTTTCAGTTTTTTTCTTAACTGCTTTTTGGCTGTGCTTGGCTGGCTGACTAGCTAGTATCTAAAAACAACGGCTCCAGCATTGTCAGTCTTTAGCCATTGGAGCTGGTGCTGGTGGTGATGCCGTCAGGTAATTAACCCATTAATGGAATTTACATCAAAGATAACGCAGAGCTTTATAACGTACATATAAATATATACATATATGATTTTTTCCAGACGCCACACCAGAATAGTGCAAGATGAAGAAGAAGCAAGCAAGCAAAAAAAAACTGCTACTAACGCTATAACATTAATCAGTTTAATGGAAACAACAAATCTGTGTAAAAAAACCCATAGAGCAAAAACAGTAACAACGACAACAGCAAAAACGTTATGTTAATCTCTTGATAGATTTATGCAAAACTTCACAACCAGAAAAGTGGAACATGTGAATTTGAAATTTTCTGGGAACAATGAATGAATGAAACACAACAGAGATCAAAATTTACAATTCATCGTAATGAATTTTAATTGGATTTTGCGATAAAATAAATGCCATAAAACAAAATTCAACTAAAACTACAAAACGCTGCTCAACTCTAATAAAATTTCAAATGTAAAGGTCATTAATTGATTGAACCACCCGATTTGAGATCAACCTCTTATAAATACGAGGAGTTGTTGCATAAAGTGTAAGTGTTGTCTAACACAAATACCGGTTATTTTACATATAAAAACTAAATGTAGAGAAATTACTACAAAAACAATAAAAGGAGGAATCTATCTTTTATTTTGACAACTATCAAAGTTGAGGGATTACATAAAAATCCAAAAAAAAAAAAATATAACAAACATTGATGTGTAGTAATAGTTGCCGTTAAACACGACAAACAGTAGTGGTTGGTTTAGTCAATAAAAATGTAGGTGAGAAAAATATTTTTTTGTTGGGTTTTCGTTTGTTATATTTTTTATTTTTATATTTTCTTATTTTTATATTTTTATATTTTTATATTTTTATATTTTTATATTTTTATATTTTTATATTTTTATATTTTTATATTTTTATATTTTTATATTTTTATATTTTTATATTTTTATATTTTTATATTTTTATATTTTTATATTTTTATATTTTTATATTTTTATATTTTTATATTTTTATATTTTTATATTTTTATATTTTTATATTTGTTGTCCTTTTACATTTTTACTTTATTTATATTTTAATATTTGATAGTTTTCATATAAAAAAAATTGAAGAGAATGGGTGTTTTAAGGTTTTATATTAAGAAAAAAAAAACAAGTTCTAGACATCGCAGTGTTTTGAGGAATAAATTAAAAGGTATCTGTTTATGCCCATCTACAAAAACAGTGTAATTATATAAGTTAACTATAATGAGAATGCTCAAAAGACTTTGATCTCGTCTCGAGCATCCACCAAATAGTTTGAGTGATCAGGTTTAACCTATAAAGGGTTACATTTTTTTTTTCAATTTTGTGGCATTGTCTTGAGACCACATTACCCTGAAATATGATGGCTGACGTTCATGGAACATAATATAAATATGCTTTATTAAATTTATACAGATGTCAGATAAATTCATATTAATCTGTTTAATTAATCTTTACAGTCGCAGTCGTTGTAAAATGTAGTAAGTGCCAAATGTCACAATTGATATCTAGTTTCCTTTGATAAACACTCACTAGTCCATAGCAGTAATCTCGCTACTGTATTACAAACTTAATACGATCCCTTCGCTATAGCTAACATTCAAATTTTTCTATATAAGTGATCTGGCCATGTTTTGTCTTCAAATATTAAGCAATTATGTTAGAGGTTTTTCTTCCGACCGTTACGCCTTTTGTATTTTGTTGTTTTTTATACAAAACAGATATTTGTTGTTTATCGATTGATAAATAAATTTTAATTATTAGGTTATCTGTTATTCATGTAACGGTAAGTTCCGTTGTGTCTTACCGTCACTGTTTTGCCAACACACACGACAGTCAAGTGAATTTTTGTTGTTTGTTTTCCATCCAGCTTTGACTTTTATGACAGGCAGAGTAGAGTGGTGGCATTGTCACACGAGAATATGAGGAAATCTTTAGTAACATTGTTATTGTGGCTATTACATATTAGTTTAGTCTATTATTTAATATTTAAATTATATAGAGGTGATTTCAAGATGAACTCTATTCCAAACAACGCAGTTGTTTCGTGTTGGATCTATGAAATTATTGTTGGTGATCTATAGCTGCGTGATTGATAGATAAAAACAACAATTTCAATTGGAATTGGGGTTATGGTTGAGGTGTATTGTTAGGAAACAATACATACATACATATATTGTAACTTGTTAGTTGTTTTGTTGTTATTAGAATTCTTCATATTATTTATTGTCCCATACAAAGTAAAGTTATTAAAGACATGGTTTCTAATGGTTAATATTTGTAATGTTGAATCCTCTGGATATATTACAGTAATTAATGTTATTAATTTCGAATGCAGAATATAACTAAATTAAATAATTAAATGTATAAAATATGAAAATATAAAAATATAAAAATATAAAAATATAAAAATATAAAAATATAAAAATATAAAAATATAAAAATATAAAAATATTAAAATATTAAAATATAAAAAAAAAATATTTAAAAAAATGATAATATAAAAATATAAAAATATTAAATTTAAAAATAAAAAAAAAAAATATGTAAAAAAATGATAATATAAAAATAAAAAAATATAAAAATATAAATATATAAAAATATTAAAATATAAAAATATTAAAATATAAAAATATAAAAATATAAAAATATCAAAATATAACAATGTAAAAATGTAAAAATATAAAATGGTTTCTTATAGTGAATGAATGTGAAGTTTTTCGAGTCTATGCACTCAAGAAAGAATTCTCATTTTGTTGTGAATTCTGGTGCATAAGACTTGATAAACAATTTGCAATCATTATACCAAAGTCTGTACAGACAGCCTGGCATTATGAGAACACCATTCTGCTATGAACTTCTTTCACTGGTCATGGGCTTGAAATAAATTCCAAAGCAAAAAAATATAAAAATATAGAACAATTTAAAATATATAAAAAATTAAAAAAAAGAAATGTAATTTAACAAAAAACATAAAGGTAGATAAAATTAATTTGAAAATTAAAAATACAAGATAAAAAAAAGTTATGAATTATTTTTGAAGAACTTTCAAGTTGTTTTTTTTTACAGATATAATGTACTATAGGGATATTTTCATAGACTATATATCTGTAAAAAAAAATTTAATCCACTGGGCGGACGGGCGTATATAAAGAGATGGGATTTGATACACAAATAGTATTCGGCACTTCAGGTTTAAATTTGTAGACGAAATTTAAACTTTCGATTAGTTGGTGGAGTGGGCTTTGTGAAATTATATTTTTAAGTCCTAGAGCAATAAACTGGATATCCTGATAGTGTAATCTGGGGCGTGGCAAAACTGAAGATGCAATTTGGTATTAGGACTGGTTGGAATTTGCAGACCGAATTTTGATTTTCGACCAATGGGCCGGAGATGCCCTACCGAAATAAAACTTAACGTATAGATAGTACTCGACACATGAATTACAAATTGGGCGGAGTGTGCTTCGCCAAACTGTATTTTAGCCCTAGAGAGCATACAATTTGGAATACAGATAGTACTGGGCACTACCGGTTTAGTTTTGCAGAATTTGTATTTTGTAAATAAGTGGTTTTGTCAAATGTCCACAGATTTGTATTCAGATTATACTCGGCTGGTGAGCGGAAGGTGCAAGTGGAAAGTAAGTAAGACCAACTTTTAACATAACGGCACCTACAATTTATGGTCGGATCTCAACGTTAGCTGTTAGTGTCCTTTTACTGCTAAATCGCTGACGAAAACATCGAGGGCCCCTCCGATGAAAATAAAATGTAGATGACTGAGACGGGAATCGAACTCTGGTCTTTTGCATAATAGTCGAGTATTGTAACTATAATGCCACGGTCAGCCCTAAATATGAAACAATATTCTTCAAAAAATTAAAAACAATAACAAAAAGTAGTGAGAAAATTATAGTAATTTTTGATACAACCAAAGTATTTTTTGTTTTCGTTTAATAAAAGAACATTGAAAGTATTGTTTGTACAACATAAGTGTGTTTGGTACAATACAAGTACTTTTTTTTTGCTATAAAATTACTTTTTAGTATAACGAAAGTTGTTTTTGATGTAATAAATGTACGTTTTGTACAAAAACATTACTTTTAAGTACATTAAAAGTACTTTTTAGTACAATAGTTGTACTTAGTAAAATAAAAGTATTTTTTAGTACAATAGTTGAACTTCTTAGTACAGTAAAAGTACTTTTTAGTACAATAAAAGTACTTTTTAGTACAACAAAAATACTTTTTATTACAATAAAAGTACAAAAACAGTGCTGTTTAGTACATTAAAAGTACTTCTTAAGAAAATAAAAGTACTTTTTAGTACAATAGTTGTACTTTTGAGTACAATAGTTGTACTTTTTAGTACAATAAAAGTACTTTTTAGTACTGAAAAAAAATTTAAGTTATAATAACATTACTTTTTAGTACAGAAAAAAAATTTATGTTATAATAACATTACTTTTTATTACAATAAAATTACTTTTATTGTAATAACTGTAGTTTTAAGTACACTAACAGTAAAATTTTTGGTACAATTAAATTACTTTTAGTATAAAAAAGTACTTTTTAGTACAATAAATATACGTTTTAGTACTGCAAAATTGTTTTGTGTTACAATAAAAGAACTTTTGGACACAATAAAACACTTTTTCATACAATGAAATTACTTTTTAGAACATTAATAGAGCTAAGTCACGGTAATCTTTCAACTTACAGCATTTAACATGCAATGTGAAACTTACCTACCTTAAAATTTGTACACTGCCTTAAAACTCATCGTTTTTAAGCGTATTAACTTTTTTTTATAGTGCAAAACTAAAAAAACCAGTTACTAAAGATTTTGATTCTTGATATATATACGTTTAACAAAAAATCAAAAAAAAATCCACAATTATTAATAACAAGTAATAATTGCTATGGCAAAATGCGAAAAACCTTGAACCACTGAATAAAAGTGCTTTAAGCACAAAAAATAATGCTACAACAAGTATTTTTTTCCTCTCAGTTGTTGTTGCTTATAATTTTTTTTTGTTTTCGACCAGTAAAGTGAAAATTGCCAATATTTGCACAGAATAAAAAAACCACAACAAGAAAAAAAAAATAATGTTAAAAAAAAATTAACACAAAACCGCAATTGAAAAACGAACATCAGCCGCCAGTCAGCGCTTAAACAATGATAGTTTTTGGCGCTAAACGCGCCACAACGTTTTGGGGTGAGGGAGACGGGCACGCGTATAGAATATTAGTTTGTTAATAATAATAATAATGAAAGAAAAAAAAACTCTATTAGTTTCATATGTTGGTAACAGAAACTTTTAGCGAAAAATACAAAATGTATTAAATTGGATTTAAATTCAATAGCAGCAATGAAAAAGATTACAATAATAAGGCCATTTATGTTCAAATAACGTGCGATCATCCTTGAAATGATGTTTGTACTTTTAGCATTTATTAGAAAATTAATTTTTATAGTTAAATATGCGTCTATGTGGGCAAACTAGTGAATTATTTATTAAATTCATGTTGGGATTAGTTAAAATTATTAATTCTATAACAAACGATCTGATTCAACTAAAACACTCTGCTGTATGTGTGTTTTTTTATATGATTGAACGGTTTTTTTTTTTATTAGAGAAAGTTAATAATAAATTCGAAAAAAAATAATTTTGAAAAAAATAAACCTTTTTTTATTTTTGTTTTATTTTTTTATTAAAACACAATACAACATTTTTCAGCTCATTGATTTGGGACTCAATTCTGAGAACTGCACGTGAAAGTAGACCCAAAATAACAAGTTCTGCATCATATGTTTTGTCAAGTTACATGCCATAATAATTTAATATTGATTTGAAGTTAGTAAGTATCGTATAGGGAAATTTGTCACGTTTTTGACTCTTTTGTTGGACATAACCCGAGAACCACTAGTCCGATTTACTTATTTACTTAGCTGGCACATCTTTGCTATCCCATTGGATTATATAGCGCACGTAGAAAATTATTATAAGCTCCTCGATCTTCTGTGCATCTTCTCCAGTTAGTCACACCAAGTTCTGTAAGGTTCACAGTAACCTGATCTTTTGGTCGCCCTCTTTTGCGCCGTCCATCGAGTTCATAGCAAACGCAACCGCTGCACCTTAATGGGTCTGACCACGTCAATGTCAGTGTATGGCTCGTGCAGTTCATGATTCATACGACGCCGATGCTCTCCGTTAACGATGCTTTGCCCTAATATTTTACGGAGTATTTTTCTCTCGAATACGGCCAGAACCGATTCATCCGCTTGTGTCATAACCCAGCACTCTGAATTATACATCAATACAGGTAGAACCAGTATCTGGTATAGCTGGACTTTTGTTCGTCGAGCGAGGGCTCTGTCATTGAATCGCTTGCTTAGTCCGTAGTAGCATATATTTGCAAGCAGGATTCTTCTCCGGATTTCTAGGCTGACATTATTTGTTTTGTTAGTTAGATAAAATTATCTACCATCTCGAAATTATAGTTGTCAACGTTCACTCAGTTTCCTAAACGAGTAGATTCTTTGTTCGTTGAAACTAATAACTTAGTTTTGTCCTCGAAAATGGGTCTAACGGTGAAACCCATTTTCGCAGATTCCTTCTGTATACCTGAGAAGGCTGCAGTCACATCCCGCAGTTTTCGACTGAGGATATCAACGTCATCGGCGTATGCGAGTAGCATGTGGCTTTTGTTGAATATAGTGCCACTCATATTAACTGCAGCTTTCCTCATAATCATCTCCATCACTATGTTGAAGAGATCACACGATAGGCCGTCGCCAATGTTTTAGGCCTCGTCTGGTACAGAATGGCTCCGTAAGGTCCTTGCCTATTTTCACTAAAGACTTCGTGTCAGTCAGCGTCATTCCGCAAAGACGTATCAGCTTCGTTGGAAAACTAAACTCAACCATGGCTTCGAGTAATTTCTGCCGTATCGGCCTGTCGAAGGCAGCTTTATAGTCGACGAAAAGGTGGCACGTGTCGATTTGTTTCTCTTGGGTCTTTTCCAGGTTTTGCCGAAGTGCAAATATCTAGTCAGTTGTTGATTTATCGGGTCTAAAGCCACACTGATAAGGCCCGATCAGTTTGGATAACACTGGCTTTAGTCTTTCACATAGCTCACTCGACAGGACCTTATAAAAAAAAACTTAATTTCCCTTTGCACCCCATGAATGAGGTATGTGATACCTTCTCACGTTGTTGTGAATTAACACGCTTTCTATTTTTAGATTCACAACTAACGGCACCTACTTGTTTATCGACGAATGCGAACGTCACTGTTTGAGAAGCTATTTACTAGACATGCCGATAAACTCGACACTTGATACTGCGAAATTGCTGTCGAGAACATTCGAGGGGAGCCGACAATAAAAGAACATTTTGTTAAGATGACTGGAGCCAGGTTTGAACCTGCGATCTCCCGCATGGTAGTCGCGTGTTCTAACCACTATGCCACCGCCGGTCCCAGGACCTTATAAGCGATGGATAAAAGGCTGATCCCGCGGTAGTTGGAGCACACACTTGGATCGCCTTTTTCCAGCACAGCACATAAAACGCATAGATTCCAATCTTTGGGCATGCACTCTTTAAGCCAAACCTTGCGTAGGAGCTGGTGCATGCTTGTTATCAGCTCTTCACCACCGGACTTGAAGAGCTCTGCCGGCAATCCGTCGACGCCGGCTGCTGTAATATTTTTTAGCCGCGATGTTGCTCTTCTTACCTCGGCTTGACTTGGTGGTGGTGGGCAATCTAAGCCGTCGTCGACAATTGGCGTGATACCTTCACGTGCGCTGCCTTCTGGAACCAGCAGTTGCTGGAAGTGTTCTCTCTATATGTGCAGCCCACTCGGGGTATCTGTAACCAGATTTTTATCCTTGTCCTTACAGGAGGGAAGCCCATTGCCGCAGCCTTTTGCTTTAACTTCTGGTAAATTTTTCGGACCTCACCTCTTTCCCTGTATCGTTCTATATCCTCGTTCTACCGTTCCTTCATCTGACGTTTTGTGCAGCCCACTCGGGGTATCTGTAACCACATTTCAATCCTTGTCCTTACAGGAGGAGATCCCATTACCGTAGCTTTTTGCTTTTACTTTCTGGTAAAACTTTCAGGCCTCACCTCTATCCCTGTATCGCTCTATATCCTCGTTCTACCGTTCCTTCATCTGACGTTTTGTGCAGCCCACTCGGGGTATATGTAACCACATTTCCATCCTTGTCCTTACAGGAGGGAAGCCCATTGCAGTAGCCTTTTGCTTTTACTTTCTGGTAAAACTTTCAGGCCTCACCTCTATCCCTGTATCGCTCTATATCCTCGTTCTACCGTTCCTTCATCTGACGTTTTGTGCAGCCCACTCTGCGTATCCGTGACCAGATTTCCATCCTCGTTCTTACAGGTGGGGAGGCCATTACCGTATCCATTTGCTCTTACTTCTTGGTAAAATTTTCGGGCTTTGCCTTTATCCATGTTTCGTTCTATACCCTCGTTCTACCGTTCCTTCATCTGGCGTTTTTTTTCGGTTAAATAGCTGTCTCGCCAGTTTATCGTCTCCTTGTGCGGTTCCCTAACAGCACGGGTTACAATTGGCTGTAGTGTTGCCCTATAAGCAGCATTCTTTTTCTCAGACGCTATGCGACATTCTTCATCACACCAGGATTCGCCTGAGCGCCGTTTTTCATACCCAGTTGTTGCGTCGATTGTCTTGGAATGCGCAATATGCTGCCACTGTGTATCGGGAACGTCAGAAGTAGAGGCGTTGTGTCGTAGAAGTTGGCAGAGCTGGTTGGAGTAGGCAGTGGCTATCTCTGGGGTTTGCAGCTTCGCGATGTCCGATTTAGCAGAAACCAAACAATAATAAAATAAAAGAGCCTCAAAACGTGACAAAGTATCCCTATACGATGCTTACTAACTTCAAATCGATATTAAATTATTATGGCATGTAACTTGACAAAACGAATGAACTTGTTCTTTTTGAAGCTACTTTCACGTGTATTTCTCAGAATTGAGTCCCAAAATCTTGTGTTGTACTGTGAAAGGTGATTGTTAATCCATTCATTAACAGTATAAAAATAACATAAATTTTTTAAGCAATGACGTATTTTATTTGATTTTCTATCTTTTACCAGAAGAGTAACTATTTCTCATCTAGCAAACTTTGCCTGTTCTCTTAAACTGCCAAAGCGACTACGCCATCTCATAACTTAAGAGACGACCTCTGTACTTTGAACTCTGACCACGTCACTTAGGCTAGAACGTAAATTAAGTATATTATAATTAGTTATTTTTTTATACTCTAGTAAACAAATATTTTAACTAATGGCAAACATAAATTATAATGAAATTAGTTAGTAAGAGAAAACAAATGTGTTTAATTAAAGACCTAGGTCAGCATTTTGATTAACACACGTTTCTCTCTATTGACGAATGTTGTAAACCTTAAACATTTTGTAAATTAATTCTTTTCGATAACAATACTACAATGGTTGACTGGTTAATATATTCGTTAGAATAGCTAATAAAACTCTTAAACAAATTGCGTATTTGAAATTTTAAAAATCTTGGCAGCCAACACAAGTTTAACGTGGTTTTTTTTACAACTGTCACGGCATATAGGTACTGCTGCTGTTTCGTTGGTTTGACAATGGCAAAGATGATCATTAGCATACACATGATCGCCAACACCAACTATTGTATCATTATTATCATGATGATGATGATGATCGTTTTGAGCATTATCTTCATTATCGTTTTCATCTTTTCCATGTTTTGTAGCATATTTGTAAGTATCTTATGATTAAAAAGAAGCTTTAAACTTGTAAATTCAAAATCATGTTTTGTATTCAATGCGGGTGTTTTCAAGTCTTAGCCTCCCCTCCATACGCCTCTCGTGGCTTGGTTAACAAATCAGATGGGCGTATGCGGGTGGCATCCAGGCAGGTAGGCAGGTGGCTAAACCTAAATTCTTGTTGGTGGGGCGGAGCATTGAGGTTACACCTACAACAAATATCGTATGTTATAGCTTAACATTCTCACCGCTGATGATGGTTATATGTACTTACAATGCACACATTCTATTCAAGTGTTTATTTATTAGTGCAACGATGATGAGTACAAACAATATACATACTATATATGTAATTCGTGTTGTTGTTGTTGTTGTTGTTGCATTCGATTTAAATGATTCCTATTGCCATTATTACAACCATTTAATGATGTAGCTGCTATACTCGTTGTCGTCGTTGGAATCTCATCAACAATTTGCTTCCTACATGACCAGCACACAAATTGCATATAAGCAACAACAACACTAACAACAATTTTGGAATTGAGATTTCACTACATACAAGCACACAATTCATACGACGACGACGACAATGTCTCCTCCTCTATATGTAAATATGTACCAGATTGCAGCCATATGTGGCGGACATGTGTAACTAATCAAAGTAGATACATAACTAGTTATGTATTTTTTTTTGTTAGCTTGTGTTCTATGTACATTAGAATACCTTAGAATACTAACTACTAACTCATATTACAATTGTAGTTAGTACACAAGTTTGTTGTACTCAGCTCAGTACAACTTAAGTACATTTTTGTGGGATAGGCTGACCAGCCCCCACTGCAGATCACATTGACAGAGGGAATGAAGATAGCCATATCTAAGCTTACTAGGAAAACCTTATTATTTGCCATAATCTATAGTTTTGAGGTAATTTTCACCGATTTTTTTGAATATCCCCAAATTAATAAAATTTTTATAAAAAATAAAAAAAATTGTATGCGAACCACCTTAAGGGTTGTAGATAGCGGATAGATATGTTTTGAGAAACTGTTGGGGTCGCAAAAATATTGGGGGTCGGTCATACATTTGACTCCTCTATAGGTATTAGGGCGGTGTCAGCTAATTTTATAAAAACTTGATGTTTGTATGGGAGCCCCCTTATGGAGTGAAGATTAGAGGTATGTAAGGGAAAAATTTTAGAATAAACAAATTAGTGGGGGTCGGTCATACATTTTACCCCCTTAGGAGACACCATGGAAGCGGCAGGGCTGATTTCATAAAAAAATTATGAAAAACAAAATAGTTGTATGAGGACCACCTTAAGGGTTGAAGATGAAGGGAAGATTTCTTCTGAGAAACTGTTGAGGTTGCAAAAATATTGGAGGTCGGTCATACATTTGACTCATATTTAAGCATCTTTGCGGTAGTAAGGGCGGTGGGAGCAAATTTTATAAAAATTTAATTTATGTATGGAAGCCCCCTGAGGGGTTGAAAAATAGGGAGAAGATATGTTTGGAAAATATGTTATTTGGGACAGATAAGTGGCGGTCAGTTATACATTTTACCCCTCTAGGAGGAACCATGATAGCGGCAGGTGTTGATTTCGTAAAAAAATTGTGTGGGGACCGCCTTAAGTGTTGAAGATAGAGGGTTGACATGTTTTGAGAAACTGTTGGGGTTGCAAAAATATTGGGGATGGGTCACACATTTGACTCATCTAAGGGCATTTTAGGGCAGTTAAAAAAATTGAGAGAAAATTTTATAACATTTTGATTTGTGTATGGGAGTCAGGGGGTGAAGAAAGGGGGTAGTTATGTTAGGAGGGAAATATTAGTTGGGGGTCGAATATACATTTTAGCCACCTTAGGACGCACCATGGGTGCAGCAGGGGCTGATTTCATAAACAAAATTAAGAAAAACAAAATAGTTGTATGGGGACCACCTTAAGGGTTGAAGATGAAGGGAAGATATGTTCTGAGAAACTGTTGGGGTTGCAAAAATATTGGGGGTTGGTCATACATATGACTCCTCCAAGGGCATCTTTGGGGGGCAGTTAGAGCGATGGCACAATTTCATTTCTTAACCCTTTAATGACGAGAGCGAAATAATGGGAATATTTTAAAAATATTGTCGGTACTACATATAATAAATTAGTTAAAAAACAAATTTTACATAAAAAAAGTCAAACGAAAATTTTCAGAAAAATATCCATTTTTACTGGTGTTATGCCGACTGTGACCATATGGTTACAGCTTTAAAACAGTTAAATAAAAAGAACCAAGTACAAAATAATTCATGCAATACGTTTTTATGATATTTCATACTCTTCTCAAATATCAAAAACTAAAAGTCTTTAATATATCAATCTTTAAGCAGCCAAAAAATATTCTTGATATGGAGTGACTTTTTATATCCCTCCATCGCGCACATGTGAAACACACATATTTTCAATGATCCCCCACGCTCGCTACTGATGTCTGATCGCATAGCGATAAATCAAGAATGAAACATCAATGCATGCTTTGATGAAAGCAAAAAAGAAAATTCTTGACATTTATTTTTATGTTTATTTTATTGCGTGCAATATCTAACGCTGTCGACGTTACCATATGGTAACAGTCGTCACTAATGGGTTAAAATAAAATTAAAAAATAAAAAAAAAGTTATGGAGACCACCTTAAAAGTTGTAGATAGCGAATAGATATGTTTGGAGAAACTGTTGGGGTTGCAAAAATATTGGGGGTCGTTCACACATTTGACTCCTATAGGGGCAACTTTGGGGGCAGTTAAAACGATGGCAAGAAATTTTATAAAAATTTGATTTTTATATGGTAGCCCCCTATGGCACAGTGGGTCAAACGGATGTGCTAGCGGGATTTAATAAATAACTCTAGTAAATGAAGCGTAATTTTATTGAAAAATTAAACATAACGCATATACAACTTATTGCCTTAATTTTCTAGGTCGACTATATATCACAGTTCCCATACAACTGATGTTAAAAGCGAATGTGATGAAATGAGCAACCCATTCATGACACCTTCCATTATGTTACTTCTATTTTCTCTATGGGCATGGTTTTGACGTAAATCCCGGAATTTCTTATTCCTCGCTTCAAGGGCTTCATCAGACATCATGCCAATAGGTATGATAGTATGTAGTATATTATGTTAGTGATGCGGGCTACCAAATCTGGTTGGCTAAAAAAAAAACGTCTGGTTATTTTGTATGAGAGGTACTAGAAGGGGTCGGCCGATATAGTCTATATTCAGTTCTTAGTCAAATTTTAATAAGCTTATATCCTGTACAAAATATGATCGAATTCAGTGTTCCTAACAAAAAAATGTATTTAACAATATGAGGGTGAATTCGGCCCTTTGTATGGGAGGTAACAGAAGGGGTGTGGCTAATGCTTTAGTTTTCCTATTAGAAGATAATTAAACAGACCAAATTTCAATATCCTCCAATTGCCTGTTTGGAAGTTATTGAACAAATGTTTTTTTTTTCAAAATTTGGTAATTTTTGGTCTGGTACCTTCCAGAGGTGGTGGGGCTATTTTCCATATATCTCCAACAGTTGGTCGTAGTTGGTTATCATTTTGGATATTTTTACACCACAAGGACTCACACTTTACATAAATGCTATATTAAGCTTGAATACGATTGAATGACGTTAGTTATAGTCCAAAGATGTTATATGGTATTTTGTATGCCAAATTCGTATATCTATAGCTTGTGCGACGTTTCATTTAGATTTTGGTACTTTTTGGGTGCTTTTTGTAAAATTTTAGCACTATTTCGTATTTTTATGCAACAATTCGTAATCTTTATATACCTTTTAAGTACTGTGGATCAACGTTTAGGAAATAACAGTAACAACAACAAAAATTTCCTCCTTTTATGTCCAAAAAAGAGTGATCTCAGTTATTTTTCATTGAGAAAAACAATGTGAAATATTTTAAAAATTTATATAATACTTTAAATAATAGAACACCTCATTGTTGCTATAATTCTCAGCATGTGTGTATGTATTACATACATTGTGGTTTTATCAGTAGCCACCCACTTGTTTTTGTTTTAATTGATTTTATTGTTGTTGTGGTTGTTGTACTATATTCGAATTTTGTATTCGCTTCTTGAAAACATAATTGTTTCTTTCAACTTGACCTTAACCATAACAATTGGCCAATTGAGGAAGAGATTTTCAAGAGTAAGAACAACAACAACAAGTTGTATTAATAAATAACCGCAAGCATATGCAACCATACGTTATCTCCATGATAGTATGCAATTTCTTCGCTAAGTACATAGTATATGCTCTCTTTTCACAGTGGTTAGTAAAACCCTGCAGTAAAAATATCCATTACGTAATCGCTGATGTCAGCTATATTTAGTAGCAATCAATAATGATTCTCCAGCTTGTGTTCCTTCTTTATCTTATCAGAGGAGTGTCATAGGCCGTTTAATCGGTGCGCTCTCGATTACAAAGTAAGCGACGATTTCAGTAAGTGCCATTTCAGTTGCAATTACGTTATAAGCGGAGTTTTGAGCGAACTTGATGACACGCTTGATTACGAAGTAGTGGCGATCAGTAGGTGGCATTTAATTTCGCACTTATAATGAGTGGACGTTTTATGACATTACAAACGCATAACATTCTCTGTACTTCGAATGTCATACTGATGTCATGGATAACTAAATAGGTACTTCATTACATTTACCACTGTGTAGGTAATGTTTTTTGTTATACCCTACCATCGTAAGTTTACATCATTGGACGTTTTATCATTTTATTTCCATCCTGCTTATTTTCATCAGGAAGTTATTAGCGAACAGCTTCCATTTCTGGTACATTGTTACTGCACTGGGATGTTATAATTTCAGCCATTGCCATAATACCTGATCTTGTCTTTGATTTGCTATAAACTCTTTTCGTAGCAACACTACAAACATACAAAGAAATTCCTGGTCCAGAGAATGTTTCACGGCTGTCAAGTGGCGGACATTGTGTTGCACATCTTTTATGATTACAACGAGCCTCATCTAAGAGAAAAAACCTCCCCTCGTTTCATTGGCAACAATCTCGAACAGAAGATCTAGTAATACATAGAGGCGGCGGTCACATGGTACATTGTAGACAATCTTCGCACTCTAACGGCAAAATTGTTAACTTGACACCGCCGGAAACAATACAAGTTTCAAAGTGATTGAAAGCAAGACACTCAAACACACATACACACACAATACAAAACTTTATGCATTCAAGTGTTTGGGCCATGTGTCCAATGTGTAGAGAGCTACATGACAGTGATGGTGTTGTACTGACATTATCCTCTGGCAAAGAGATTCAGGTTCAATGATGTTACCCCATCATCATGAACTAAATATTCCACTCGCTTACAGACAATAAAGTTTATAACATAAAGATATGTTGCAACAAACTCTTAAATAAAGAAAGGTTACAACAACAACAACAACAACAATAACACACATAAACGATATCGCATAACAACAGCTTAAGGATAGAGTTGTGGCAACAAACACAATATCTGCTATAAAATTATGAAAACTAGAAAGCCTAGACAGAGGACTGGGGCAGGCAAAGGTAAGATGCAATGCTGCAATGACGTTGGCTGTGACGTTTTAAAGCCACACACAACTCTTCAAAATCCCAACCAACTGACTGACATTGGTGGTGGTCGTAATGTTAAGTTATAATCTGTGAAATCATATCACTTCCGTGGGTACCAACACCACTAAACATCACCACAATGCGATCACGCGTTGTTAATAATGATGCTCACGATGATGACGACGACCATCATCGTCACCTTTAAACATTTTCTTTTAGGTTGAGGTTGGTGGTGGTGCTCCAAGTGGGTGGGGGGTTGTTTTTTACAATGCGCAGCATGTGGCACAGTCATTGGACTAACGATCAAAGTGTAAACTATACAATTTGCTGTGGCTGATGTTAAATGAATGAAAACTAAGTTGGCAGTGAATAATATTAACATGTTACATGTATCGTACTGTTGGAGTCATACTCGCAGAGAGTACAGTGGTTTAGAAGGAGGTGAAAAATAACAGTCAAATATTTATAAAATCATTTAATGATTTGATGAAACATTACATCAAATATCAAGGCATAACAAATTCTACATATTGAAACTCTTTATGTTTTTATATAAAAAGTATATGTACAGAAACTTCTATGTGGCATGTGTCGTTTCAGAAACACTTCTTAAGATACCTGTAGCTTAGGGGGTAATTTGTACAAGCATGTTGGTACTTTTTATGTACCTATGGGTACTATTTATGCATATTGGGTACTTTTGTGTATTCTTTATAGTACTTTTGTACGTAACTTTTAGTACGCTCTATGTACCTTTTGGCACTTTTTATGTAAATTAGGGGTGCGATAGTGTTGTACGGAGATCCTAGTAACTAGATTTGGATACGAACCACCCCCTAATTTTGTGTAGGGAGATGGGACTGGGTTAAATGACTCCGCATCGTGGTCAAAGTTGGTTTGGAGGAAGACAAAAATCGAAATAAAGCTCTGCGGATATCACGGGGTCGCTTCTAGAGGGGTAAAATGTATGACTGACTCCAATCAATTTACCCTCCTAACATTTTCCCCAAACATACATACCCCCCCATCTTCACCACAAATTCGCTCTACCTGCCCAAAAGGTGAACCTAAAGGAGTCAAATGTATGACCGACCCCTCAACAGTTTCTCAGAACATATCCATTCCCAATGCATTAACTTTCCCTCCTAAAACATACCTAACCCCATTCTCGCCTTTTAATTTTTAATTTTTAATTTTTAATTTTTAATTTTTAATTTTTAATTTTTAATTTTTAATTTTTAATTTTTAATTTTTAATTTTTGATTTTTAATTTTTAATTTTTAATTTTTAATTTTTAATTTTTAATTTTTAATTTTTAATTTTTAATTTTTAATTTTTAATTTTTAATTTTTAATTTTTAATTTTTAATTTTTAATTTTTAATTTTTAATTTTTAATTTTTAATTTTTAATTTTTAATTTTTAATTTTTAATTTTTAATTTTTAATTTTTAATTTTTAATTTTTAATTTTTAATTTTTAATTTTTAATTTTTAATTTTTAATTTTTAATTTTTAATTTTTAATTTTTAATTTTTAATTTTTAATTTTTAATTTTTAATTTTTAATTTTTAATTTTTAATTTTTAATTTTTAATTTTTAATTTTTAATTTTTAATTTTTAATTTTTAATTTTTAATTTTTAATTTTCTTTTTTAACCTCTCTGAAACTTCAAAATACTCTCTCTGCAACCACAGTGCCTATGGCATATAGCTCGAAAAACCTCATGTATTCGCATTGTATCTCCTAAGCCTCTCTCTCTCATGTCACAAATTGAATGAGCAATGAATAAACTTGACTTTTGAAATGAGTTCAAAGAGACGACGAGCATTACATGCAACAACAACAACCACAATTCGAGGTTGTTGTGCTGACTGCAATGGCTCTGTTTATGACTTATGTTGTTGCACATTTAATGCTGCAAGTATTTTGTAGCAACAGCAATAATGAATGCGGCTCGAACGCTATCAAACAGAGATGGTTGTGGTAACGGTCCATGTGGGGGAAGACTAGCGAGTCCACATTTGTAACCACATATGAGAGTATAGCCCATTATAGCTGTTATTGGTGGTAGTGGTGGGGGATACCGACACAACATATATGAGTATAACATATATTTATCTCTTCCCTATACTGAAACTTGTCTTGTTGTCGTTCACATATTTTACCACATTTCACAAAACCAAATGTGCAACAACGGCAATAACAACAACAACCACAAATGAAGTTATTTAATAATAACAATTATTATGCTTGATTATACACAACACCACCGCCTCGACTCTGATGTTGTTGGTGGTATCATCTGTCTAACCAAACCAGAAACGCAAACGCCGTCGTCGTCGTCGTTCCACGTATGTGAATTGTATGGCAGCGGCCGCTGCTGCTGCTGCTGCTCGTTAGTAAACATGAACGGACAAACTGCCATTGCACCGAACTGGGCTCACTGGGTGTTGTTACATCCCAGAGGAGTTGGTGTCGGCGTTGGCTGTTTGTGTGTTACACGCTCACATACAACGTTGAGAGTGATTTTTGTTTCGATTTTAGCATTTCCATATTTATTTCCATGTTATTATGGTAATTGTTTACAGATAACTGCAAATGTAATGTAATTGTGTTTTTGCAACAACATGCAAAGATTTTAAACGATTACACTTTAAGGTGGTGGTGGTACTCGTATGATTAAGGGGGTTTAATGTAATTTTAAATTTGAAGTAAGTTGGGAAAATCGTGAAATTTTATACACTAGATTTTCTTTTCTAAAACAAGTGCTTTATAAGAATACAAAAAAAATAATTAAAAAAATTATTTTTTTTTTGTTTTAAACAACATTTTTCAGTTTTTATTAGAAAATATAGTTTGAAATATTTTCAATTCACATATATTTTGAAATATTATAAAAAATTGTTTTCTTAGACTGCGAAATTACAATAAGTTTTTTAAAAATTTATTCATTAAAAAAAATATTAGAAATTAAAATTAAAATTAAAAAATAAAGATTTTAAAATTAAAAATGTAAAGTTAAAAATTAAAAATTAAAAATTAAAAAATTAAAAATTAAAAATTAAAAATTAAAAATTTAAATTTAAAAAATTAAAAATTAAAAATTTAAAATTAAAAATTAAAATTTAAAAATTAAATTGAAATACAGTACGAGCTCGATTTTCGCAACTACCGATTATAGCAACACCCCGATTTGCGCAACCGCTTTTTTTACAAATGAGTCTTGATAAGTGCAACACGTTCAAAAAAGCTGTCTCGATGGGCGCAACTTTTCAATGTATTCGCAGAAATTATCTGTTTTTTTTTATTTGCATGCAATGTTCCGCCATTGTTCAATGTGAATGAGCAAATGACTGTTATAGTACAGTTTTTTTTAGTGACGTGAGTCATTTTGCACAAAGTAAAATAACAATTTTCAATATAGGTTCGGTAAGCGCAACAATCTCGGTAACTGCAACCGGCTTGGGCTGCTATCGGTTGCGAAAATCGAGCTCGTACTGTATTATAAAATATTATTTTCGTAGACAGTAAAATTACAATAAGTTTTTTAAAAGTTCATTCATTAAAAAAATATTTAAATTTAAAAATTTAAAATTAATAATTCAAAAAATAATTAACACAAATAGAAGAATGAAAACTTACATAACAAAGATCAAACCGGTACATATGAATAAAAAAATCTAACTCACATAGTAAGATAATTAATTTTGCTTATGTTTTGAAATATTATAAAATATTGCTTTTTTTAGACAGTAAAATTACTAGTTTTTTAAAAATTCATTTATTAACAAAAAATTATTTATTATGAAAAATATTTTCAGTTGCTTTCGATGCGTTTAACATTAAATATTATAAATAATGATTTCTTTGAGTTATTAATAAATATTGTTTGAAAAAATTATATACTTTTTTTTTAATTTTTAAGATTTTAGGTTAGACATAATTTAAATAAATTAATAGTAATAATAACACAGTACAAAATTTTTCAGCTCATTGAATTGGGACTCAATTCTGAGAACTGCACGTGGAAGTAGCCACAAAAAGAATAAGTTCTGCATCATTTGTTTTGTCAAGTTACATGACATAATAATTTAATATGGAATTGAAGTTGAACTCGAGAACCACTAATCCGATTAAGTTGAAACAAATTAAAAAACAATAAAGAATTACAATTATTTTCAGCTGTTCATATAACGTTTTCCGACATAAACAACAGTGTCACATTTTCATTCATCTAATGATTTTGAACTGGGTATATTTTGTAGCAGTTATAATAAAATTGTTGTACTTCGTGGCGTATGATTTTCGTGTAATATTACTTATGATAATCATACGCCACCATATAGTATTTATGTTATGTCAAAACAAAAGAGCCTAAAACGTGACAAATTCCCCCAAACGATACTTACTAACTTCAAATCGATATTAAATTATATTATTATGACATGTAACTTGACAAAACGAATGAATCAGAACTTCTTCTTTTTGGGGCTACTTTCACGTGCAGTTCTCAGAATTGAGTCCCAAAAATCATGTGCTGTACTGTGTAATATAATCAAAAGTTTATCATTTTACTGTTATACTGTTTTATAAATTTTGGTACAAAAAAAATGACTTCTATAATAAAAGTACTTTTTGGGACAATAGAAATATTTACAGATAAAATAATAGTACTTTTGGTACAAAAAAAATATTTTTTGCTATAATAAAATTAGGTTTTTAGTGGTACCTAACATTATTGTTACAAGATTAATATTTAACTCTTAAACGTGATCTCCTAATAATAAATACGAATAGTTATTTTTGGTTTATTTTTTAATTTTTTTTTTGTTTTTTTTTTTTTTTTGTATTTATTATTATTTTATCTTACGGAATATTTATTTAGAAAATGTATTAATGCCTAATATTTTATTTCTTTTTTTTACAGGTAAGCCTCATTTTGTAATTAGTCAACAGTTAATTTTCATCATAATAACAATACAAAAAATGGTAAGAATCTTTATAATTAAGCCTTTACTAGGCCTCTGTATCCATTAGGGTGATCGCAAAAATCAAAAATTGCAAATTTTGGGATAGCCAAAGATTGAGCACGATTGAAGTATGTTAATCCGTGCCGCTTTGTGCTTAAAGTTTTTAAGCTCCTATAGCTACTTTTGGTAGACATAAATAGTTAAATTTTGCTAAAATAAAAATCCAAAATATAAGAATTCAAATTCCTAAATTTTTTTTGAAATTTAAATTTTTAGGACAAATTTTTCTTTCATACATTTATTTATTACTGCGAAACTCTTGGTTATGCAGAAAAATTATATATGAACATGTTAAAAGAATTTTAATTAATTTCGGATTTTTATTTAAGCAAAATTTAACTAGTCGTTCTTAAGTTATGCATACCCAACACGTGAAGCTTTAAAACGTTCAGACCAAAGCGGCTCAAATTTTGGCCAATGATAACAATAAGTATATCATTCGGCATGTTGCTTTTATTGAAGAAGGTACCAGTCGCGTTTACTGCAGCCTTTCGCATGATCATCTCCATTATGATGTTAAAGAGATCGAATCCTCGTGAAGTTGAATAAAAATATGTTCGTTGAAAGAAATATCTTGGTTTTGTCCTTATTTATTGCCGACTGCTTCTCAATGCTCGAAAAGACCGCAGTAACGTCCCGCAGTTCCCGGCCAATGATATCTATATCATCGGCAAGAGACTTTTATTGAAGAAGGTACCAGTCGCGTTTAAGGCAGCGTTTTACATGATCATCTCTAATATGTTGTTAAAGAGGTCGAATCCTCACTTAGTAGAAAATGTCTTCGTCAGATTTTTGCCTATTTTCACTGAAGCCCTCATGTCAGTCAGTGTCATCCCGCACAGTCGTATCAGCTTTGCGAGGATACCAAATATAGCCATAGCATGTAATAATTCAATGGAAATGGCACTTTGGAATGTTAAAAAGATCGCAGGACAGACTATCGCCTTGTCTAAAGCCTCGCTTGGTAGAAAATGGCTCTGACAGATTTTTGCCAATTTTCACTGAAGACTTCGTGTCAGTCAGTGTCATCCCGAAGAGTCGAATTAGCTTTGCGGGGAAACCAAACTCTGTCGTATCGGACTGCCGAATACAGCTTGCTTATCGATAAACAGATAGTAGGTGTTGATCTGCATTTCCTGGAACTTCTCCAGAATTTGTCGTAGTGTGAATATCTGTCGGTCGTGGATTTACCGAACTAAAGCCACACTGTTAAGGTCCAATCAGGTTCGCTAGGATGGACGTTAGTCTTTTACATAACACACTAGACAGAATCTGGAAAGCGATAGGTAGAAGGCTGCAGTCCATCGGCTACCGCAGTTATGTTGTTTTTAAGCCTTGTTTTTGTCGAACTGATCTCGTTTTGGCCCCGTTATGGACAATCTAATCCGTCGTCGATAATTGTTGTGATTTCGTCACTTAAGCTGCCTTCGGGAATGATAAGAGAACGAAAGTGTTCCCTACCATATTTGCAGTACACTCTGAGTGTCCGAAACCATACCAGATTTCCGTCTCTGTCCTTACACTTGAGGATCCCTGTTTCAAAACATTTAAGACGCATCGTTGGTAGCATGCCAACACAACGTGCATGATCTCTCGGTTCTAATATAATTGCTATTTGGTTCGTTAACGGATATAGAAACTATCACTAACACACCAACAACAACTTGACAAAGTTAAACTTCATTTCGACGAATACGAAAGGAGTCTAATGGAAACACACAGATTTATATATATACAAATTACAAAGTAATTTTAAAACTATGCACAAAGCCTTCCAGTTTTGTCCCTAAGTGTTTTCTTAACCACTACTATTACACCACCCTCTTTACAGCTTTACTGCAATTTTTTTTCCCACTAGTTTGCTAATGAGCCACCAACGCCATTGCTCAGAGGTTCATTTAATTTGTTTTAGTTTAAATTCGTGTTAATTATTTTCTCAAGTCCCCAACAACGTTAGTTACGGTTTAGCTATCTACATATGAACAGCGCGCTGCGCTTGTAAAACGCTCAAGTTGGCGCTGATGTTTGGTTGTTAAACTGAAATTACGTTATATCGTTTGTTGTCGTCGTCATGTTGAACGTCATCATCAATGCAGGGGTTGGGCTAATTATGGCGGTAGTCAGTCAGTAATAACTACTCAACTATTTGGACTTTGCTGTGGAATTCTTCCTTTTTTTTGTGTGCAGCACTCTAATGATTTCTGGTTTCCCAAAACTTTGGAGTCAGCCCCAATGGCAACATACTGGGGCGGCAGACACACACAGTCGAAGTAATTAATTATTTGTTACTGTTGTTGTTAAATATTAACATCTGCTAGTAGTAAAGGAAAAATTGCATAGTTTGGGAAAAAGAAAGTAAAATTTCATTACAAAAAAAACAAAACACGACTTAGCCACCTGTAGTTTAGTTACACATGTGAAATTACTCAATACCAACGGCTATGTTTTTTTCAACTATTTTTTTTCTCTGGTATTTTGTTACAAAAAAAAAACCATTATGTTGTTCAAAATTAAGTTATTATGAGGTTTCGAAAAAAAAACACACGGAAAAATATTAATTAATAATTAAAAACAATAACTAAAATTCACACACTTTGCGTTAAGCTGTATAGGGAAGTGAGCTTTTGTTTTGTTCAGTAACATTTTGTATTGTAGACCAATTAAATTTGCATCATGTTGAAGTATTTAAACATTTGAAAATGATTGTATTAAAATAGCCTATAATTACCTGGGCCAAGGAGGGGGATTTATTTAAAAGTACTATTTGAGCAACTTTTTTTTGGCAGTGTTTCACATTACAAAGTTTCAACAATATTGATAGTAAAAAATTGTTTTATGTTTTTAATTAATTTCCCACGTTACGTCATGTATAAAAGTAATGACACCGAAATTATGTTAAAGAATTTTTTCAAATGTTAATTGTAAATCGCTATAAAAAGTCATTAGTTCTACCTTTGTGGTAGGTACATTTAACATTATTCTTTCTGTGGTAATTTGCGTCAATTACAATTTAATAAGAAATACTGTTGAAGTGACCACGCAATAAGCAACATATCTGAGCGATTGAGCGACTGAGCGGCGCCGCGGAATATAACTTTTTCTAATTTTTAGTTGTTTTCTGAGCGGCAAAGCATATAGATCGCCATAGTGAATAAATAAAAATAAATTAAAATTCAATATCGAGAAATATTAATAAAAATTAAATATTGAGAAAAATAACATAAAAATTAAGTACTGAGAAAAATAAATAAAATTTAAACTTCGAGATATATAAATAAAAATTAAACATAAAAAAAATTATAAAAAATATTTTTTAATTTTAAATAATTTTTTTTTTTTGTTTTTTATACTTATATATTTTTATATTTTTATATTTTTATATTTTTATATTTTTATATTTTTATATTTTTATATTTTTATACTTTTATATTTTTATATTTTTATATTTTTATATTTTTATATTTTTATATTTTTATATTTTTATATTTTTATATTTTTATATTTTTATATTTTTATATTTTTATATTTTTATATTTTTATATTTTTATATTTTTATATTTTTATATTTTTATATTTTTATATTTTTATATTTTTATATTTTTATATTTTTATATTTTTATATTTTTACATTTCTATATTTCTATATTTTTATATTTTTTTATATTTTATATTTTTATATTTTTATATTTTTATATTTTTATATTTTTATATTTTTATATTTTTATATTTTTATATTTTTATATTTTTATATTTTTATATTTTTATATTTTTATATTTTTATATTTTTATATTTTTATATTTTTATATTTTTATATTTTTATATTTTTATATTTTTATATTTTTATATTTTTATATTTTTATATTTTTATATTTTTATATTTTTATATTTTTATATTTTTATATTTTTATATTTTTATATTTTTATATTTTTATATTTTTATATTTTTATATTTTTATATTTTTATATTTTTATATTTTTATATTTTTATATTTTTATATTTTTATATTTTTATATTTTTATATTTTTATATTTTTATATTTTTATATTTTTATATTTTTATATTTTTATATTTTTATATTTTTATATTTTTACATTTCTATATTTCTATATTTTTATATTTTTTTATATTTTATATTTTTATATTTTTATATTTTTATATTTTTATATTTTTATATTTTTATATTTTTATATTTTTATATTTTTATATTTTTATATTTTTATATTTTTATAATTTTATATTTTTATATTTTTATATTTTTATATTTTTATATTTTTATATTTTTATATTTTTATATTTTTATATTTTTATATTTTTATATTTTTATATTTTTATATTTTTATATTTTTATATTTTTATATTTTTATATTTTTATATTTTTATATTTTTATATTTTTATATTTTTATATTTTTATATTTTTATATTTTTATATTTTTATATTTTTATATTTTTATATTTTTATATTTTTATATTTTTATATTTTTATATTTTTATATTTTTCTATTTTTCTATTTTTCTATTTTTCTATTTTTCTATTTTTCTATTTTTCTATTTTTCTATTTTTCTATTTTTCTATTTTTTTATTTTTATATTACTCTCAATCCTTTCAGTGTATAGTCTACACGATGTAATGTATGTAGATGCAAAGTTAACAACAAGTGTAATGATGCTATAGTAAAACAGAAATCGGACACCTAAAGATTCTTTATTATAATAATAAGTACCTGCGTACGGACGCGTCTTGCCCCCTCTCACTTAAACCTGTTGCGCCCCGTTTTGCTACCATTTCCGCTGTGTTTAACAACATTTAAAACGCGCATCCGCCGCGTATCTGGCCACTGACTGAGTCATTCATAAGTTCTATACTACTTATGAATACGACACAGGAGGGGAATAATTGCGTACAGAGGCTCAGATCGTACTACCACCATCTGCACATGTGTTGCCACTTATTCAACCCATTGACTTACTCGTGCCTCCATTAGCTACCTACCTACCTGCCTACCTGTTCGGCTAATAGTGGCCAAGTGTTAAAACTCCACACGAAGAGTAGAAGTTGTACTTGTGTCCACTTAACAGCCATGGCTTACATTTCGTTCGTCAAATGGGGAGTTAAGAGTCATCCTATTGTTTGGCTTGCCCCCCTCCTATGAATGAGAGAGTGTTGAGGCCGTCCATGTGCGGATGCTCGCATTTAAATTAAAATAATAAAAAAAAGAAATACGAAATAAAGGTGCACAGATTCTAATTGAAGTTGAGAAACTACACCTAAATGAGAAGTACACGGCAACAGAAAGGAAAACAATTACAATTCCGCTCTGTTCATTCATTATAAATGTTGAGTTCTAGAGAGACGGATGAAGGGACGGACATGCCATGCAGGTGTTTATTTGAACGTTCATCGATTATAAATACTATTTCTTAACTTGTACTTTTGTATCTTTGTTTTAACATCACGTTTGCTATGTGCTATGCCACGAAATGGTAGAGGTGGAAGGGGGGACGCGACGGGGAAAAAAAGGGTCGTGGCGTTCTTGTCATGCGATTGCTGGTCGATGGCTACTTGTTAAGGCAGGTACTAAATACGAGTAACTACTAGATCTTTGATACTACTACTGCAGAAGATAAATGAGTTCCGTTCTATTCAAATCTTTCAATCCAATCCAATCATTAGATTTGCTTGATATTCGAACGAGAATAGAAGAAAAAAAACACGTTTTGTAACGTTTTTAATTAATGTCTAAGACAGACAGAAAGGTTATCGCTGTCGTCGTCGCATTTGGCCATAGACACTTGGAATGCATTTACCACAACGACAAAGACTACGACGCGACGACCACTACAGCATTACAAAAGTTAAGGTCAATTATATGAGCTCTGGATTACCTTCATTAGAACGCAGCGTATTAATAAGTCGCTCCACTCAAGGCAAAAGAGAATATTCTTAACTTACAGAGATTAAACAAAAACAATGTTAATCTTGTTGTTTAATTTATTCTTAAATATTTAATTGTTGAAGGGTTCATTGGAATTTAGGGTATTTAATAGAACTGGTGTTTACATGTTTATAAATCGATTTTAGGCTATGCTGTTAGTGGAAAAACCCTACCATGTAGAGATCTAGAAGAGCCGATGTCGGTATATACATACGTTATGTGTTATTAACAAGTTGTTAAAATCAGTTTTGGTAAAATAAGCATAACAAAAATATTACAAAAAGCAACAATGTATCAACATTTATGTATCTGTGTGTTTCATATAGGCTTCTACGCCGTTTATTTAACTGCAGTGAAATACCTTCGGATAGTTGTGTGTCAGTGTCAGTAAAGGTTTGTACAATAGTACAATAACTTAGTAATAGGTGGCGCTTGAGTTGTATGTACTAAAACCCTATACATTTCTGACTATGTTCTTTACATTACACAAGTGACACAAGGTATTTGGTGGTACAAAACGGAATGGTGTTTTTTAGTTTATTTAGAAAGCTGAATTAAAACCTGGCGTCGGGAGTGTGATGCAAGGTAAAGC
The DNA here is from genome assembly GCA_964034835.1 of Muscina levida. Taxonomy (NCBI): domain Eukaryota; kingdom Metazoa; phylum Arthropoda; class Insecta; order Diptera; family Muscidae; genus Muscina; species Muscina levida. The sequence continues at coordinate 24,779,936 of OZ035880.1, forward strand.
TTCTGATCGGTTTAACTTGGAAAACCCAGAGTGATCCTTGCCAATTGCACTTCAAGTCTACTCACAGAGCTCCGTATTCGTGGTACTACTGCGAACGGAGTACCTCCACGTGGTGACGCCTGGAAACGTGCTTTTGACACCCGCCAGAGCACGGCTAACTGTGAGGGGCGAAACCCAAAACCCAGGCACGTCAGCTCAGAGTGAGCGGTACCCTGGTCAGCGTCTGACCCAGAATGGGCGGCTGCAATAAAATCCTGGCAGGAGGAGAAAACTGCGACGTGGTGCGCTGGGCTTGCAACCCGCCACTGACGTATAACCGATTGCAATGAAAAGAAGTAAGATAAGAATAAAACGGACCCCCCAAAATGTTGACGACCACCGCAAACGAATTAAGGACCATGATTTGAGGATATGCACCTGGAATGTTAGAACACTGTATAGACCAGGTGCCTCCATCCAACTGGCGGAAGTCCTCGAAAAATACAAGGCTGACATAACCGCTTTACAGGAAATCCGGTGGACGGTGGACTCCGATCACTTTCTTACCGCAGTTAAGGTACGCACTAGGCTAAGCATGGCGAAAAACGTACGTAACCAGGCACAACGAAAGCTGGACATCGGTAAACTGCGGACCACAGAGGTAGCGGACGCCTACTCCAACCACCTAACTCAACTGCTGCGGAATGCTCCAACCCCTGATAATATAACCTCGCAGTGGCAATATATAGCCGACTCCATAGAACGGACTGCGAGAAGCGTACTTGGGTACTCAAAGCCGTCTCAAGAAGATGCCTGGTACGATGATGAATGTCGCAATGCCACGAGAGAGACGGATGCTGCATACAGGGCAAAACTGCAGCCAATGGCAACGCGAGCTGTTCGTGAACGGCACAGGGAGAAGAGACGACAGGCAACTCGTCTTTTTAGAAGAAAAAAGAAGGAGCTGAAGAAGAGGCAGGATGAGTTGCTCCGAAGTAGAGGGGAAGCCCGAAAATTCTACAAGAGAGTTAAAGCGAGAATGCGTGGAACAGGGTTGCCCTCCTGCAAGGACAGCGATGGTCAGCTGGTGACGGACCCGGATAACGTTCTGAAGATATGGAGAGATCACTTTAGAAATTTACTGGATACTGACACCACTCCAGAAGACCCCGCTCCAATCCATGACGATGGTATTAACTGTCCACCTCCGAGCCAGAGTGAGATACGTATGGCCATCTCCCGCCTTAAAAACAACAAAGCTGCTGGAGCCGATGGTCTCCCTGCTGAATTGTTTAAGGCTGGCGGGGAGGAGCTGATTAGGAGCATGCATCAGCTCATGGAGAACATCTGGCAAGAGGAGAGCATGCCCGGGGATTGGAGTCTCAGTCTGTTATGTCCCATATATAAGAAAGGAGATCGTAGTGAATGTAAGAACTACCGTGGAATAAGCCTATTACCAATTGCGTACAAGATCCTTTCAAGCATATTGCGTGAACGTCTAAAGCCAATTCTAAAAAAACTAATTGGACCATATCAGTGCGGCTTTAGACCTGGCAAATCTACGACGGATCAAATATTCACCTTACGACAAATCCTGGAAAAAGCCCATGAAAAGCAGATCGACACCTATCACCTCTTTGTCGACTACAAAGCTGCCTTCGACTCTCCGATAAGGAATTGGCTTTATGAGGCCATGTCTGAGTTTGGTATTCCTGCAAAGCTGATTCGACTTTGCAAATGTACCTTAGACAACACCAAATCCTCGGTTAAGATTGGTAAGGACCAGTCTGAACCATTCAACACGGAAAGAGGTCTCAGGCAGGGCGATAGCCTGTCCTGTACACTATTTAATATAGTTATGGAGAAGGTGATGAGAAAGGCTGGTGTCAACATGTCTGGCACCATATTCCACAAAAGCCACATGCCACTAGCCTACGCCGATGATATAGATATCATTGGCCGAAATCTGCGGGACGTTACTGCAGTCTTCTCATCCCTAGAAAAGGAGTCAGCAAAAATGGGTTTAGCGGTCAACGAGGACAAAACAAAAATAATGATTTCGACGAACAAAGAGTCCTCTCGATGGGGACGCAGCGTCAACGTTGAAAATTATTGTTTTGAGGTAGTAGATGAGTTTACCTACCTCGGATCTTCCGTCAATAAGACAAATAATGTCAGCCAAGAAATTAAGCGGAGAATAGTGCTAGCCAATAGATGTTTTTACGGACTTCGGCAGCACTTTAGTAATACCACCTTATCTCGGAATACTAAGAAACAACTTTACCAGGTGCTAATATTACCCGTTCTTTTGTATGCTGCCGAATCATGGGCGCTTACGACAACGGACATACAAAACCTGGGAGTATTCGAGAGAAAAGTACTCCGGAAAATTTATGGACCTATCTGTGTCGACGGCGAGTTTCGCCATCGGATGAACCATGAGCTGTATGAGCTTTACCACGACATCGACGTAGCTAAAAGAGTCAGAATGCAACGACTACGATGGCTGGGTCATGTTGCCAGGATGGATGTAAATGCTCCAGCGAGAAAGGTGTTTGAAGGCGAACCTGAAGGACGGCGCAGAGCAGGGAGACCCAAACTCCGTTGGAAGGACCAAGTGGTAGGCGACGTGCCACCATCTGGTAGGACTAACTGGAGAACACACGCACAAGACCGAAGCGTGTGGAATTCTTTAGTACTTCAGGCCTCAAACTTATAAACCATGTTTGTAAGTTGTAATGGGCCACCTAAGTAAGTAAGTAAGAATTAAAACCTGGACTTGGTTTTTTTTCTATTTATGTTAAAAAATTAAATTAAGGCACTTTAAGTATTTATATGTATTAGAAAACCTTGAAAGTGGCTTACTATGGTTAGGTTAGGTTGAGGACATTTAATGACACAGCACAATACCATGCCATTACAACACTCGGAAACCATTATGGTCCATTGTGATGCTTTTCAACAAAATAAAGAGTTTAGAAGAATAATAAGAGTGGAAAGAGATAAAAATGCTAAAAAGAAAATTCTGGTGGGTTCTCTCCTTCAACCTCGTATATATACAAGTAGTGAGATTACGTGGTCCTCTGCCCTTAAGCCAGATCAAACCATCAGTAAACTTCATCAGATTCTCCATGTTGCATGACGACAGTTCAGTGAGACTATCAAAAACCATTTTCCGAGGAATTGCTTCCTTCTTCTATAAAGAGCTGGGCAATGGCAAACAAATGCTCAATGGTCTCAATTCCTTCTCATCGTCGCGAAGCCTACAGTAAACCTCCTGTTTCGTCTCCCAGTTGGATGTGAATGTACTAAAGTCATAGTGTCCCGTGATTACTCCAATTAGTCGTCTAACAGACCTCCTATCCAGTTCCAATAGTGATCTGGTTCGTCTTTCATCCAGTCTTGGCCAAATATCTTGTGATACCGCACAGTCGGTGCGATGTTCCCAGGATGCATTTGATAGCCGTTCAATGTGACGGGTCACAATTCCGTATATATGACACATTGGTGGTCGCACTGATACATCCGATAGCTCGGCTGAGACTTTCCGCGTCAGTTCATCTGCTATTTCATTTCCTGAAATGTCGCTGTGTCCGGGGACCCAGCAGAGTCGAATCTGTACACTAATCTCAACCTTATATCTTTAGATACCAAAGCCTTTAAGGCCGCTTGATTGTCCACATAGATTGTGACGATCTCCTTCAAATTCCTTGCCAGTATTTCCTCCACAGATTTAATAATAGCGAAGATCCTCGCCTGGAACACACTGCACTCGTCATCCAATCGGAAGTGTCGCCTGAAATAGAGATCCTCGCTAAAGGTGCCCGATCCTGTTACAATTTCCATTTTTGAACCATCAGTGAATATGGACAGCCTCCAGAAAGGTAAGGAATCTTTCCAATCATCTCTCCATCAAGAACCACTATTTCCGAGCATGATGTAAAAATCCAACAACGGAACCATATAGTCCGTTCCTTTGTTGAGTCCTTCTTTGCATCCATGTCTGCTGAACCATAACAGTTTTGATGCGTGACCCGACTCCGTTTGCCGCCAACGGCCCGCTACAGATAGTGCATGGTACCGCAGGTTCTTTAAGTTTAAAATCCCGTCCAGTGCCGTTTGTGTTGTGCTTCGTCTAGCACCTGTTATACACAGTGATGCCATTCGCTGTACACTACTTATCAGCATTAGCTTACTTCCGTTTCAAGAGCCCCCCATCAAACAAGGCATCCGTAATTTACTATGGGACACACTACCACTGTGTATATCCAATATACTATTGCAGGTTGTAGTCCCCAGCTTTTCCCTACAGTGTTCCGGCAGGCGTATAGGCCATTTAGTCCTTTCTTCGTCCTTTCCTCCGTATTACGTCTCCAGTTTAGTTTCCTATCCAAAATGACGCTAAGATAATTCGCCTCAGACGAGAGTTTCAGTTCTACACCATTAGTTTCCGGCAGTCTGAAGTTCTCAATGAGGTATTTGCGTGTGAATAGTACTAGCTCCGTTTTCTGTGGATTGTCATTCAGACCACAGCTTGTGGCAAATTCTGATAAAGATCGTAAGTCATCCTGTATGAGGTCACTCAAAGTTGGAGCAAACATACCTGAGACTAGATCACAATCTTCCTTCTATTCCTCTCAAAAGAACGCCGTTTACCACTAGTAGCCACAGCAATGGGTATAGCACCCTACCTATTGGTGTACCCCTTGTCGCCAGCTTCCTTGCAGTACTCATGCTAAGCGTGGAGTTGATTATACGGTTTGACAGCATAAAATCAATCCAGTCAATCTCCCTTAACGCCTCCATTATGGATGTGGATGTCACATTATTGAAACTTTAGGAAAAAATGATGTCGTACGTCAGAGACATCTATAGGGCAAATGTAGTACTCGTCGAGGCCTATACAGCGATGTCTATAATATTTGCCCTCGACTTTGGAAATGTTTTTTCGTGACCCGGTCTAATATACATTTTTGATAATTTGATAGATAATTTTGTATGGTAAGTATCAGAAGGGGTGTGGGCAATTCCCCCAATTTACAATTCCATGGCTTCGTTTAGAAAACTATTAATGCTGGTGACATTTTATAAGGATCAGTGAAGGTTTACTCGAGTTATCATATCCGACAGCCAACCAGGCAGATGGACAGACAGACGGACATGGCTCGATCGTCAGAAAAAGATCTGAAACGAATTTGGTCTTAAGATCCTAGAGGCCCAACTAGTCTCTTTAAAGGCGTTACACTTTTTCGATACCTTCTCTTTCAGACAAAAGCAAGGAAAGCATGAACAATCAATGAACACACACACACAAACACCTTCCTCTTGCCTTCTTTTTTACATACCTTCCGTGGCCATTGCTATATAAGGACTTTTGTATTCATTATATGAGGAAGGCCTCTCAACTTCCGCCGCTGGGTGTTTGCAAGCAATAGTCTTGTTTTCTTATTTCTATGCTGTTTTTTTGTAGTTGTTGCTATTTTCGAGGCTAATGTTGATTTAATCATCCACCATTAAACATTAAGTTGTAATTGCAGACGAACCTATAGAAAATCCAGATAAATAACTTAAATTTAGGTAACTCATTTTCAATGTTTGAGAAGGCTGCAGTAACATAACGAAGTCTACCACCAACTATATAAATACAATACAGTTTGGACAATGTCCAAAGTTTTGTAAACAGCGGTTAAATTTTATATAAAACTATGTGGGTAAAGTTGGGCATTTGTATGGGAAGTACCAAAAGGGGAGTGGCAAATGTTTCAGTTTTTTTGAGAATTTATCTTTTTTTACATGATATGTAAATTGACCAGATTCAAATATCCTCCATGTGTTCGTTTGAACCGTAACTAAACTAACAATTTGAAAACTCATTTCTAATGTTTGAGAAGGTTGCAGTTACATAACATAACTATGTTGAACACCAACTATATAAGTACAATATAGTGTGGGCAATGTCCACAGTTTTGTAAACTACAGTTAAACACATTATTATTTCTATAAGAGTGTTAGAGACCACGATCTTAACATGACAAACCTTCTCCATGACAATTTATTTTATCGCCGATGCAAGTCGTCTTAAATGGTATAAACATTGAAGCAAAAAATTTATTAAATATTATAAAAATTTAAACAAATGCTGTATTTAACCACATTCTTCTACAGTTTTTTTTTTCTATATCTATGGTTCATAAAGCTAATTGCTGTCGCTTTATACTCTTTCAATTATCTAATGGCAAAATTTCACACCTTTAAACATATTCCGGTGCGAAATACCTATTTAACAAATTGGTCGCGGTCCACCGCACCTTCACTAAAACTTTGTATAATAAAAAACAAATACTAGGGGTAGAGAGGCTGCGATATCTAGCCGCTGAACCGCTGTTTAAATACTAGAACTAGTTAAAGATTGGCTGATAAATACAAAAAGATTCTTTCATTGTTAATTTTCTAGATATTTTTAAAGTAAATTATTTTAATGAACATCGCCATCACAGGAGGCAGAGGGTGAGACATCTCATCTCATCAGCCATCTAACCGTTCAAATTCCACGATGGTAGTGGTTGTTTAGTCAACTTCATGAACACTGGGACGACATCAGTCGAGGGGCGAATGTAAATAAGACTATGGGACATTATATTAATAGCACCTTCCAGACTTAACACACATCTTTGTTCAATATTCAAATATAAATTATTTATAATGTTGGTGAGATTATAAATAATTTATATTTGTTGATTCTTTTTCCTCTCCTTTTTTCATCGTTAAAGTAAAACGTTTTATAAATGTAAGAATTCCCCCTCTCACACTGATGTGACAAAACAAAACAAACAAACAAATGACGATCAATCTTGGGATTTAAATTATAATTTATGCAATAAACGAATGAGCCACAAAGAAAAGATTCATAAGATTCTTAGAAGAACAAAAAAAAACGCGCCACTTGGACGATGTCTGAGATCAGTTGAGTTCAGGTTTTGACAAAACCCTTCTTCGGCGTCATCATATCATCATCATCATCAGCAGCAGCACCGGCAGTAATAGCATCATATTATCAGAGGTGGCTGGAACAACAGACAAGACCACCATTGTCTGACTGTTTGTTTCACTTGTCTCAATTATATTATAAACTTTAATTTGTTATTGTTACTCAGAGTTTTTTTTTTGCATGGTATCATAATTTATGAACACCACTTTAAGGGGGGAATACACTGAGCGAGAAAACGCCACAGAAATTGGAGGAATAGTAATGTTCGGTGTTAATTAATAAACCAGCACAGAAATTTTAAAATTCAAATATTCTCCAGCTAAAAATATAAAAATATAAAAATATAAAAATATAAAAATATAAAAATATAAAAATATAAAAATATAAAAATATTAAAATATTAAAATATTAAAATATTTTTTTTTTTTTGCGGGCAAGGAGGTAAATATGCATTATTGCATTCACGATACGCCGTCGCCAGTCGTGATATGTCGGGCTCTCCCAATTGGGTCTACCGACTAAAAAACCCCCTTGTCTTCAGTAGTCCACCCCGGAACCGCGTTTGCATTACTTCGGGGTGGTTTCCTGTAGGCTGAGTCAGCCATCGTCCGCTTACATTCTTGTGTGTGGTTCAGTCTGCTGCATCCAGATCGGGTTTTTCAACCGCTGGATGTCTTCGCAGTACTGTTTTATTGTTCGCCAGTTACCTTCATGTCTAGCCATCAGTTCCGTAAGATTTGACACTGAGGCTATTGAAAGCGTTCTTAACATCTAGTGTGGCCAATAAAAGCAATGGTCTGCTAAAGTGGTTTTTTTGTTGTGCGGCTTCGAATGCGTCGATTACGTCTTTTAGGGCTCCTACGGAAGACCTTCCTGGTCTAAAGCCGTGTTGTCTTTCCGAGAGTCCCCCGTTGGCGATTATAGCTTCTCCTAGCCTTGGTTTAAGGAGCCTTTCCAGAAGCTTTCCTGCTGTATCAAGCATGCAAGCAAGGTATGCTGATGATGAGTCTGGGTCACCCTTTCCTTTGCTGATTAGCACCAGTTCCTGTCTTTTCCACATTCTTGGGAATAGTCCTTCCATCAAACATTTGTTATACATGTTGAGGAGCAGTTCAGGTCGTTTACCTGCAATCTCCTTAATAACCTCTGTACTGGTCGATTTCTTGGCAGCTTCTGCCGGCTCTTCTTTCCTCTTTTTGGATTTCCTTTTGCTGAGGTTGCTGTATCCTTTTCCTTAGTTCCATGCTTTACTTCATTTGTTTCTACCCTGCGCTCGATGTTGTCAGTGGCTTCCTTCGGCTTTTTTTCCGGTCTGGTCTTCTCAGCCGGGCTCGTTGCACAACGCTTTGCTTGTGTTGCCGCGGGCGTTGAAGTTTCGTCGATCCTGGGTGGCGTTACAGCTTTCCTTGTGGTTGCTTTGGATTTTTCTCTCTCTGCTTCTGCTGCTTTCCAGTTTTTGCGGTAGTCTCCTATGATGTCGAGGAGCTCTTCCAGCCCGGAAACTCCATTTTGCACATCCATACTTATGTTCCTCTGTCTGCTCATGGCCTGTCTTATTTTTTGAAGAACACTTCGGCATCTTTCAACAGTCTCTTCCTCTGAGGTCCTCATTTTCAAGATAAATTCTTGTCGAGGTGAGTTGCATGCTGCTGTTCCTGTTTGGTCCACTGTCTTCTGGTGGGTAGATCTCGGTGTCTGCTCTATACCTTCATTATCATCACCTGCCACATTTTGTAGGTTGGCCATGATCGGAGGGTGTAGGGTATGTATCTTCGATATATTTTTTGAAGACTCACTCAAAACACTGTTCGAAGACGTTGCACATCTTGGTGGTGATCTTTGCAAACCTCCTCTCGGTCGAAAGGGGTTCGCAGCTTCATCTCTCATGATCTTGTCATGTGGCTTTTTATTTCCCGATTTAACATTGCTTGTAGCATTATCTGTTGCTCCGGCCAAGCTAACCGGGGTAACATTGCAGGCGCTGGATATCGACGACTGGTAGCCTGCTCGCGCACTACTCAAAGCCGCCGGCACTGGGTTTATTACTCCCTGCACCGTAAACGAAGTTTCTTCTCTTGACTTTTCCATTTTGATTTTTTATTCCGGGGAATCTACCCGTAGCGTTTTTAACCTGACCGCCAGGTGTCTCAAGTTTTCAGCCGCCCCTAACCTGGAGAACAGATGCTGACCAGATAGCCGTCCATTATGAATCAGACGCCTCTGGATTTAGATGACTGGAGGTACCACGGGGTCGTCAATCCCCTATTTTGCTCCTCTCTTGAGGGCACCTCATGTGGGTGGACGCCTACTTAGATGGCGGCTTCCCTTCGCCATGTCGTGAAAACGTCTGTGGGCGTTGATGCCTTTTTGTAGCATACCCTCGGCTTTCACCGCTCTATGATCTGGGACTGCTTATTTAATTCGCAGCTAACCTACATATCTGCAGGCCGTTCAGTTATCCGCCAACTACTGACCCACCATGATAGCTCAGAGCTTGAAGCTTCGATGGAAATATTAAAATATTAAAATATTAAAATATTAAAATATTAAAATATTAAAATATTAAAATATTAAAATATTAAAATATTAAAATATTAAAATATTAAAATATTAAAATATTAAAATATTAAAATATTAAAATATTAAAATATTAAAATATTAAAATATTAAAATATTAAAATATTAAAATATTAAAATATTAAAATATTAAAATATTAAAATATTAAAATATTAAAATATTAAAATATTAAAATATTAAAATATTAAAATATTAAAATATTAAAATATTAAAATATTAAAATATTAAAATATTAAAATATTAAAATATTAAAATATTAAAATATTAAAATATTAAAATATTAAAATATTAAAATATTAAAATATTAAAATATTAAAATATTAAAATATTAAAATATTAAAATATTAAAATATTAAAATATTAAAATATTAAAATATTAAAATATTAAAATATTAAAATATTAAAATATTAAAATATTAAAATATTAAAATATTAAAATATTAAAATATTAAAATATTAAAATATTAAAATATTTAAATATTAAAATATTAAAATATTAAAATATTAAAATATTAAAATATTAAAATATTAAAATATTAAAATATTAAAATATTAAAATATTAAAATATTAAAATATTAAAATATTAAAATATTAAAATATTAAAATATTAAAATATTAAAATATTAAAATATTAAAATATTAAAATATTAAAATATAAATTTTTGTTCATTTATGCAACATTATTAGTTTCGTATATTTTAGAAGTCCTATTATTTATATTCTAATGATTTCTTTTTCTTAATTTTCATTTAGTTTTTTTTTTAAATAATTTTTGTAAAAAAAGTTTAAAATTAAAGTAAACAGAATTAATTAAAAAAATTAATACGCGATATTTAAATTTACCAGATTCAAATAGCATCGAGTTATCTGTTTGGAAGTTATGGAAGAAATATTACCGAACTAATATTTCTTCCAAAGAAATGGTTAATTTTTTATGGGAGGTACCAGAAGGTGTTGAGCTTTTCTTCCCATTTACAAGCCATTACTTAACTTTGGAAAGTATTAACAAATTTTCATAAAAATCAGGTCTTAAGATACGCGAGATTTAACACGTCTTCTTTACTGGTGTATACCTTCACCCTAAGGAATGAGACGTATACAAAATTGTATATGGAGGGATTATTGACCTATTTTCCTAAAAAAAAATGCTCATACTTACACACATTTCATTATTGTACCAAGTGACAACAAACTGCTCTTTTTCCAATGACCTTTCGGTGAACCCCGGTTCAATGTAACTACTAACTGAAAAGAGGGAACAGTCATCACCCCAGCAGTCGTGTGTGTTTGAGTGTGGTGAATTTCTTTCAGTGTACAACAACACTTAAGTGAATAATATTTCTTCTTTTTTCTCAAAGAAAATTATTACTTTTATGAGTTTATGGTCAAAGGTTATTGTCATTCATTAAGAAAATGTCAAATGTCCGTCAGAGATCTCTGGACTCTGCCCAAACTTTACTGGCTGTGAACATTTGGGTGTCAACATACTGAATAATATACTCTGGCAAGAGTTGTTAGCGATCGTGGTTATTTCAATTAAAGTTAATAATCATTATCACAAATTGACATCACGCTGCAGTACGAGTGTCAAGTGTGCAAGCAGAGTTACTTATTGAGAGATATATATTGGTATAAATATATCTAGTAAGAGATTTGAAATTAATGCGAACAGAAATTATAGAAAATGTGTGTATGTATGTGTTTGTGTGTGTGTTTGGTTTTATAATTATTTCTAGTTGTGTCCGCCTTTTAAGTTGAAAGTTAGTTAAAGCCAACTTTATCTTACATTGTGAGTTTCTACAATTGTTTTTGTTACTGTTTCTCATATTTCCATATTTAATAATCTAGTCTATTATCATTAATTGTTAGAGTGTTTAGTGTTTATTTTGTAATTATCCTAAATACATGTGTTCAATAAAATATTTATAATTTTTTGAACGGACATAGGTGAAATACGGAAGTGAGGCGGCGCAAGTGGTAATTAATTTAAAACTTTTAAAGTGTTTGAAAAAGGAAATGTTGTGCAAAAATATCATAATGATGGAGGGGTTTTTTGTAAAAAAAATAATTACAGTTAACATATTTATTAGGATTTCATTTATATAAATGGTTTTTGGGGGGAAACAAATGGTTGCAAAGTGTTTTCAATTTAGAGTACTGGTAATGTGATTATAGGGTATTGTTGTAGTAAATCATTAAAATATTTGGGCACAAAAACAAAATTTGTAAAACTTAATTTAATGAAAAAAAAATAAAAAAAAATATGAATAATAATACATTTAGTAGATTTAATAGAATAAAAATTGATAACATTTTTTTTTCTAAAAATTTTTTGACCAAAATATCAAACAATAATGTATCATTTGATACACTAACGTAAATAGATATAAATACAGTACGATCGTCTAAAACTAACAAACAAACAATTTAAAATGGAAAATATTTATAAAATTAATCAATAAAATTTTTACAGAGATTTCATTCAGGTGAACTTAGTGATAAATACCCTAACCCTTAGAAAAAGGTTACAACACATAAAAAGGTAAATTCATTATCTCTGGGTATATCGTCGGTATCCTGCAAAATGGTCTCAGCTTCACTTTTTGTGTTTCTGAGTGTTATGAAACAATAACTACAAAACTACCTAAAAAAGACATGGGATTTTTTTTTTACAGGGCTTGAGACCTTTTTGCAGGATACCGACGATATGGAAATCTTGTATGGATGTATCGCGAGGTTGATTTCGGTCACGTGTATGGGCGGTACCAGACGGGGTGTGGCAAATGTTTCGGGTTTTTGAGGATTTGTCTACTATTACAACATAATTTAACTGACCAAATTCGAATATCCTTAGTTGTCCGTTTGGAGGTTATGGGGAAAATTTTAGTTTCTCAAAAATATGTAGTTTTGTATAAGAGGTACGAGAAGGGGTCGACCTATATGGTCCATATTCATTTCTGGGTCAGATTTCTATAAGCGTTGTTCTTGAGAAATGTTTGACTGAATTAAGTTGACTTACAGAAAAAATATAAGTGTTTAACTATGGGGGTGAATTGGGTCATTTGTATATGAGGTACCAAAAGGGGTGTGGCAAATGTATCGGTTTTCTGAGGATTTGTCTACAATTATAAGATAATCTAACTGACAAAATTATAATATCCTCAGTTGTCCGTTTAGATGTTATGGGTAAAATTTTTGTTTCTCAAAAATAGGTAATTAGGTATCAAAGGTACCAAAAAGGGTCGAACTAAATACTCCATATTCATTCCTGAGTCAGATTTCCATAAGTGTTGTTCTTGGAAAAATTTGACTGAATTCAGTTTTCTTACAAAAAAGATAATAATGTAAAACTATAAGGGTCAATTCACTCAGTTGTATGGAAGGCAGCAGAAGGGGTGTAGCAAAAGTTTAAGTTTTTTTGAGGATTTGTGTGAATTTATAAAATAATTAAACTGACCACAAGCAAAAGTCCTACAGTTTTCCGTTTGGAAAATATGGCAAAAATATAAATTTCCAGAACATAAGTCATTTTGTATGGGAGGTACCAAAAGGGGTAGATCAATATAGCCGTAACCATTCCTGAGTCAGATGTCCATAATAATTTTCGTGAAAAATAGAATAAATTTACTTACATACAAAAAAAAATCAGTTAGTAAAATAATTTTTATTTGTGAGAGATACCAGGTGATGTAGGTCAATAAAGCCCCTATGCATTTTTGATCCAATGGGCAAGATGGGAGTGTTAAACTTATTTTTAGATCTAGAGAGATAAAAATTTGCACTTCAGTTTCAAATTTGCAGACGAAATTTTAAATTCCGATCAGTCAGGATCCGTGGCAGACGCACAGTGATTTGTCCCCACACATCGATGGGACAAAAATGGAATAAGTAGTTTGCAGAATTTGAAAATTAGTGATTGATTATACCAAGCCAAAATTAAGAAAATCGCAAAGTTTGGACCCAAAAGTGTCACGCCTTCGGGTAACTCCCATACGAAGGGGAGGGTGATCTCTGAAACTATATCACATTATAACAACCTACTGGTTTAATTGATTTTGACCAAATTTAACAAAATGTAATTTTCTGGCTATTACCAATATTGTACATAGTTGGAGCAGAATCGGACCAGGCTTTTTGGTACCCCCTATACAAAGTACCCAGTGTGTCTTAAACTTTTATCAGACTATTACACCCAAGTTAATGAACTAATTTTTTTTCAAATTTGCAGAAAATGAATTATATTTATATTACAAAGTTTAACAGAAATCAGATCACTATATCTGGTATCTCCAATACAAGGGGATGGATGGTCCTTGAAGATTTCAACACACTATATATAACACCCTTTTAAAATGATCAATTTTGACCAAATTTTGCAAAACGTATTTTTCTGACATTTATCCTTATTGTAGATAATTTGAGCAGAATCGCACCAGGCTTTTTGGTACCCCCTATACAAAGTACCCAGTCTTAAATTTTTATCAGACTATTACAACCAAGTTATTGAACCATAAAATTTTTAATTTTAGTATGCTTAATACGAGAAAAAGTGTAACGCTTTAAAGGAGAAGTGTTAGATTCCTAGTACATTAAGACCAAATTAGTTTCATGACTTTTTAAGACGATTGAGCCATGTCCGTCTGTCTGGCTGACTAGCTGGTGGGCAGGATGACTCGAGTAAACCTTAACTGATCTTTATGAAAATTTATCAGTGTTAATATTTTCCAAAATAAAGTAATGGCATTCATTGTAAACGTGGAATATACTATCCCTTACCCCTTATGGTACCTCCCATACAAAATTATCTATTTGTGTAAAAATAATTTATGTATCTCCAAATAACTTCCAAATGAAGAGCTGGAGTACATTTAAATTTCGTCAGCTTAGTTACCTTATCATAAAACCGACAAACCCCCAAAAAAATCAAAACCTTTGCCACAACTCTTCTGGTAGCTCCTATACAAACAAACGAAGTGACCCTCATAGTTTTATATAAATATATTTTATATAAGTCTACTAGATTGGTCGCAAGTTTTATAGGAAAAAAATTTTGTCGGTCTTTCCCCCCTCAAAATTGATAAGCCTTTGCAGATTTTGGGATAGCCATAATTTGAGCACGATTGGAGTATGTTAACCCATGCCACTTTGGGCTTAAAGTTTTTAAATTTATGTTAGGGAGGCATAATTCAAGAACTACTGGTCCAATTTGCTGAAATAAAAATTTTAAATTAAAAAATTAAAAATCCTTTAATCTGTTCATATATCACATATCTGTATAATAGACAGTTTCTCAAGTAATAAAAAATTTAAAATTTTTAAAATTTTAGACAAATTTTTGTTTTTTTTTTCATAAATTTATTTATAACTGCAAAACTGTTAATTATACAGAGAAATAATATGTGAACAGAGTAAAGGAATTTAGTTCTCTATTTTCGGATTTTTTATTTCAGCCAAATTGGACTAGTCTTTCTTGAGACAGATCGACAAAAACCCAGTACAACATTTTTCAGCTCATTGTTTTGGGACTCAATTCTGAGAACTGCACGTGAAAGTAGCCCCGAAAAGAAAAAGTTCTGCATCATTTGTTCTGCAAGTTACAAGCCATAATAATTTAATATCGATTTGAAATTATTAAGTGTCGTATAGGGGAATTTGTCACGTTTTGAATTTGTAGAACGATTTTTGTAATATCGGCAAGTGAGGGAATTGTACCTGTGGAAAGTAAGCAAGCCCAACTACATATGGAGCTTAGAAAGCATTCCCTTATAATGTTTAAAAATGACCTATGTCAACACTTTAAACAGTGAAGCAATTCCATTGCAATGTATGATAAGTTAAATTAAGTTAATTTTTTGATATTTCTCAACTATGCAATAACGAAGCAATGTCCCAACCTCTAGTGAAAAGATATTTTTAATTAAATTGCATGATGTATTGAAAATTTTTGAAATTAAAATAAATTTTCTCCTCATATTTTTTTAACTCTTTTTAAGACTATTGCAATTGATGTGAACCAACAAAAGGTTTATTGAAAATATTCAGGATATAGAATATATTGTATATTCCTTACCTTACACTTGAGTATGAATCAACTTAAATATTTGAGTGTGTCAAATATTTATACGTTCTATATATTTCAACTGTCTGGGGCTAATCCCATCACTGTAAACACATAATGTTTGAAATTTATAAAAAAAAAATAAACCTCACAGACTGAATGAAAACAATTGTGCCATTCTCCCCATCCAAAACACAATACAATTCATTCTTTCGTTGTTGTTCTATCTTTCTTAAGATCTTACCTGTTGAAGAAGCTACTCATTCGTCGCTCACTCACTTCCCGCTATTGTGTTTATATTTTTATAAGATAATAAACTTTTTTTTCGTATTCTTCTTCATCTTTAATTCTTATACAACTTTCTTTCTGGCGCGTTGATGATAATTCCAGTGAGTACACGCATTTTTTTTAGGTACAAACATATTTTTACTACGTTTTAAGCTTTTCTGTTTTTTTTTAAAGGGGTGTTGGGGTAGCGGAGCTGTGACGGAAGAATGAAGATTGAACGACCAACCCAGTGCAATGTTTGGAAGATCTAAAAAACCAGATATGCCAGCTGCTGCTTCTCATCTTCTCGATGAACGAGATATGAATGAAGCGATAGTATAGGCAGAAGGGGCGGGTGACGAGAGCGGTAATAATAAACCGAAAAATATAGGTTGCGGTTAATTGTCTTTTTTTCCGTCTGTCCGTGCACTGTCGAATAAAAGTAAACATTAAAAAGATACGAGGTGTTTAATGGCTACGACAACGTTTTGTGTTTTTTTTTATAAACGAAAAAAAATTATAAATGAATTTAAATGACATAAAAAGCAAGAAGCATTAAGTTGTTCTCGATTGAAATTAGATTACAAATTAAATACACGATTTCTTTAAATAATTGAAAACACAAATTCACTTATTTCGGTGAACTTTTGAATCCGAGCCGGTGAGTACAGGTCTTACCCTTATTTAATATATTAGTAAATCATTACCGTGCTCTCAACTCTAGTTTGCCATAGTTCAGCGCAATCTGGCCATTTTTGTAACAACACGATGAGACACTTTTTCAATTGTACATATACGGATGCCGCCTACAGTACAATAATTGTACTACAGCTTAAACCTTCACCTATACTCTACTAACAACTTGTCAAGTCAAGCTTTGTAACCTTAGGCTAGACCATATAGAATCCTATATCGTACACACAGATACACACACGGCCATAGTTTCCTTATAAGCCTTTGTTATGTACCAAAAAAAAAAAAATTAACTTTGAGATCAAATCAAGCCTTAGCACTTGCCTACGTGTCAATTACACAACATCAACACTGAATACCTTATAAAGGGTATTTATAAAGTGTGTGTTTAGTGAGAAAGATTCTTAAGTACTATTAAATTGCGATTTAATAAATTCACGTTAACATTAACTTTTAATATCTAGATAATAATGCAAAAATTGTAAAATTAATAAAACATTAGACGCCCATCATCATGATGACGACGATGATTGGTGAACTATTTGAATGAATGACATCATTTTGTGACGATTTGAATGACAGACAAATATAAAAAGTATTCAAAAAATATTTGTTTTTTATTCGTAATTTTATCTTATAATTATCTTCTTTTTTTGCGAGCTAGAATAAAAGTAATCAACATCTTAATAATGTGTTTTTAATATTGCGAAAAATATCTCAGTTTTTTTTTGTAGTATTTAAAAATTTGAAAAATTTCCTTAGCTGTGTTTTCTTCGATTGTTTTGTAATGACAACCATTAGTGTAGCGAATATACTGACATCTTCATTAATCATTGTTTAATTGACATTTAATATTTGATAATAAATGAAACTATCTATACACAGTTATTGATATTTTCTTTTCTTTTGTTTTTTCTTTATTTATTAATTTATTCGCCATTCTAAATGTTAATAGATTTTAATTTGAAGAATTGTATGTTAGTCATTGTGAGAGAGGAATTTCAATAGATTGTGAATTAAATGAATAGATTAATTGTTTTTAATATAAATGCTGACAAAGATTTAAATGAAATTAATTGCGTGTTTACACAAAAGTTATGTGTAAATTAATGCTCAGAGAGAAGAATTCAGAACTTTTCAATATTATGGAAGGAGTTGTCACTTTTTCAAAATGAAGGTAACCCAGACTAACCCTATTTGAGTTATTATTATTATGTGGAAGAAAGTCTAAAAAAATTATAATATTACTTAAATTTAAAAAAAAAAAAAAAAAATCTCCATCTTCTATCTTTATATATAAAATTCTACTGTACGTGTGTTGTGACTGAACTCCTCCTAAACGGCTGGACCGATTTGCATAAATTTTTTTGTATGCGTTTGGGTGGCGCCCCGGATGGTTTAGATTTACAATTCGGTCCAATTGGACAGAGGGGCGTGGCACCGCCCATACAACTTAAAAATCAAAAGGGCTGGATCTCATGAACTATCAGATTGATACGAAAATTTAACCAAGTGGTACTGTTGACCTGTAGATAGTCCCTGGCTATATTTGGTTGTGATTGGATAAAGGGGCGTGGCACAACCCATACCACTTGACAATTAAAAGGGCCATGAACTATCAGAGGTATGAAGATGAGATTTGGTATATATGTTGTTGAAGCAGAATTAATTACTACCAGAGCGGTGCCACGCCCCCTTTTAAAAAATCGCTCTGACGGCTTTTCTAATAGACCGATATATACAATAATTTTAGAAAGTGATACTGATGACCTGTTGATAGTCTCTGGCTGTACTTGGTTGTGATTGGATAAAGGAGCGTGGCACCACCCATACAACTTGAAAGTACAAAAGGCTATATCTCATGAGCTATCAGAGGTATAAAGATGTGATTTGTTACATATGTTGTTGTTACCCCTATGAATTACAGTAAGCGTGGAAGTGGGCTGTGCCACACCTCTTTTAAAATAATCAGTTATAACCACCATAGGAATAGTTTGATCGGCTTGTCCTCTTGTAGAACCAAAAAAAAAATTTCAATCTAAAACCTTCATGCTTCTCAGCGCGAACTACGAATTGGTTTTAGACATATACTTTCTAAGTGAAATTTTCTTAGAATTCACCTTAGACTTCGATTTTGGTATACTTATACCATTTTTCAATTTTTCAATTACCTTTCAGGAGAGCGAATCGGTAAAAAATCCTATAGATAGAAAAATTAAAGAATATTCATTGGAGTTGGACTGGAAAATACCTTTTGTTTGATTGGGCACAATTTGAATTTTTATAGTGTGTCAGAGGTAACATTAGCAAACATTTGTAAATAACCTATGTATGGGGTATTTTTTTGACATATAGAACTTCTTATGGATATAAGTGTAAATCTAGCTGCCATACTAATGAAGTGTGACAGACTTTCATTCTTTATACCTCGGCAAATCACCATGCAATGACATCATAAGAACAGCGTTTAAAAATCTTACAAATTTATTTTCAAAATGCGCTTCTGTTCGCCATACTTATGGAGCCCTTTGTCAAGTTTACGGTGCACATAATCATCCATCTGAGCGGCTAATGGAAGCCATCGATGCTGTAGAAGTAAGTGCGAATTTATCGAACCGACGCCGTTCTCAGCAACTAGGTCTCTGCAAATGCTGAGGAAAGATCTTGAGCTACATCTATATAAGATCCAACAGTGGATCATCAATTGATTTTGTTATTTCTCATGTCATTGCAAATCATTGGGAGAAGAAATTGTTCCAACACGACGGCGAAACAAGCCATACAGCGCGTGAGACCATCACTTTGTTAAGCCAAACGTTTGGTGAAGGAATTATCTCAAAAAATGGTAATACGACTTCAATACAATGATAGTATTCGTAAATATTCTTGATCCGAGTGAGAAGAAGACATTGCAAAAGATGGTTCTATGTCTAAATTCATTAATTTTCTAACGAAATTTTCACTTGCGTTCAATAGGCGGAGAAGCCATGACAAAAGTGTTTTTACGCCTTAAGAGATACTTAGTATACAGACGGTTCCCACTACTACAGGTAAAAATAAAAATTTAATTTTGATTTTTAGTGGAATGGGTGTTTCCTATTTGTAAAAGAACTGGGGTTTTGCCCCACATACAGAACAAAGTTAATCAACATGTCGGCACTATAGATATGACTATCGTCATAGAGGCTATGATATTTAGAATTTAAAATAATAAAACTTAATTGGTTAACTTCCATGTAAAGGAGTTACTTGAAATTAGTTACATAAGGTAATATTGTTGTCGAGCTTAAGTACCGTCTTCAAAGTACTGTATAGGCCTTCAAATATATAAATTAGCGTTTATGTAGCATGTGGGATAGTAAGAAATGTGAAATATATTACAAGTTAATATGCAATAGCGAAGCATTGCCGGGCCCACTAGTAGAATATAAAATTTGAACCATATTTGTACTGCTGGGACCGTAAAACATCGAAATTATATAGTGGTTTTTAAACTAAATAATATTTTTACGATTTTGTTGCCATGTCTAAATTTTATTTGATTTTTTCATACATATTACATAAACTATTCTCTATAATCTTAAATTTCCATTTCAAATGTCTTGAGTTGTCATCATCTTATCATAAAAAATATCCAACGAGATCATCACCATCATCATCGTATTCTTCAGCTGCCAGTTATTAATGATATCACGAAACACACACACAAAAAGATCAATTGATTTCATTCATTTGTTAAAACAACATGCAACATTTATTTGTTTTTGTATTGACGACGACGACGGCGAAGCGTCAATGATGTTTACCGTTTTCAATAAATCAATCAATACACTCATAGGAACTGAATAAAATGGACTCCCATGAATTTTTGTTTGTTTTCATCTAAATTGAGTGTAGATTTAATGTTTTTCTTGGCTGGCTTAAGGAAGATTTTATTTATAATCTCTGTGGGAGAAGCAGTAAGGAATTTCTTTTCTTTTTGCTGTCTTACCTTTTGTGGGTTAATCTTATTATGGGGTGCGATAAGTAAAAGAATTAGTAAGATAGACAAGACATTGTAAGCAATAAAATAAATAATTTAATGAAGTTATTTGAAATTATGTTTTTTGTTTCTCTCGATATTAACTCTCTGCCTGCGTTATTATGTGGAAAATTAAGTGATTTATTTTTAGAATATTTTTGTACCTAACGATATCTTTTGGATAATTTGATGAAATTAGCCAGAAGCTTATAGTATTTAGTACAAACAAAAGAGCCTAAAACTTGACAATTTCCCCTATACGATTCTTACTAACTTCAAATCGATATTAAATTAATATGGCATGTATAGTTGTTCTATGTGTCAAAAACACATTCTGAGTAAATCGCAGTTAAAGTTTAAAAGGCCTATAGAGCAAAAGGATATACAGCAAAGTGGACTCGAAATATCTTGATTTTTAGAAGCAGTAGCCAAAAACGGATTGCAGATTTGAAAAATTTGTTAGCAATTACACGCCAAAGCATCATTTACTCAAAATTGTCAAAATTGAGTATGGAGCACATGAATGCCCTGACGACGACTTGTGTTTTTGATATAAAATGAATTGTTTCGATAAAGTAACTACAAAACTACTATAAATAGACATGGGATTTTTACTAGGCATTGACTGCGGCTTTTGGTCATAGAGCAGTATTAATAGATAGAGTTACCAACTCGCTCTTTTAAATAAGATTCCATAGGCCGATGGTAACTTTTCTGTTTTAAGGGGAAAAATAAGCAAATATGAGGAGAAATGTGCGAGAAGAAGAAACATTTTGCGTTTATTTTGTTATTGTAATTTGAGCACATTCAGGGCTCTGCTTTTGGTTTACAAAAAAGTGGATTAAAGACCTTTTTGCTGTACACCGATGATGTACAAGGTGATTCAGGAAGTATCGGACAACGGTAAGACCTTCGGGCTTAGTTTTGGTATTTTTTGAAAGGTTGGAGGTATTACTATCTTTTAAAAGATAAGGCTGAGTAAATTGAGATTATTTTTTTTTTTTAATTTTTTTTCGAAAAGCTCTGTATCTCGTCGATTTGACTTCTTTCTAATTTATTTTATCGACTACTGGCTCAGAAGTTTGCAACGTTACCCTACTACCTTTCGACCGCCAATCCAAAAATTTTGAACCCTCTGCCATTTCGCACCCTTGAATTTTCGGACATGGTACTAGTGGACTTTTCTTCAAGGAATGAGCCATGGAATATGTTGGAAAAATTTGTCCGGTACTTCCTGAATCACCCTGTATGTATTTGTATAAGCTATGTTTATCCTTTCGTACCAAAAAGAACGGTTATTGTACCTAAATACTTTTGTACTGAAGAATACTTTTGAATATACAAAAAGTACTTTTATTTTACCAAAAAGTAAAAAAAATGTTATTTTATGTACCTTATTGTGTCAAAAGATATTTTTATTATACAAAAAAGTACTTTTATAATACAAAAAGTACTTTTATTTTACAAAAACTTTTTTTTTATCAACAATTACTTATATTTTACCAAAAACTATAAAAATATTAACATATTTTATGTACCAAGATTTTTTGTACCTTTTTGTGTCAAAAAGTACTTTTATTGTAAAAAGCACTTTTATTGCAACAAGCGGACATTTTGTGTTCCAAAACGTGTTTTTTTTTGTAAAAAATGAACTTTTGTTTCAAAAAAACTTTTATTGTACCAAAATGTATTTTTTTTTGTACCGAAAGCTGAGTTAGAATCCTAGAAAGTACTTTAATTGTTCAAATAAGTGCTTTTATCGTACTAAAAAGTACTTTAAATGTACCCAAAAGTACTTTTGTTGTTTAAAAGTAGTTTTAATACGAATAAGTATTTTTTACCAAAAATTTTACAAAACAGTACTTTTATTATACAAAAAGTACTTTTATTTTACAAAAACGTACTTTTATTTTATCAACAATTACTTATATTTTACCAAAAAGTACAAACAAATTATTTTATGTACCAAGATTTTATGTACCTTTTTGTGTCAAAAAGAACTTTTATTGCAAAAAGCACTTTTATTAAAACAAAACGTACATTTTGTGTTCCAAAACGTGTTTTTTATCTAAAAATAGTACTTTTGTTTCGAAAAAAAAACTTTTATTGTACCAAAATGCAGTTTTTTTTTTGTACCAGAAACTGTGTTAGAATCCCAGAAGGTACTTATATAGTACCAACAAGTGCTTTTATAGTACTAAAAAGTACTTTTTTTTGTTTAAAAAAGTACTTTTAATACGAATTAGTATTTTGTGTTCCAAAACGTGTTTTTTTTTGTAAAAATAGTACTTTTGTTTAAAAAAAAAAACTTTTATTGTACCAATATGTACTTTTGTTGTACCAAAAGCTGTGTTAGAATCCCAGAAAGTACTTTTATTGTACCCATAAATGATTTATCGTACTAAAAAGTACTTTTAATGTACCCAAAAGAACTTTTTGTTTAAAAAAGTACTTTTAATACGAATAGGTATTTTTTACCAAAAATGTTACAAAAAAGTACTTTTGTTTAAAAAAGTACTTTTAATACGAATAAGTGTTTTTACCAAAAATTTTACAAAAATGTACTTCTATTATACAAAAAAAGTACTTTTATTATACAAAAACGTACTTTTATCATACCAAAAAGTACTTTTATTTTATCAACAATTACTTCTATTGTACCTACAAGTTCTTTTAATGTACTCAAAACTATTTTTTGTTTAAAAAAAAGTACTTTTATTATGAATAAATATTTTTACGAAAAAATTTACAAAAAAAGTACTTTTATTATACAAAAAAGGATTTTATTATACGAAAAATACTTTTATAAGTACTTTTTGTACTTTTTGATAAAAAAAAGTACTTTTTTTGTAACAGCACATTCTTTTATTGCGTCGATTTTGTTCTATCAATAAATGCCTTTATTGTACTAAAAAGAGCTTTTTGTTTACTAAAAAGTACTTGTGTAAAAGAAAGTCATTTAATTACATTAAAAAGATCTTTTATTACTGCAAAAAGTGTCATTAATGAAAATTATGCCTTTAGTGTATCAAAAATACTTTTATTGTGCCAAAAAGTACTTTATTGTGTCAAAAAGTACTATTATTGCATCAAAACGATTTCTTCTACTAACAAGTGCGTTATTACGTTTTAAAATGTAATCTTATATCCCTCAAAGGGCGCGCGAACGGAATGAACGGAGTGGTATATTCATTTTGTTCTTCCATTTGTAACGCCCATAAGGAGGCATGTTAGGTATGACTATCCCTCTTATTACGTATGTCGTAGTCGACTTTTGACAACATTCGATGGTTTTTATTCTTTGAATAAAATTAATATAATTAACAGAAACCTGTAGTGTTGAGAAATTTTCATCATCTGATGAAGAAGAACATGATAGGTACAGGGACAAGTCGTATTTTAGTCTCACAAACGACATCAGCTATGGCATATTTAAAAAACGACTAAGATTCGGCGTGACTACGTCTTAGATAATAAGGGCCAAAATATATACATAAATGGTGAGCGTCGAAATCAGAGTCGACTAATGGATGTCCGTCCCCGCGTTTATATTCGAATTTTAGGAGATATCGGTGCAGGTTTCTCTACTCAAAACGGAAATTAAGTTATAAGATGAAAACTACTCCCATTTCCCATACAAATCGCCCCCCATTTGGGGTGTCTCTTTTATAACAGTCGTAGTTAAAGAGTTATCAAGCTGAAATTGTTTATGCAAACTTTTATCCTCTAAGCGGAGGTTGAGTTTTAAGATGAGCCATATCGGTAAAAAACTACTCCCACTTCCAATTCAAATTGCCCCGTTTTTGGGGGCCTGCCCCTTTGATTACAGTCGTAGTTTAAGGGCTATCGATCATGAAATTTGCGAGAATGCGAGTTTTTATCCTCTAACATTGGTCAGAAACTGCACCTACTTCTCATAGAAACACCCCTTGTTTGGAGACGTCCGTCTGTCTATCCCCACTATTAAGAGCTATCGAGCTTAAATTTGCTATGCGATGTGATATACCTTCAAGCGGGGGTTAAGTTCTAAGATGACTAAGATCGGTCAATAACTAATCTCAACTTCAATACAAATACTTTTATTTTGGTGGTATTCGTCTGTCTATCCCTGCTATTACAGCCAAAACATAAAAAATATTTTTGTTATTGTTCCAAAAGTTATTTTTATTATAAAAAGCATTTTTATTGCAACAATAAGTACCTTTTGTGTTCCAAAACGTAGTACTTTTGTTCCAAAATATACTTTTATTGTACCAAAATGTACTTTTGTTGTACCAGAAGTTGTGTTAGAATTCCAGAAAGTACTTCTATTGTACCAATAAGTTCGTTTATCGTACTAAAAAGTACTTTTAATGTACCCAAAAGTACTTTTTATTTAAAATAGTACTTTTCTTTAAAAAAAAATACTTATAATTCGAATAGCAATTTTTACCAAAATTATTACAAAAATGTACTTTAATTATACAAAAAAAAGTACTTTTATTATACGAAAAAGTACTTTTATTATGCAAAGACGAACTTTTATCATACCAAAAAGTACTTTTATTGTACCAATAAGTTCGTTTATCGTACTAAAAAGTACTTTTAATGTACCCAAAAGTACTTTTTATTTAAAATAGTACTTTTCTTTAAAAAAAAATACTTATAATTCGAATAGCAATTTTTACCAAAATTATTACAAAAATGTACTTTAATTATACAAAAAAAAGTACTTTTATTATACGAAAAAGTACTTTTATTATGCAAAGACGAACTTTTATCATACCAAAAAGTACTTTTTTTCATCAACAATTATATATATTTTACCAAAAAGTACAAAAATATTATTTTATGTACCTTATTGTGTCAAAAAGTACTTTTATTGTAAAAAGTACTTTTATTGCAACAAAATGTAAATTTTTGATCCAAAACGTGTTTTTTTTTTGTAAAAATAGTACTTTTGTTTAAAAAAAAACTTTTATTGTACCAAAATGTACTTTTGTTGCTTTTATAGTACTAGATAGTACTTTTTGTTTAAAAAGGTAAATTTAATACGATTAAGTATTTTTTACCAAAAACTTTACAAAAAAGTAATTTTATTATAGAAAAAAAATATATTTTTATTATACAAAAAGTATTTTTGTTTAAAAAGTACTTTTAATGCAAATAAGTATTTTTTAACAAAAATTTTTCAAAAATTTACTTTTATTATACAAAAAAGTGGTTTAATTATACGAAAAAGTACTTTAAAAAAGTATTTTTAATACGAATAAGTATTTATTGCCAAAAATTTTACAAAAAAGTACTTTTATTATACAAAAAAGTACTTTCATTATACGAAAAAGAACTTTTATTATGCAATAACGTACTTTTATCATACTAAAAAGTACTTTTATTTCATCAACAATTTCATATATTTTACCAAAAAGTACAAAAATATTATTTTATGTACCTTGTTGTGTCAAAAAGTACTTTTATTGGAACAAAACGTACATTTTGTGTTCCAAAACGTGTTTTTTCTTCAAAATAGTACTTTTGTTTAAAAAAAAACTTATTGTACCAAAATGTACTTTTGTTGCTTTTATCGTACTAAATAGTACTTTTTGTTCAAAAAGGTACTTTTAATACGATTAAGTATTTTTTACCAAAAACTATAAAAAAGTAATTTTATTATACAAAAAGTACTTTTGTTTAAAAAAGTATTTTTAATGAAAATAAGTATTTTTTAACAAAAATTTACTTTTATTATACAAAAAAGTGGTTTAATTATACGAAAAAGTACTTTTAAAAAGTATTTTTAATACGAATAAGAATTTTTTGGGAAAAATTTTACAAAAAAGTACTTTTATTATACAAATAAGTACTTTTATTATACGAAAAATTACTTTTATTATGCAACAACGTACTTTTATCATACCAAAAAGTACTTTTATTTCATCAACAATTACATATAATTTACCAAAAAGTACAAAAATATTATTTTATGTACCAAGATTTTATGTACCTTATTGAGTCAAAAAGTACTTTTATTGTAAAAAGTACTTTTATTGCAACAAAACGTAAATTTTTGTTCCAAAACGTTTTTTTTTGTAAAAATAGTACTTTTGTTTCAAAAAAAAACTTTTATTGTACCAAAATGAACTTTTGTTGCTTTTATCGTACTAATTAGTACTTTTTGTTTAAAAGGTACTTCAAATACGAGTAAGTATTTTTTGCTAAAAACTTTACAAAAAAGTAATTTTATTATACAAAAAAATACTTTTGTTTAAAAAAGTACTTTTAATGCGAATGAGTATTTTTTAATAAAAATTTACTTTTATTATACAAAAAAGTAGTTTAATTATACGAAAAAGTACTTTTATTTTACAAAATAAAAGTACTTTTATCATACCAAAAAGTGATTTTATTTAATCAACAATTACTTCTATTGTATCTAAAAGTTAATTTAATGTATCCAATAGTACTTTTTGTTTAAAAAAGGACTTTATATACAAAAAAGTATTTTTTACTAAAAATTTTACAAAAATTTCTTTTATTTTACAAAAAAAGGGCTTTGTATTTAAAAAATTTCCTTTTTATTGTGCCAAAAAATACTTTTAAGTACCAGCTTTCATTGTTAAAAAAACTTATTTTATTGTACCAATATATAATTCATTTGTAGCAATTAACAATATTATAACAGAAAGTAATTTTATTGTATCTAAGATCACTGATCTAATGTAATTCTAGATCAGTAATTCTGCTTCTTGTATCCGTTTCAATGGAAGTTTTTTTCTATTTGGTGGCTGACCTTTTTCCCCAATCCCCTAAATATTCCACCTTATACCACATTTCCTTCCTACTTAACAAACACACCTCGTATACATATTGCATCTATTATATTTCATTACTCTCTCGCTTCTTATTAATTCATAAACTTTGTCTCCATTTCTTTTTACAGATGTTTGTGAAATATTAAACGATAAATCTCAAATTCACGTTTTTTCAATTAATAAATGGTAAGTAAGTGAATTTATTTAGAAACAGAAAAATATTTATGTTATTTCAGCAATTTAACGTCAGCAGCAGCAAAAAATATCACGTTTTTCTGTCATTAAATCTGTACGACGAGTTCCCTCAATGTTATTGTTTATAAATCATTTTATTTTTTTTTCATTGGCAATTTAGAAATGTCATTTAAAACGAACGATAGAATCAGGCATTTAACGTTTAAAATTTCTAACTAAAAGAATTAACGTCATCATGACTGAACACCATCACCGTGCGAACCCCGTGCAATGCTTGTCTACAAAGCCTTCTGAACACACTCATTCATTCATAGCAATTATTCTATTACAGAACAAATTCTATTCCTTGTTAAATATGTTGCATTGCTGTTGTTGTTGGTGTTTTTTTTTTTATTATTTCACAATGACGTTTGTTATCGATTCTAGTTAATAGCAGAATCGTATGTTTTGTCATTCGCATGTCGCGATATGACAGCAAGTCTATATGTCTGTCACAGATAAAATGTGATTAGCTGCGTCAAGTGACACGTGAACGACAATCGTTATACAGAAAAAGAGATTGTGGAGTATTTAAATGATAAAGTTTGTCATGTGCGTAAATGTGTGCTAAATGAAAGGAGAGATAAATAAATAGCTTTGAATTTTTTATGAGCCATGAGAAACTTTAAATGATGTTAAGCCAAGGCATACAAATTGCAATAAATCATTAAAGTTGTCAAAAAGAATTATGATTTTTTTTGCACGTTCAAAAAATTAATTTAGTTAATGATAGAATATTACTGTTAGTTATGTGTTAAAGTTGGTACATATCATACAGTAGATATCGCTTTTAGTAAAATATAGCGTATACGTAATTTCCGCTTATGTGAAAGGTGACACTTTTTGTTAAGCGGTTTGAAACAAATTTGTTCGGATATATTTAAATGAAAAAATATCGAAAAGTACTTTTATAGTACCGACAAGTACTTTTATAGTACCGAAAAGTACTTTTACTATACCAAGAATACTTTTGCACTAAAAAATATTTTTTTTACTAAACATTTTTATAATAACTAACAGAAACTTTATTGCTCAAATGAGTTTTCATATAGTAGTTCAATTTTATTAAGAACTAGTGGGCCCGGCAATGCTTCGCTATTGCATATTAACTTGTAATATATTTCACATTTAGGTCTACAAAGTACTTTGAAAACGGTACTTAAGCTCGACAATAATATATTGAGTTTATTTAGTTATGTAACTTATTTAAAGTAACTCCTTAACATTAAAGTTAACCAATTAAGTTTTATTGTTGTAAATGCTAATAAAAAGTTCATCAGCAAAGTCATACCTTTAGTGCCGGCATGTTGATTAAGTTTTTTCTGTATGTAGGGCGAAAAACCACTTTTTCCAAAAATCGGAAACAGACATTCCTCTAAAGATCAACATTTATTTTGATCCGTAGTAGCATGAACCATCTGTATGCTAACTATCTCTTTGGTCATAAAAAAACATTTTTGTTATGCCTTCTCCTATTGACCGCAAATGAAAATTCCGTTTGAAGCTTCATGCCTTTAGCCATAAAAACTCCTTTTGTCATGTCTTCTTCTCACACGGATCAAGAATAATCCGGAATACTATTTTTGTATTGAACTCGTATTACCATTTTTTGAGATACATCGGTCGCCAACGTTTGGCTTAACAAAGTGATGGTCTCACGCGCTGTATGGCATGTTACACCGTCGTGTTGGAACCATTTCTCCTTTAAATAATGTGCAATGACATGATAAATAAAAAAAATCAATTGACCGCCCACTGGCTCTAGTTCTTCTACCAGTTGGATTTTATATGAATGTGGGCCAAGATCTTTCCTCAGCATTTGCAGAGACCGAGTTGCTAAGAAAGACGTCGGTTCGATAAATTCGAGTCCCCTGTCACACTAACGTCTACAGCGTCGATGGCTTCTATTAGCTGCACCTCAACTTCACATCATTATATGCACCCTCAGGTAGAGATATTTTTTTTTAGCAATGAGCATGACCCGGCTCTAATTTTTACCTACCATTCCGATGTTTGGAGACCAAGTCGAAAAGAATAGTATATTTTTGATTTTTTTATTGGGATCCCGCCCAATATTCTGAAAAATGATTTTTAAAAACTTAATTTCTGTATGCCAACTCTCTGAGGCCATAATTTTTTAACAAATACATAGATTTGCTTCTGTAATACCTTATTTAGTTTGTAGGGAAGTCAGTTTTACGCAGAAGGTCTCAGAAAATATATATCTGAAGTTTTCGGTTTGTGCTCATTTAAAAACAATAAAAATCTTTATTTGAAATCTTCATGCTTTCCAACACGAGCTAGAAATTGATTTTAGACACAAAGTTTTTTGGTGAAAATTTCTTTAAATTCATCGTAGATTCCGATTTTGGTTACGATTTTTGCGAATAAAAAAATATACTGTGGAATTTTGACAGTTTTAACCGTTTGTTTTAAAAAGGGTGTGGAACAACCCATTTCCACATTTACTGTAATTCATACTGCAACAACAACATATGTAACAAATGTCATATTCATACCTCTGATAGTTCATGAGATATAGCCCTTTGAATTTTCAAGTTGATTGGGCGGTGCCACGCCCCTTTATCCAACGTCCCACAACCAAATATACCCTGGGACTATCAACAGGTCAACAGTACCACTTGGTAACATTTTCGTATCAATCGATCTATTAGAAAAGCCGTTAGAGCGATTTTTGAAAAGAGGGCATGGCACCGCCCACTTCCTCCCTGGATGTAATTAATACTGCTCCAACAACATATATACCAAATCTCATCTTCATATTGACGCCCTATGCTCCAATGGGAGTTAGAGGAACACATATATATATATCATCTTCATACCTCTGATAGTTCATGAGATATAGCCCTTTTAATTTTCAAGTTGTATGGGCGGTGCCACGCCCCTTTATCCAATCACAACCAAATATAGCCATCAACAGGTCAACAGTATCACTTGGTAAAATTTTCGTATCAATCAGTCTATTAGAAAAGCCGTTTATTTCATAGATCCCCGAAGATGTGATTTACAATAGCTAAGTATATAAATTAAATGAATGGTTTGAGTAAAATAGAATAGCAACGAATTGCCAATATCTATTCCCTAAATGTAGAAAACTCCAAACAATGTATTGCCTATGTTATCCGCGGGGTTATTCTGAAGATGCTCTGAAAATTTCATCAAAATCGGCACAGCCGTTTTCGAGTCCATACGTTGCAAACATACAAACATATATATATATAGGAAAGGGGAGTTTTTATCCCTTTTGTTATTTTCACCCCCTAAATGTGGAAAAATTCGTTTTCGAGCCCATACGTTACAACAATACACACATCCCCACACACACACACATACATGTTTCGAAATGAATGCAGTGTTCGCTATAACTGTTTGCAGAACCAAAATCGGTTCACGCATTCCAGAGAATATCAATTTCTAACACAATGCAACTTATTTTTATATATATAGATAAAAGTGTGCAAAAAAGTGCTCCTATGCTTTATATCAAAAGGTACTTTTATTGTTTAATAATTATCTTAATTGTCTCAATAAGTAAATTTATTGTATAATAAAAGTACTCATTTTATTTTACCTACAAGTACTTTTATTGAACGAGAAAAAATTTTTTTCGAACAAAAAGTAAATTTTTTCTTCCAGAACCAAAAAGTACTTTTAATATACGTTCCCAAAATTAATTTTCATGTATCAAAAAGCGCTTTTTAGTAGTAATTTTATTGAACCTACAAGTACTTTTATTTTACCATAGAGTAGTTTATTTTCATTAACACCTATTTTTATTGTACCGAAAAGTACTTCTGTAACCTCAAAAGGTACCTTTAACGTATTAAAAATAACTTTTATTGTACCACAACGTATTTTGAAAAGTATCAACAAGTACTTTTATTGTATCGAAAAGTATATTTATTATACTAAAAAGTACTTTTTATATTCCACAAAGTACTGTACCAACAAGTACTATTGTTGCACCAACAATCACTTATACTGTACCGACAAGTACTTTTATTGAAAAAATGAGTACTTTTAATGTTCCACTTAGCACTTTCATTATACCAAATTACCTTTAACATATCAAAACTACTATTATGTACCAAAAATTTCTTTTAGTGTACCAACATGTACTTTTATTGTGCCAAAAATATTTGCATAGTACACAAAAGTACTTCGTTTTATAAAGACAATGCAACAAAATGTACTTTTAATGTACTAAACAGTACTTTTTTTTCTTCCACAAAGTACTTTTATTATAACAAAATAACCTTTGTTGTACAAAAGAATACTCATGTAGAACCTAAAAGTACTTTTCTTATACTATGTATGTACTTTTGTGATACTAAAAACTATTGTTTTTTATACCAAAAAGTACTTTTGTTGCACCAACTATATTTCCATTGTACCAAGTACAAGTACTTTTAATGTTAGTAGAAATGCTTTGTACTACTGCAAAGTACTTTCAATATAACAAGAACTACTTTTCATGTATAAAAAAGCGCTAGTAAAAGGTAATTTTAATGTAAGTACCAAAAAGTACTTTAATTCTACCGAAAAGTACATCTTTTGTATGAAAAGTTACTTTAAGTGCATTTGTTGAAACAACAAGTGTTGTTATTATCTTAAAAAGTACTTTTATTGTACTAAAAAGTTATTTTTTTTATTTCACAAAGTACTTTTATTCCAAACTCTTCCTTTATGGCGGAGTCTTTCTGTCTGTCTCCATGAAGTTGATGAGAATGACTTTCTTAGTGCACCCACCGCATTTGTCTCGTACTGCCTAGAGACAGAATAACAATACTAAGTACGCAATGAGACTAACTACGGCGTATGCGGCTTAGTTAGTGGCTTTATTGCACGTCACCGCTTCCCGTGCCCCAAAGAGACAAAAGGTCAGGTTCTTAGTAAATCTAATATGTTTTCTACAAACGTTTGATTAAGGAATTGTGTTGTTTTCTCCAAAATATGCAAAAGTCAAATATTGACGTGTGTGGGCGGCTTTTCAGCCCTATTTGCCAACTTTATACATCTTATAAGTCATGAGATACAGCCGTTTAAAGTTTCAAGTTGTATGCCACGTCCATTTATTGTTGGATCTCAAACTTTGCTGCCAAATGCATTCACACAAATTTTCAAGATATTGCGGTTTCAAAAATAGAATTCAATGGGCAGAGCCACGCCCACTTCACCACCGACATCTTGGCTACATTCTGTGAAAAGATTCGGTCAAGCCGTTTTCGATTCTATAGGGTACTAAAAAATGCAAACAATCTAAGACAAACTTATTTTCATATATATAGATTTGACCTTTGACCTTTGACCTTTTAAAGTTAAAGTTTACGATTTTGTTCAAATTTTGGACATAGCCGTTTTACAGAGTGACACATTACAGAGTGTCTTTAAGAGCTAACGAGCGGAGTTTAAGTTCTAACATGACCAATTTCGGACAGAAACTACTCACATTTCCCATACAAACTATTCCTCAATGGGGTTAAAAAAAAAAAATCATAAAAACAATTCGAAACAATTTGACTTTTTTTGAAATTTATTTCTTCAACCGTATAAACGCCACATTGTTTGTCTTATTCTCAAAGCGATTTGGCCTGCAAATTTGCGTTAAGGCATTTAAAAAGTTTACATATGTCTGCGATATCAATAATTTGTATGACTATGATAAAAAATAAAATTATTCGCACATCCAATATTTGGCCTTAGGTTCAATTTGTTTATTTCTTCACGCACTTTAATATAAATCGTCGTTTATGAGCAAATAATTTCGTTAAATTTTTTGCCTATTATTTCCATTCACATGTTCATGCCAAAAAAAAAAATGTTGTTCAAATCTCTTAAAGAAATCTTTAAGCTTTAAGCAATAGATTTTACTGCAAATAGCATTTATTATCATTTGCAAAATTTTGGATTTTTTGCAAAACAAAAACTAACTATTATTTGTGGTAAAGTTTTTATGTTTTCCTCAACTTTTGGCCCAAAGTTAGTCTCATGTCAGTACACACGTTCGATGTTGTGTTGACCATCTAAATATGTACTTGGCTAAGTTGGCCAACTTGGTGGTTGGTTTTTTTTTGTTTGTTTCTTGTTTCATTGCGGCAGTTTGTTGGCTTGAGAAACGCTAATAATGCACCACATGAACCAGCAAGCGAGCGAGTGAATGAGTGAGCGGCTACTCCACCATCACCACCATGGTTTGTTATTATGGGAAAGTAACTTTGAACTATGATTTCCTCTTATGTTGGGGTTGGCAGAAAAGACAGCGAGCGCAAAAAAAAAACTTTACAACTGCATTCCAAAATTTCCACGAAAACACGAGAAAAAAAACACGTTTGTGTGGTGGCGTCTGGCTTGCTGGTTCCGCTGCTGAAGTGTTGCAATTTTCAATTTAACCGCTTTTGAATTTAAGGTGTGTTTAAGCGATATTTCCATGTAGACGTCGTCGTCATCGCAGGTTTCGCAAATATTTACGCCGTTAGTGAACTAAACGTTTTAGTTGCTGTTGTTTGCCATTTTTTTTCTCCATTTTTTTGCTATAACAAATGTGGTAAATTAAGGTAATTATTGAGGTAAATAAACTATAAATATGTGACATTGTTAATAATATTAATTTGGTTTTAATACCAAACAAACGTTTAATTAACAATATCGACGACGACGACGACAGTATCGAGATATTGAACTGGGGGACAGACTGACGCATAGACACTTGTGTGAGTGTTGACTTTTGATAAGGCTCGAGCTCCCCCCGAGCTCCTACCTTCCCCTCATTGTAATGTGTTTGATTAGTTGGGGTCTGGTGCCAGCAGTGTAGTGCTGGCCATATATAGAAACAGGTGAAGGTCTGCTAATTTGTAGTAAAAATGGCGAAAAAGTTTTTCTGTTTATATCTTAAATTTGAACGCATTAAAAGGTGAACAAATTGTTAAAGTTGTTGCAGAAAAAAATATTGAATTAAAAAAATACCAGTGCATAACTCTTAATTGAAAATACCATTTTGTATGGGAGGTATCTAAAGGGGTAGCGTTATTATGCCTTTTTACAATACCATAACTACACTGGTAAATTTTCATAAGGATCCAGTTATCCTGCACACCAGTTAGCCAGACGGACGGACATGGTTCAATAATCTTAAAAAGCGTCCTGAAGCGAATTTAGTCTTAAGATACTTGTCCCACTTGTTGTCTCCTATAATGTTGTACACTGTTTCTCGTATCTTGTGGTATTCCTCATCCCTATGGATAAGGATATAAAAATTAAATTTGTTCAATAAAAGTGCCTTTTTTTACAGTAAAAGATTGTTCGTATCTAAAAGTACTTTTATTGCACCGAATGTACATTCAGTGTAGCAAAACGTAGTTTTATTGTATCAAACCACAAAGTACGTATATTTGTAACGAGGGTTTTTCTTTGGCTGGGGTATACTCAATCTCGTCCAGGGTCTGCATAAGGACCCACCAACCTTACGAAATAAGAACACAAGTGATTTCCCTGACTAGGGCTAGTAAATGGTGTTTATTATGGTTTGGTTTTCTTCTTATACACTTGTGTCAGAAATACGACAGATAACTTTTAGATTTACGGCAATGACAACTGCTTTTCGGTCTCAATTCAAATATCTGCGCTGGATACACTTGAGAGTCGCTAACGTTGTTGATTTGTAGATAATCGAGAACTATTTAATTATCCCAGTACTGGTACGGTTAATGGAATTCTGGCATAAGTTTCGATTACCAGGTTCGGTTTCGGGTTTCGGATTTCAGGTTCGGATTTCAAGTTCGGGTTTCAGGTTCGGATTTCAGGTTCGGATGCCAAATTCAAAGGACCAGCTCGGGTGCTAGATTCGTATAGCAGGTTTGGGATCGTGGACTAACATCGGCTAAGACCAGCAGGTTCGGATTTCAGGATAGGGTTTCAAATTGCAGTATAAGCTCGGCTTCGGTTTACCAGTTACATACATACATTTGTTCTTATAATATACTACCTTACGAACAGACAGCCAAAGCCGCTGTGGGGGAACAGACAACCGAAGTCGCTGTGGGGGAACAGACAACCGAAGCCGCTGTGGGGGAACAGACAACCGAAGTTGCTGTGGGGGAACAGTCAACCGAAGTCGCTGTGGGGGAACAGACAGCCGAAGCCGCTGTGGGGGAACAGACAACCGAAGTCGCTGTGGGGGAACAGACAGCCGAAGCCGCTGTGGGGGAACAGACAACCGAAGTCGCTTTGGGGGAACAGACAACCGAAGTTGCTGTGGGGGAACAGACAGCCGAAGCCGCTGTGGGGGAACAGACAACCGAAGTCGCTTTGGGGGAACAGACAACCGAAGTTGCTGTGGGGGAACAGACAGCCGAAGCCGCTGTGGGGGAACAGACAACCGAAGTCGCTGTGGGGGAACAGACAACCGAAGTCGCTGTGGGGGAACAGTCAACCGAAGTCGCTGTGAGTATGTATTATCACCCGATCAGAAGGATCAGGCGATGTTTCAAAAAAAAAAAAGGTAGTCACAAGTTCTGAAAAGAACTTATGGCTTATGGTCTGCACTGGTCGAAGTTCGGCTAGCGATTGACAACTACTGCTAGCTAGAGTTAATGTATGAGTAAATTCTATTTATAGAATTTGTCTCGTTACATATTATACAATAAATAAAGTACTTTTTTTTTGTAAAATAAAGTTATTTCATTGTAACAACAACAAAAATACTTTTGTTTTTATTTTAATTAACCAAAAAGTACTTTTATTTATTGTACCAAAATGTAATTGTACCACAAAGTATTTGTATTGCACAAAAAAGTATTTTTATTGTACCATAAAATACTTTCTACATCAAAAAGTACTTTTAATGGTTCAAAAAGTACTAGGTGTACCGAATAGAACTTATTTTGAAAAAGTACTTTTAATATTTTTTATGTACCATAAAATACTTTCTACATCAAATAGTACGTATATTGAATCTAAAAGTACATTGTGCACAAAATAGTACTTTTATTTGATGAAAAAGGTACTTTTTATATACCAAATAGTACTTTTATTTTAACTAATTAGACTTGTATCGTGCCACAAGGTACCTTTTATTTTATCTAGAATTACTTTTAATGTACCAAAAATAATTCTATATGTTACTTTTGTCTTATTAAAAAGTACTTTTAATGTGCTTCTATGTTACAAAAAAGTATTTTTATAGTGCTAATACTATTTGGTACACATATTTATTGGATCCATTTAAATGTATTATTTGATATATAATATGTATTTTATGGTACCAAAAAGTACTTTTTATCTTATTAATAATTAGTTTTTATTTACCAAAATTTACTTTTATTTTATTAATATGTACTTTTTATCTTATCAAAAAATACATTTAATGTACAAGTAGACTTTCAATTCTTTAGCAAAAAGTACATTTATTTCATCAGCGAATTCTTTCATTCACTTTCAATTCACTTTGCAATAGTGCTATTTCTGTAACAAATAGTACCTTTATTGTACCAAAATGTACTTGTACCGTACCATAAAGTACTTTTATAGCATCAAATAGTATTTTCTATCTTTTCAAAAATGGTACTTTCATCATTCCGATCAAAAATGGCATTTAATGTAACAAAAAGTACTTTTATCATACAAAAAAGTACTTTATTATACAGAAAATTATTTCTAATGTACCGTTATGTACTTTCTTAATGAATTAGTACATTTGTAGGGTGGAAAAGTACTTTCAATGTACCAAATACTACTTTTGTTGTACCAAAATGTATTTGCATCGTAGTACATTGTACTATTATTGTACGAAAATTTATTTTCTATCTTATCACAAAATATTTTGTGCACTAACTAGTTCTTTTATTGGATAAAAAGGTACTTTTAATGTACCAAACAGTTTTTTTTATTGTAGCACAATATATTTGTATCATGCCAAAAAGTACTTTTAATGTACCTAAATGTACATTATATATCATATAGTACTTTTTTTGCACAAAATAAGTACTTTTTGGTACATAGGATTTTTTTAACCAGAATTTATTTTTTAACCAAATTCGATTCATGACTTTTTAATTCGTTTGAGCCATGTCCGTCTGTCTGTTCATCCGGCTGTTACGCACGATAACTTTCGAAAGACTCAACAAATTGTTCTGAAACTTTACATGAGTTAATTTTTCCCAAAACTACTTACGGTATTGCAAATGTGCTACATGACCACGCCCCTTCTGGTACGTCCCGTAAGTACAAATAAGAAATCGAGTAATTATATCAATACACCCATCGCGAACCACGCCCTTCTGGTACCTTCAAAACAAATGTACCACTCCGCCCACTTTAGAGATGCAGTAATAATTTCAATAAACCCAACATGATCGTACCCAAATTCCTTATTTAGTAAAGCTATAGCAGGATACTGTTTTGGAGAAGAAACTGGAAGTCCAGCCACGCCCCTTCTGGTATCTCCCATATCCATCTGGTACCGTCCACTTTAGAAATCGATTAATATTATTAAGACAACCAACGCCATCGTGCCCAAATTCTGTATTTAGTAAAGCAAAAGTAGGATAAAGTTTTGGATAAGAAATCTGGAAGTCTAGCCACGCCGCTTTTGGTACCTCCCATACCACTCCGCCCACTTTAAAGATGGAGTAATAATATCAACACACTCGACACAATCGTGCCCAAATTCTGTATTTCGTTAAGCTATATCAGGATAAAATTTTGGAGAAAAAAATGTAAACTCTAGCGACCCCTCTTATGGTACCTCCCACACAAATATTATATCATTCCGTCCACTTTAGAGATGGAGTAATAACATCAATACAACCAACGCGATCGTGCCCAAATTCTGTATTTAGTAAAGGTGTAACAGGATAAAGTTTTAGAGAAAAGTTTGGAAGTCTAGACACACCCCTTCTGGTACCTCCCATATAAATGCACCTCTCCGCCCACTTTGGGGATGGAGTAATAATATCAATACAATCGACACGATCGTGCCCAATTTCTGTATCTTGTTAAGCTATAACAGCACAGAGGTTTGTAGAAAGAAACTGGAAAACTATCCGCGCCCCTTCTGGTATAATAGAAATTTTGATGTTTTACTGAAGGTGAGGGTATATGTAAGTCGGGTTTCCTGACTTTTATTTTAAAGTTTTATTTTATTTATTTTTTTTTAAATTTATTCATAAATTATTATATTTTTATTCGAACGCAATGAATTTTTTTATATATTGAATAACTTGAACTGACTCTTATCAATTACTGATCTCATTTTCATGAAACAATTTGCAAAAAATATTACTTAACAGTGTTAACACAAATGAAATGGCCAAAAAATTAAAAACAAAAATTAAAACAAAAACAGAAACAGAAAACACAAGCCACCGCCACTAAAACGTGTCATTTATTTTAATGAGCAACATAAATCTTGCCGGAAGTCTGTAGTTAATGGGTTAACAATGGTTGTGACGCATTCCGAATTGTTAACACTAAAAACCGATCTACAAATGTTCTTAGCCTCCTCCCCCCTCCACCCCCATTCAGTAGTCGTCAGAAGCTGAGTATAATTATTATATAAAAGTTTACGCTGCTTAACAATCGTAAAAGTATTTAATTATGCCAACAAACAATTGTGTGTTTTTAGAATTAACAAAATACTGCACAATACAAACTGTGTGATTCGTACAAGTGAAATCATCATCATCCGGGCACACACCTTAGGTATCACAGGCATTAACATATGCTCATAGCAGCCAACCAACAACATACCCTTGACTTGGACTTTGTATCCTTTGGCCAGAGAGCGACTGAGTTAAATTTATTGTATTTATACATTTGTTGTGGAAAAACTTTTAGAGTTCACTCACTATACAAAATAGAATTGAAAAATAAATCATTTATACAAATTTAAATTGCATACACGTTAACTGAAGCAACTCTCGTGGAGGTAATTGTGAATGCATGTCGTCGGCTATAAAAAATATTTAATTTTTATTTTTGTTTTTTTTTTTTTTTTTGTTTGCTAGTCTTTTCATTAACTATTCATTGGTTTGTTGTAAATTTTCGTTAGGTTGTGCGTTAAGTCTTCAATTGTGCAGTATAACCATGACATAAAATATGTTAAAGTACGAGCGTGTACCATTATTTTGTATCTTTTGTTTTTGTTTTAGTGTTTTTTGTTACTTTGGTATGTGTTGTGGCAGTTCGAACCTAGGCTATGTTTTGTGTTTATAGCTCAACATTTATGGTAAACGAAAAAGAAAAAATTTGTTGACAACAATTTAACCACCATTGGGCCAAACAAATATTCCGCCAAAGTGCGCTTAGTTAGCCAGCAAACCAAATCGCCAGGCAGCCGTAGTCACTCAATCATCGTTTCATTCCAATTGAATTTCACTTGGCACGTTTTTATGTTGGCTCTTGACGCATTTTTCGGTTTGGTTTTTTTCATGTTTTTGTTGTTGTTGTTGTTGGTTTATTATTCTGTTATTATAGTTTTCATACCTTTAACAAATTAGTGAAAATACCTTTGTGGCAGCAATGGGAAAATACCGACCGAAAAAGCATTGAATAGACAGTGCAAGAGAGAGAGAGAGAGTTTTTCAATTAAAGAAAATTTTGTTATTGCCCCACATTTATTTGAATTGATTTTGTTTATAATAATGTTATACAGTTTATTTCGTTTTTTTTGTGCAAAAAATTTGCTTTGATTGAAGTACAAAAGAAATTCAGTGTGAAAGAAACAAAAAGCAGACGGCGGTCGCTGTAGAGTTGAAGCGTTTAATTGATGCTACTCAGATGCGTAAAATATCTTATGAAATGTGTGGTCTAATGGAGGTAATGTTATAAGATTATAAGAAGTTACTTTCGAGTAGCTGTATGGGAGCTTCGGTCCAAACATTGAATTGCTCATAAAAAACTTAAATGAGCTGATCTAGAAAAACTGAGAGATACGTATAATTTTATTTGAGCTATATTTTCAGAATCTGGTCAGTTTGATCATGGGTGAGACCAAAAGTTTAAATTTGTCCTACAGTGTTATTGCCCATAATATAATCTTAAACCGATATATGAAACAAATGAAAAAATCTAGATTTTTTTCTTTGTGTTCAGGTCAATTTGAAAATGAGAAGCTAATATCGAGTTGGGGACATAATTAAAAAATTGTCTATAGATTTTTGTTTAACTAGTCTTCAAATACCCTACTCCTTTTTATAGACAAATTGTGAGATTTAGAAAAAAGAAATATTACAATCGGTTCATTATTTTTTGAGCTTACCCGTGACAAATATTTTAATATAACCAAGTTTATAAATAATATAGATAATATATGTATAGCTCTTGAACTAGACCAATTTTAACAAGGCCAATTTTGGAAAAATGGAAGCATTAGAACACGTCACTATCATCTGTGTGATCTGGGTTCCATGTAGATGACCACAGTTATCTTCATTTTTTTGATTGACGGCCTCTTGAATGTTGTCAACAGCTATATCTAAGTAGCCGAGTCCATTGGCATGCCTGACATTAGGATTCATCGTTAAACTGTAGGTGGAAATAAAATTTAAACGAGAAATAGAATCTCTCTTTGGTGGTCCCAATAAGCGGTGGCCTAATAACCCACTCTCCTTAAACAGAAACACCTACTAAAGGGTGATTTTTTAAGAGCTATAGGAAAGCTTGAAAAAAAACACATAAAATTCAGAAAAGTGCATGAAATCTTAATTTGAATCAATAGTACGGTCCATATAATTTAATGTTTGAAGATTATTTCATGCAAATGTTGACCGTGACTGCGCCTCAAATGGTCCATCCGCTTAGTCCAATTTTGGCAAACTCTTTCCAACATTTCGGCCGGTATCTCATGAATAAATGCTTCAATGTTGTCTTCCAATGCGTCAATTGAAGCGGACATGTGTGTATAGACATGAGCTTTGACATAGCCCCACAAAAAATAGTCTAAAGGCGTAAAATCGCATGATCTAGGCGGCCAATTGACCGGTCCCGAACGTGAAATAAAATGTTCACCGAACTCGCCTCTCAATAAGACCATTTTAAGCGTGTTGTGTCATGTGGCACCGTCTTGTTGAAACCACATGTCATGCAAGTCAAGCTCTTGCATTTTGGACAAAAAAAAGTTGGATATCATCTCACGGTAGCGCTCACCATTCACAGTTACGTTACGATTCGCATTATCTTTGAAGAAGTACGGTCCAATGATGCCACCAGCCCATAAACCGCACGAAACTGTGACTTTTTCTGGATGCAATGGTAGCTCTTGCAATGCTTCTGGCTTCTTCACACTAAAATCGATAATTCTGCTTATTAACGTACCCATTGAGCCAAAAATGAGCTTTGTCGCTGAACACAATTTTTCGAATAAAAAAGTGGATCTTCGGCCAACTTTCCAAGAGCCCATACACCAAAAATTCTACGTTGCGGTAGGTCGTACGGCTTCAATTCTTGCACCAGCTGTATTTTTAAAGGCTTCACACCTAAATCATTCCGCAAAATGTTCCACGTTGTTGAGTAACAGAGGCCAAATTGCTGCGAACGGCGACGAATCGATAATTGATGGTCATCATTAACACTGGCCGATACAGCTGCGATATTTTCTTCACTTCGCACTCTACGTAAGCGGGTTGGTGGTTTAATGTCCAACAATGTAAATTTGGTGCGAAATTTAGTCACAAAAGGCCGAATAGCTGCTTCAGTGGGTCGATTAAACTGACCATAAAATGGAAGAAGCGCGCGATGAACTTTCTTAACAGAGCACTCTTTTTGATAATAAAATTCAATAATTTGCAAGCGTTGTTCGTTTGAAAGACGATTCATGGTTAAATTATAGACCAAACTGAAGATGTTTGACAGTGAAACAAAACACTAAACGTGCGTCAGCTGTTTAAACTAGGGATGTAACGAATGTGCTTTAGCGAATGCGAATGCGAAAGCGAATATTGGAATATTTGTTTTGCGAAAGCGAATGCGAATGCGAATACTTACTTTTGGTTTTTGCGAATGCGAATGCGAAAGCGAATATTCCAAAATTGTTTAGCGAATGTCAAAAAATGGTTTACGTAAACTAATAATTTAGTTTCATTCCTACTGTCTGCCTATAATTCTCAGAAATTCAGTCTTTAAGGTAACTACAATAATTTTATTTACTTTCGAAAACTTTGACGTATTCAGTATTCAAAGTTTAGTAGAGCCAAGTTGTATTTAACAAAAAGAAGCTATGCAGCTTTTTCGCTATGCAATCTAGTTCTTAGTGGATCATAGATAAGTCCGGCTCTACTAAACAACTGTTCGCTGGGGACACTTCCCGGAGGCGTAGCTAAGAACTGGCGTGCCAAAGGTACTAACCAAGATGTATTAATACAGGTGGCGTTAACTGCCAGCTGGTTTTAACTTTTTTTCTGATTTTGGTGCCTCTGCACTGTCAACTTACATATACTCACCGAATTGCGCCTTTCAGTTGTCAAAATTTTGTATGGAGATTTTGACACTAGAGAGGAACTACACAAAATAAATTGCCTGTGGTTGTTGCAATGCCAAATTTGTTGTACAGATAACTTCACCTTTATTAATACATCTTGGTACTAACTTTTGGTATTTCGAGCTGTTTCGTTCCACCACATAACAGGATCTTCTGAAATATGATTTTTTTCTTTATTGTATTCAGCTAACAATTTTTTGTTCATGAGAGATTGAAAACGTAACCACTTGCATGTCGGCCTCAGTCTCATTATAACTTGTATTAAAGAAATTTTTTTGCGAATGCGAAAGCGAATGCGAATATTGAAATATATTTTTATACGAATGCGAATGCGAAAGCGAATGTTCAAAATGATACGAATAATTCGCATTCGCATATGCGAATGCGAACGTTCGTTAC
Organism: Muscina levida; assembly: GCA_964034835.1. Lineage (NCBI taxonomy): Eukaryota > Metazoa > Arthropoda > Insecta > Diptera > Muscidae > Muscina > Muscina levida. The sequence goes on from OZ035880.1 coordinate 24,823,438, forward strand.
ATCCCTAGTTTAAACCAGTGTTGCCCAAAAAGATAATAGCACTAGTTTACAGCCATTTTGGTCTTTGGATACCACTATTTTTTTATGATAGAGGACGGGATTCTGATTAAGAAAAAAAATTTAAAAAAAAAATTTTATGGAGTGGATTTTTTTAAAAAAAAAATTTTTTAATTTTTTTTCCTTTTTGACGGTGCTTTTGGATTTTAACCTATATTTCAAGTTCTAGACGGGAGATCAGGACAAAAGAGGTACCAAATTTATTAGAATCAAATGCCATCATTAAGTCATGCCACTTTAAGTCAACAAATTTCTTTATTTTGCCCTACTGGCTGAATTTATTTGAAAAATTTAACTTTTTTCATGAAAAATAGCGTCTCCTTTTTTAGTTTTTAAATAATGAAAAATCTAAAACTCGAGATAAAATTTTTTTGAAACCTTCTGCGTATTGTGAACACCTTAGCAAACAAATGTAGTATTGCAGAAGAGAATCTATGGACTAGTTAAAAAGTAATGGCCTCTGAATGTTAGCATACAGAAATTAAGTTTTTATAAATATTTGAATTTTTGCATTTGTCGGAACTGCAGAATATGGTCCGAAAGCCCAAACAACAACAAAAATATACCATTCACTTCGTCTTGGTCCCATAACATCGAAATAGTAGGTCAAAATGGGTGCCGAGACCCATGATGCACTTGGGGGGTCAAGAAAGGGGCTCCTTGGATTCTATGATGACCGCCTATATGCGGGTACTCAAATGAAAGATATTTTTGAGACGAATACAACGGTAGGACCCGTGGAGTCTTCAAATGGACACCACTGGATTGGTCTCAAAAATAACTTTCATTTGAGTACCCGCACATAGAGGACCGAAGGGGACCCTTTTTTGACTCCCTAGGTCCCCAATAAGGCATGTGGCACCGTCTTGAAAATATCTTTTATTTGAGTACCCGCACATAGGCGGTCATCATAGAATCCAAGAAGACCCTTTCTTGACCCCACCAAGTGCATCATGGGGCTCGGCTCCCATTTTGACCTACTATTTTGATGTTATGGGACCAAGACGAAGTGAATGGTATATTTTTGTTGTTGTTTGGGCTTTCAGACCATATTCTGCAGTTCCGACAAATGAAAAAATTCAAATATTTATAAAAACTTAATTTCTGTATGTCAACTTTCAGAGGCCATTACTTTTTAACTAGTCCATAGATTCTCTTCTACAATACTACATTTGTTTGCTAAGGTTTTCACTATACGCAGAAAGTTTTAAAAAAATTGTATCTTGAGTTTTCGATTTTTCATTATTTAAAAACTAAAAAAGGAGACGATATTTTTCATGAAAAAAGCTAAATTTTCCAAATAAATTCAGCCAGTAGGGCAAAATAAAGCAATTTGTTGACTAAAAGTGGCATAATTCTTGTTGGCCATTTGATTCTAATAAATTTGGTAGCTCTTTTGTCCTGATCGCCAGTCTAGAACTTGAAATATAGGTTAAAATCCAAAAGCACCGTCAACAAAGAAAAAAATTTTACAAAAAAATTTTTAAAAAAAAATCCACTCCATAAAAAATTTTTTTGAATTTTTTTTTCTTAATCAGAAACCCGTCCTCTATCATAAAAATATAGTGGTGTTCAAAGACCAAAGAAAAAATAATTATTTGTAAAGTAGTGTAGCTTAAAAATCACCCTTTATAAGAACACGAAGAGAAGGAAAAACAAGAACACGCCAAATGTTGCCGAACCCCGCAAACATTATAAGGACCATGATTTAAGGAGATATATGACCACTGCCCTGCACATGACATTAAAATTGTTCTGGGATATTTTAATGCTAAAATAGGAAAGGGAAGATGCTCTTGGTTCAGCAGTCGGAATGTTCAGTTTACACAACAGCACCTCCGATAACGGATTTAGACTAGTTACTTTCGCGTCGGCAAGAAGCATGGTTGTAAGTGGAACCCGCATTAAGATATCCACAAGGCAACCTGGATATCCTCCGATCAAAAGACTAGGCACCAGGTTGATTACATGGTAATCGATGGAAGGAATGTCTCAAGCGTTATGGACTTGTGTCCGATCCAAAGACTAGGCACCAGATTGATTACATGGTAATCGTTGTAAGGAATGTCTTAACCGTTATGGACTTGCGTGTGATGCTCGGTGCAAAAATGTATAGACTCGGATCACCACATAGCTGCAGCCAATGTACTCACGCGGTGGTGCCAAAAACGCTTGTAACCAAACGCAAATGAAGCTAGACACCACAAAGTTGCATACCACCGAGGTAGCCCATGCCTACTCCAACCAACTCTCTCAATTACTTAAAATAACCCACCCTAATGCTGATATTCTAAAGCAAGGCTTTAGACAAGGTGATAGATTATCTGTAATGCGATCTCTTTAACATCATAATGGAGATAATCATGCAGAAGTCAGCAGTAAACATGACTGGCACCATCTATAACAAAAGTCACATGCTGCTCGCGTATGCCGTTTATACTGATATCATTGACTGAAAACTGTAGTATGTTACTACGGCCTTTTGAAGCATTGAGAACCAAGTAATATGTTTTAAATAACAATGAGACGCTGCATGAACATTGACAACTATAATTTTTAAGTGGTAGGAGATTTTCTCTACCTTGGCTCCGCCATAAACAATAATAATAATGTCAGTCTGGAATGGAAGAGACGATGAGTATTGATCGCAAATCGCTGTTACTATGTGCTGAGCAAGCGATTTAATGACAAAGCCCACTCTCGATGAACAAATATCCCAATCTATCAAACACTGTTTCTACCTGTTTTGCTCAACAGCGCAGAATCTTTGGTAATGACACAAATGGATCAATCAATTCTGGAAGTCTACGGGCGAATATTTGGATCCTACAGTACCGTGTGTACTGTATAACGACGCACAGTGGGGTATGGAAGCCCCAAAACGGAGATTAATTAAAAAATGAAAATTGTGATTTTCAATTAAAGTTTTGTATTCAATAATTGTACACAGGATACAGATTCAATAGATACTAGAATCAATTACATATGTTGTTTATTTAAAATTATATATTCTCTCAAACATCGCAAATTTTTTCGATTATTTTTTAAGTGTTAGCGAAAAGTGAAATGTTGGTATTTTGGGGGGAAAGTTTTGCCTTGTAATCATTTAAAAACCTATTTATTGTTATGGATCATTCAGAGTCAGCTATTGAAGAACAGGAATAACAATTAGTTGTATACAATAAATATGTTTAATTATTTTTAATTATTTTTGAAAAAATGGTCTAAATTTATTGTATTTTTGAAATGTATGTATATTTTTAAAATGGTTCCGGGTAAAACCCTGTTGAAAAATTAACATAATTGTAAAATATAACATCTGTACTTACAAAATCAAGAAAAACATTTTGCGCGTTTTTGCGCCAATTTGTTTTATTAAATAAATTGTGATGTTAGAAATTCCTGCGAATACGATGGAAAATTCGTTTGGTTTGATTTGGTCTCATTTTTTTTGTTTTTTGGTGTATTGCAATTTGTTGCTGAGCATTAATTTTTAATTATACCCTACTTAAGGCAATATATGCTGATTTGCCTTGATAATAATAAAATTTAAAATATGGTTAAATGACGTTATTTCACAACAACTCTAGAGTTTATAGCCGTCACAGCAAATTTTTTCAAAACGTTAAAATATCAACATATTTGGGAAAATTAATTTAGAACTGATTAATTACTAGCACTAAAACTGGTTGTTTATGCAAAATGCAGATAAATACCTTCTACTTAGTACAAGTTTGTTTTATAAAATGTGATTCATTTCGAGGTTTGTTTTTTAAATGGTTTTATTTGCAAAACACGAGTGACTGATTGCGAATTGTTAATTGACTGGTATTTAATATCGTATGACATTTTGTCATGAAGTAACTGAAATGGAAACAGCGTCTCAAAAAATTATTTTTTTTTTTAAATATGTTTTTCGAGCCCTTCACTCAACAAGTAGTGTGCATAATAGATTATCTGAGAGCACTATTGTCAACATCATTCTCAAATTTTTTCCTCAGTGTACGTTATTGGTTAATACGCAACTTAAATTACTACTTCCATTCTACAGAGAGGAGAATGTTGCGCCTGTAGCGGAGACCGTTACTAAAGACACCCACCAGTCGATTAGACACCGTGAGCATTCTGTGCACGCTTTACATTAGATATGCAACACTTTGAAATGACGCTGTAATGATAATTTCCGATTGGCAGCTCTTTCCTTTGCCAATGCCTACGCCCCACCCCGCCGAGATTGCTCTATGCAGATACTTTTACAAATGTATACAGCCTTTTGGTCCACCCTGTATATAAATACATAAGTGTGTATACATAACTACATAAGCATTTATATATATTTAAAACATAAATAAATATCAAATTTCAAAGAGATCGGATACAAACCGTAGCTTTAATAAAGGTTTGATTCTACTACAGTATATATGTATACATATAAGTATATATATTTAGACTATATGTAAATATGGACCGATTTCTTAAAAACTTCAATCCAATCGATCTTATAGTAAAAAGATCATCTGTGCCAAATTTGGCTAAGATCGGACTCTTTATTTAATTAATCTCCGTTTTGGGTGTTCAATACCCCACTGTGCGACGGCAACGTAGTCAAGCGTGTTCAAATAGACCGAATGCGCTAACTTGGATACATTGTACGAATGCATGGAAATGCTCCAGCTCGAAAGTCTTCGGCAGTAATCTCGATGGGCGGGAAACGGGGTGAGCGACCAAAACTTCGTTAAATGCACCCGGTAAAATAGCTGCTATCTAAACTTTATGTGACGATTTATCTTGCCCCTACTTTCCCTTTACACCCCATGAATGAGATATGGAATAGCTTCTCGCATTGTTTTGAATTAACACGCTTTCATTTTTGGACTCACAACAAATGACACCTACTTGTTTATCGATGATTGCGAACGTCACTGTTTGAAAAGCTTCTCTAGGCATGCCGATTGACTCGTTACTTATACTGCATAGTTGCTGTCGACAACATCGAGGAAGTCGGCAATGACAGACATTTTTTTTTATTATTTTAGATGCCTCGGACCAGGAGTTGAACCTGGGATATCCCGCAGTGTTCTAACCATCATGCCACGGCTGGTTTTATTATAACTGCTACAAAATAAAACCAGTTCAAAATCATTTGATAAATTGAAAAGTGAAACTGTTGCTTATGTAGGGAAAAGTTATATGAACAGTTTAAAGGAATTGTAATTCTTATTGTTTTTTTTTTAAATTTGTTTTAGCTTAATCTTACTAGTAGTTATCGAGTTATGTCAAACGAAAGAGCCTAAAACGTTAAAAATTTCTCTATACGTACGATACTTTCTAAATTCAAATCGATATTAAATTATTATGGCATGTAACTTGACAAAACGAATGATGCAGAACTTCTTCTTTTTGGGTCTACTTTCACGTGCAGTTCTCAGAATTGAGTCCCAAAATGAATGAGCTGAAAAATGTTGTACTATGTAATTTTATAAAAATTGTGTGTCACAGTAGTACCACAATTCCAAAAACAAAAGGATTTTTATATGTTGAATTTATCTTTATAACAAAATGTAACGCCAACCTTGCATTTTGTGTTATGTCACTGCAAAACCCTGATAAATTTATTAAGCATTAAAATCATAATTTTATTATTTTATAAATGTTACTCACAACACCAACCTCGCACCATTTATTTACAACTCTATTATAATTCCCCATGTTTTTAGTTTCTTAGCCAACAATTTAAAAAAAATCTTTGATATGAAAAACACTAATTTAATTTTTAATGAGGAGCCATTTCAAAGCTATATAACAAAAAGAAATGATTATAGCTGGTCGCGCGTATAGCTTGAACGCTGTAACACTTGTGCATTTTACAACCTGAGATTTTTTGGGCACTTTGTGATGGTTTTGTTTTCAGTTACAGTTTTTTTTTGCCACCGCACTCGCTTTTATGTATTTACAGAGCAATTAACCTGCATTTCGGTTATCAACATCATCATCAAAGAAATCTTTTTGTAAACGACATAAAGGTATTGTGTCGACCACCACCACTCTGTAAAAATGTGCAAAATTTTACGCAAAAAAAATACAAAAATATTTAAGTGTAACAATGTTTTTTTTGGGTAGCGCGTAATCTTATTAATGCAAAAAAAAAATTGCGGACAGCCATAACTAAAGTGATTATCCCATACACGGTTATAAAAGGGATTTGAGGTGGTAATCCTATACTTAAGAATGTTTTAAAGCCGATGTTGTTGTTTTGTGCAATTATTAAAGGTTATTCACATGTGTGGGAAAGGTTGGCCATATATGGTAATCTAGTGTTATATATTTTTTTCAAGCTGCTTCCATGAATGATAAGAGTGGTGATGTAGATTTAATTTTTTTTTTGCTTTCTGCCTTTTATGGCATTAGCGGCGGTAGCGTATCTTATTTAACCAAATCGATCAATGATTTGATCGTTATCCCACACATTTGTTTAAGATATAAATAATTGAGAGATTTGTTAAACAAAAAGCCGCTTTATATTTTGTAATATGTTATTGCCATTAAGTGGTTTATAACAATTCTTAATTTGTTGAAAATGTCGCCCACATACATATATGTTAGTATTTCCGACAAGTTGTGTAAGAAATTTAAGAATTTCATAAAAGTGGAATCTGGCTAAAATGGAACTCAGTAGTTTTGTAGATATTCTTGTGAACTATCTTAGTTTGAAATAAGTAATATAACACAGTACAACAGTTTTCAGCTCATTGATGTGGGACTCAATTCTGAGAACTGTACATGAAAGTAGCTCCAAAAAGAAGAAGTTCTGCATCATTCGTTTTGTCAAGTTACATGCCATATTTATTTCATATCGATTTGAAATTAGTAAGTATCGTGTATAGGGGAATTTGTCACATTTTAACGCTCTTTTGTTTGACATAGCTCGAGAACCACTTGTCCGATTCAGATAAAACAAATTAAAAAAAGGATTATAATTCATTTAATCTGTTCATATAACGTTCCCCTACATTAGCAACAGTTTCACTATTCCATGCATCAAATTATTTTGAACTGGATTTATTTTGTAGCACAGTTACAATAAAACTGTTGTACTCCCTGGCGTTTGATTTACGTGGAATATTACTTATGATTTTTTTTTTGCGGGACGGATGGGAAAATGCTTTCCGCATCTAACGAGATCGTCAAGCTCGTCGTTTGCCGGACTCCAATATGATACCGGCTAAAAACCCACCACGTGCCACCATCGGGGGATGTATACCACCTCGGAACCGCTTTCGCATTACTTCGAAGTGGCCCCTATGTGGTGCTTTACCAATTCATGCGCCTGTGCCTGCGTCCAGGTTTCCGCATAGTTTATTTACGTCACTGCGTCCATATCCGTTTTCTAACTGCGGAGGACGTGTTCTATGAAACATGTTACGGCGTTCCAGTTGCCCTCACTGATTAGCATTTTCGCCACAATACTCGTTGCTGATGTTGTGCCGATCTCTCTTTCAAGCTGTCTGCGGCGCTCGATCCAACGGGAGCAATTGAAGAAAGTGTGTTCGGCGTAGTCTAAAACTTGTTCCTCCTCGTATATACAATACTAGTGGGCCCGGCAATGCTTCGCTATTGCATATCCCGTTATATTGGATGTCCCGTTATATTGGAATACAGAGAGTTATTTAAAGAATTTTTTTAATGGTTTTCCCATGGACGTACGCAGGTATCTTAAAAGAGTACACAAAGTTGTTTATGATCGATTGATAATATATTATTTTTAACTTCTTGTAAGCGCGGAATACCTTGTCATTTTCACCCCCTAAATGTAGAAAAATCCAAACAATGTGTAGCCTATGTTACTCGCGGGGTTATTCGGAAGATTCCCTGAAAATTTCATCAAAATCGGTCCAGCCGTTGTCGAGATCATACGTTACATACATACACACATCCTGTTTTATATATATAGATGGGGAATTACATTTTCCCAAGCGGGTACTGAGGTATTTTCGGAAATACCCATGGCCAGTTAGCATCTGAGTAATGTAATAGTTTACTTCGTCACTTTTCCTATTGAACCACATTTTTACGTCGGTGATTAGTTTATGTGTCCAACTGCCCTGTTTTTCATTCCTCCAACGAATTTGCCACTTTTCTAATATTTCTTGCCGTATGGTCGCTGCGTTTTGTGTCTGACCCGTATTTTGCTTCGCATTGAAAATCATTCGGCGCTCCATTGCTTGAAGATCTATGGGTATCATTCCAGCTATAATTAGGACAGCTTGTGATGATACGGTGCGGTACGCTTACGTCACCCTTACAGCTGCTGTTCTCTGTACGGATAGTAACTTTTTCGATCTGGTCTGAGTTTCTAGAGCCAGGGCCCAAATTTCCGATCCATAAAGAAGTACACTGTAACAGGCCTCCATGAGTAGTTTCCTCCTGCTTGGAAGAGGTCCACCGACGTTCGCCATGACTCTGCTTAGTTGTGCTGTTATCTTAGCTGCTTTTGACATTGCGTATTCGATCTGCTTTGTGTAAGTCAGCTTTGAGTCCAGTCTTATTCCAAGGTATTTAATCGATGGCTTAGTGGGGATAACTAAGTCGCCTATATGCATTTCTAGCTCGATTGGAATGTGTCTTCTGGTTAGTAGCAATAGTTCCGTTTTGTGCTTCGCCAATTGTAGGCCGTAGGAATCCAACCAGCTCTGGGTGCGGATCATGACCTGCCGTAGTCTGCGTTGAGCGTCCTCTGTATTTCTCGCTGTGATGACAGCCGCAATGTTGTCAGCGTATCCCACGAGGAAAGTGTCGTCGGGCATCTCTATCTTTAAGATCTCATCATAAGTGGCATACCAGAGATTTGGCCCTAGGATGGATACTTGCGCGGCGCCTGAAGTGACTCGCATTTTTCTCATGCCTTGGTTGGTGTCATACTTCAGCACTCGGTTTTTTAGGTAATCTTTTACTATTCTTAATAAATACTTCGGGATAGTAAAAATTGTCTCCAGAGTCTGTATCACATCCACCCACCTTAGACTGTTGAAGGCGTTTTTTATATCTAGGGTCGCTAAGAGAATGACTGGTCTCGAAAAGTGGCTTATATGTTGGGCTGCTTCAACGGTGTTTATTACATCTGTTAGAGCTCCTATTGTCGATTTTCCAGGTCGAAATCCATATTGCCTACGTGAGAGACCTCCTGCGTCTTTTATGGCCTCATCGAGCCTTGGTTTGATTAAACGCTCCAGTAGTTTGCCTGCAGTATCCAACATACACAGCGGTCTATAAGATGATGGTGATCTTAGATCACCTTTACCCTTGCTGATGAGAACAAGTTTTTGTTTTTTCCAGACATCTGGAAATATTCCCTCCGTTAGACAGCCGTTATACATCCTTAGTAACATTTCGGGTCGATTTGTTGCTATCTCTTTGATGACCTCTGCCGCTATGCCATCAGGGCCTGGTGCCTTCCTGTTCTTGAGACTGCGAGCCGCTGTTTGCAGTTCTTCTGTGGTAAACAAGGGTATGTTGGTGTTGGATCCTGTTTATGTACCGTTTACTCTGGTGTTATGGTCTGGAAATAAAGTGCTAACAATATTTAGCATTATGTCCTCATCCATTTTTTTTCACTGGGTTTCTGCAGTGGGTCGATAAGCTTAACTCAAGCGCAACTGAAGTGCAACGTCCACCCTTAACCCACTGCATTTTGAAAATGTTAATGTTGTAATAAAAAAACAATAATCGTATTTTCTGCGGTTAATTAAATAATAATTAATGCGATAACAGTTTTGAAACATTGTAATGCCGGTTATTGTTTTATAGCCTATTACTCGGCTCACCCTCAATAAATTATTATGAAATCATGGTGGCGGTATATAACTTTGTGCCTAGAATTTACTATTATTATTAATATTAGTTTTTGTTATTTCGACGCGCTGTTATAATAATTACTGATGTTCGTGTCAAATGAACGACTAATCAACAAGAATTTGATTTGTAAATTGCATAAAGAAATATGAATGAGTCAATGGCAACAAAAAAATTTGTACGTATTCCAGTCCCCCAGGCAGTCTAGTAGGGTAGAATTTAATTAGAAATGTTGTGATATCTTCGTGGGCATAAAGTGTAAACATTTGTAATTAGTAATAAATTTATTCCTAATTACAGATTTAATACTTCAAGTATTTGATAAGATAAATAATTGTTTATTAATTGTTTTTGTATATTCCTATAATATTGTTAATAATTAAGACTGATATTATATAATTTTATAATTACAAACTTGTATAGATGATGAATAGTGGATATTCTTAATTGATATTCCTGAGGTTCCAAAGCAGCTTATTACGCCCGATATATAGCTTGATCATCCTTTCTATGACAGCAAATGTGGGATGGCGGATGGCTGTATGACATATTTTTAAACGTCCGGCTACTTATGGATGGATTTCTATTGCTGCTTTCAAATAAGCAGAAGAAGGTCAGATTTGTAATCATCAACCCCAAAAACCTGTGGTTGAAACAGTTTTAGCACATTTAAATTAGTTTCCAACTTTTGTCCCCATTTTCCAACCAACCTGTACCACTGTGCATTTCCCTAAATAGCTATTCGAATCGTTATATCAATATATCTGTGGTAAAAAGGAAAAAGTGCTTAAATCGATTTAAGCAAAAATTCTTAAATTAAATAACTTCTGAATTGGAATGTACAACAATGTGTTTCTTAACTAACACAGATACAATGGATGACTTTCACTTATACTTGAATCACCACAAGTTTTTAAAATTACGTATAAACTTGGAAAGTGCTCTCCTGCAATATCAGACTTAAGCAGTTTTTCCTTTTCACCACAGATATTATATCAGTTTTTTTGGGTTTTGATACTATTTGAAAATTTTCTTCAATTTAACAAACGCTTTAAAGTTTTTTCTTTAAATTTCTTCTAACAAATAGTAATTCAGTTTCTATAAAAGCTCAATTTATAAAAGAAATCAAATGATTTACTATTTAAATAAAATGTATTACATCATATTAATGATACCTCTGCTACAGCTCTTAAGTCATTCTATTACATTTTACTAACTGTGAATAGAAAATTATACATGTAGGCAAATGTGTGTGTGTTTTTTTTTTCAAAAATCGATTAAATTTCTAATACTGCAATAACAAAATTTTAATGGGAATATTTTACGAGTCCGGTTTTTACAACTCACAACTGAACTCAAGGTTCGGTATAGTTCAAAGAATAACCGATTACAAAGTTTTCCATTACAATAAAATATAGTTAACAAGCTATAATTTAATAAGAAATCTTGTTAATAGAGTATATGCAGTATTGTCAGATTTGTCATTACTGTCATTAATAAATGTAGCGCCAATTAAATGGATTTTAAATAATATTGGCGTTACAGCGCGAACAAACACAATTGCGGGGTCAGATTACCATGATGTCAAAGATTATAGATTTATTGACGCGTGTCGATAAATAAAATGTAATAAATAGTTTATTTTTATATAATGAAAACTGTGAATAAAAATGAAGTGAAATTTGTGCCGTATAAAGAGTGATTCATTAACAGGTTCGATTTTTTTGATTTGTTTCTTTTAACCGATTATAATAATAAAATAATATTTAATGAATTGTTTTCAAATAAAAAATACTTCTAAGGTACTAAAGGATTGCAAAGAATATCAATAAAGTAAAATTTGTGTTATTAAAAATGCGATTTATTTAGAGGTTTTGTTTTTGATTTGTTAAATTTTGAACAAAACATGTGCGACTGGTGTCAGGCTGCCATTTTACTTTTATTTAGTATAGTTTGACAATTTATCATCGATAAATGTTCTCTGTGCTATACAAGGACACAATTGAGAAATCTTTTCGTTACGTTGATAAGCTAACTACAGGTCAAGGCGCGAGATATCAGTGGCAATGCTGAATATAGTGATCAATAGTTGGATACTCCGACTGTATCATCTGCGGTGCACAGTGGGATTTTCCTGTTAAAAAACTTTTTTCTCGGCCACTAAATTGAAAAAATCTGACGTTGCAGTTAAGTAGAGTTGCAGTTAAATCATATATGTATGTACAATTTCCTCTATAACGACATTTTAGTCTAATGTATTTGAAAAATAAAACTTTTTTTCCATACATTTAAAAAAAAACAAGCAATAAAACTGTGCAAATAACTACAACTATATTTTATTAACAAAAAGGAAATTTTGTATGAAAATATACGTATTTTTAAGTAATTATTTTTTTCTCTAAAAGTTGTTCTCAGCAACGTTTAATTTATATTGGACAATTCGCAATTCTTTAGATTACATCTTAATGTCAAATTGATAATATCAAATTATGCGAAAAATATTTGATTTTTGTGTAAAAAGAAATATTTTTAATGAAAATAAAAAATGTTTTTTTTTTTTTTAAATTATAAAATATTTTCTTCATAAACTTTTAATATTGATATAAAAGATAACTGTTTTATCATTATTATTTATAAAAATATTATTTATCGTTAAATTTGTTAAAATAATATTTCTTAATATTTTCTTTCGGTAAACATTTTTTTAAAAATATATTGTTATGTATGATTTAAAAAAAACAGAACCTTTTTTTACAAAAAAGTATTTTCGATTACAAAAATATACGTTAAAAAAATAATTTTTTGGACAATACTGTAGTTTACATCTGATTAAAAACTAAATTTTTTTACGAAAATATTATATATAAAATATATTAAAATATAAATATATTAAATAGTTTTTTTTTGTCACATCTTTAATGTTTATTTATTTAATTTACCAAAAAAAAAAACATTTTTTTAATATTTTCGTAAAAAATAGTTTTTTTTTGTCAAATGTTATCAACAGAATTAACCAAAAAAAAAATTTGTAATCAGAAATATGTTTTTTGATATACAAAAAATCATATTTTATTAAAAAAAAATTATTCTTTTACAAAATTTTTCGCTTTTTTATTCAAATAATTATTATGATTTTTTGTTTAGAAAACCGATCCATTATTTCTAAAGAAAAGAAAACGTAAATCTCTTCAATCGAAAATATTATTTTATACAAAAATATTTTGTTTAAGATTTTCATTCGACCTGTTTTCTTCAATATTTTTGAAATAATGACGTCCATGAGCTCGCCAAAGTATTTAAAACATATTTAATTTTAATTTTGACAAAATTTTTTATTATTAATACTGCAAAAAAAAAATGTTTAAAAAATTTTTTTTTTTAACGGAAATATTTAAAAGATTATAATTAAAAAAAATATTTTTTATATATAAAAATTTAAATAAATATTTCCTTTTTAAAAAAATAAGTAAACAAATTTTGTTAAACAAAATTTTATTTGTTTAGTTTTATATGAATTTTTTTAAGAATTTTATGAAATTTTTAAATTTTTTTAATTAAAATATTAAAAAATAAAATATTTTTTTTTTATAAAAAATCATGATTTTTATAAAAGAATTATAAAAAAAATGTTTGTGTGAAAAATGTAAAAAAAATATTTTTGTATAAAAAATAAAGAAACCAATTATTTTCTATCCATTTTTTTAGGTTATACATAAAATAACATTTTTAATTGTTTTAAAAAATAATTTTTCGTATAAAAAAAAATGAAATAAATATTTTTGTATAAAAATATAAATAAAAAATTATTTTGTAAACAACATTTTATTTATATATTATTATATGAAAAATAATATTTTTAATTGTTTCTGTTAAAACAACATCGTTTTTTTTAAAGAATTTTATGAAATTTTTTTAATTTTTTTTGATGAATATATTAAAAAATAAAATATTTTTTTTATAAAAATAAACATTTTTTATAAAAGAATTATAATATTAAAATTTTTCTATAAAAAAGTGAAAAAAAAAAATTTATAAAAAATAATGAAAACAATTATTTTCTATTCGTTTTTTTTACAAAAAAGAAAAAATTTAATTGTGTTTGTTAAAATAACATTTTCATCATGAGAAGTAATATTAAAAAAAAAAAAATTTCCGCATATTAAACTATTTTCGTGCAAAGAACATTTTATTAACTTTTTTTACATAAATCTATAACATATTAAAAAAAAAATTAAATGTAAAAATGTTAATTTTTATATTAAAAAATAATACACAAAATATTATTTGTGTAAAATAATAAAATGATTTATGTCTTCAATATTTTTAAATAATAACGACATTGAGCTCTTGTATTTCTTATTAATACAAAATTTTTTTTTCCGAATAAAACGCTTTCGAGTAAAAAAATATTTTTTTTAACAGAAATATTAAAATGAATGTAATTAAATAATTATTTTTTGTATAAAAAAAAATTAAAATAAATATTTTTGTATAAAAAAGGAGTACAAAATTATTTTTTTAACAAAATTTTATGTATTTATTATAATATGAAAAATAATATTTTTTAAAAGAATTTTATTTGAAAGTTTTAAATGTATTTTTAATGAAAATATTTTTTTTTGTAAAAAAATATTTTCTTTTTTACAAAAGAATTATAAAAAAAAATTATATAAAAAAAGTTAAAAAAATATTTTTTTATAAAAAGGGGATACCAAGTCAAACAAAAATGCCTAAATCGTGACAATTTCTCCTATACGATACTTACTAACTTCAAATCGATATTAAATTTTTATGGCATGTAACTTGACAAAACGAATGATGCAGAACTTCTTATTTTTGGGGCTACTTTCTAGCGCAGTTCTCAGAATTGGGTCCCAAAATCATGTGTTGTACTGTGTTATTTAATTTGTTTTGTTATCTATTGATCAATAGAACTTTCATGACATTTTGAGAGGTTTTTTTATTTGGTTTATGTTTATGAGCCATAGCACTGTGCGGCGTAGTCGCGGTCAATATTTAAATGAGATTGTTTTCAAAGAGAAATGTCAGAGATTGTTCTATCCGTGCCTACTAAAGTTGCCATCATTCAATTCAATTTTACATGTTCTATTTAAAATTAAAAACAAAACGTCTCAATGAATCACTCTATATATACATTATGGAATATTCAACACTAAGGAGCAACTAAGATCTTTTTAGTACACCAAAATATTCACAGCTACTTTTGATTTACCTCCCATTTTAATCAAAAACTTCAATATTAAGTTGCTATAAATATAACTAAGCTGTAGCAACAATTGAATAAGCGCTGTCACATAACCATTATGTCACAGTCAATTATCGAGTTACATTATTAATCCTATTAATGACAAATTACATCACAAAATTTTTGTTTTTTTTTTGCAAAAATCCCGTCAGTCCCATAAAGAAAAAGTGGAGCCTTATAATTAGCCATCATCACTACCATTAGCCACCACCATCGTCTCCCTTTTTATGGTAACATTTTTCACGCCAAAAACTTTTCTTTGGACGTTTGTTATGTCATTCAATTACGTTGCTGATTTTTTGTTTTTTTGCTTTTTGATGTTGTGCAATTCCTGTTTTATACAATTTTGCATTATGCTATAATTTAGATTTATTTTTGCCTCTAGTCACTCTCTTTCTCCGTACATTCACATTTCTTTACGACAAACAATTTTTCTATTAAAAAAAAAAGTAAAACGCAAGACCATAAACTGGCGGCGCTGAGGAGAAAATTCGCAAATTATTTGTTTTATTTTTCTGTTAAATAATAGAAAGAGAAAAAAATAGTAATTGCAATCAAGCACTGTGTGACAAACGTAACCAGTCAAGCGTTACAAAACTGATTTTTATTTTCCTATTTCACAAAAGAAAGATGCGATTAAATAAAATAAAAAAAAACATTTAAACAAAACAGTTGCAGAAAAATTATATATTTGGTTTAGCAAATGACGCGATAACCGCCACCACTATTACGTTCATATCTACTCTATGATGTCGCTTCGGGTGGTCCATTTCAGTGGGAGGGCAAGTAGTGGTGTTCACACAAGCGTTTATTAAGAAATGAGCAGGGAACATGGATCATATTTCACTATTGAGTAAAGAACGTGGAGAATTTGTCATATATAAATTAATTATAAGGATATGCACTTGGAATTTTAGAACACTGTATAGACCAGGTGCCTCCATTCAACTGGCGGAAGTCCTCGAAGAATACAAGGCTGACATAACCGCTTTACAGGAAATCCGGTGGACGGGATACGGGTGCTCGCGCATGAAGACGTGCGACATATATTATAATGGCCATGCGGACAAGCACGAGTTTGGATGTGGATTTGTGGTTGGCAAGAGACTGCGACACCTAGTCTCATGGTTTAACCCGGTGTGTGAACGTATAGCCACCATAAGAGTCAAAACAAAGTTTTTCCACATAACACTTATATGTGCCCATGCTCCGACAGAAGAGAAAAGCGATGAGGACAAAGACGAGTTCTACGAGAGCCTAGAAAATGTTTATGAACGTAGCCCGAGCCATGACATTAAAATTGTACTAGGCGATTTTAATGCTAAAATAGGCAGGGAAACCGCATTTGAGCCTACCTTCGGAAAATTCAGTCTGCACACCGAAACGTCGAACAATGGCATCAGACTGATTGATTTCTCTGCGGCAAGAAATATGGTAGTTTGCAGCACTAGATTTGACCATAAAAATATTCATAAGGCAACATGGTTATCTCCAGATCAATTGACAAGGAATCAGATTGATCATGTGGTAGTCGATGGAAGGCACGCATCGAGTGTTCTGGACGTACGAGTGATTAGGGGTGCGAACATTGACTCCGATCACTTCCTTACCGCAGTTAAGGTACGCACAAGGCTAAGCATGGCGAAAAACGTACGTAACCAGGCACAACGAAAGCTGGACATCGGTAAACTGCGGACCACAGAGGTAGCAAACGCCTACTCCAACCACCTAACTCAACTGCTGCGGAATGCTCCAACCCCTGATAATGATAATAAAATATAGCCGACTCCTTAGAACGGGCTGCGAGAAGCGTACTTGGGTACGCAAAGCCGTCTCAAGAAGATGCATGGTACGATGATGAATGTCGCAATGCCACGAGAGAGACGGTTGCTGCATACAGGGCGAAACTGCAGCCAATGGCAACGCGAGCTGTTCGTGAACGGCATAGGGAGTAGAGACGAGAGGCAACTCGTCTTTTTAGACGGAAAAGGAAGGAGCTGATGGAGAGGCAGGATGAGTGCACAGAGTTGCTCCGAAGCAGAGGGGAAGCCCGAAAATTCTACAAGAGAGTAAAGGCTAGATGGTCATCTAGTGACGGACCCGGATAACGTTCTGAAGATATGGAGGGATCACTTTAGAAATTTACTGGATACTGACACCACTCCAGAAGACCCCGCTCCAATCCATGACGATGGTATTAACTGTCCACCTCCGAGCCAGAGCGAGATACGTATGGCCATCTCCCGCCTTAAAAACAACAAAGCTGCTGGAGCCGATGGTCTCCCTGCTGAATTGTTTAAGGCTGGCGGGGAGGAGCTGATTAGGAGCATGCATCAGCTCATGGAGAACATCTGGCAAGAGGAGAGCATGCCCGGGGATTGGAGTCTCAGTCTGTTATGTCCCATATACAAGAAAGGAGATCGTAGTGAATGTAAGAACTACCGTGGAATAAGCCTATTACCAATTGCGTACAAGGTCCTTTCAAGCATATTGTGTGAACGTCTAAAGCCAATTGTAGAAAAACTAATTGGACCATATCAGTGCGGCTTAAGACCTGGCAAATCAACGACGGATCAAATATTCACCTTACGACAAATCCTGGAAAAAACCCAAGAAAAGCAGATCGACACCTACCACCTCTTTGTCGACTACAAAACTGCCTTCGACTCTCCGATAAGGAATAGGCTTTATGAGGCCATGTCTAAGTTTAGTATTCTTGCAAAGCTGATTTGACTTTGCAAATGTACCTTAGACAACACCAAATCGTCGGTTAAGATGGGTAAGGATCAGTCTGAACCATTCAACACGGAAAGAGGTCTCAGGCAGGGCGATAGCCTGTCCTGTACACTATTAAATATAGTTATGGAGAAGGTGATGAGAAAGCCTGGTGTCAACATGTCCGGCACCATATTCCACAAGAGCCACATGCCACTAGCCTATGCCGATAATATAGATATCATTGGCCGAAATCTGCAGGACGTTACTGCAGTTTTCTCATCACTAGAAAAGGAGTCAGCAAATCTGGGTTTAGCGGTCAACGAGGACAAAACAAAAATAATGATTTCGACGCACCGTGAACGTTGACAATTATTGTTTTGAGGTAGTCGACGAGTTTACCTACCTCGGATCTTCCGTCAATAAGAAAAATAATGTCAGCCAAGAAATTAAACGGAGAATAGTGCTAGCCAATAGATGTTTCTACGGACTTCAGCAGCACTTTAGTAACACCACCTTATCTCGGAATACTAAGAAACAGCTGTACCAGGTTTTAATTTTACCCGTTCTGTTGTATGCCGCCGAATCGTGGGTGCTTACGACAACGGACATACAAAACCTGGGAGTATTCGTGAGAAAAGTACTAAAGCGAGCTTCGTCATCGCAGAAACCATGAGTTGTATGAGTTTTACCACGACATCGTCGTAGCTAAGAGAGTCAAAATACAACAACTTTGATGGAGAATAGTGCTAGCCAATTCTACGGACTTCAGCAGCACTTTAGTAACACCACCTTATCTCGGAATACTAAGAAACAGCTTTACCAGATGCTTATCTTACCTGTTCTGTTGTATGCTGCCGAATCATGGGTGCTTTCTACAACGGACATACAAAACCTGGGAGTATTCGAGAGAAAAGTACTCCGAAAAATATATGGACCTATCTGTGTCCACGGCGAGTTTCGCCATCGGATGAACCATGAGCTGTATGAGCTTTACCACGACATCGACGTGGTTAAAAGATTCAGAATCCAACGACTACGATGGCTGGGTCATGTTGCCAGGATGGATGTAAATGCTCCAGCGAAAAAGGTGTTTGAAGGCGAACCTGAAGGACGGCGCAGAGCAGGGAGACCCAAACTCCGTTGGAAGGACCAAGTGGTAGGCGATGTGCCATCATCTGATAGGACTAACTGGAGAACACACGCAGAAGACCGAAGCGTGCGGAATTCTTTATTACTTCAGGCCTCAAATTTATGAACTACGTTTCGTAAATTGTAATTGGCCACTTAAGTAGGTAAGTAAGTAAATTAGTTGTAAAATGTATATGAGTCATTTCATATAGATCATTTAACAAAAAGAAAAATGTAAAAAAAAGTTACAAAAATAAATTTAAAAATTTCAATATTATAAAGATAAAACATAGTATAATAAAAAAAAATACAAAAAATAAGAATAAACCTAGTAAATCTAAGACCCACCAGATTTTCACACTCCCACAAATCCTGAGGAAGTATCAGCAACTGTCCTAAAACCAGATTCGAAGTCCGATAAGACCCATATGGGGAACATTACACAAACAGTGTTTAAAGCCGTAATCGCTGGTATACATAGACTTCGAGCTAGAATAAGGAGTTTCATTGCAATCAGGTGCAACAGACCCACAGATAGGCTGTATTGGTTAGATAGGTCTTAACTTTACCCATGAGTTCACTCATTGGTTGTTACCAATGTGACCAACACCACCGCCCCTCTCAGTTTCTATGCTCAGCTAGATACCAATTAAGTATATCACTCTTATTCTCTTTTGCATTACACATCAAGATATTGATCGATTCTTAATAATTGCCTCCAAGTATATTACATTTCGCATAAATTACACTACATGTAGTAAACTTATATGTCTATGAATCATTTGCAATTTATACAATTTCTATGTAAAATACTTAATTAAACTTGTGAAGCACGTGTGTTTTCCCTCAGTTTTTCTCACTAAATTGGTAATTATTTAATAACTACACGTTTTATTTGTAATAATTTACATAAATTGCGGCAACTCTCTGTGATGGTGACATTAGTTCTACGGCGAAATGCTCGAAGTGAGCAACAGGTTTGATTCACATGTCATGTCATTTGCATATTCATAGTTGATTCTTTTCAGTATTTCAGCAAATTGTCAGCTGTTGAACCGGAGGCATTTGACGTTTGAACGTTGTAGATACAAGTGATGTAGTGATTTATATTGTATCTGCTGTTGTTGATTATAATTATATGTTTGCGTGGACTTAACTGATTTAAAAAAAAAATTATAACTAAAAGTTGATTAGAATTAGCTTGGAGGGATACAAAATTAATGCAGATGGTAAACAACTTTATTGGTATGGAATTTATCAGAATTTTAGTAATGTAAGTAGTACGCATTCGAATGGAATGTAAGTAAGATATATACTTATAAAATAAGTTAGGGTGTCAGTTGTGAGATGGCCACGTTGAAATTCTGTAAACAACTTCTATGCCTCCGAAGCAGATTGGAACATAATTGTTAGCAAACGCGAATTTGTTTAAAAATTTGTTTATAGAACTGTTTTATTGCAACAACAATTACTATTTTTATACACAAAAATTACTGTTTAGTACAACAAACATAATTTTTGTATTTACTGTAAAAGTATTTATGGGTACAATGAATTACTTGTCGATACAACAAAAGTATTTTTTATAACAAAAAGTACTGTTTAGTACAACAAACATAATTTTTTGTACAAATATGTACTTTTGTTGTACCAAAAAGTACTTTTCTTGTACCGACAAGTAATTTATTGTACCAATAAGTAATTTAGAGTACCAATAAACCCTTTTATTGTACCAAAAAGTACTTTTATTGTGCCTAAAAATGTTTTTAATGTACCAAAAACTGCTTTAATTGTACCACAATGTACTTTTATTTTATCACAAAATACTTTGTTTGGTCCTTACAGTTTTTTGTTGTTGTTGTAAGAAGTACTTTTTTTCCCATAAAAATAAACTATTATTGTACAAAAAAGTACTTTTATTGTATTGCACCAAAAGTATATACATATATGGGTATTTCCAGGGAAGGACGGGCGATTTTATATTAAAAAATTGCTATATTTTTAACTTGTTGTTTTTGTAATCACATAATAAATTTATTGAACTTTAACAAAACAAACTTTATATATCGTTGGAAAGTCTCTTCTTTCCAAATCCGCTGAGAAACTTAAAATCGGTTCATATTTATCCGCGTAACTGTACGAAAAGTACGAAAAACCGGTTTTTTACCCGTAACTAAAAATTTTAGGGGTTTTGGGAAATTTGAAAAACAGATTCTTGTAGTGCTCAGCAGCACTTACCAGAGAAATTGTTTAATTTTCCAGGAATTGTTTTTTTTTTTGTTGCTCTGTGTTATCCATAGAAATATGCGTGTGTCCGCAACGCACATTTAGATTAAAGTAGCATAAAAGGTAAACTTTTTCTAAGTGTGATGTAAGTTGTTTATAAAACCCCAACATGTCTTCTTTATTTTACAAAGGAGAATATACTGATCACATAAGAAATTTCGCTAAATTTCACATCATTTCATAGACACTTCAAGTTGCTGTGGAAATTTGTGTGTGTCCGTAACGCACTTTGTTTTAGTCATAATTGTGAAAACAACATTTTAAGTAAAGTTTCATTAAAAGAACATTATAGTATTGTCCAAAATCTACATTTTTTAATATGAACATAATCTTCAAAATATTTAAACTTTTCGAGAAAACTACAAAATAAGAAAAAAAACGTGCGTCCGCAACGCCAGGAAATACCCATATTGTACCAAAACGTACTTCTATCGTATAAACAATAACTTCTATTGTATTACAAATTCCTTTTTTGTACTCCTACTTTACCACAAAGTACTCTTTTTGTACTTTTCGGCACAAAGTACTTTATTTTGTACCAAAAAGTACTTTAAATGTACCTTTCGGCACAAAGTATTTTGTTTGTACCAAAGAGTACTTTTAATGTACTTTTCGGCACAAAGTTATTTTTTTGTACCAAAGTCCTTTTTTGTACCTTTAATTATACTTTTAATGTTTTTTCGGCACAAAGTACCTTTTTGTACCAAAGTACTGTTTGTGTACCAAAGTACTTTTTTGTACGAAAAACAGTTTTTATTGGCTCAAAAGCACTTTTCTGTACCAAAAACTTACTTTTGTTGTACTTTTCGGTACAAAGTACTTTACAAAAAAGTACTCTGGTACAAAAAAAGTCCTTTTTGCCGAAAAGTACATTTAAAATACTTTGTACCAGAGTACTTTTTTGTACCAAAAAGTACATTTACAAAAAAATTACTTTGTGCAACAGAAAAGTGCTTTTAGGACAATAAAAGTACTTTTTTAGTACTTTTTGGTATTTCTTTGCATTTGGATTTTATTTATTGACATGGCTGGCGAGCTGCTCTTTTCCTAAAAATTGCTGTTTTTCAAATAAAGAGCTGGCTCTTGGCTAACGAGTCTGCTCCTTATTTAAAAAACAACAGCAAAGCAATTTGAAATAATTTAATGTATTTTTTTGTTTAATTTATAGAATTTTGATGTAAAAAGATGTATTTAATTTATTATAGTTATTTAAGTTATGCAATTTATTTTATGAATTAAATTTTTTTTCTATTTAATTTTTCTATTTTATTAAATTTATTTATTTTTTGATTAAATTGTTATTTTTTCAATTTATTTTATTTATTTAATTTTTTAATTATGTAATTTATTAAATTTATTTAATTTATGTGATTTTTTTTAATTTATTTTTTTTTCTAATTATGTAATTTATAAAATTTATTTAAATTGTGTGATTTATTAAAATTCTTTAATTTTTTTTATTTAATTTATTTAAATTATTTAATTTTTTAATTTATTTAGTCTATTTAATTTATTTAATTTATATTAATCATTAAATTTATTTACTTTATTTAATTTTATACAATTTATTTATTTATTAATAAATTATTGTTTTTTTTAATTATTTAATTTGTTTAGTTAATTTAATTTGTTTAATTTGTTTAATTTATTTAATTATTTGTTATTTATTTGATTAAAATAAATTATTAATTATTGAATTAAAATAATTTTTGTAATTAATTTAATTTACTTAATAATTTTAATTTATTCAGTTTATTTAATTTATTTTATTTGTTTCAACTATTAAATGTTATTAATTATTTACTTTTTAAATTTATTTAAATGTTTTAATTTATTTTATTTATTAAATTTTTTAATTATGTAATTTATTAAATTTATTTAATTTGTGTGATTTATTAAATTTCTTTAATTTTTTTATTTAATTTATTTAATTTATTTAGTTTATTTAATTTATATTAATCATTAAATTTTTTTACTTTATTTAATTTTTTTAATTTTATTCAATTTATTAATTTATTAATAAATTATTGTTTTTTTTTAATTATGCAATTTATTTAATTTGTTAAGTTAATTCAATTTGTTTAATTAATTTAATTTGTTTAATTTATTAAATTTATTTAATTAATATTATTTTTGTTATATATTTGATTTTTTTAAATTACTTAATTCATTTAATTAAAATAATTTTTGTAATTAATTTAATTTACTTAATAGATTTAATTTATTCAGTTTATTTCATTTATTTTATTTGTTTCAACTATTTAATTTTTTTTAATTATTTACTTTTTAAATTTATTTAATTTATTTGATTTATTTAATTTATTAAATTTATTTAATTTATTTAATTTTTTAATTATGTAATTTATTTAATTTTCTAATTATGTAATTTATGAAATTTATTCAATTTGTATGATTTATTAAATTTCTTTATTTAATTTATTTAAATTATTTAATTTTTTAATTTATTTAGTTTATTTAATTTATATTAATCATTAAATTGATTTACTTTATTTAATTTTATTCAATTTATTTATTTATTAATAAATTATTGTTTTTTTTTATTATGGAATTTATTTAATATGTTAAGTTAATTCAATTTGTTTAATTAATTTAATTTATTAAATTTATTTAATAAATATAATTTTTGTTATTTATTTGATTTTTTAAATTACTTAATTCATTTAATTAAAATAATTTTTGTAATTAATTTAAGTTACCTAATAGATTTAATTTATTCAGTTTATTTAATTTATTTTATTTGTTTCAAATATTTAATTTTTTAAATTTTGTACTTTTTAAATTTATTAAATTTATTTTATTTTCTTTAATTTATTTAATTTATTAAATTTATTTAATTTTTATTTAATTTATATAATTTATTTAATTTATTAAATTTGTTTAATTTATTTAATTTATTTAATTTATTTTCTTTATTTTCTTTATAAATTTATTTGATTTTTTAAATTACTTAATTCATTTAAATAAAATAATTTTTGTAATTAATTAAATTTACTTAATAGATTTAATTTATTTGTTTTTTTATTTTTTTTAACTATTTAATTTTTTTATTTGTTTACTTTTTAAATTTATTTAATTTATTTAATTTATTTTAAACTGTTTGTTTGTTAGTTTTAGTCGATACACTTAACGTAAATTTAATAAATTTATTATTTTTTTTTAATTTTTGTAATTAATTTAATTTATTTAATTAATATAATTTTTGTTATATATTTGATTTTTTAAATTACTTAATTCATTTAATTAAAATAATTTTTGTAATTAATTTAATTTACTTAATAGATTTAATCTATTTTATTTCATTTAACTTTTTAATTTTTTTAATTATTTACTTTTTAAATTTATTTAATTTATTTAATTTATATAATTTATAAAATTTATTTAATTTATTTAATTTATTTAATTTATTTAATTTATTTAAATTATTTAATTTGCTTAATTGTATTTGATTTTTAATTCATTTATTTTATTGAATTTATTTTATTTCTTTATTTTACTTACTTTTTTTAGTTATGTTATTTATTAATTTTGTTTAATTTTTTTAATTAATATAATTTTTGTAAGTTATTTTGTAAGTATTTTTATTATTGAATTTATTTAATTAGTATAATATTTGTAATTTATTTAGTTTATTTAATTTATTTAATTTATTTACTTTATTTAATTTATTTACTTTATTTAATTTATTAGCTTTATTTAATTTGCTTAATCAAATATAAGATTTTTTAATTCATTTATTTTATTGAATCTATTAAAATTCTTTAAATTACGTACTTTTTTTCTAATTATCTTTTTTACTAATTTTGTTTAATTTATTTAATTGATATAATTTTTGTAAGTTATTTAATTTTCTTAATTGATTTGATTTTTTAATTTAGTTAATTGATTTAATTAATATACTTTTTGTAATTTATTTAATTTATATAACTTATTTACTTTATTTAATTTATTTACTTTTTTAAATTTATATACTTTATTTAATTTATATAATTTAGTAATTTTTAAGTATTAATTTTTTTAATTAATTAGTTTCATTTACTTTCTTTATTTTATTTATATCTGATTCCCCCCAATTCCAGTTAAACCGCCTGACTTCAAAATTGGCCCTGATTTTGCCAAAGAATTTAGAAATCAACTACGAATGCAATGTAACAAACAAAAAAAAAAACACCCGATGAAATTCAATAACCTCCATTAATACAGAATACAAATAGTAATGGCCCCTGGCCGCCATGAATTTCTACTGAATTCCAACAATAAATTTTCTAAATTCTACACCATAGCTTTAAAAACTCAGCGAAGAGCTCCACATATTCTAATAACCGATTAAAAAAAAAACCAATAAAAGTGGGTGGGTGGAGGGTGGTATGGAGGCACCACCATAGATATCTATGCAGCCATTCAACACGTTTCAAAGTAATTGATTATTCAGTTTACATTTCGGTTTTAATTGAAATGAATAATGTCTCGTCCAAACGAGCGCAGTACAACACACAGCCTACATTTTCGATACGAATTTGAAAACGTGATTTTCTATTATCACACAGACAGTCAGCTAAGTTACTATTAAAAACAACAACAACTCGAACATGTTTGCAGCATGAGCAGAGCAAGAGCAATAACCCGGTCGTATATGGCGCGTATAATAAATGGCAACTCTAGGCCATAGTGACTGTATTAAGATTGAATGAACTAAACTCAGGCTAAGATTTTCTATTAAAAACTTTTTGTAATCTGAACTGATTTTTAGTTAATACCACAGAAAACATTTTCTCAGTTTTTTTTTATTTATATAAATATAACTGAACTACTTAATCCACAAGAAAATATTTTCTCATTTTTTTTAGTATTTAATTTTTGTTTGTTTAATTTTATTGTTGGAAAAATTTAGTTTTTTATTCACTTTGTTAGAGTCGGTGCCTAACTGCATTAAACTTGGCCAGTAAATATTCAAACATTTTATGATAACTTTAGTACTTAGGCTAACTGCTAGGTTGGCTGGCTAGCCAACTGGCTAACTGCTGATTCAAAGTTTGGCAAATAGTTGTTGTGCTGCATTGCAGACACCGCATTTTAAGCTGCCAATCAAGGTTGTTTGCTATGACGGTTAAACTTTGTTAGATTTGTTGTTTCTTTTTTTTAGTTTTTTGCTTAAGGTTTAAACCGATTTATATCGTTTATTAATTATAAAACCAATTGAAAGGTGCTTTGGTGTTGTTGTTTTTGTTTTTCTTGTAAGCTGTTATTTAACTTTGTTGTGTTTAAAACAAAGGAGGGCAAGTGTTTTGCGGTTCACATCGCATTGTAACGGATTTTTTGGCCAGTAACCAACAACAACAACAACAGAGAAGTTTAAAAGTCAATAACATTCCGTGAGAAAATTTCGAGTATTCTAAATTTGTCACATATTTGGTTAAACTGAAAACATTTGCAAATCGTAGTTTCGCCAGAATTTAAATGATGGTGTTTTTTTTAAACTCTGAATATATGTTATTAACTTAACGCTACAAAGGTGGGACATCAAGTTTTGCCAGAACTATATGAACGTAACGGTTCTAAGGCGTACATAAGGGCTGCCTTTACTGGTATCTTCTATACAAATATGTGAACCCGCAAAAAAAAGCTAGTTTTGCGTAAGCTTAGGTTAAAAAAATATTTGACACAAATATGAAAAAAATTGATGTGTAGCTCACGGTTTTTGTTTGAGAATTCTAAGGTGCATTTTTTTTCGGTTTTAGTGGTACAAAAAATATTACTTAAATTTTACCAAAAATTGTTTTTTTTTATAACCATAAATTCTACCTATTAGTACAATAAATTATACTTTTTTGTTCCAAAAATAGTACTCTTTGGTACCAAAAATTTTACTTTTTGGTACCAAATATTTTGGGATGAATTTCAGGACAGGGGGCAAGCGTCAAAAATTTTTGAAAAAAAAAACCGCAATTAAAGAGAATAAAAAATGGGAGAAAATTACCCTATGTGGCCCACAGGGCAAAAGAAAAAAGAGAAAACTAAAAATACTTGGCAATGTCCAAGTATGGGTACTCATGAAAAGTATTTATCTCACGAATTCAGTGGTGCCATTATTTTTTTTCATAAGCCTATTTAGGGCCCCTTTTATTAAATATGAAGGCCTTGAGACCCGACCCGTCTGAGACAAACTTTTTTTTTTTGTTTCATTTAATTCATTAGTTATAAGTACAATTATTATTATTAAGTGCCCCAGCGCCTTGTAGGCATTGTAGAGGCTAACTGGCAACTATATTACTAACAAGTATTAAAAATTTTTACAATCAAAACAATTATGCAAAAAAGTATTAAAAATTTTACAACTAAAACAATTATGCAAAAATACTTTTATGAAAAAAAAAAACTTGAAAACGCAGAGTGTATATATATATTCACAAGAATTGGAATAGAAAAAATATATATATGAAGAGATTTACTAAGAAAATTAAATTATTTTCTAAAACAAAAATTTTTGACTGCTGCACTACATCATATAAGAAAAAAAAGATCTAAATAAAAAATAAAAAAAATTGTCTAATGGAGAGAATTCTAAAGAAAAATAAAATTGTTTTCTGAAATAATTTTTTTTTTCAATTCTGCTCTTGGTCCTGAAATTTCGATTTTTTCGACAGTTATCGAAAACAAACTGCGACACCTAATATTTCGATATCTCGCATTTTTTGATTTTTTTTAATTTAGGTTTTTAAGTTTTTAATATCTGCTCTTGTTCCCGAAATTTCGGTTTTATCATTCGAAAACTAGGACAATTATCGATAACACTGCAACGCCTAATATTACGATATCTCGCATTCTTAATTTATTCTTTAATTTCGGTTTTAAATTTTTTAATATCTGCTCTTGGTCCCGAAATTTCGATTTTATCGTTCGATAACTCGATAACTGACAGTTATCGAAAAAAAAACTGCGACACCTAATATTTCGATATCTCGCATTTTAGATTTTTTTTTAATTTCGGTTTGTTTTTATTTTGTAATATCTGCTCCTTGTCCCAAAATTTCGATTTGATCTTTCGATAACTCGATAACTGACAGTTATCGAAAAAAACTGCGACACCTTATATTTCAATATCTCGCATTTTTGATTTTTTTAATTTAGGTTTATAATATTTTAATATCTGCTCTTGGTCCCGAAATTTCGATTGTATCGTTCGATAACTAAGACTGTTATCGAAAAAAACTGCGACGCCTAATATTTCGATATCTCGCATTTTTTATTTTTTTACTTTGGTTTTTTTTTTAATATCTGCTTCTGGTCCCGTAATTTCGACTAAGACAGTTATTGAAAAAAATGCCTCTTACTAAAAATGCGTTAAAAACCGATACTTTTATATTTATAAATGTTGGGCCTTTTGTCCGAAGAATAATTTTTTTGATATCTCGCTTTCTAGACCTTTTTTTTAATTTCGGGTTTTTTACGCCTGTCCGTGTTCTGAAATATTGCCCTATTTTAAACTGTACATTTTGGTACCATAAATTTTACTTTTTGGTAAACTAAATTGTAATTTTTGGTAGAATAAATAGTACTTTTTGGTTCAATAAATTTTAATTTTAGATACCAAAAATAATACTTTTGAGTATTATAAATTGTACTTTTTGGTACCATATATTTATTTTTTTTTGGTAAAATAAATAGTAATTTTTGATACCCAAAATTGTAGTACAATAAATAGTACTTTTTGGTACCATTAATTGTACTTTGTACTATTTGGTACAACAAATTTTACTGCTTCGTACAGCAGATTTTACTTTTTGGTACAATTAATTAAACTATTTGTGATCGAATAAACCGAGAAAACATATTTGCAAGATTTGTACTGTCGTACAACACTTTTGCTACATTCTCTTCCCTACATTCTGTTTGTCATTGTTTCCCAAGCATGACATGTTAACACAAAATTATAAATAGTTAACAAAGATTGCCTGTTCGGACTTTGTGAAAAGTGATCTGCTATCAAAGTGTAATATTTCATAATAATCTGGCAAAAAACAACACATAGAAAGGTTATCAATTGTTGTTGTAACTCTCTCGAGTGCTCTATTCAAAGTTCATGGGAAAATGTATCATGTACATTTTCCTCACGACAACTTTGTGGTTTGTAATCTGAATACTTGGAAATAAAACCGCAAATAAAAAATGTTATTGCAAAATTTAACTGACAATGAAAAGTTATTTCGAGAGACAATTGACAACAGATTTGATAAATTACCTGGAAGGTAAGAAACAAAAAAACTCAAAGGATTCTAGACACTAAAAACTATTGATTTGATGTTACAGTACCATTGGGGGCATAAATTAAATAAGAAATTATATTTAGTAAATCATTGGCTAAACGTCAAAAACGTCAAAATAAAAACAACCTTAATTTCCCTTTACACTCCATGAATGAGGTATGGAATAGTTGTTCGCGTTGTTGTGAATAAACACCGTTTCTATTTTTAGTCTCACAATAACGGCACCTATTGTTTATTGACGAATGTGAACGTCATGTTTAAGAAGTTTTTACTAGACATGCCGATTGACTCGACAATATGCTGCAAAATTGGTGTCGAGAAATTCGACTTGTAATATTTCACCTAAACTATATTTCAAATGTGTTCTAATAGTTTGTATTTTTCAAACTTTTCCACAACTTCCTCAAACAAATACTATAAAACTATAATACTACAAAAAAAAATACGTTTCGTTTCATTTCACATAAATGGCCTTAAAGTGAAACTTACGCGCACCCATCATGCGTTTGCATTGTTTTCCAAAATTATTAACAACTGCCCAGCCATAATAAACAAATCCTATACTCTCTCTCTCTGTCCGCCCGGCACAATTGCAGATATGAATTTATTGATTTTTTTATTTCGCATTTTACGTTTTTTTTGTTCTTCTTGTTTTGTCTGTTGGCCATTTCGCCTTACCCATTTCGTATGGCGGTGGGTCCAAGGTAAAAAAAATATGTTTTGTTTTTTCTTTATTCCTTCAATGCGCACTGGTATGAGAAAATGCGTAAAGAATTTAAATTTTCAAAGCGTAAGAAGAAAAAAATATGACTAGAGTTAACAATTGCTGCTGGCACATATTCATAGTATTCCTATAAATAAGTAAACAATATGATGTCGCCGTAATCTGACGTTGATGGTCGATCATATTCTATTGTCTATCGATTAGACTTTGTACAGTAAAAGAGAAGTAGTACTCGTAGATGGAAGTGATTTGGAGAATGAAATATGAACGATATGATCAACACGATTACACAGTATAATATCCCAGCAAACCAAAAGTCCCGAAATCGTTAAGATTTCGTTACGAATTTCGGCAAAAGAACCCGATTTCGGTAAAGATTTCCGTAAGATTTCGTGCCGAAAAACGTATGGGAGGGTTGACACGATATCTGCAAGATTCGTCGGGGGAAATTCGCTTGTTTTTGCCGACAAATCTTTCAGATATCTTATCGAATTCTGAAGTAAAATCCTTGGGAAATTCTGAAAATTTTACCGACATGTCGAGCCGATATCTGACAGAAATCTGTTATAGAATCGCAGAAAATTCTGAGAGTTTTCCCGACATTTCGTCCCGATATCTGACAGACATCTGTTATAAAATCGTAGAAAATTCTGAAAGTTTTCCCGACGTATCGTGCAGAAATCTGACAGAAATCTGTTATAAAATCCTAGAAAAGTCTGATATATTTGCCGACATATCGTGCAGATATCTGGCAGAAAACTATTATAATATCCTAGAAAAGTCCGATATATTTGCCGTCATATCATGACAGAAATCTGTAATAAAATTATAAAAAAGTCTAATATATGTTAACAATAAATTTCATTTATTTTATTTCACCGTTTTTTTACCTATTGTTTTACCACTTTCACTTTCTTATATTCACCTTACAAACGTGTTTATTACTTCAATTCACTGTTGACACTTTTGAAAACAAAGAACACTAAAGAATCATAAACAAATAAATCAAATTACGGTACTTGTGTCACATCGCACAAGTAGAGACAAAATTCCCTCAGCCTGCGCACAAGCAGAGACAAAATTCCCTCAGACTGCGCACAAGCAGAGGCAAAATTCCTTCAGACAGTCGGTAAAGCAAAATAAACAAATAAACTGTAGTTGTGTTTTCAGAAATCAAAAAGCAATAACAAAATTCCCTCAGACTTTCGTTAAGAAATCTTACCGATTTCGTGCAGACATTTCTGTACGCAAGAAATTGAAATATCCCCCAGACATTAAGCTCCGAAATCGTAAAGAAATCTCAAAGAAACTTCTGCACAAGCAAAATAAACAATTCCCAGCCATGTCGATAAGAATTCGAAACGATGTCGGTAAGAATTTTCTTAAGAGAACAGACAATGTGCAGACTTGTCGAATATCAGCCAAAGTCGGATCATTTGGTTAGCTGGGATTTGTCAGCTCATTGATTTGGTACTCAATTTTGAGAATTGCATGTGTAAGTAGCCTCAAAACCAGGAACTTATGCTTCATTCGTTTTGTCAAGTTCGCTGCATTAAAGGAAAAAAAAATCAGAACAAAGCCACTTGAAGAAACTGCATTCAGTGCATTAAAAATTTCAAAAATTCCCATTTTTTTTATTATTTTACCCCATTTTTCACCTTTTATGCTCAATAACTGGATAATAAATCAAAAAATTTAAATTTATTGTAACAAAAAGTACTTTTATTGTACCAACTAGTACAATTGATTGTACTAAAAAGTAATTTAGTTGCATCAAAAAATGCAAATTGTAACAAAAAGTGCAATTTACGGTACCAAAAAGTACAATTTATTGTAGAAAAGTACAATTTATTGTGCAAAAAGGACAATTTATTGTAAAAAAAGTGAAATTTAGTGAAAAGTGACCTATTCAATATTTAAGTACAATTTATGGTACCGAAAGGTACAATTCATCGTACCAAAGAGTACAGTTTAGGGTAACAAGTACAATTTATGGTACCAAAAAATACAATTTATTGTAACAAAATTGCAATTTATGGTACCAAAAAGTACAATTTATCGTACCAAAAAGTGTAATTTATGGGAACTATTCAATATCTATGTACAATTTATGGTACCGAAAAGTACAATTTATTGTAACAAAATTGCAATTTATGGTACCTATTCAATATCAAAGTAGAATTTATGGTACCGAAAAGTACAATTTATTGTAACAACATTGCAATTTATGGTACCAAAAAGTACAATTTATTGTACCAAAAAGCGTAATTTATGGTACCTATTCAATATCTAAGTACGATTTATGGTATCGAAAAATACAATTTATTGTTACAAAATTGCTATTTATAATACCAAAAGGTACAATTTATTGTACCAAAATGTGGTACCTATGCAATATCTAAGTAAAGTACAATTTATTGTAACAACATTGCAATTTATGTTACCAAAAGTAAATTTTATTGTACCAAAAAGTGTTATTTATGGTACCTATTCAATATCTAAGTACAATTTATGGTACCAAAAAATACAAACTATTGTTACAAAATTGCAATTTATGGTACCAAAAAGTACAATTTATTGTACCAAAAAGCGTAATTTATGGTACCTATTCAATATCTAAGTACAATTTATGACCGAAAAATACAATTTATTGTTACAAAATTGTTATTTATAATACTAAAAGGTACAATTTATTGTACCAAAATGTGCAATATATGGTACCTATTCAATACCTTAGTACAATTTATGGTACCAAAAAATACAATTTACTGTAACAAAATTGCAATTTATGGTACCTATTCAATATCTAAGTACAATTTATGGTACCGAAAAGTACAATTTATTGTAACAACATTGCAATTTATGGTACCAAAAAGTAAAATTTATTGTACCAAAAAGCGTAATTTATGGTACCTATTCAATATCTAAGTACGATTTATGGTACCGAAAAATACAATTTATTGTTACAAAATTGCTATTTATAATACCAAAAGGTACAATTTATTGTACCAAAATGTGCAATATATGGTACCTATTCAATATCTAAGTAAAGTACAATTTATTGTAACAAAATTGCAATTTATGATACCAACAGTACATTTTATTGTACCAAAAAGTGTTATTTATGGTACCTATTCAATATCTAAGTACAATTTATGGTACCAAAAAATACAAACTATTGTTACAAAATTGCAATTTATGGTACGTAAAAGTACAATTAATTGTACCAAAAAGAGTAATTTATGGTACCGAAAAGTACAATTTATTATAACAAAATTGCAATTTATGACACCAAAAGTACATTTTATTGTACCAAAAAGGGCAATTTTTGGTACCTATTCAATATCTATGTACAATTTATGGTACCGAAAAGTAAAATTTATTGTTACAAAATTGCTTTTTTTTATTAATACCAAAGGGTACAATTTATTGTACCAAAAAGTGCAATTTATGGTACCTATTCAATATCTTAGTACAATTTATGGTACCGAAAAGTACAATTTATGGTATCAAACATTGCAATTTATGATACCAAAAGTACATTTTATTGTACCAAAAAGTGCAATATATGGTACCAAAAACTACAATTTATTATACCAAAAATTAAATTAACAATCAAATAGTTTAAAAAACTAAAATTTTTTGTAACAAAAGTGCAATTTATGGTACCAAAAAGTACAATTTATGGTATCAAAAACTAAAATTTGTTTCCGAAACAAAAGAGATGTTCCGTACGGTATACCAAGATATATCCGTGTTAAAAGTGCAAGAAATCCACCATGAGCAAAAAAAATTGTATGGCCATTAACTTATTACTGCAGTTAACTCGGCAAAATGAATGATGCAGAAGTTCTTATTTTTGCAGCTACTATCACGTACAATTCTCTGAACTGAGTCCCAAAATGCATTATTATGATCATTGAAGACATTACTATGGAATATACTCCAACCCACTAAATAGGCGGAAGAATTTATCCGTGGTCATACATCATAACAATTTGACAGATTTTCTTTTATATAAAAATTCTATTCGCAGTCCGACAAAAAATATTTTTTGTTTTCGGCCAAAACTGCTGCAAAACTCCACTCCTACACTTAAAAAAAACATCAAGTATTCCGTACTTAAATCATTCCCAAGCTGTGTTAAAAGTATGGTAAGTACGGATTTACTTAAATCCAGTACAAAATGCTTGATCGGTCAAAAACTACTCCCACCTCCCATACAAACTCCCCCTTTTTGGGGTCTGTCCTGCGATTACAGCCGTAGTTTAAGGGCAATCTAGCTGAAATTTTGTATGTGAGCTTTCCTACACCAAGTGGAGGTTGAGTAGTAAGATGAGACTGATCGGTCAAAAATACTCTCACCTCCCATACAAAATCCCTCTTTTTGAGGGTGTCCGTATGTCAGTCCCCGCGATTACAGTAGTAATTTAAGAGCAATCCAGCTGAAATATTGTATGCAAGCTTTTCTGCTCTAAGCGGAGGTTGAGTATTATAATGAGACCGATCGGTCAAAAACTACTCTCACCTCCCGTACAAACTCTCCCTTTTTGGGGTTAGACCCTGCGATTGCAGCCGTATTTTATGAGGCGTATAGCTGACATTTTGTACGCAAGACTCAATACCTAAGTGGAGGCTACTTTCTAAGATAAGCAATGTCGGTCAAAAACTACTCCCACCTCCCATTCAAACTACCTTTTTTGGGGTGTCCGCGCGGTTATTACCATAGGTTAGGAATTATTGAGCTGAAATTTGATATGAAAGCTTGAATCCTATAATAGGAGCTTACGTTATAAGATGAGCAATATCGGACGAATACTTCTCCCACCTTCCATACAAACTCCCCCTTATTGGGGGTGTCCGTCTGTATGTCCCTATAGTTTATGAGCTTCCGGGCTAAAATTTGGAATGTAAGCTTCTGTCCAGAAGTAGAGGTTAAGTTCTAAGATAAGCATGATCGGATTTAAACTACTCCCACATCACACACAACTTCCCATTTTTGGGGAGTTACAAAATTCATAAAAATAAGCTCCAACTCATAAACTTATCGGAAAATCGAATAAAATCGATACAAAATTATTGACAAAAAATTATTACCAACTCCGCTGTTTTGTGGTACAAAGTTTAATAAAATATAGTTGTAGTGCAAATAACCCGTTTTACCACCATTTTTACAGATGCTGAAGTTATCTAAGCTTCGACATAGCCGAAGATAACCGCCTTACTAGTTTACTTTCATTACAAACCTTATGTGTTATAATCTCCACGAAATTATCGAGAAGTCAAAACACACTGGAGCGAAAATGGCATCAACGAAGATCATACGTCACTTGATTCGCACAATCTCTTAAGATTTTCATACTTAATTGCAGAATTTATACGCTTTAATTCAAGTACGATTTTTGCAAAAAAATAGGAACTTTAAACTTAAATTTAGAATGAGTAAATGTCATTTCTCTCCGAAACATTTTTTTCTCAGAGATTTATGTTAGATTTGTATTTCTTTCTTTGAGTTAGATATTACTTCATAATTATTTTTTTGCTTGGTAGTTGACAAGTTCGTTCTTAATATTCTCCAATTAAGTTCGTACATACATAATTGGCGAATTTAATTCTTATTTTAATTATTTTATTAATGTAAGATTTTTATTCTTACTTTAAGTCAGAAAAAACGTAATATTAGTTCTAATAATTTTTTACTTTAAAGTTGAGAAGCTCGTACTTAAAATTCTTCAATTAAGTTGGTTCATACTTAATTGGAGAATTTCATTCTTATTTTAATAATTTCTACGCTTACATTTTTGAACATATCCTGCTTTTTACTTGATTTTAGAATAATGAGCACTATTCGTACTTAAATTTTTAAGTATTTTTTCTGCAAAAAATAAGTATTTAAACTAAAATTTAGAATACGTTTTTTCTGTGTACACATAAAGTTTTATTCCAACCCCACTTCCACAGCTCTTCGTTCCACATATTACACAGACCTTCTTTTTTCGATGTCATTTACGTTATATCCATTCTCATTAAGGTGCATTCAAATGAAGATCTTTTCATTTCCTGATAACCAACTAAAGATTATTATCAAAATTTACTCGCATATCTTTTGAATTTTTTAAAGAAAACAATTAACTATTTAAATTGAACAAATATTTCCTAGGAAAAAACACTCAGCTGTTGTCAGCTACAAAAATTTTGCTACAAAATTCTCAAGTAAATACAATAAATAATTTAGTCTGACATTCATTATCCGATAAAATTCTATGAATCATAAGTCTGCTGTGAAATTTTAAGACTTTGTCTTCTCGAAACTTTTGCGCTGCTGCACAACCATCAACAACCTAGTGACATTTCCTCAGTCAGTAAATTGGCAACACAAATATTTCATTTTATTGCAGCAATACAAAAGTTTATACATTTGGCAAATATTCCAGATAATATGTAGGAACAAGAATAAACACATATGTATGAATCTACATAATACGAGTAATTAAACATCATGTTGTTGATTGCCCCCTTTGCCTCTCGCACTGTGGCGCTTACTTGTGTCTTCATGCATGATACTCTCAAAGTTTAGATGACGAAGCGTCTCCAGGTACAACTACATGTGTCTAGTTATAACAAGATAC
The DNA here is from genome assembly GCA_964034835.1 of Muscina levida. Lineage (NCBI taxonomy): Eukaryota > Metazoa > Arthropoda > Insecta > Diptera > Muscidae > Muscina > Muscina levida. Next base: position 24,860,377 of record OZ035880.1, read on the forward strand.
AATTTATCTTGACATTTTGGCGAGAAATTTTAATTTATATACAAACTCATGTTGTAGCGCGGTCGTAAGGTCTGTCGTTGATAATTTCACTTTTATTTTATTAAAAGATCATAACCTATAAATGTTGTCGTCGTCGTCGCAAATGATGAGAAAACCTGAAGTAAGTAAGTAAGCAGACGAAAGTGTGGACGGAAGGCTATATGTAGATGTACGTATGCCCCTGTGGGTTATCGTAGGTGAGAAAGTTAGGAAATTTGCATTGATTCTTGGAATTCAGTTATTTCTTAAGAAAGTTTTAGAGATTGTTTCATTCATTTAAGTATTGAAGAATTAACAAAGCACTAAGCAATAACTTTAACATTTTTTTTTACTAAAGCTAAGACTATTGATATTCATTTATTAACCGTCAAAAAGGGAAGTGGTATTGTAGGTGGAGGTGGGTGTAGTTTTTGTACGATCTTGGTCATCTTAGAACTTTACCTCCACTTAAAGGATAGAAGCATGAGTATCAAATTTCAGATCGATAGCTCATAAACCACTACTGTAATCGAGGGGACAGACAGACGGACACCCCCAAAAAATAGTGTTTGTATAGGAGGTAGGAGTAGTTTCTGTCCGATCTTGTTTATTTTAGAAGTGAAACTCAACTTGAGGGATAGAAGAAGCATATAGAATATCAGCTTGGTAGCTCTTAATATACGGGTGTATTCCAAGGGTCAGACAGACGAACATGTTTATGTCCGATCTTGCTTATCTTAGAACATAACCACCGCTTAGAGGATAGAAGTTGGCATATCAATTTCCAGCTCGATATTTCTTAGACTATAATTGTAATCGAGGGAGCGGACACCCCCAAAAATGGGTAGTTTGTATGGAGGGTGGAAGTAGTTTTTGTCCGATTTGGCTTATCTTAGAATTAAACCTTCCCTTGAGGGATAAAAGATTGCATATAGATTTTCAGCTCGGTAGCTCTTAATCTACGGAGGTATTCAATGGGAAAGACAGACGGACACCCCATTCCCCCCCAAAAAAAGTTGTTTGTATAGGAGGTAGGAGTAGTTTCTGTCCGATCTTGTTTATTTTAGAAGTTAAACTCAACTTGAGGGATAGAAGAAGCATATAGAATTTCAGCTTGGTAGCTCTTAATATACAGGTATTTTCTAAGGGACAGACAGATGGACATTCCCAGAAAAGGGGAATTTGTATGAGAGGTGGAAGTAGTTTTTGTCCGATCTTGCTTATCTTAGAACATAACCACCGCTTAGAGGATAGAAATTGGCATATCAATTCCCAGCTCGATATTTCTTAAGCTATAATTGTAATCAAGGGCACAGCCTGTCGGACACCCTTAAAAATGGGAAGTAAGTAGTTTTTGTCTGATTTGTTTTATCTTCGAACTAAACCTTCCCATGAGAGATAAAAGATTGCATATAGAAACTCAGTTCGGTCTTAATCTACGGGTGTATTCGATGAGACAGACAGACGGACACCCCCAAATAAGGGAAGTTTGTATGGGAGGTGGTAGTAATATTCCACCGGTGTTGCTTATCTTAGAACTTTACCTTCGTAAAGAAAATATAAGCTTGCTTAACAAATTTTAAATGGACTGCTCTTAAACTACTCCTATAATAGCGGGGACAGACGGACACTTTTATTGTCTCAAATTTCGTCGCTGACCATTTATATATTATTGGACCAAATAGTACCAAAAAGGTACAATTTATTCTACTTTGTACTAAAACGTACTATTATTGTACCAAATTGTACAATTTATGGTACCAAATAGTACAATAAATTGTACGAAAAATTTATTGAACCAAAAAGTAAAATTTATTGTACCTAAAAGTATAGTTTATGGTACCATATTGTACAATTTTTCGTACCAAAATGTACAATTCATAGAATCAAATAGAACAATTTATTAAAACAAAAACTACTTTTCTAATACCAAAATGTACTTTAGTTGTGCGATTTTAACAAATAGTACCTTTATTGTACCAAATTGTCAAAAAGTACAATTTATTAGACTTTGTCCTAAAACGTACGATTATTGTAGAAAATAGTACAATTTATTGTGCCAAATAGTAAAATTAATTGTACGAAGAAATAAATTAAACCCAAAAAGTACAATTTATTGCACCTAAAAATATAGTTTATGGTACCATATAGTACAATTTATCATACAAAAATGTACAATTCATGGAACCAAATAGAAAAATTTATTGTAACAAAAAGTACTTTTCTTATACCAAAATGTACTTTAGTTGTGCGAAAAAATTATATTATATCAAATAGTGCATTTATTGTCGTACCAAATTGTTTATACCAAAAAGTAAAATTTTCATACCAAATTGTACAATTTATTGTGCCAAAAAGTATTTTTATTGTAGCAAAAAGTAAAATTTACTGTATTAAATAGTACTTTTACTGTACCAAAAAGTACAATTTAACGTTCTTAATAGTACAGTTTATTGTACCAAACAGTAAAATTTATTGTACCAAAAAGTACAATTTATTGTACCAAAAAGTTAAATTTCTTGTACAAAAATGTACAAATTATAGTACCATATAGTTACATAGTTAATGGTACCAAATAGCACAATTTATTGTACCAAAATGTACAAGGTACCAAATGGTACTAAATTGTACGATTTTATGTATTAAAAAGTAAAATTTATTCTTACAAGATTATAATTCGTTATTGTACCAAAAAGTAAAATTAAAGTACGGAAAAGGTACCAAAAAGTACAATTAAACTAAAAGGTAAAATTTATTGTACCAAAAAGTAATTAATTGTGCCAAAAAGTACAGTTTATCGTACCAAATAGTACAAGTTGTTGTAATAAAAAGTACAATTTACTGTACCAAAAAATACAGTTTATCGTACTAAAAAGTACAATTTATTGTACCGAAAAGTACAACTAACCAACAATAGATACAATTTAATCTTCCAAAAAGTATAATCAATTTTACAAAAAAGTAAGATATATGTACCAAAAAGTACAATTTTATGTACCAAAACAAAAAAAAAACAAGTTATTGTACCAAAAAGTACTATTTATTGTACCAAAAAGTAATTAATTGTGCCAAAAAGTAATTAATTGTGGCAAAAAGTACAACTCAACGTACCAAATTGTACAAGTTATTGTACCAAAAAGAACAATTTATTGTACCAAAAAGTACAATTTGTTGTACAAAAAAGGTGCCAAATAGTACAATTTATTGAACCAACAATAAATACAATTTTATCTACCAATAAGTATAATCAATTGTACCAAAAAGTACAATTTATCGTACAAAGTGGTACAAGTTATTGTACCTAAAAGTACAATTTAATGAAAGTACAAGTTATTATATCAAAAAGTACAAGTTATTATACCAAAAAGTACTATTTATTGTATCAAAATGGTACCAAATAGTACAACAGTCTGCCAAAAAGTAATTTTACTTTACTTTACCAAAAAGTATAATTTATTGCACCAAAAAGTAGAATAAATTGTACCAAAAAGTAAATTTATTGTACCAAAAAGTACTTTTTCTTTACCAATCAAGACTGAAGATGAAAAATTTTCAGCTATTCAAATAAAATGTCCCAGGCAGCGTGTTCGGCCTATCATGAGCTCATACATCTCAGTGTTTATACGATGCTGGTATTCTTCGTTAATGTTGATGGGTCCAAATATTTTCCATAATACGACAGAATAGATCGGTCAGCTTCTGTGTCATTACCCAAGATTCTGCGCTGTACACAGTTAGATTTTGTCGTTGAGAGAGAGCTTAGTCTTTAAAACTTTAGCTTAGCGCAAAGTAGCAGCTGTCTACGATTAAGACTCGTGTCTTGATTTCTAGGCTGACATTATTATTTTTGTTTTCCAGAGCCCAGGACAAATCATCTACCACTTCAAAGTTTTAGTTCTCAAAGTTTGCGCATCGTCTCAAATAAGCAGACTCGTTGTTCAGACGGACTTCTGCCGACCGCTTCTTAATGCTTGAAGTGGCCGCAGTTACATCCCACAGTCCTTGGCAAACGATATCTTTATCAACGGTATAGTTACGCAAGCAGCATGTGACATTTATGAATGATGATACCAGTCTCGGTTACTACAGCCTTCCGATTGATCATCTCCATTATGATGTTAAAGAGATCGCATGACCGACTATTGAGTTGTCTAAAGCCTCGCTTGGCAGAAAATGGTTGGTCTGTTAGATGTTTGCTTATCTTCATTGAAGACTTCGCGCCGTCGTTTAGTTTCATCCCGCAAACGCGTATCAACTTCTCAGGCATACCAAACTCAGTCATGACATTTAATAGTTGTATCTCACTGTCGAATATAGCTTTGTAGTCCACAAAAAGATGGTAATTACCGATCTGAATTTCCTAGATCTTTCCGTGATTTGACGTAGTGTGAGTATATGGTCGGTCGTTGATTTAGCATGTCTAAAGCCACTCTGGTAATGCCCAATCAAGTTTCTTTAGGTGGGCTTTAATCATTTACAAAACACAATCGACTATATATTTTAGCCAATGTGGACCCCCACTGTTATTATTTGCTACTGTTTTGTTTATAAACGATAAATGATGGTAATAATGCGCCCACACCGCCATCAGAGCCATCGTCCTCTCCCCCCAAAGGGTTAATAGTTTCAATTGCCTATTCAAACTAGAGCATAATGCGATTGTATATTTCCACACTAATAAACCAATTCTTCGATGTCTCAGGGCTTAGGTTTTTTCCATCGCACATATTGCAAAAAAAAACTCTAACTTTTGATTTGTATTATATTGCGTGTGAAAAAAAGCAGCAAACAGAAATTTTCTGCGAAATTAAAAACTATTTAATCATTTTATTAGCGACACTTTGCTAATACAAATTTGTTCCTCTTTTAATTGTTGACGATTTTAGCACCTGGATCATAAAAATAGACGAAGAATGCATAAATATAGATTATATTGATGTTATTTGTCAGTAAAGCTTTTAGTCGATTTTTTTTCATTTGTAAAAGACAATAGCAATGAAATTTATGAAAATCATCGTCCTGGTGATGCAATTTTTTTGGCAAATTTTAAAAAGTGGCAAAGACAGTAAAGAAAACAACGAAAAAATTAATGGCTTAGTCAAACGCTTATTAACAGCTTGGCCAGCACTAAGAGAGCAAGAAGTTTTGTTTAAGTTTAATTAAAATTTACACTAGTTTCACAATTTTTTACAAAAAGAGTTTAATTTCTTACCCACCTGCTGTGTAAGTTGTGAATTGTTAATGTATATTAATGATAATTTTGTTATTATAACTTAACTTAGTCTATTAATTTTTTTTTGTATTGTTAACCAAACGATGCAACGAAGTTTGTCATGTAGCTTCATAGAGGAAACATCTATAAAATTATCACGCAAACCCCTAGAGGGCACCGCCAGGCTTGAGATTAGTCTCGCATTTAACAAAAAAAATGTATTATTCACATATTTTTTTGTTCATTATTTAGTCAATTTGTTGACACGAGCTTCTAAGTAGAGTGTGTGTGTGAGGGCTGCTTAAAGATAACTTTAATAAGATAATTTGCGAATTAAACAATTGTCACGAAGGTGCAGCTGACAACCATAGACAACAAAACTGCTATATTATGATTTGTGTGTGATTTGTTAGTGATTCAATTATATTGCAATTGTTAATTTTGTATTATTTCACGCCATTAGATGAGAAGGGGTAAGGATATTAAAAAAGCTATGGGAACTTTATTACTAAAGTAAAAAAATTATTCTTTGCAAAATAAATGTTTTTTAATTTAAAAATTATATGGAAAGTACTCTTTGATATAATTAAAATATTTTTTGTGTAATCAAAGTATTTTGTGATACTTTTTGGCACTATAAAAGTACTTTTTTGTTCGTTCGTCTGTGAAAATATGTAATGAAATTTTGTTTAAAGAATACAACACTAAATATATTCGAAATATAGAAAATATTTATACCATCACCCTTAGGAATGAGGGTATATATCATTTGATACGAAAAAAGTGTAACGCATTAAAGGAGACGAGTTAGGCCCCAAGTATCTTAAGACCAAATTCGTTTCAGGACTTTTTAAGACGATTCATCTATGTCCGAACCGGTATGAAAAACGAACTATTGGGATTGCAAATGGGAAGAATAGCCCCACCCCTTCTGGTACCTCCCATACAAAGTTGCCTATTTTTGGAAAATTATTATTTCTCCCATAACTTCCAAACGGACACTTGGGGTGTAATCAAAATTGGTCGATTAATTTATATTGTGATATGAGGTAAAACCTCAGAAAACCTGACTATTTCACACACCCCTTCTGGTGCCTCCCATACAAATGACCGAACTCACCCCCATAGTCTTACATACATATCTTTTTTGTAAGTTCACCGAGTTCAGTCAAATTTTGCGTAAGTTGTACGGTTATACAAATTTGAATCAGAAATGAATATGGACTATATATATTGACTTATCTCTGATCTGAAACAGAGGATTGATATATCTCGTATATGGGATTGACCTACTACCATTGGGCTATGACGTGATGCAAAGGACTTTCAGTCCTCTCTGTCCGTAGTGCCCAATCTAGGCGCTTGAATTAGCTAATACTAAATATCATTTACACAGCTTACACTTTGTGATATATCTCTGATCTAAAACATAGGATTGATATATCTCGTATATGGGGTGACATACTCCCATGGGGCTATGACGTGATACAAAGGACTTTCATTCCTATCTGCCCGTAGTGCCCAATCTGTGCCTTTGAATTAGGTAATACTAAATATCATTTACACAGCATACACTTTGTGATATATCTCTGATCTGAAATATAGGATTGATATATCTCGTATATGGGTGTGACCTACTTCCATGGGGCTATGACGTGATGCAAAGGCACTAGTATAATTTAAAAAAAAATGTGTTTTATATAACCATTTATTATTGACTTAATAGAAATTTAAAATTAAAATTTTTGCAAAGTTTTTTATTGCTACATTGTTTTGCATACAATACTAATTCTAAGCTATTTTTTAAAATAAAGCCTATGCTGTTTAGGGGGATGAATAACAATTACAGTTAGGATGAAAGTTACACGTTAACGTCATATTTTTAAAATATAACTTTAAGTAAATATCTCGTAATAATCTAACAGTAATAAGCTGTATAACGTAGCTTCGCGGCACTTATCGCATATTAAGGCGACACTTTTATATTAAAAACATATGTTTCTAGAAAAACCACCGCTCAAACGATGGCTACAACTAGCCGAACTTTCAGCGTAATCGGACAAACTGTATAAGAATCTATGAGAAACACACAGACGGACGCATTTGGACGCATTGTAAATACATTTTAGGTTAAGAGTAAAATGTTGCTGTACATTTAACATTTTTCGTTTACTTTACAATTTACTCTTATAAAAATTTGTCATCAGTTGATTTGCCGTTAATAATAAGAAAAATCTTAAATAAGAAATGCTCTGTAAATTTATGTAATACTAAAAATGTTTTTTTTTTTTATTTTAGGAAACAAAAACCTTGTGCATGATAAAATCTTAACATTGGATTAAAATTGAAATTACAACGCATCTTCGGTTAGATTGCATGCAAACACAACGATTTAAAAAAAATCTACATATACTCAAAATGTGCTAATGGTAAGTTGCAAATATCATTGCGAATGCATTTATTTAAATTTTGTTAAACCGCATTTAAATATTTTCCTCATATACTGAATACATTAACACATATTATGGTTAAAATTACATTAACTTAACAGAAAAAAAAATTTTCAACATTATTTATTATTTTAAATTATTATTACGGGTGGTCCATTTAGAGGTTGGTTTTTAATTTTATATAAAATTCTTAAATTAGAATTTGATGACAAAATCTTTACTATAACTCGAAAGAATGATCTCTGACATTAACCTTTTAAAAATAATTTCATTCAAATATTGGCTGCAACTACGCCGTAGGTGGTATGATCGTATGTACAACTTTTGCTCACTCTTTCCTCTAATACCTTCGCGATTTCATTTAGTGAGTTTTCTTAATAAATTAAAATGTTCTTCTTTTAATTATAATTCTTAAATTTGAGCTTTGTTTGTTGCTAGCCTTCCCTATAATATTCAATTCCGTATATTTGTATGTGTTCCATTTTCTCAGTTTGTGAGTTAGCAACAAAAGTCACACTCTTCATATACAAAATGATGCAATTTGCCATCATCTAATTTATATGATACAAATCATATGACCTATAAATTATCATAATCTTATGATTTTTAAACGAAAAACACAAACAAACACATAGAAGTATCCACTTGCATCAAACTCTCCCTCTCTCTCTCTATTATAGTAACAATCAATCGATTACGTTTAAAAATCTTGCAACAACTAACAAAGTCTCACTCGATTGATTTCCTCTAAGCTACAACGAATCAATTGCATTTATCAAATGGACAACAATTGACTATTGATCTTGATAATGATGAAGATGATGATAATCATCATGATCACCATCGACTGAGGTTTACGACATTATCATATTGTGTGGCAGCGCGTTCGTTCGTTGCTCGTTTAAACTTCACCAAAGTTTAATTAAATTATATATAATCGAAGACGACAACTTTTATGATGTGACACAATGATGATACTAATTCTCTACAAAAGCAAAAAAAAAAATGTATTTCTATTGTTCACGTTGCTATCGAATGTCCGTTGAAGTGGAAGTGGGTGGGTGGCATGTATGAATGAATGAATGGGGTCTATGGGGGTATGATAGGGGAAAAGCCTTTCGTGCAATTTAATAACCAATTTGAAATGCGAGGAGATATTAGATTTGATGACACGAATGACACCCATTAGTAATCACATGCCGGTCTGCCTGCCTGCCTGCATACATATATTTTACATACTTAAACAATATAGTAATGATGACAAAGATTGTCATCATCATCATCATGATGATGACTTCAAACCTCAGCGCAACGACATGTCAATGATGATGTTACTTCATTGTTATTTATTCATTCATAACCGCGTGACTGTGTGTGGGGGTGTTTGATTTCCTGACCCAACCTTAAACTTGAGGCAGTACGCCTGGTCTCCCAGACAAAGACAGACGAATTAGAAAACAAATTGAGTTCGCATTAAGAGTTAAGGAAGATATATATGTATGTGTAAATAAAATTATTATTTAATTACATAAAATTCGTCGTGATTGAATCAAACACTTTGATATCACCAACAGACCTATCATCTGTAATATATTTTGATTGTTTTTGTTTATGTCAAAAACTAAGTATTTTTATTGTATCGCAAAGTACTTTTCAAACTGAAATGTTATTTTATTGCACCAAAAAGTACTTTCTGGATCAAAAGAAGTTTGAGGTGAGAAAAAAATTATCTTATTGGACAAAAAGTACGTTTACAGTACAACAGTACCAGAATGTACTTTTGCTCAACCAAAAGGTTCTATAAGTGTAACAAAATTTACTTTTATAGTATAAAAATAACTTTCGATACAACTAAAGTACTTTCTTAGATACAAAAAAAACTCACTTTTAGGTACAATAATTGTACCTTTTGGTACAATACAAATTATTTATGGTGTAATTAAAGTGCTTTTTAGTACAATACAAATAATTGTTGGCAAAATAATAGTACTTTTTGGTACAATAAAAGCAATTGTTGGTATAATAATATTACTTTTTGGTACAAAAAAGTACTTCTCGGTACACTAACATTACTTTTTGGTATAATAAAAGTAAACTAACATTACTTCGGTACAATGAAAGTACACTAAAAGTACTTATTGATATAAAAAGTAATTTTCGGTACAATTAATGTACTTTTTGGTACAACAAAGGTAGAATAAATGTACTTTATTGTACAATAACAAACGTTGTATAAAAAAAGTACTTTTTGCTACACTAACAGTACTTGTTAATTTAAGAAATGTACTCTATGGTACTGGTGTACTCAAAGCCTTCTCAAGAAGATGCCTGATACGATGATGAATGTCGCAATGCCATGAGAGAGACGGTTGCTACATACAGGGCGATACTGCAACCAGAGGCAACGCAAACTGTTCGTGAACGGCACAGGGAGAAGACACGAGAGGCAACTCGTCTTTTTAGATGGAAAAATAAGGAGCTGAAAAAGAGGCAGGATGAGTGCACAGAGTTGCTCCGAAGTAAAGGGGAAACCCGAAAATTCTACAAGAAAGTTAAGGCGAGAATGCGTGGAACAGAGTTGCTCTCCTAAAAGGACAGCGATGTTTAGCTAGTGACGGACCCCGATAACGTTCTGAAGATATGGAGATATCATTTCAGAAATGTACTGGATGCGGACACCACTCCCGAAGACTCCGCTCTAACCCATGACGATGGTATTAACTGTCCACCTCCGAGTCAGAGCGAGATACGTGTGGCAATCTTCCGCCTTAAAAACAACAAAGCTGCTGGAACCGATGATCTCCCTGCTGAATTGTTTAAGGCTGGCGGGAAGGAGATGATTAGGAGTATGCATCAGCTCATGGAGAACTTCTGGCTAGAGGACAGCATGCCCATATACAAGATGGGAAATCTTAGTGACTGTAAGAACTACCGTAGAATAAGCCTATTACCAATTTCATACAAGGTCCTTTTAAGCATATTGTGTGAACGTCTAAAGTCAATTGTAGAAAAACTAATTGAACCATATCAGTGCGGCTTTAGACCTGGTAAATCAACGATGGAAAAAATATTAACCTTACGACAAATCCTGAAAAAATAACTCTTGAAAATCAGATCTCCATCTATACTATCTTTTGGTCGATTACAAAGCTGCCTTCGACTCTCCGATAAGGAATAGGCTATATGAGGCTATGTCTGAGTTCGGTATTCCTGCAAAACTAATTCGACTTTGCAGATGTACCTTGGACAATACCAAATCCTCGGTTAAGATTAGTAAACATCAGCCTGAACTATTCAGCACGGAAATAGGTCTCAGGCGGGGCGATAGCCTGTCCTGTACACTATTTAATATAGTTATGGAGAAGGTGATGAAAAAGGCTAGTGTCAACATGTCTGGCACCATATTCCACAAGAGCCACATGCCACTAGCCTATGCCGATGCTATCGACATCATTGGCCGAAACCTGCGGGATGTTACTGCAGTTTTCTCATCACTAGAAAAGGAGTCAGCTAAAATGGAGTTAGCGGTCAAAGAGGACAAAATAAAAATAATGATTTCGACGAACAAAGAGTCCTATCGATGGGGACGCACCGTGAACGTTGACAATTATTGTTTTGAGGTAGTCGATGAGTTTACCTACCTCAGATCTTCCGTCAACAAGAAAAATAATGTCAGCCAAGAAATAAAGCGGAGAATAGTGCTAGCCCATAGATGTTTCTACGGACTTCGGGAGCACTTTAGTAACACCGCCTATCTCGGGAAACCAAGAAACAGCTATACCAGGTGTTAATTTTACCCATCCTGTTGTATGCTGCCGAATCATAGGTGCTTACGACAACGGGCATACAAAACCTAGGAGTATTCGAGAGAAAAGTACTCCGAAAAATATATATACCTATCTGTGTCGACGGCGAGTTTCGCCATCGGATGAACCATGAACTGTATGAACTTTACCAAGACATCGACGTAGGTAAAAGAGTCAGAATCCAACGACTTCGACGGCTGGGACATGTTGCCAGGATGGATGTAAATGATCCAGCGAGAAAGATGTTTGAAGGCGAACCTGAAGGACGGCTTAGAGCAGGGAGACCCAAACTCCTTTAAAAGAGTCAAGTGGTAGGCGACGTGCCACCGTCTGGTAGTACTAACTGGCGAACTCACGCAAAAGACCGAAGCGTGTGGAATTCTTTAATTCTTCAAGCCTCAAATTGTAAGAACATTGTAAGAACACGGGACAACCATGCGGGAAATCCATGGTTCACTTCGTGTCTCTAGTCATCTACATTTTTCTTTCATTGCCGGCCACCTTGATGTTGTCGACAGAAATTTTGCTGTATAGTGTCGAGTCAATCGGTATATCTAGTAAAAGCTTCTCAAACAGTGACGTTCACATTTGTCGATAAACAAGTAGGTGCCGTAAGTCGTGAAACTAAAAATAGAAAACGTGTTAATTTACAACAACGCGAGAAGTTGTCCCATACCACATTCATCGAGTGGAAAGGAAAATTAAGGAAGTAGGTAAGATTTTATAATGACCTTTTGGAAGTTCTTTAAAAGTATATGTTAGACTAAGCCTTATCAACATCTCCTGCAAATCTGCATATACTAACACAGTACAAGATTTTTCAGCTTTTTGATTTGGGACTCAATTCGGAAAAGTAGCCCCAAAAAGAAGAAGTTCTGCATTATTCGTTTTGTCAAGTTACATGCCATAATAATTTAATATCGTTTTGAAGTTGGTAAGTATCGTATAGGGGAATTTGTCACGTTTTAGGCATTTTTGGTTTGACATAACACGAGAACCACTAGTCCGATTTAGCTAAAACAAATTTAAAAAATAATCAGAATTAATTTTTTTTTTAATCTGTTTATATTCATATTTAATCTGTTCATTTCCCTGGGTTTATTTTGTAGCAGTTACAATAAAACTGTTGTACTCCGTGGCGTATGATTTAAGTGGAATATTACTTATGATAATCATACGCCACCATTCAGTATTTAACATATGTTATGTCAAACCAAAGACAAATTCCCCTATACGATACTTACTAACTTCAAATCGATATTAAATTGTTGTGGCATGTAACTTGACAAAACAAATGATGCAGAACTTCTTCTTTTTGGGGCTACTTTCACGTGCAGTTCTCAGAATTGAGTCCCAAAATCATGTGTTGTACTGTGTAAGAAAATAATTCTTTGGGTATAACTTATATTTTCTTGCTGGTGTATTTGATAAAAGAACAATGTTTTAGTCAAGAATTGCCTAAATTCTCTTATTAATTTGAAAATTTATACTAAGTTTTTATACTAAACGAATGCAAATATTATTAATCATTTCACAAATTATTTGTGTTTTATTTTAGTTCTATATTATCTAACCCCCCTCTTAAGTAAACGATTAATTATAATTTCTATTTTTGGCCCGACGATCTAAATGTTGACAGTTGTTGGCTTTATTAATGAGTGTTTACATTTTAGAGACAAAAATATATTAAAATACATAATAAACAAATACTCTGAAAACACTTTTCTTAGATAATACATAATAAAACATGTGATAACATGTGAGAGAAGACGCTGCTATAGTGTATACATCCAAAATTAGCAAAGAGACACTCGTTAACACTTTAAGGAGATAACAAAAGGTTTCGTGGAAATACGAAATTCAACTACTTGTGATAACTTTTTATAAGATTCTTGGCATATATCATGTTTTTTTACTAAAGTAAATGGAATAAATAAATAACTACACAGAAAAAAAAGAGACCGGATAAATTTAAGAAAAAAATTCTCATTTTTGGCTAAAATCGTACTTAAAAATGTAAGTACATTTATACTTGATTCAAGTACAGAACGGACTACGTTCCAAATATTAAGCTTAAAAGGGATTAAAATAAGTCAAGAATACTTGAAATCGAGTAAACATTTCTCAGAATGAAAAAATTAATGACGAAACCCGAATTTGTTCTCTCAAACACTCTTATTTGTTTTGGGTAAGTGTGGATTACTTGATGTAAGTAAAAAATTCTTACTTTTAATGCATATACATCAAAATAGCAGTGGCAGAAAAAATATAATATATGTTGTTTTTCCTACTAAATTCAAGTGCTGGTGAGGCTTAAATTAAGTATATTTTAGACTAAATTCAAGTACTGCCGAAGCTTAAATCAAGCGTAAGTATGGCTTAAATCAAGTATAGATAAGGCTAAAAGCAAATACAGTTCAAGCTTAAATTAAGCGTAAATATGGCTTCTATACTATACTAGTATGTAGTTTCTCATTTTATATTGATTGCATTAAAATATTGTTTGACTTGCCTAGACTCCTTTGAAATTTATAACACAGTGCAACACACTTTTTCGGGGGTGAACCAAACCAATTTCAAACGATAGCATTTGACCTCAGTAACAAAACCCTAAACTCCATTTTGTTCCACTACGTCACAAATTTTTTTTACAGTGGTTTAAAGTTTGAAGTTTTTGGTCAAAAGTCGATTCAAAGAATAGAAAAAATCATCTATAAAAGTACATTTGGGGTATTGCATGTCTTCGAAAACCTATACTAAAACATTCAGGGGAATATTTCATCGGAACATTTTAACCCTCTAGTTGCCACCCGTGTGGGACATTTTAGGCCCAATTTTGAAAAAAATTTTAGATGTCAACTTTGGAGGGAGGTCAAGGCTTAGAATCTTCGATAGAAATGTTTTCCGGAAAATTTCACTAATAGTCACCGAAGACAAATAGCCTCTATGAGTCAAAGGTTTCAAAATAAAATGTTAATGGGACGTTAAAAATCTTTTTTTTAGCAAACAGTGCAACACACTTTTTGGGGAGTGAACCAAACAAATATCAACCAATAGCAATTAGCCTCAGTAACAAAACCGTATACTCCATTTTGCTCCACTACGTCACAATTTTTGTTTACAGTGGTTTAAAGTTTGATTTTTTTGGTCAAAAGTTAAATAAGAGAAAATGAAAAATCATGTGTAAAAATAGATTTGGGTTAGTTCATGTCTTCAGAGACCTACATTAAAACTTTCCGGGGAATATTTCCTCGAAACATTTTAACCCTCTATCTGCCACCCATGCTGAACATTTTAAGAAATTTTACTTATAAGCTGTTTTTTTTAAATTCATCCTAAGATGTCCCATACGGGTGGGAGCTAGGGGGTTCAAATGTTCTGATGAAATATTCCCCAGAAAATTTGAATGTATGTCTCCGAAGACATGAACTATCTTAAATGTATATTTACACATGATTATTCAAATTCGTTGATTCGACTTTTTACCAAAAAAAATCAAACTTCAAACCACTATAAAAAATGTGTGACGTAGTGAAGCAAAATGGAGTTTAGGGTTTTAATGCTGAGGTCAAATTCTACCGTTTGATATTAGCTTGGTTCACTCCCGGAAAAGGTTGTTGCAATCTTTGCTCAAAAGGCTACTTTAACATTTAATTTTGATTTTATTTTATAACCTTCGTCTCGTAGAGGCTATTTGTCTTCGGTGACTCTTTGTGAAATTTTCCGGAGTATATTTCTGTCGAAGATTCTAAGCCTTGACCTCCTTCCAAAGTTGACATCTAAACAGTTTTTCAAAATTGGGCCCAAAATGTCCCACACGTGTGGCAACTAGAGGGTTAAAATGTTCCGAAGAAATATTCCCCTGAATGTTTTAGTATAGGTCTCCGAAGACATAAAATACCCCAAATATACTTTTATAGATGATTTTTCATATTCTTTGAATTGACTTTTGATCAAAAAATTCAAATTTTAAACCACTGGAAAAAATGTGTGACGTAGTGGAGCAAAATGGAGTTTAGGGTCTTGTTACTGAGGTCAAGTTCTATCGTTTGAAATTGGTTTGCTTCACTCTCGAGACAATGACCCACAAATTGTGTCATAGTGTAATATATTGTTCCTTTTAATGTTCCTTGGTTCATTTTAATTTCATGACAAGTAGGCAGTCTAATGCCACAACTAAGTCCTATGCTATTATATATGCAAGATTTATAGTTCTTTGCCATCAGTTATGTTGTTTTGTTGTATTTAGAAAACAAAAAAAAATACATTCTGTGATTCTTTGTCAATGTAAGAAGGCTGCAAATGTCCTTAATACCAGTACCTTAAGTGTTTCCTCTTTCATGTTCTGTAATTGAACCATCTTTGCAAACGTTGTGCAAGCTTTGATTTGAGTCTCAAAAGGACTCCTCTTATGGAATATAAAGACTTAAATGAACATTCTCAATAACTATGACCTTCCAAAGTTTCCTCCCTCTATTCACTTGCACTCCACAATGCAATTAAGGAAGAAAACGCCATACCATTGAAATTTCAAAACACTTGTTGAATTATTTATTCTTCCACATGTGAAACAAATGTTAATTCTATATTATACGCCGGTATTTATATTTTGCTATACACACATCATACAAACATACTCACATATATCCATACAATAAGTATTCATTAAGATAACATGATTATTGTTAATCTTTATGAGCTACTCTATATAAAAAAGATATCAGAGCAATTATTGCTGATACCCAGAACATATTTAGTAAACTCTCTTCCGACAGTGAGTAATGAGTATGAGTGCTGTTTATTCGACAAATATTTGGAATTACAACTGAAATATATAAATATAAAAGCAATTAATATAATTCTTATATAATTGTTGGAAAAAACTTAAAAAGGTCTGATGTTATCACACGTTTCTCTTTTTGTTAAGTACCTGTTGATAATTGTGGCGATAAAACTGACGTGAATAATGCTATGAAATTTAAACTTTCAAGTTCAATTCAAAGTATCCTTCACCTAGCGATGCGAGTGTTTGTTGTTCAGTTAAACGTTGTATATGCGCAATTTCTTATTACGTCGAATTCTATTTGATTATTTAATGCAATTTTTAATATTATTTTTTGAGTGAGAGTTAAGGGGATTTTTGTTTTTTTGAATACCGTCAAAGAAATTTTAATCGCCGCCCATATAAGATTATGCATATATTTGGGTAAAAAAATATGGAGCACTTTTTTTTGTGTGTTAATTAAATTCGTATTTTTTTATTTTGATTATGATTAATACATTTTACGACTCATGGCTTATTATTTAAATATTTACAAGGATTTTCCTGCCATCTGTTTCAAATGTCACTTTTAAAACGATGACAATACATTAAAAGCTAATACTGACAAGATACAGACATTAAAATTTCAAGAAAGTTTAAAAGAATTGAGATTGTTATAGTCTTACTTACTACCTTTAGTGGCCCATTACAACTAACGAACGTGGTTCATAAATTAAAGGCCTGAAATATTAAAGAATTCCACACGCTTCGGTCTTATGCGTACGTTCTCCAGTTAGTACTGATCCTTCCAACGACGTTTGGGTCTCCCTGCTCGGCGTCGTCCTTGAGGTTCACCTTCAAACACCTTTCTCGCTGGAGCATTTACATCTATCCTGGGAACATGTTCCAGCCATCGTAGTCGTTGGATTCTGAGTCTTTTAGATACGTCGATGTGGTGGTAAAGCTCATATAGCTTATGGTTCATACGACGGCGACACAGATAGGTCGATATATTTTTCGAAGTACTTTTCTATATTTTTTACTTTTATTGGGCCAAAAAAAAATTTCTGTTGCACAAAGTACTATTTTTTGTACCAGAATACTTTGGTTCATAGAACTTTTACTGACCTTTTTGTACCAGAGTATTCTTTTATACCAAAAAGAACTTTTAATGTACTTTTCGGCACAAAGTACTTTTTTATGCCGAAAAGTACTTTTATTGGCCCAAAACACTTTTTGTTGTACAAAGGACTCTTTTTTGTACCAGAGTACTTTTTGTAGTAAAAGTACTTTTTGGTACAAAAAATTACTCTGGTACGAAATAAAAGTACTTTGTGCCGAAAAGTACATTAAAACTATTTTTGGTACAATTAAAGTACTCTGGTACAAAAAAAAGTACTTTGTGTCACAAAAAGTGTTTTTCTGCCAATAAAAGTACTTTAATACAAAAAATTTACTTTGTGCCGAAAAGGACATTAAAAGTACTTTTTGGTACAAAAGAGTACTCTGGTACAAAAACAGTACTCTGTACCAAAAAGTACTATAAACAAAAAAAGTACTCTGGTACAAAAAAAGTACTTTGAGCAACAAAAAGTGTTTTTCTGCCAATTAAAGTACTTTGATAAAAAAAATTTACTTTGTGCCGAAAAGTACATTAAAAAGTAATTTTTGCTGCAAAAGAGGACTCTGGTACAAAAAGAGTACTTTGCACCAAAAAGTACTATGAACAAAAAAAGTACTTAAAAAAAAACTTAATTTCCCTTTGCACCCCATGAATGAGGTATGGGATAGCTTCTCGCGTTGTTATGAATTAACACGCTTTCTATTTTTAGATTCACAACTAACGGCACCTACTTGTTTATCGACGAATGCGAACGTCACTGTTTGAGAAGCTCTTACTAGACACGACAATTGAATCGACACTTAATACTGCGAAGTTGCTGTCAACAACATTCGAGGGGAGCCGACAGTGAAAGAAAATTTTATTTATTTTTTTTCTTTTAAGATGACTGGAGCCAGGTTTGAACCTGCGATCTCCCGCATGGTAGTCGCGTGTTCTAACCACTATGCACTCTGGTACAAAAAAAGTACTTTGTGCAACAGAAAAGTGTTTTTGGGTCAATAAAAGTACTTTTTCGCATAAAAATTTCAAATGGGCTCTCGAGCTGGCTAGACAGCCGGCTCTTTTTTGGGGTCCTGACTTGCGAGCCAGCTCTTTATTTGACCTATTGGCCCGCGAGCCGAGAGCTCATTTGAAATTTTGTGGCTCTTGGCTCGCGAGCCAACTCATTAATTGGGCTCTTGGATCGCGAGCCGAGAGCTTGTGGGATATGGTGCCAGGAATTTTAAAACCAGCCTTTCTCATTACCTTCTCCATAACTATATTAAATAGCGTATAGGACAAGCTATCACCCTGCCTGAGACCTCTTTCCGTGTGGAATGGTTCAGAGTGATCCTTACCAATCTTAGCCAAGAATTTAATGTTTTCCAAGGTTCATCTGAAAAGTCAAATTAGTTTTGCAGGAATACCGAACTCAGACATGGCCTTATATAGTTAAGGCTACTTTGTAGTCGACGAAGAGGTGGTAGATGAGGATCTGCTTTTCATGAGTTATTATTCCAGGATTTGTCGTAAAGTGAATATTTGATCCATCATAGATATACCATGGTCCAATTAGTTTTTCTATAATTGGCTTTAGATGTTCACACAATATGCTCGAAAGGTCCTTGTACACAATTGGTAATAGGTTTATTTTACGGTAGTTCTTACATTCACTATGATCTACTTTTTTTGTATATGGGAGATAACAGACTGAGACTTCAATTGCCGGGCATGCTGTCCTCTATCCAGATGTTCTCCATGAGATGATGAATGCTCCTAATCAGCTCCTCCCCGCCTTCCTTAAACAATTCAGCAGGGAAACCATCGGTTCCAACCGCTTTGGTGTTTTTAAGGCGGTATATTGCTACATGTAACTCGCTCTGACTCGGAGGTGACAGTTAATACCATCGTCCTGGTTTGGAGCGGGGTCTTCTGGAGTGGTGTCCGTATACAGTAAATTTTTGAAATGATCTCTCCATATCTTCAGAAAGTTATCCGGGTCCGTCACTAGCTGACCATCGATGTAGTTGTAGGAGGATGGCAACCCGCATTCACGTCTTAACTTTCTGGTAGAATTTGCGGGCTTCACCTCTACTTCGGAGCAACTCTGTGCACTTATCCGGTCTCTCTTTCAGCTCCATCTTTTTCTTCTCTTCTCTTCTTTCGTCCCTTCTTCAGCTCCTACTTTTTCCGTTTAAAAAGACGAATAGCCTCTCGTCTCCTCGCCACGTGCCCCTCTTGAACAGCTCGCGTTGTTATTGGCTGCAGTTTTGCTCTGTATGCAGCATCCGTTTCTCTCGTGGCATTGCGACATTCATCATCGTAGCAGGCATCCTCTTGAGACGGCTTCGAGTACCCAAGTACGCTTCTTGCAGACCGTTCTATGGAGTCGGCTATATATTGCAACTGCGAGGTAATATTGGCAGGGGTTGGAGCATTCCGTAGCAGTTGAGTTAAGTGGTTAAAGTAGGCGTCCGCTACCTCTGTGATTCGCAGTTTACTGATGTCCAGCCTTGTGCGTACCTTAACTACCACGTGATCTAACTGATTCCTTGTCAGTTGACCTGGAGATAACCATATTGCCCTATGAATATTTTTATGGTCAAATCTAGTGCTGCTAACTACCATATTTCTTGCCGCAGAGAAATCAATCAGCCTGATGCCATTGTTCGACGTTTCGGGGTGCAGACTAAATTTTCTGATGGTAGACTCAAATGTGGTCTCCCTGCCTATTTTAGAATTAAGATCGCCTAGTACAATTTTGATGTCATGGCACAGGCTACGGTCACATAAATTTTTTTTAGGCTCACGTGGAACTCGTCTTTGTCCTCATCGCTTTTCTCTTCTGTCGAATCATGGGCACATATAAGTGTTATGTAGAAAAACTTTGTCTTGACTCTTGCGGTTGGTATTCGTTAAACGATTGGTAAAATAATCACTTTCACTATACGTTAACGAATGTTCATCAGCGTTTCGATAATGTTATCATTTTCATACGTATTTTTAGAAGTCTATCGCATTTTTTTGCGGTTTTACGATTAATAAACGAATTGCTTTTACGATTCGTTTGTGAATGTTCACCAGTGACTGTATTATGTTTTATTTTGGAGTTCGTTTTAGAAAATTGCCAACGAATCGTTAGCGAATCACCCCTTGCCACATGATTTGTCGGAAATATTTTAAAACACTTCTCTTCACTATTTTTTGTTTAGAAAATTTATGTTGCACTGTGTGTCTCAGCTAATCAATCACCTTTGCAAGTCAATTAATGCTCAAATCTTATGGGAATTTTACGTAAAATTAAATACGCTAATCATTTTGATAAATTAACACTAATCGCTCTAAAAGCTACGAAATGATACCGTGATTTTCCAGGAGGGCGAAAAAAACCAATGTTGATTGCCATTTACAGTGGGCTCACATCGGTCACACATCATAAACTAATAAAGATAACCATATTGCATAGTAAATTGATATATAAACTAATAAATTTAGTTGACGATTGAAAAAAATTCATATGAGATCATTGACTCCATTCAGGGCTTTTCCTGTCTGGAAGGTAGACGCAGCGACGGCAAACGATACTTAAATTGAGCGACATAGAAATGCCGCATCACCATTGTGCCATAGACATTTCTCGCTGAGGTTGTGTAAACAGCAGCCACCCGGTTTCAACTTTTTTACGTGCGTTCTTAATACGCATTCAATTGATGCAATACAATCAGGCGACAAATGATAATACAAGACAATGCAAATGCGACAACAATACCCAATTCTTGTTGGCAATCATCGAAATAAGGAAAAGGAAATTTTTATTATACTGCCATTATTTGCGGTGTACCCGCACGCGTTCGTCATATTAATAAGTTCTCTCTGAGCACGAGCAACGACACAACAACAAAGACAAAAAAAAAGATTACCAGGATGCCAATGACAGCCAATAGTGAGTGGCTTTATTTCACTACAATGACTATCACACGTAATTTAGCGATCAACACGTACAGGTGGAGAGAGAGGAGAGGGGGGCATAAAACCCCCACTCTTACGTTAAGAAATTTTAGTAATTCATCTCTTTTGCCAGCTCGGCTTAATCATTTACTAACTTATGTTTAGGCTACAAAAGGTTAACGGAAATAACAAGATTTTCGATAGTATCTTTGTAAACCAAAAAACCTGTAGTAATTGCTTGTTTTTTTTCATATTATAAATTAAAGATAATTGGCTGCTAAAAACGCTAATTATAGCCACTAGACGTCATGTTCCCCCAATTGAGAAGTGAGTGAGAAGGGTCAAAACTTTTAAAGTTGAGAACTGTAATGAAATGAAAAGTAGTCGATGAAAGTGAAAGATGTTCGAATGTTGCAGAAAAGAAAATCGCACAGAAATATGAACATGATGAAATAATACTAGTGTTTTAAGAGACGACTGCTAGTGAAAGGTATGTGTGGATGGAATGTATGGAATATAAGAAAATTGCAATATTTTGGTTTTGTTTTTTACAGCTCAAATTATATGGAAAAGATTTTGGAAAATGGAATATTTTTGTAAATTAGTGTTTGGGTAGTTATCTAGATTTAGAATATATATTTTAAATGTTAATTCCCATTAACATCAGAAATGTTCACTTATCGTCGCACTGTGAAACAAAATGGATCATGACAAATTCCCCTGTACGATACTTACTAGCTTCAAATCAATATTAAATTATTATGGCATGTAACTTGACAAAACGAATGATGCAGATCTTTTTTCTTTTTGGAGCTACTTTCACTTGCAGTTCTCTGAATTGAGTCCCCAAAATCATGTGTTGTATTGTATTATTTTTCAAATAGAATTGTCTAACAATACGTGGGCCAAAAGGAGTAAATTGTTGGAACAGAGGAATTTTCGTTGAAATTTGAATAGAATTGAAATGTCTTGTAAATGTATAAAGACACAGCTGTATATACAGAAATCGATCGAAAGCTTTGTGAAGCTCATACAAAACCTACTCCATATCCGTATTATTTTCGCATTGTCAATTCAATGGCAGCTGAATATACATGTATACATAGTATTTTTTCAAGAATTCCATAACAAACAAATAGCCTATTGATACAAAAAAAAATGATTCATTTAAATATATTTAAAAATTGAATACAGGAAATTTGTATAAATATATATGTATATAAGAATTGTGTGCTACATCCCCATTACTCCAGCAATTGAATACAAATATACATCAAAAATTTACCCATGTCCAAAAATGCATACATTTTAATTTTGAGTAAAATCGGACGATCAATATAAATTTTCGAAATAATTGAACTCTAGCCAACTCAACTGCGGGTCCATTTATGTAAAAGAAAATTCTCATAATAAAACAAATATGCATTCTAAATTTCAGGCAAATTGTTTGATTCGTCATAATTTTCATTATAATTGCATCCTACCTGGCCCATTTATACAAAAACTTTGTTCTTATGATCACACAAATATACATACCAAATTTCAGCTAAATTGGTCCATTCGTTTACATTTTGATTAAAAATCCACCCAAACGCCACCTATTGGGTACATTTGTACATACATTTAATTTTTATGTATATAAATAACTAGTGGACTCGGAAATTAAAAATATTAACACCATATAACATATATCACTGAATTAGTTATAAGTGAATTAGTTAAAAGTGCTGCCATATTCCACTTTTAAACATACTTTCGGAACGCTTCCTAAGCACGATAACAATATTTTGGGCTTGCTTACATTATCAATTACCGAAGTTGAAAAATCTGTCTGAAAATATCTATTCTGCCGAGTACTATGTGTACAGATTAGTGCTCCCTATTTCCCGGGAAACGGTATTCCCGGGTTTCCCGGTCCTTTCCCGGGAAATTACAAATAGTTTTTTCATTGGTTTGTTAAGCAAAGATGCACAGAATGGCTTGACATTTTGCAGAAATCATTAACGGAGACTTGATTATATTCTCCCAAAAAATTATGTCATTTGATGAAACGCTGTCCGAACGCCGGTCCGCAGTTCGGCAGTTCTATTTGAAAAAGTACTTTAGAAACGCCGGTCCGGGATAGACCGGAAAACCGAAAATAGTCATACAAATGTATGCAAATAATAGAAATTTTTTCGTTCCCGGACCGGCGTTTGGACAGCGTACCATCAAATGCCATAATTTTTTGGGAGAATATAACCAAGTCTCCGTTTATGATTTCTGCAAAATTTCAAGCCATTCTGTGCATCTTTGCTTAAATACCGAAGAAAAAATCAATTTTTTATTTCCCGGGAATCCCGGGACTCCCTGTTATACCGGAAAATTTATATTTCCCGGGATTCCCGGGATCCCGGTACAAGCCTAGAGCACTAATACAGATACTAGCTTTTCCGGCTCGCGTTGCTTCACCCGTACTTACAATGACTTCTTATGACTTTAAGCAATACAGGTAAAATGCAAACAAACACTCCAATTAATAGGATTGTAGCTTTATCCCTTTGGTCTGTGTGATTGTACTGTTTTAGTCTCTTTTTATCACTAAAAGTGCGAACTTTAAAAGAAACACTCGTAGCGCACAACTAAAATGGACCGGTACATAGTGGCATTTCGGCGGGAAAAGTAGGGTTTTTCAATTTCAAAATTTTAATGATTTGGTTTTGTAAAGAAATATTTGGGTAAGAATTCTTCAACAAAGTTTTTTATGAAAAGTGAAATTTTGTACTCGTAGTTAAAAAAAACTAACAGAAGTCAAAGGAAATTTATTCAATGAAATTGGATTTAATTTATTGTCCAAATAAAGAACTTTTTTGTGTGTAAGTTTATAGTTATGGATTTTGTTTTAGTTTTTAGTGGAAATACAGCACTTACTTTTTTATAAAAAAAAAATTATTGAAATTGGAAAATTAAACTAATTATTATTAATTAAATTTACGTTAAGTGTATCAAATGATACATCAAATTCGGCTTACGATCAGAAAAGTGTTTTTTATTGTTTGATATTTTTGGTCAAATTCAGTGTGTCACGCACTAGGATGACGCGTTTCGAACTCCATGACGATTATTATTATTATAAATTATCACAAATTATATTAAAAAATATCAAATTTTCACTTTTTGATGGTGCTTTGCCTTGCTTAGCCCTCTAACTATAAAAAAATCAAAGGTCTGATTCTGTACTTTCGATTAAGAAAAAAAAATTACCGTCAAAAGTCACTTTCAATATTTCATACAAATGCTAAATAAGACAAAAAATTGGGTATACTTTCAGGCTTTTGGGAATTAAAGCTTGAAACGATTTATAAGTGAAACATTATTTTTGTTTTTTTTTTTTCATTAAAAAGCATTAAAAAAGGTTCATAACTGTATTTTATATTAATTTGTGACTAAGGTGTTACACACTTTAACTTGGCATACTTGACTGCAAAAGTGGCATGCATTTGTGCGATATTTTCGGTGTATTTGAAGGCTAATATCTTTCGCGGAGGGTTGTTGGGGATACACATGTTAAACTTTTGAATAAAAATTAACATTTTTTAACTTATATGAAATTTCCATATGATTCTAGACTGGGAAGAAAAACACCTAAAATATACAACTTTCAATGGTCGTAAAATCTAAAGTAGGCGTGGCATCCCCAATATGTTTATTTTTTTTTCATAAGGAGAACTCAATTAAAAAGTGTCCGGAATTTCAAGTCCCTAGGTCCAAAAATAAAAATATTTTGGCGTATGCAGTTATATGGTGGTGGGTGTGGCAGAGGGCGGTTTTCCTAGATTTTTCAAAATTCCTTAATTTAGCCCAGAGAAGTGTTTCTGCAAAATTTCATTGCTGTACGACCACTCCTTCTATTTTTTTCCTAAGTATTTTTTCTTATAGCCAATATACAAATCTCGACTTCGTACCTATAATAGTTTAAAAGATACATCCATTTCAAAAGTCGAGTTGTATGGGGCGGTGCCACGCCCATTTTACCCATTTGCAGTCCGAATTTCCATAAATCCCTTCTTAGTGCGCGCCTATTTCATAAAATTAACCTAGATTCCACGGTTCTAGCGTTAGCCGTTTGGGCCGTGGACTGATCAGTCAGTCATCCAAGCCTTTTATATATATAGATCACATTGTATAGCCTTAAAAACAGTCTTCACACGTTCCCTTTCGCCCACCGAATGAAAATAAAATGTTGATATATTTTGTCTGTATATACTCGTACTAAATTGTACCAATCTAGGGTAAGAACACAGTTTGACCACGCCCATTTCGACCATTGATCATCAAAATCATTATTTCAAATTTTATCTCTCTAAAACTCGCGAGCCAAGAGCCAGCTCGAGAGCTTATCTGAAAATTTATTTCTCTTAGAGAGATGATTAAACCAGATATTTTGTATTGTCTTATATTGTGTCAGAATTAAATAATATTCAGATATTACAATATTAAAGGCTTAACAACCTTAGTTGTTGCAACAAGCCTTATTGCCTATCGGTTGCACAAGTCGAGCTTTTAGTGTATAACTGATTTTAGATACAAATAGTAAATTTTTATGAGAATAATATTATTTTCTTTTTTGTTAATTGGTGTAATCAATAAATTTTTTAACATAATTCTGTTTAAAATCTTAATATGATCCCTATTTAGATATTTGCATTGCCATTTTTACCTAAATTTAACGTAGCAAGCAGTTTCATGGCTGCCTTCCAATTTTCTCACCATTCAATTCTGTCGCGTAGTCCAGTCAAAATGTGCTAATAACCGGAATTTTGTTAAATCATATTTTATAAAATTTCTAGTTAACACTTAAAATTAACAATGCCAAGCTAATGCCATGTTGAGAGTAAATAATTTGGCAAAACAAAAAAAAAATCTGGCTTGTTTGAGAAAAAATGAGAAATTTCTAGTAGGAACGCATGTACCCAGTGGTCTAGTAATTGGCTGTATGTGCATAGGGGCATCTGCCTAATGGTCTGACTATGCAAATCAGATGTGTGCACATGTGCGTCCGATAATCATGTTTGTTTAAGCGTCTATATATCCTGTGCGTCTGCTTAAGTGCCTTTCTTATATGTCTCTTCGTTTTTTTTTTGTACATTGGACTAGGATCTCTCATTACCCACTATATGCATGGGACCAGCGCATCTCATTAGCTTTATAGAATTCATATTTGTTTATAAGTTGTTTTAATAACAAATCACTGTTGTTGTTTTAATAATTTTTATTAGCACATTTTGAAATCTTATCACTTAACAAAAGTGACGACGACAACGACGCGGCCAACAATAAGTACTCAAAGTGTTGCTATTGTTTAACAACCTAAAGAACCCATAAACTCCTGTGATTTTTTTTTATAACGAAGCCATAAATACTCTATTATGTCTTGTGCTTTTCAATTTCAATTTATTTAGATTCCACACAACACGGTTGAGTTGCTTACTTCCCTTAGAGGTAAAGGCTATATAGCCTCTCTACCGTGGTGGAGAAACAAAAAACCGATTATAAAACTTTAGACCTAATCTAAGAAAATTAAGCGCATACAATACACTTTGTGTGCCCTCCTAACCCCCTCTCTAAAACCTTTCTTCCCTCAATAGCAGTTAAATAATTGTAGTAATCTATAAGTACCTGTGACGAGGAGGACAGGAGAGAATGCCGGGAGAGCGGGGGAGCTAGTGCAATTCACACACAGCTAGATGATGTGATGATATTCATATGTATATATTTATAAATTTTTTGACATTTGCCTGCTTGATTATTACTACGATTATTGTTATTGTCTACGACGATCTAGTCGTTAAGGTGGAGGGGGAGGAGAAAGAGAGTATAGTTATAGTACTCTCTACACACGTACGTACGAACGTACGTATGGCTGTCTGTAAGTCTATCAGTCTGTATGTATTTAAATATATTAGTAGGTATTTACGCGATAATACTGAGTACTTTTTTTTTTGCTGTTGCTATTGTTGTTGTTTTTCTCTGTGTTTTGTTTTGTATTTTTTTGCATTTCGATAAACATTTCGTTTTAATGGCTTGAATATTTATTTGAAGAAATTAAACGCCTCAGACGTTTAACAGTCATTCAGGTACGCGTACGTACGCGAGTGCTGCTAGCTCACACCCGGTCGTGAAGTAGGAACAACAACTACAATAACAGCACAAGACATTCGTTTGAATTAATGGAATTGTTTCGTTTCGTTTGGTGTTTTTTTTTTTGAGTTCTTTTTTTTTGTTGTAATATTTTTGATTTGCCTGAATTAATCTCTCGCGTATAATTCCATGAAATTTTGAAAATATCACAACAACCAACCCATATAGCAAATGGATACTCGTAATGTATTGCTGATGTTGGCTTTGGCTGTGTGGTTCATCTAACTGAAGTGTTAATTTGTTTGGCAAAATTGATTAAAAAAAAATAAAATAAAATTGGCCGCATTGGGCGCTAACGTTAGAGTAAAGTGTTCGACAGGCGTTTAGAAGAAGAAGGCGTTAAGAGCCGAAAAGGTATACAAAAAATATATTGTCGTAATATTAAATAATACAAATTACCAGGGGAAATACATAAAAACTAGTTAAAACATGACAATGTATGAAAAGTGGATTAATGTGTATAAACTTAACAAAAACAAGTTGAAATAAAATAAAAAAATTTACAAAAAAAAAAAAAACAAAAAGTGAGAAAAACGTAACAACAACCCAAAGTCTCAATCTAAAAACCTCTAAAAGAAAAATAAAAAGTAATTATTTTTGATCTACAGAAATTAATAAATTTTAAGGATACAAATGAAACTCAAAATCTAATTTTCATAAGAAATATAAATAAATACTGACAAAAAATTAACAAATTTGTAAGTTGAAATCAAAATCTAAACAATATAAATATTAAACAAAAATCTGATAAAAAAAAATGTAATTTCAATTTATGAAGAAAAAAATATAAATAAAATTTATATTACAAGTTATAATGTGTAACAAATTCCTTATAATTTGAGTATAATTTAAAAAAAAAAAAAAACAAAAAAAAAATAATGTAATAAAAAACAACTATGTGGCAAATTTCAAATTATAATGTAATACTCTATTGCAACCAATTCGTATGTTATTTTTTAAAACAAAATTTTTTAACAAAATTTATAACTAAATTAAATAAAAATTATAATAAAGAAATAAATTGTAAACATTTGCGTGTAAAACTTAAAGGAGAACAAAATATAACAAACAAAAAAAAATATAGTGAAACTTTATATCTGAAATCTATTGGCAAATTTAAAATTATAATAAAGAAGTAAATTGAAAACAACCGTATGTAAATTTTTAAATTTGATAAAAAAAAACTGAATAAAAAAATAGTATTATTATAGTTAACATGCAAAACAATAACACAAATAAAAATAAAAGTAACAAAACACAAAATATATACAAAATAAGAAATAAACGAAAATGTGCAAAATATCATAATATAAAAAACCAAAAAAAAAATTGTGAAACCCTACACGAATACACTAAAAATTAAGAAACTTAAGAGAATGGAAAAAAAATCAAGTGAAAAATGTAAAATAAAAAAATTTCAAATTTCAAATATAATAAATGAAAAAAAGAAAACACAAGCAGCATGAAAAATAAAAAAAAAATTATATTACAGAAATAAATTCTAAGCAGTCTGTATGTGAATTTAAAATTTTTATAAAACACCGGTGTGAATTGTGTCGGACTTTTTTGATAAAACCTTTTTTATTTTTAATTTGGATTTTTTTTACTTTGTTTAAAAATTAGCTGAATTACAAAAACTTTTAATATTTTTTACAACCTATGTAAAACGTGACGTTGCGTGCTGTGACATAAATTTTCTTTTTGATTAATTTTGCTAAAATTATTTTTAAAAACAAAAATTGTTTTATTTGCGAAATAAGGGAATATTATAAAGTTTATACAGTATAACCCGTTAAATTACCCCACGCTTAATTAATAAATTTATATTCCTCAAATTTTTGATCAAAGATGTTACATTAGAACATCACTAAAAAAAAATCAATATTTCGGTATTCTGCAACTACCATGAGACGACATCGACTGCTTATCGGTAACATGAAAGAAATAACAACAAATGTTACATCACCTAATGCATATTTACATACACAGTGCAACACATAAATTGGTGCCGCCTTCGTACCCAGCTTTTTTTGAAGTATATACCGAGACTAAAAAAATCCCCAAAGGATTTGGCCCCATTGCATCGAAACATTTTTTTTATGGATACTCCAATATTATCACCTCAATACGATTTTTTGACAATTTTTAGGGAGTCCATATTTCATAAACTGTTCGGAATTTTTTCTTTTCGTCTTCGGCAAAGTTGTAGGTCTAAACCGGAGCAAAACAAGCCTCAAATAGACCGACCCAAAAAAATTGTATCTAGTGCATGAAAATTGTAAAAATATGGGAAAAAAGGCTATTTTTTCATTATGTTTTCACCATAAAATTATGATTATAATAAGTAATATTCCTCATAAATCATACGCCACGGAGTACAACGAAATATATTTTGTGTGGAAAACATCATGAAAATATATCGTTTTTCCCCATATTTTTGCAATTTTCATGCACTGGATGCAATTTTTTTGGGTCGGTCTATTTGGCACTTTTTTTGTTCTGGTTTAGATCTACAACTTTGTCGAAGACAAAAAGAAAAATTTTGGAACGGTTAATGAAATATGGACTCCTTAAAAATGATAAAAAAAAATCGTGTTGGGGTGAAAATATTGGAGTATCCATAAAAAATGTTTCGATGTAATGGGGCCAAATCCATTGGGGATTTTTTTAGTCTCGGTATATACTTCAAAAATATCTGGGTACGAAGGCGGCACCAGGCGATGACCTTAGAAATGTTGCAATGTGATATATTGTGTTTTATGAAAAAAAAAATTTGTGTGTCCGATTAAAATTCCAGCGATGAGGAAAGCAAGAATAAAATTATACTGGAAAGGAATATACTTCGAACAAGATCCGATATCTATAACTTGTCAGATAACAAGATTCTACATTAGAGCGACTCATTTTGTATGGAGCCAAAAAAAAAGTGTATTCGGTCCACCACCCCAAAATGTACCTTGGCTTGTTTTATGATGAATCCCAAAAAATGTCGTGCCTAGGATTAAGATCCAGTGAGCTGGACCGTTTTAAAAAAAAAAGAATTTTTTTTGAGTTTTTCAGAGATTTTTTTTAATTTGAACTGTTTGATTGTTAATTTTAGTCGATCGTGTTTTTAATATATTAAATTTACGTTAAGTGTATCAAATGATACATCAAATTCGGCTTACGATCAGAAAAGTGTTTTTTATTTTATTGTTTAAATATTCCATTCCATGTCATGGAGTTCGAAACGCGTCATCCTAGTGCGTGAAACACTGAATTTGACCAAAATATTTAAACAATAAAATAAAAAACACTTTTCTGATCGTAAGCCGAATTTGATGTATCATTTGATACACTTAACGTAAATTTTTTAATTTGTCTAAAGACAATATGTGCAATATTAGCAATATTCTGCAAAAAAATACGGATTTTGAAATTTTTAGTAACGAAATTTGTTACAAAATTTAAAATTATTCCTTCAAATTGTTTCAAGTCGTTATCAAAAACTGTGACGGCAGATTCTGAGTCATTTCGATACAATGTCGTTGTCACATTTCCTTACAAAATACCAAATTTTTGTCAATAGTCGTCGATAGTTATCGAAAGCGACTACGAGAATACTGATTTTAAATAGTCGTCGAAAGAAGACATCGTTTTGTGTCGACGACGACAACGGTAATATGGGCGATTATCAAAATTGTTGTTGGTATTGAAAAAACAAATTTGGCTCAATTTGTCTCTGGTGTATAACTAATAACTGTATTGAATTATATGAAGCTATCTCTCAAAAGAACACGCCCACCTCATATCCTGTCATCGTTGTCCGTAACTGAATTGGTAGCCAATTTTTCTGATCTCGATAGCCAATTTGGTATATGGTTTCAATACCCTAAACAAATTGATACTAACTCAATTCTGAGAACTGCACGTGAAAATAGCCCCAAAATAAAAAAGTTCTACTTAATATCGATTTGAAGTGAGTAAGTGTCGTATAGGGGAATTTGTCACGTTTTAGGCTCTTTACTTTGTTTTGAAAATTATTAGTACTGGAAAATGTTCATAAGGATCAGTTATTATTTACTCGAGTTACCCTGTCTACTGGCGTGACAGACAGACGTACTGATGGCCCAAACATCTTAAAAAATTCTGAGTGCGTTATACTATTTGCCCTCTTCGCTATGGGATGAGAATTAATCGAAAAATTAAGAAATAAAAAACAAAAATCTAAGATAATTATCTTCAGCTGTCCCATATCTCAGGTACCTACTTTCACCATTTGTAAAAATAAGTTAAGCTTTTTTTTTAAATAATTAGTCGAGCTCAAGGTCATTGATTTTTAATTTATTCCTGAAGATGCTATCCGACGAAAAGCGAAATATCGAAATAATTAAAAATCAACGACCTTGAGCTCGACTAATTATTTCAGGAATCTTAAAGAAAACAGGTCAAATAAAAATCTAAAACTTGTTAGTTGCGCTACAACTATATTTTATAAAATTTTGTGCCGCAAAAAAAAAGTTAGCTTGTTTGAAAGGTGGACGTTACTTGTAGGCGATCACATCCATATTTTGTTAGTAATTTGTTGTTACTAACTGAGAATATTTTTAGTTACTTTTTAACCACCTAGAAGGCTGAGTTTGTATAGAATGTGAGACTAGTTTTTGCCCGAACTTGCTCATCTTAGAACTTTACCAACGCTTATACATAGGATGTAAGCTTTGATATCAAATTTTAGCTCGATATCTTTAAAAGAATTAACTTATTATTTTTTATAAAAAATTTATTTCTAACTCTTCAAATTGTTGTCATATTGACATTGCTATCTATATTAATTGTTAAACCTGACAACCCATTTAGCAAAGCTAAAAATAATTCAAAGTAAACTCTAATAACGTGAAATGTTAAGGGAATTTTTTGTTGTTGATTAAATTTATATTTTTAACTTTAGATGAAAGTTATTTTTATATGAGAGCATTTGGTTATAAAAAATATTCCGTTATTAATAAATGTAGTCATTATACTAAATTTCCACACACACACATTGTGCTTGAATTTGTTAAAAGTTTAAACAAATAATTATCACTAAAATGAATTATGAATGAAAAGCAGCCGACACGTGCGGATTTCTCATTCAATATACAATAGTTATAATAATTTACAAATTTCCTATTGGTTACAAAAAAAAAATCCAGTCAAATAGAATTTCTAACATCTGTCTCTCTATCTCTCCCTCTCTCTCTCAATATTTATTTACAGATTTGCTTGACTAAATACTTTAATGGTTATATTGCACTTGCTTAGTGAAATGATCCTATTATTATGAGTGTTGTAATATTAATTGCCTCATATATGAAATACAACAACAAAACTAACAATAGCGGAAATTTGTAATAACGGAAATCCAATACGAATCTGGGCAATATAATTTGAAATCACAAACCATAACAGTCATAACAGCCACAAAGAACGCACAATGGACGCACAAGAGACCAAACAGCAAAGCGACATGATGTTGACGGCGGCGACACCCCCTTCCAAAGACGAGGTGGATTTTGTAAAATCACCCCCTCACAACAGTAGTAATAATAACAACAATAACATGAATAGTAACCACAACAGTAGTACCAACAACCCTAGTTATCCGAAACTAAAATCCGAATTACAAGTGCCAAAAATTAGCCCCACAAAAGTGCCAAAGGAACAACAGCAACGTCTATCGACATTATTTAGTTTCTCAAAAAAATCCAAATCTCACGAAGAAAAATTGGAGAAAAAAGAGAAATCGGAAACCACACATACAGGTTTCCCTTGTCAGCCAACGCCAGTGCCAATTGGAACACCACCACGTCAAAAGAAGTTCGTTAAGAGCACATCCATCGCTCGTTTGCTGGGCAACACCTACAATGCGAAAAAGTTTGAGAAGGAAGAGAAGAAACTGGCAATGGACACAAAGTTCAATACATTTGGAGGACGTCGACGTACGAGTGGCCCGTACTTGGAGCGCTTTAAACGTTATGCCAAAGAAGAGGGTGATGTTGTCGCCACTAACACTAACAACACCGTCACTAACAGCAGCAACAACAACAGCAGCACACCGCTGTCACCAAATACAATAACAGTGATTGCCAAGAAGGAGGATAAATCTGGTGCCGACACTTTGGATCGTCATTTGCTGGCCCTGGAACATTTTCAAGACAGCCATCATGGAGACTTTGGCTCAAAGGCTATGCGCACAATATCCCGAGGTCTGGGTAAACTGTGGTGGAAACGTACCCATAGTATTGATATTAGTTCTCCGGATCCGGAATTCAAAGTGTCGTATTTGGGAAATGTTCTGACAGGATGGGCTAAAGGTAAGTTTAAAGAGAAATTTAAAGAAAATTTTAAAATATTTAAACAAATTTGAAATGAGATCAAATTTTTGCATTTTAAATTGAATTACCTCAAAGTTTAAAGCTCAAGAAATTTTAAGAATATAAGAAATTGTTATACACGCTAAAAATTAAAAAAAAACTTAATTCAAACTATTAAATTTATCAAATTTGTAGATTATAATAACTAAATTCTTTAAATATATTTCACTAAGAAAATTTATAAATTTACAAAATTCATAAAATTTAACAAATCAATACAAAATTATTAAAATAAATAGAATTGATAGAATAAATAAAATCAAAGAAAATAAAATTTTTAAAATTAAAAAACAGAAATAAAAATGGAAATTAATAAATAAATTAAATTATTAAAAAAAATAAAATTTCCATATTCATATAATTTTGGACCATTAAAGAAGTGTTTTAGTATATTTCACTAAGAAAATTTATAAATTTACAAAATTCATAAAATTTAACAAATCAATACAAAATTATTAAAATAAATAGAATTGATAGAATAAATAAAATCAAAGAAAATAAAATTTTTAAAATTAAAAAATAGAAATAAAAATGGAAATTAATAAATAAATTCAATTATTAAAAAAAATAAAATTTCCATATTCATAAAATTTTGGACCATTTAAGAAGTGTTTTAGTATATTTCACTAAGAAAATTTATAAATTTACAAAATTCATAAAATTTAACAAATCAATACAAAATTATTAAAATAAATAGAATTGATAGAATAATTAAAATCAAAGAAAATAAAATTTTTAAAATTAAAAAACAGAAATTAAAATTTAATTTAATAAATAAATTAAAGTATTAAATTATTAAAAAATAATAAAATTTCCATATTCATAAAATTTTGGACCATTTAAAAAGTGTTTTAGCAGAGTGATATTCTCATAATACCCTAGCTGTCTGTACAGCTGTTTCAGATTCAGCCACGAATAAGCATTGAGAAAGCCGTTGGCTTTTAAACAACATGTTGTTGTTGTTGGTTTCCCAACCAACAGATTTGCCATAAGCATTATTTTAGTTTTGCGGCTGAAATCTAATAAAATTTGTCAAATTGATAAAATTAAAAAAAAAACTTCACAATATAGAATACAATTCAAAATAACATAATTTCACGATATTTATAAAAAAAATTTAAAATTTAAAAAAAAAGAATATAATTATATTAAATAAATTTATTAAACGTTAATACATAAAATTAATAATATAAAAAAAGTTTTAAATAATTCATAACAATAATTAATTAAAAAAGATTAAAGAAAAGAATTAAATAAATAAAAAAATTTAATTCATATATATTAAAAAAAGCAAAAATTAATCAACATAATACAATTAAAAAAATTATAAATTAAAAAAAATTGATTAACTTTCAAATAATTATAGTATATTATGGAAATAAAAGTAACAAAAATAAAAAAAATTTGACAAAATCAATAAAGTTTTTAAAATTAAAAAAAATAATAATATTATTATGAATTAAAATATCATAAAGTTAAAAAAAATATGATAAAATTAATAAAACTTATATATATCCTTAAATAAAAAAATAAAATTTATTTCGTAATAAATTATAAAATACCCAATGATTATAAATAAAAATCTAATGAAATGAATTAAGTTAAAAAAATTATAAAAATTATTAATAATAATTACTTACTTTACTTAGCTGGTACTTCTATGCAATCCCAGTGGATTATATACCGCACGTAGAAAAATATTATAAGCGCCTCGATCTTCTGCGCTTCTTCTCCAGTTAGTCACACCGAGTTCTGTAAGGTTCTCAGTAACCCGGTCTTTCCAACGGAGTTTTGGTCGCCCTCTTCTGCGCCGTCCATCGAGTTCATTGTCGAAGACTTTTCGAGCTGGAGCATTTTCATCCATGCGTACAACATGACCTAGCTAGCGCAGCCGTTGCACCTTAATGCGTTTGACCACGTCAATGTCAGTGTACAGCTCGCACAGCTCATGATTCATACGACGCCGATACTCTCCGTTAACGATGATGGGCCCATATATTTTACGGAGTATTTTTCTCTCGAATACCGCCAGAACCGATTCATCCGCT
Source organism: Muscina levida (assembly GCA_964034835.1). Classification (NCBI taxonomy): domain Eukaryota; kingdom Metazoa; phylum Arthropoda; class Insecta; order Diptera; family Muscidae; genus Muscina; species Muscina levida. Next base: position 24,896,298 of record OZ035880.1, read on the forward strand.
TGTGTCATAACCCAGGATTCTGAGCCATACATTAAGACAGGTAGAACCAGTATCTGGTATAGCTGGAGTTTTGTTCGTCGAGAGAGGGCTCTGTCATTGAATCGCTTGCTTAGTCCGTAGTAGCATTTATTTGCAAGCAGGATTCTTCTCCGGATTTCTAGGCTGACATTATTTGCTTTATTGATGGCGGATCCTAGGTAGACAAAGTTATCTACCACCTCGAAATTATAGTTGTCAACGTTCACGCAGTTTCCCAAACGAGTAGATTCTTTGTTCGTTGAAACTAATAACTTCGTTTTGTCCTCGTTCACCGTTAGGCCCATTTTCGCTGATTTCTTCTGTATACCTGAGAAGGCTGCAGTCACATCCCGCAGTTTTCGACCGATGATGTCCAAGTCATCAGCGTACGCGAGTAGCATGTGGCTTTTGTTGAATATAGTGCCACTCGTGTTTACTGCAGCTTTTCTCATTATCATCTCCATCACAATGTTGAAGAGATCGCACGATAGGCCGTCGCCTTGTTTTAGGCCTCGTCTGGTATAGAATGGCTCCGTAAGGTCCTTGCCAATCTTCACTGAAGACTTCGTGTCAGTCAGCGTCATTCCGCAAAGACGTATCAGCTTCGCTGGAATACCAAACTCAGCCATGGCATCGAGTAATTTCTGCCGTATCGGGCTGTCGAAGGCAGCTTTATAGTCGACAAAAAGATGGTACGTGTCGATCTGTTTCTCTTGGGTCTTTTCCAGGATTTGCCGAAGTGTGAAAATCTGGTCAGTTGATGATTTTCCGGGTCTAAAGCCACACTGATAAGGCCCGATCAGGTTGGATAACACTGGCTTTAGTCTTTCACATAGCACACTCGACAGGACCTTATATGCGATGGGTAGAAGGCTGATCCCGCGGTAGTTGGAGCACACACTTGGATCACCTTTTTTCAGCACAGGACATAATACGCTTACATTCCAATCGTCGGGCATGCACTCTTTAAGCCAAACAGTGCGCAGGAGCTGGTGCATGCTCGTTATCAGCTCCTCGCCACCGGACTTGAAGAGCTCTGCGGGCAGACCGTCGGCACCGGCTGCTTTGTTGTTTTTCAGCCGCGATATTGCTCTTCTTACCTCGGCTTGACTTGGTGGTGGGCAATCTAAGCCGTCGTCGACAATTGGCGTGATAACTTCACGTGCGCTGCCTTCTGGAACCAGCAGTTGCTGGAAGTGTTCTCTCCATATGTGCAGCACACTCTGCGTATCCGTGACCAGATTTCCATCACTGTCCTTACAGGTGGGGAGGCCATTACCGTATCCATTTGTTCTTATTTTCTGGTAAAATTTTCGGGCCTCACCTCTATCCCTGTATCGCTCTATATCCTCGTTCTCCCGTTCCTTCATCTGACGTTTTTTTCGCCTAAATAGCTGTCTCGCCCGTTTTGCTTTCTCCTTATGCCGTTCCCTAACAGCACGGGTTGCAATTGGCTGTAGCGTTGCCCTATAAGCAGCATCCAGTTCCTCAGACGCTATGCGACATTCTTCATCGTACCAGGATTCGTCTGAGCTCCGCTTTTCATATCCTAGCACGGTTGTTGCGGCGGTTGCCATGGAATGCGCAATATGCTGCCACTGTGTATCGGGAACGTCAGAAGTATAGGCGTTGTGTCGTAAAAGTTGGGAGAGCTGGTTGGAGTAGGCAGTAGCTATCTCTGGGGTTTGCAGCTTCGCGATGTCCAGCTTTCTTTGTGTTTGGTTACGTGCGTTTTTCGCTCTGCTCAATCTTGTGCGCACCTTGGCTGCAACCAGGTAATGATCCGAGCCAATATTAGCACCACGAATCACACGCACGTCCATGACACTAGATGCATGTCTGCCATCGATTACTACATGATCAATTTGATTTTTGGTGTTTTGATCGGGGGATAGCCAATTTGCCTTGTGGATATCTTTGTGCTGGAATCTGGTTCCACTCACTACCATGTTCCTTCCCGCTGCGAAGCTAACCAGCCTAAACCCGTTGTCTGACGTGTCGGTATGCAGGCTGAATTTGCCGATCGATGGACCAAGAACATCTTCCCTTCCTATTTTTGCATTAAAGTCTCCTAGAACAATTTTAATGTCGTGGCCAGGGCAGCGGTCGTATGTTTCCTCTAGGCGCTCGTAAAATGCATCTTTAATCTCATCGTCTTTATCTTCCGTCGGGGCGTGTACACAAATCAGCGTGATGTAAAAATATTTCGCCCGGATGCGAATGGTGGCTATTCGGTCACTTACAGCGTTAAACCGCGAGATCAGGTGTCGAAGTCTCTTGCCGACTATGAAACCACATCCAAATTCGTGTCTTTCTGCATGGCAGCTGTAGAAGATGTCACAGTTCTTTCGTCGTGTGCATCCCTGTCCCGTCCATCTCATTTCCTGTATGGCGGTGATGTCAGCCTTGTATTTGTCAAGGACATCCACCAGTTGGATAGAGGCACCATCTCTGTATAGAGTTCGGACATTCCAGGTGCATATCCTTAAATCATGGTCCTTATATCGTTTGCGGGGGTCGTCAACATTTGGGGGGGTTCTTGTTTTTTCTTTTCTTCGTGTTTTCATAATAAATTTTGTTTAAGGAGAGTGGCTTATTAGGCCACCGCTCCCGATCCTAGTTTCTTGGGGCTGCCAAGGCCACTAGGAGAGCCTGTGTTGAGCTTCAGTAACTTTTGTTACCTACTTCCTAAGACGCATCGGTGGTAGCATGCCGATTAGGTTACTCAACGTTTCGCCTTCTAACTCTAGCTAACTTCTAAGCGGTTGCTTTGAAGTCATTGCCCAGGGAATACTTGGTCTAGGACCGGAAGTAGTTGGCTGCTTGGACAGTGCCACAAAGGAATCGCTTCTGGTCACTCCCAAGTGAGTGACAATCAGTAGTTTTCAGCCTCTGGGCAAAGTCCCATTCCCCATTAATAATAATTAATCCAATTAATAAAATTAATAATATAAACTGAGGAAATTTATAATATTACTGATACTAATAAAATAAATCAAATCAAAGAAATTAAGTTGTAATTTAAATTCAATAAAACCAATGAAGTTAATAAAAGCATAACATTTATTTTAACTATTTATTATTCATTGTTAATTTATAAATAACACTGTACGACACGATTTTTAACCCTTGATCAAACTGACCAGATTCTGAAAATATAGCACAAAAAAAGATATACGTATCTCCCTGTTTTTCTAGATCAGCTCATTTAAGTTTTTTACGAGCAATTAAATTTTTGGAGCGAAGCTCCCATACAGCGACTCGAAAATGAATTCTTCCTGTTCGTAGAACTCTGGGAGTTGTTAACAGAATTTGATGATTTTTTTTAAATGTGTTTTGAATGCTCCTGGCCAAAATTTAAAATTTGTCACAAATTAAAAAAAAAATGTGACAATTTTAATTTTTGAAAAATTTTATATTTCGTCAGAACCCACTCCTGGCCATTTAAAAAATAAAAAAAATTCATCAAAATCTGTTGACAAATTAAATTTGTGACAGACTTAATTTGTGACAAATTTTAAATTTAGGCTTCGTCAGAACCCGCTCATGGCCATTTGAAAAACTTTAACAAAAAATTCATCACAATCTGTTAACAACTCGCAGAGTTCTGCGAACAGGAAGAAGTCACTTTCGAGGCGCTGTATGGGAGCTTTGCTCCAAAAATTGAATTGCTCGTAAAAAACTTAAATGAGCTGATCTAGAAAAACTGAGAGATACGTATAATTTTATTTGAGCTATATTTTCAGAATCTGGTCAGTTTGATCATGGGTGAGACCAAAAGCTTAAATTTGTCTTACAGTGTAATATATAAATTGAGAAATATTTATAAAATTCAGTAAACATAATTAATTAAAGAAAATAATGAGCTTGAAATAAATTCCAAATCAATGAAAATAAAAAATAATAATAAAATTTATAAAATACATAAAATTAAAAGAAAATAAAATTTTTAATATTTATTTAATATTAATACAAATAAATTTATTATTATTAAATAAATTTATAAAATTCATAAAACTTAATAAAATAAATAAAACTATTAAAAGACATAAAATTAATACGATTAATAAAATTAATGATATAAATCAAATTGAGGAAATTTATAAAACGTAAATTAAAAAATAAATCATCGATATTGAAACATAAATCAATAAAATTAATTAATTAGTTTAACAAAATTAATAACATTAACAACATTTGTAAAAATCACAAAATTTAGAAAAATTAGTAAACTTAAGAAATTATAATAATTAATAAAATTTTAAATATTTTTGAAAATGCATGTAATTAATAAATTTAATGAATTTAACAAGGTTAATAAAATTAAATAATAAATATTAGTTAAATTTATAAAATTGATAAAATTAAAAAAAATTATTAAATTCAAAAAAATAAAATTATGAAATTGTGAATATGTATAAGTATAGATCATTAAAATATTAAAATTATTAAAAAAAAAATTAAATTTATTAATTAAAAATGTAAATGAAGTTAAAAAACCAATGAAATAAGTAAAAATCATAAAATGTATGTAAATTAATTAACTAAAAAAAATAATTACAATTTATAAAATTAGAAATATTTATAGAATTCATGTAATTAATAAAATTAATGAATTTAACAAATAATTAAAATAATAAATATTTGCAAAATTTATAATATTAATAAAATAAAAAAAAACGATAAAATTCTAAAAAATAATAGTCATTTAATTATTAATATATGCTAAGTAAAGGTAACAAAAATATTAAAATTATTAAAAGAAATTAAGTTCATTAATTTAAAAAAATTTATAAAATTAATAAATTTCGAAATTAATAAAACCAATGCAATTAATAAAAATCATAAAATTTATAAAAATTGGTATTTTTAAAAACTAATAGTGATAAATTAAATTATAAATATTTCTTAAATTCATATAATTAATAAAATTAATGAATTTAACAAAGTTAATAAAATTAAAGTAATAAATATCAACAAAATTTATAAAATTAGTAAAATCAAGAAAGTTAACAAATCCAAAAAAAATCATGAAACTATAAATATAAGTAAAGTTAATAAAAAAAATTACAATTATTTAAAAAAAATTAAGTTTCTTAATTTAATAAATTTAATGAAATAAATAAAATTCTAAGTTAATAAAACCTATGAAATTAATTAAAATTATAAAATTTATAAAAATAAAATTAGAAATATTTATAAAATTCATATAATTCATATAATTAATAAAACTGATAAATTTAAGAGTTAATAAAATTAATAACTGAAAAAAGAAGATTAGTTATCAAATTCAAAAAAATTAAATTTTTTGAAATTTATAATAAGTAAATAGTAAATAAGGAAATAAGTTAAGCCTATAAAAATACTAAAATTAAGAAAAAAAATTAGCTTATTAATAAATCAAAAATTAAACAAAATTAATCAAATTTAAAATTAATAAAACCAAAACAATTAATAAAAATCATAAAATTTATAAAAATGTGTAAACTTCAAAAATTATAATAATAATTAAATAAATTCGAAATATTTGAAAAATTCTTATAAGTAATAAAATTAATGAATTTAACAAGATTAATAAAATTAAAGTTTAATTCAACAATTTTATTACTAATATGATATACCAAGCACACTGATACGATATTTAAAAAAAAAATTTATTTACAAAAATAACATCTGATTTAACATACAAAAAAAGCTTTTCTTCGATTTTGATGAAAAAAATCACAAAAGACGTCGAACTAGATTTTGAACATACAAAACAAATATTTAACTTAATAGTAAATATAATTTTTTTTTTCTTCATCGTTACAAAAATTTTTTTTTGTTGAATTTTTTGATAAAAAATTTCCTTTTTCATTAAAATATCCTATTCTTTTGCTCTTTTCCAGGTGAGGGCTGCGTCGAGAAACAATTAAACACGCTCTGGCGGAATTATACGCAAAACAACAAACCGGATGTGATAATGCGCTTGAAAGTGTGTGCTTCCGGCTTGAAAGCCACCACCCGACAACACGGACTAACCGAATACTGGGCGAATCGTATAACCCATTGCTGTGCACCAAAGAACTATCCGCGCGTCTTCTGCTGGATCTATCGGCACGAGGGTAGGAAACTTAAACACGAACTGCGTTGTCATGCTGTGCTGTGCAGCAAAGAGAAACAAGTTCAGGAAATCTGTGATACTTTAAAGGTAAGTAAACAATAACAAAAAAATAATTAAGATGTTAATTATTTTCTTTCATATCTCGCTCTTGCTCTCTTCCAGGCTAATCTCGAGTGTGCTCTGCGTGAATTTAAACGTGAAAAAATTCTCAAACAGAATGCCCGCCTAAGTTTGGCAAATGCTGTGTATGACAATCCCAGTTTACCGCGACGCAAAATCCTTCTAAGTGTGGGCAGCAACAACTATCGGCCACCGTTGGAACGCTCTAAATCGGCTCCCAAACTAATGGCCATTGAGGAGGCCATTGGTGAGGAGGGCGAAGAGGCCGAAGAGACCAATGAACCAGAGATGAAACCATGTTGTCAAAAGGATTCCCTCTATCCGGCCATGACTTTGGGACGCAGACGTTGCCGTCGTGGTCATTCCATACGAAGAACCGGCAAAGCTCGTCCCGTAAGTTTTGGCTTGAACGAGGAGCAGCACCGCACCATGCACGAATGCTGCTCCTCCAAGTCACACCATACCAATGAAACCAAAGTTCTGAGAAACGACAGTGAAGTAAAGCTGAGTAATGTTAACGATGATGTGAAAAGCCAAGTGGAGGACGATTGTCGCATTAATTATGGCTCCGATGATTCCGATGACTTTGACAAGATTTTAAAACACAACAACTACGATAGTGAGGTGTCCTTAGCCAATGAACTGATGCCCTATTTTGAGAGCCAATTACATAAGAAAATAAGCAGCAGCTGTGGCAGTTTAAGTGATCTAAGAGAAGATGATGATCAGGCTGAACCTTTAAGTCTGCTGTCCACCATCAATATTGATCCCAATGCTGATCCCAAAAACGATTTCAATCTAGAACATGAACATGATGATAAAAACTTAGACAGTAGAGCAGGAGAGAACGAGGAGCTTAACATGGTCTCACTTAGGCGATCAGGCGTATGTAGCGATGGTGAGGATGATTTTCTGGGTGAGGAGGAAGATGATATGTATTTCCGTCAGGCGGCCATATTAAATATGCTGCATCGTCATTCGATGCGCAAAATGGCCAATCTCTCACTAAGCAGTGATGAGGGCAGCAGTAGTTTAGAAACCAATGCGGGAGCAACAGGTGATCAGCAGCAGCAGCTGCAGCAACAACAAATGCGCTATAAACATCAAGCGCAATCATCCATCTCATCGGATACCTCCTCGGTGTCCTCGGCAGCCAACCAACAGGCCGGCGGCGGCGGCAGCAACAAACGTAGTCTAGGCAACGACAGTGCTGATGAAGGTTCTATATCGAGTGGCTGTGAAACAGCCAGCACAGTGACTAACAATCAGGATGATCTATCGCTGCAGTTTCGACAATCGCACTTGAAACAAATATCGTTGCATTTGCAATCCACCGACGATTTGGAGGAATCGTCGCAAGAATCATCGCCGCTTACAGCTGAGGAATTATACAAACATCTGCATAGTCGCAGTAACAGCGATACAGCCACCACCTTTAGCAGCTCAAGTTCGATTACATTGAAAATGGATTCGTCACCGTGTAACTCGGTCAAGGATCTGGCATCGACAGGATCCACCGGCAATCATACGGAGAGTATGTTAAGCAAAAGCGCTTCGCTACATTCGAATGGCGTCGTCGGAGGAGGAGGAAGCACCACAAATGTCATGCGTCCCCGACGCATGCGCCGTCAACGAGATGTGAAAGATGACTCGGATTCAGAGTGTAGCGATGAATCGGGTTACGTAGAGTATCAGGAGAGAGATAAGAAGAATACATGCAACAGCAGCAGCCTTAGTACAAGTAGCAATAAAATGAAATTGGAACAATCGCCAAAGCCACAATTACCGATCAAGCCTCAAGTACCGCCAAAACCTATGCCCCGAAGATTTATCAATAATACCACATCAGTTTGAGTGGAAAGTTAAGGGAATAAAATTTACAAGTTTTAGAAAGAAAAATAAAAGTAAAAACAAAGATAAGCACACAACCATGTTTCTGTTTAGGTTCTTTGCCCTGAAAGCTTTTTAATTTATATTTGATTTCAAAAGCTTTACATAATTTTTGACACAAGCTGTTTAAAGTTTTTGCTTGTTTTAAACAAAAAGTTTGAAGCAAACTTTTGGAATTGTTCCCAAAACAGTAAGATCTTCAAATTCACTTTAAGCTTTATACTGGCAGTTGTGCAACAATACAGTTTTTCTGATTTGAGTTTTTACCAAAAACTACTTCAAATCCAAGCTTTACTTGTTTAAAAAGAAAATACAAATTACTTTTAATTTCCATACACATTATTTTAACTGTCAATTATTTAAAAATTTTACACAAATTTGTCATATTTTGAATCTAACAAAAAGAAAACCAAAACTCTCGCCACAAATTAAGGGAAGGGGGGGGCCATTTTTTTATGAAAATTAATTAGCCTTTCACACAGAGTGCGTACAGACATAATAAAGTTTCTTATCAATTTGAAATACATGATAAATCAAAATAGATCATTAAGCGAAAGCTATTGATTTGACAAATTGCTTTAATGAGGTATATTTTGAAATTTTCTGATACCCAATTTGTTGCACCAATATGATAGTTAGTAAGACTTGCTCAATACAACATTTTCAATGTCTGTACATTTCTCATATTAGATTTCCAAAGGCTAGAAAATCTCTTATGGCATGCCAAGAAAATTTGTTAAAAGTATTTCAGATTTTCAACTAGTTTGATGAATGAATTCCAACCCCCCTCCCACACATCCTTAAGGCTTTAATATTTTTTTTTTTTTGGTTGACCATAAAATCGATCGTACCCAATGTGCTTTAATTCTTACAAACATTAGTGCCTTAATATTATTATTATGATTATTTTTAATTTGTACTTTTTTTTTGTTGTTGAATATTTTAAAGCATATGTTTATGTAGGAAAAATTTTACTTATTACAAACATCTTTACACCCCCACCCCTTTACTACTACGACTACTTACTTGTGTACACCTATTTCATGTTTTTAATTTTTGTTTCCACGAAAATAACGCACCATATTTATAGTTTTTAATATACATACCTACATATACATATTTTTATATTTACTAAAGAAAATTGTTGGTTTTTGTTTAATTGTTTTCTTAGCTATTAGAAAGAAATGAATAAGAAAAGATATATCGTTAGCTGTAATCATTAATTGTATTTTTTTCGTATATTATAAAAATTTCACCACTACATTATTTTACATATTTTAAAATTTTATTCTTTTTATTATTTTTTTTATGCTCATTCATTGTGTTTTTTTATATTTTATTATATTTTATTTTAATTTTATTCTATATAACTCTGTTGTTCGCTACAATTCTAAATGCGTTTCTCGTATGCGATTGTAAATGAATTTATTAAATAATTACGTATCTACAATCGAGATGATGTGGATGACATGTGTATACCATTTGATTCTTTTAGTTGAATAAGAGTTTTATTGATTTAGTAGTTAATAAAAATGAAATAAATAAAATTATATATTATTATGTTAAAATTAAATTGTGCAATAATGTCTTTGTTATTATTTAAGGGCGGGTATTATAAAATTGTCATACTGATGATAACAATGTAAGCTTATAATGAAATTAGGGTTATATTTAAATAGTAATTCTTGTCAATTACAACAAAAGCACTCACGTTATATGCGGTACTACAAATCGTAGTCTGAAACCTCCTGTGGTACTGAATAGCTCGGAGAGGTTCTTTCCTATAACGACTGAGGATTGTGCTTTAGTTAAAGTCATCCTGCAAAATTGTATGAGTTTACCAAACTAATACATGGAATGAAAGAACGGCACCGTCATTGACAAATAGGTGGTCTTTTCTAGAATTGGAGTAGTGTGAATATCTGGTCGATGGTGGATTTGCCAAATCAAAAGCTAGATTTTAGATTTCAATTTCTCACACAATAAGTTCGATAGAATTATTACTGATGGAAAGCAGACTTATTCCTTTGTAGTTGGCGCACATACTGTCATGTCTTCTTTCTTGTGAACTGAACATAGTACACTGATTCTAGCCAAATTGTAAAAACAAGCTAATGCATACGCCTTTACAGCATGTCGCCCACGTACATAAAAAGTTCAGCCGGCAAACCATCAGCTCCTGCTGCGTAATTAAAATTCAACCGGTTTATAGCTATTTTGACCTCATTCTGGCTAGGCGGTATACACTCAATACCATCGTCGGGGATTGGTTCTTGGGTATATTCATTGTTGCTACTACCGAATACCAACAGTTGGGAAAAAATGGGCCTGTACCAAAGCCCTCAGTATAATGTTTCACTCTTTGGTAAAATTTTAAATATTGTCTGCTACAACAACTTTTATTACGGTAGCTTAATAAGAAGTTACCGAAAATTATTAAGGTTAAAATTGTTGACAGCATTTAAACGATCAAAATAGGTCTAAAATATATAGAAAAGCTGTTTTTATTCCAAAGGTAATCATAAAAATTACACTAATGTCACTAATGTACATTTATGAAGCACTAGTCGAATTTTCGCTTTTTTCAATTTATACCAAAACAGGTGGGCCCATGATTGGCATTTTTAGGCACTATCTAAGGTTAACTAATAGGTTAACTAACACCTTATTAATTAATTAATTTATCGTTTTTGTCAAGAAATCAGCATAATAATTTTCGTATTATTAAATTTTTACCAAAAGTATTAAATTTTTAAAGCGCTATCTAAAATAACTATTGCTGCGGCGAAGCTTATAGAAAAATATTTTTGTGTAAAAAATATATAGGTTAACCCCTTGCCAAAATTTGAATTTTTGATAAAAATTTTCTTTTGTTTTAAATGGAATAAACTGCTTTATTATGATCGGTTGATTATTATAAAGTAAATAATTTTTCGGTTTTGTGAAAAAGTCGGCATAAAAAATATGTTTAAAAGTCAATGGAAACTGGTCGACTTTTCGCTTTATTTAATTTATGCCAAAACAGGTAAGAGTCCACGATAGGTAAGAGTCATATTAAATTATTACATTTTTGTAGCACTATTTAAAAACACTATTGCTGCGGCGAAACTTACAGAAAAATATTTTTGTGTAAAAAATATATAGGTTAACCCCTTGCCAAAATTTGAATTTTTTATAAAAATTTTCTTTTGTTTTAAATGGCATAAACTGCTTAAATATGATCGGTAGAGTATTATAAAGTAAATCATTTTTCATTTTTGTGAAGAAATCAGCATAAAAAATGAAAGAGAAAACTGGTCGAATTTTCGCATTATTCAATATATGTATACCAAAACACGTAGGCCCACGATAGGCAAAAGTCATATCAAATAAATTCAGCACAATAAAGACGTTCAAAGTTCAATAAAAACTGGTCGAATGTTCGCATTTTTCAATGTATACCAAAACAGGTGGAAACGCGATAGGCAAAAGTCATATCAAATTATTACATTTTTGAAGCACTATCTAAAAACACTATTGCTGCGGCGAAATTCGCAGAAAAATATTTTTGTGTAAAAAAATATATAGGTCAACCCGTTGCCAAAATTTGAATTTTTAATAAAAATTTTCTTTTGTTTTAAATGGCATAAATTGCTTAATTATAATCGGTTGAATATTATAAAGTAATTCATTTCTCGTTATTGTGAAGAAAAAGCGTAAAAAATGAGAGAAAACTGGTCGAATTTTCGCTTTATTCAAATTATACTAAAACAGTTGGGCCCACTATAGGCAAAAGTCATATTAAATTATTACATTTTTGAAGCACTATCTAAAAAATCACTATTGCTGCGGCGAAAATGGCAGAAAAATATTTTTGTGTAAAAAAATGTATAGATAAAATTTGAATTTTTGATAAATTTTTTGTTTTTTTTGTTTTAAATGGCAAAGACTGCTTAGACATAGTCGTTTGAGTATTATACAGTAAATCATTTTAAGTTTTTAGTTTTTGTGAAGAAGTAGCGTAAAAAATTAGAGAAAATTGGTCGAATTTTTGCTTTATTCAAATTATACTAAAACAGTTGGGACCACGATAGGCAAAAGTCATATTAAATTATTACATTTTTGAAGCACTACCTAAAAACACTATTGCTGTGGCGAAAAACGCAGAAAAATATATTTGTGTAAAAAAATGTATAGGTCAACTAACACCTTATTAATTAATTAATTTATCGTTTTTGTCAAGAAATCAGCATAATAATTTTCGTATTATTAAATTTTTACCAAAAGTATTAAATTTTTAAAGCACTATCTAAAATAACTATTGCTGCGGCGAAACTTACAGAAAAATATTTTTGTGTAAAAAATATATAGGTTAACCCCTTGCCAAAATTTGAATTTTTGATAAAAATTTTCTTTTGTTTTAAATGGAATAAACTGCTTAATTATGATCGGTTGAGTATTATAAAGTAGTTCATTTTTCATTTTTGTGAAGAAATCAGCATACAAAATGAAAGAGAAAACTGGTCGAATTTTCGCATTATTCAATATATACCAAAACACGTGGGTCCACGATAGGCAAAAGTCATAGCAAATTATTAAATTTTCCAAACACTATGTAAAATCACTATTGCTGCGGCGAAATTCGCAGCAAAATATTGTTGTGCAAAAAAATGTATAGATAAAATTTTAATTTTTGATAAAAATTTTCTTTTGTTTTAAATGGCATAAACTGCTTAAATATGATCGGTTGAGTATTATAAAGTAAATCATTTTTCATTTGTTGTGAAGAAATCAGCATCACAAAGACGTACAGAAGTCAAAACTGGTCGAATTTTCACTTTAATCAATTTATACCAAAACAGGTGGGCCCACTATAGGCAAAAGCCATATCAAATTATTAAATTTTATAAGCACTATCTAACAACACTATTACTGCGGCCAAAATCGCTGAAAAATATTTTTGAGCAAAAAAATATATAGGTTAACCCCTTGCCAAAATTTGAATTTTTGATAAAAATGTTCTTTTGTTTTAAATGGCATAAACTGCTTAAATATGATCGGTAGAGTATTATAAAGTAAATCATTTTTCATTTTTGTGAAGAAATCAGCATAAAAAATGAAAGAGAAAACTGGTCGAATTTTCGCATTATTCAATATATACCAAAACACGTAGGCCCACGATAGGCAAAAGTCATATCAAATAAATTCAGCACAATAAAGACGTTCAAAGTTCAATAAAAACTGGTCGAATTTTCGCATTTTTCAATTTTTACCAAAACAGGTGGGCCCACGATAAGCAAAATTCATATCAAAGTATTAAATTTTTAAAGCACTATCTAAAAACACTATTGCTGCGGCGAAAATAGCAGAAAAATATTTTTGCAAAAAAATATATAGTTTAACCCCTTTGCAAAATTTGAATTTTTTAGAAAAAATTTCTTTTGTTTTAAATGGCATAAACTGCTTAATTACGATCGGCTGAGTATTATAAAAGTAGATCATTTTTCATTTCTGTGAAGAAATCAGCATAAAAAATTAAAGAGAAAACTGGTCGAATTTTCGATTTAATCAATTTATACCAAAACAGGTGGGCCCACGATAGGCAAAAGTCATATCAAATTATTAAATTTTATAAGCTCTATCTAACAACACTATTACTGCGGCCAAAATCGCTGAAAAATATTTTTGAGCAAAAAAATATATAGGTTAACCCCTTTCCAAAATTTGAATTTTTTAGAAAAAATTTCTTTTGTTTTAAATGGCATAAACTGCTTAATTATGATCGGTTGAGTATTATAAAGTAGTTCATTTTTTATTTTTGTGAAGAAATCAGCATAAAAAATTAAAGAGAAAACTGGTCGAATTTTCGCTTTATTCAATTTATAACAAAACTGGTGGGCCCACGATAGGCAAAAGTCATATCAAATTATTAAATTTTTTAAGCACTATGTAAAATCACTATTGCTGTGGCGAAAAACGCAGAAAAATATTTTTGTGTAAAAAAATGTATAGGTTAACCTCTTGATAAAATTTGAATTTTTGATAAAAATTTTCATTTGCCTTAAATGGCATATACTGCTTAAATATGATCGGTGGAGTATTATAAAGTAAATCATTTATCGTTTTTGTAAAAAAATCAGCATAATTACTATGTTAAAAAGTCAACGAAAACTAGTCGAATTTCCGATTTATTCAATTGATATCAAAACAGGTGGGGCCACGATAGGCAAAAGTCATATAAAATTATTATATTTTTGTAGCACTATCTAAAAACACTATTGCTGCTGCGAAATTCGCAGACAAATATTTTTGTATAAAAAATTTAAATTTCGATATTTGATAAAAATTTTATTTTGTTTTAAATGGCACATACTGCTTAAATATGATCATTTGAGTATTATAAAGTAATTAATTTTTCGTATTTGTGAATAAGTAGCATAAAAAATTAAAGAGAAAACTGGTCGAATTTTCGCTTTATTCAATTTATACCAAAACAGGTGGGTCCACGATAGGCAAGAGTCATATTAAATTATTACATTTTTGAAAAAAAATGTGTAAAAAAATGTATAGGTTAACCCTTGATAAAATTTTAATTTTTGATAAAAATTTTATTTCGTTTTAACTGGCAAATACTGCTAAAACATAAAACATAGTCGTTTGAGTCGAATTAAGTAATAAATATATGGTTTTTGTCAAGATATCATTCCAATAAATATATTATCAAGTCAAAGAAAACTGGTCGAATATTCGCTTTTTTCAATTTATACCAAAACAGGTGGGGCCACGATAGCCAAAAGTCATCAACTTATTACATTTTTGAAGCACTATTTAAAAACACTATTGCTGCGGAGAAAATCGCAGAAAAATATTTTTGTTTAAAAAAAAATAACAATGATAAAATTTGAATTTTTGATAAATTTTTGTTTTGTTTTAAATGGCACTTAAATATGATCATTTAGTTATAATAAAGTAAATAATTTTTCGTTTTTGTGAAAAAAATCAGCATAAAATATGTGTTAAAAAGTCTAAGGAAACTAGTCGAATTTTCGCTTTATACCATTAACACCAAAACAAGTGGGCCCACGATAGGCAAAAGTCATATCAAATTATTAGACTTTTGAAGCACTATCTAAAAAACATAGCAGTGAGGCGAAATTCGCCGAAAAATATTTTTGTGCAAAAAAATGTATAGGTATTTGATTTTTGTTAAAAAATTTATTTTGTTTTAAATGACATAGACTGCTAAAACATAGTCGTTTGGGTATTAAAAATACAACATTTAATGTTTTTGTGAAAAAATCAGCATAATAAAGACGTTCAAAAGTCAATGAAAACTGGTACAATTTTTGCATTATTCAATATATATCAAAACAGGTGGGCCCACGATAGCCAAAAATTATATCAAATTATTAAATTTTTTAAGCACTATCTAAAAACACTATTGCTCCGGCGAAAATCGCAGAAAAATATTATTGTATAAAAAAGAAACTTTCACATGAAGTTCGAGAAAACTGGTCGAATTTTTGATTTCTTTATGTTTGACAATTATTTTATAAAATAATTTTTGTGTATAATTAACATCGATTGAAAGATAAATATACGTTATTTTACCTACCATGTAAAATTGCCGTGCTTTCATTTTAATAAGTTTATTTCTTATTATAAACTGGCAAACTATACACAATTGCATTGAAATACACCCAAACCTCGATATACGACCTAGATACGTTCCCAAAAAGTTGGCCCTACAATGTTATTCCTACATACCTACTTATTCCTACATACCTACTTATTATTACTCAAGAAAGGAAAAATGTCCAAGAAAACTACATCTACTTGCGATCACCACAAACAGGAGACTGCTGCATCAACACTCCCTGCGCTTTTGTTAGTCTCTCACTCTTCGTAGAAAAACGGTGAATACCCTAATTGCTTTTAGCCTGATAGCGGGGTAGTGTGCGCCGTAAAGCGAAGGTATTCCAGAATTGAAAAAGGCCGTTATAGCGAAATGCCGTAAAAAGAGGGGCCGTATAAAGAGAAATGAATTTTACACAAAAAAATTAAATCAATTCGGCTCATAGTTTATGACTATTTAAGAACTATGAAGTAATTATTATTTTTGTTTATCCAAACAATTCCCTATAAAATAGATTTCACAAGTCTAAGAAATCTGGTAGAATTTTTTTAATTTTTCTTGGTTAGTCAAAATTGTCATTAAATTATTGATCCTTGTAGTATGTAAGGTACGGGTACGCACTTTTATCATGTTGGATAATCACTGATCTTTCTTACATATTTTATCTTAATGTTACTTTATATATGAGTTCAATTCTGAGTTACAAAATCATTTCGACTAATTTTATACAATACTAGTGGGCCCGGCAATGCTTCGCTATTGCATATCCCGTTATATTGGATGTCCCGTTATATTGGAATACAGAGAGTTATTTAAAGAATTTTTTTAAAGGTTTTCCCATGGACGTACGCAGGTATCTTAAAAGAGTACACAAAGTTGTTTATCATCGATTGATAATATATTATTTTTAACTTCTTGTAAGCGCGGAATACCTTGTGTTATCGAATATTGCCATTTTCACCCCCTAAATGTAGAAAAATCCAAACAATGTGTAGCCTATGTTACTCGCGGGGTTATTCGGAAGATTCCCTGAAAATTTCATCAAAATCGGTCCAGCCGTTTTCGAGTCCATACGTTACATATAAACACACATCCTGTTTTATATATATAGATAGATTAAATGTCTGCGTTTTCCAAGTTGGCTACAGAATTCCATATTAATAACGTGATGTCGACAATAACACAGTACAACATATAATTTTGGGACACAATTCTAAGAACTGCACGTGAAAGTAGCCCCAAAAATAAGAAGTTCTGCATCATTCGTTTTGTCTAGTAACATGCCATAATAATTTCATATCGATATGAAGTTAGTAAGTATTTTGAATTTGTCACGTTTTAGGCTATTTTGTTTGACATAACATAAATACTATATGGTGGCGTATGATTCCACGTAAATCATACGCCCTTAGTTGTTATGTAGGGAAACATCATATGAACAGATTAAAGGAATCGGACTAGTTGTTCTCGAGTTATGCCAAACAAAAGAGTCTAAAACGTGACAAATTTCCCTATACGATACTTACTAACTTTAAATCGATATTAATGGCATGTAACTTGACAAAACGTATGATGCAGAACTTTTCCTTTTTGGGGCTACTTTCACGTTCAGTTCTCAGAATTGAGTCCCAAATAAATCAGCTGAAAAATGTTGTACTGTGTAATCTTTACTCATGAAAAAATTTAGATTTAGATTCTCCAATGGAAAAATAAAAAGCTAAAATTAAAAAAAAAAGTTTAAGTAAAATGCCAAAAAGTACGTTTATTGTACCAAAAAGTACATTTAGCGCATCAAATAGTACAGTTATCGTACCAATAAGGACTTTTATTGCAGCCTAAAGGTACTGTTATTGTACACTTAAAGCGTATTTATTGTATTAACAAGTTCTTTTATTGTACTAAGAAGTACTTTTAATGTTTTCGTTACAATAAATGTACCTTTGCCATATCGTACCAAAAAGTACTTTTATTGCACCCTGTAACTACTGTTATTGTACACTTAAAGCTAACCTATTGCATATATAAGTTCGTTTATTGTACCAAAAAGTACTTTTATTGTTTGGTATTTATTTTGGTGCAATAAATGTGCAGTTGTTGTATCAAAGTATTTTTAGTGTACTCAAAACGTACTTCTATTTTGCCAAAAAGGATTTTTTATTGAATCAACAAGTTCCTTTATTGTGCTAAAAAGTACTTTTATCATTCAAACAGCGCTTTACTTACTTTAACAAGTTCTTTTTGTACCAAAAAGTAATTTCATTGTACCAAAAAATGCCTTTATCAAAATGTACATATAGCGTATCAAGAAGTTTTTTTGCTGTACCAAAAAGTACCTTTATTGTACCAAAAATATACTTTCATTGCACCCTGAAAATTCTTTTATTGTACGGCCAAATCAGTTATGTGTAATTATACCCTCACCCTCATGGTTAGGAGGGTATATATCCTTTTGTACGACCCAAAAGTGTAACATATAGAAGGAGTCACTTTAGATCCTAAGTTTCTTTGAACCAAATTCGATTTCGTTTTCCGTCTGTCTATCTGTCTGCCCGGCTGGTGCGCTCGATAACGATAAAGCCGAAACCAAATGTTTTGAAACTTTGCACAAGTTAATATTTCCCCAAAATTACTCGCGATATTGAACATGTGCTACATGGCCACGCCCCTTCTGGTACCTACCATACAAATGTACCATTCCGCCCACTTTAAAAATCGATTAATATTATTAACACAGAAATCGAGCAAAAATATCAGTTAATCCAACGCGATCGTTCCCAAATTATATAGCAGGATAAATTGGGAGAAAATATTAGTAGTCCAGCCACGCCCCTTCTGGGACCTCCCATACCCATCAGGTACCGCCCACTTTAGAAGTCGATTAATATTTTTAATACACCCAACGTGATCGTGCCCAAATTCCGTATTTAGTAAAGCTCAAGCAGGATAAATTTGGAGAAAAAACGGAAAGTCTAGGCACGCCCATTTCTAGTACCTCCCATACAAATGTATCATTCCGCCCACTTTAGAGATGGAGTAGAAATATCAGTACACCCAACATGATCGCACCTAAATTCTGTATTTAAGTCTAGTGACGTCCCTTCTGATACCTCCCATACAAATGTATCATTTCGCCCACTATAGAGATGAAGTAGTAATATCAATACACCCAACGTGATCGTGCCCAAATTCTGTATTTAGTAAAGCTAATTCAGGATAAATTTTTGGAGAAATAACTGTATTTTCCACGCCCTCCCATGCAAACGTACCACTCCGCCCACTTTAGAAATCGAGTAATAATATCAATAGAATAGATAATTTTATGTTTTACTGAGTCGGTTTTCCTGACTGTTTTCTTACTGGTTTTTCGATTTTTTTGATTACAATTTTGTAAAACTCTAGTGGTCGTCCATCGATCCTTAAGTCCCTTTTGTAATACATATATTGATTGGTTTGGAAGTTATCAAGATCAGTAATGTGTAGAATATATGAGAAATGTTTAAAAATAAACAAGTTTTTTTGGCTCTCCTGAAAAGTAATTGAAAAACAAAAGACTCTTTTGGTCGGCTCAGCGACGAAAGTTTGTTACTGTATCATAAAGTACTTTTTTCCTATCAACGAACACTTTTATCATACCATAAAGTATATATTTTCAATTATTTTTCAATATAATACCAAATTTATTTTCTTAGGGAAATGGTGTAATTCATCGATGTCAATATTTCTCAAAACTTAACAAATATTTATTTCAATAATACTCCTGATTTTTTTGCCAAAAAATCTGCCAACTCATAATCTTGTTATTGTTGCTATAGCCTTTAGTAATTAGCACCGCTTAACAAGCTTCTCGCTGTAGCTCCCCGTACAGCAAAGACCACTCACTAACTTACTACTCACCCCATTCATCACCACTTCAGGCATTTGCGTAGCATAAACAACATTTTCGCCTAAAAAACAAAAATGTTTATAAATTCCATTTCCAAATCCAGTTTTATGCACTGTCAATCTTGAAAACATGCTGCTGCTGATGTTGCTGCAATTAAATGCAATCAGAAGACGCATATATACATGTAACTCTCGCATGAACCATTTGGTAGGTGATCCAACCAACAACAGTCAGCCAAGCCAGCAGGGTAACAACGTAACTTTTTTGTTGTTGTTTCTTAAGTCAAACATTCCAATTGACCCAGATTTTTTTGATATTTTTGGTTTTCATCGTCTTTACAATATTTTAGTATTTTGGCCACAAAAACAACATAAGGAAAACAAAAAACAAGTTGTGTTTTTTTATATCTTTAAATTTATATACAAAACTTAAATTTAATAACTGGATTTTAATTTAAACTGAGTTGCAGTGCTTGCTCTACTGCCAAAATGTATGTTGTCTCCTGGTCGCAGTGTTGTTGTTGTTGCATTATTGACATACCGGAGAGTGGAAGGAAATAGCACCACGCTTCTGCAACAGATAACAGACAGTGCCACGGAAATCACGCAAGGAATTGTCCTGTAGTTGTTGATTGAAAACCTGTCAGACAAAAAGGAGTCGGAGGGGGGGAGATTAGTTTAAATTTTGTGCAAATGTTCACAATTTATATAACAATGTAACGCGAAATACGTTAAAAGATTGTGTAATTTTTGTAAGTACTTACGCCATCGTATATGATTGTTGGCACAAATGATGGCGCATACGAGTGCGTTATGCGTTCAGCTTCCAGTTGCAATAAAGTGCCCAATTCGGTGGTCATGCAAGTATCGATGTCACCGGATAAACCAGAAGATTCAGCGCACTGCAAAAAGATAAAGAGAGAGAGAGAATGGTTATAAACATGGACTGAACTGCATTATATTTTTACACGTAATTATACCCTCACACTACGGGTAGGCGGGTATTTATCATTTGATAAGACCCAAAAGTGTAACACATAGAAGGAGTCACTTTAGACCCTAGGTTTCTTTGAACCAAATTCGATTCATGACTTTTTAAGTCGTTTGAGCCATGTCCGTCAGTCTGTCCGTCTGTCTATCTGTCTGTCTGGCTGTCCGGCTGGTGCGCACGATAACTTTCGAAAGACGAAACCAAATGTTTTGAAACTTTGCACAGGTTAATATTTCCCCAAAACTACTTACGGTATTGAAAATGTGCTACATAACCACGTCCATTCTGGTACCTCCCATACAAATGAACCATTTCGCCCACTTAAGAAATCTAGTAATAATATCAATACACCCAACAGGATCGTACCCACGCCACGCCTCTTCTGTTATCTCCTATACCCATCTAATACCACCCACTTTAGAATCGATTAATATTATTAATAGATCTAACGCGATCGTGCCCAAATTCTGTATTTAGTAAAGCTATAAAAGGATTAAGTTTTGGAGAAAAGGCTTGAAATCTAGCAGCGCCCCTTCTGGTACCTCCCATACAAAAGTATCTTTCCGCCCACTTTAGAGATGGAGCAATAACATCAATAAGTCCAACGTGATCGTACCCAAATTCTTTATTTAGTAAATATATAGCAGAATACAGTTTTGGGTAAAAAAAAATTGAACTCTATCCACGCCCTATCTGGTACCTCCCATACCCATCTGGTACCGCCCACTTTAAAAATCGATTGATATTATTAATAGATATAACGCGATCGTGCCCAATTTCTGTATTTAGTAAAGCTCAAGCAGGACAAAGTTTTTGAGAAAAAAAAACTGGATATCTAGCCACGCCCCATACAAATGTTTTTTTCCGCCCACTTTAGAGATGGAGCAATAATATCAATAAGTCCAACGTGATCGTACCCAAATTCTTTATTTAGTAAAGATATAGCAGGATACAGTTTTGGAGAAAAAAAACTGGAAGTCTAGCCACGCCCCATCTGGTACCTTCCATACCCATCTTATACCAACCACTTTAGAAATCGATTAATATTATTAATAGGCCTAACGCGAGCGTGCCCAAATTCTATATTTAGTAAAGCTATAACAGGATAAAGTTTTGAAAAAAATTGAAAGTCTTGCACGTCCCTTCTGGTACCTCCCATACAAAAGTACCTTTCCGCCCACTTTAGAGATGCAGCAATAATATCAATTAGTCCAACGTGATCGTACCCAAATTCTTTATTTAGTAAAACTATAGCTGAATACAATTTTGGAGAAAAAAACTGGAAGTCTAGCCACGCCACATCTGGTACCGCCCACTTTAGAAATCGATTAATATTAATAATAGATATAACGCGATCGTGCCCAAATTCTGTATTTAGTAAAGCTCAAGCAGGACAAAGTTTTGGAGAAAAAATCAGGAAGTCTAGACAGGCATATTCTGGTACGTCCCATTCAAATGTACCACTCCGTCCATTTTAGAGATGGAGTAAAAATACCAATTCACTCAACACGATCGTGTCCAAATTCTGTATTTTGATAGGCTATAACAGGAAAAAGTTTTGGAGAAAAAAACTGGAAGTCTAACCGCGCCCCTTCTGGTATCTTCCATACAAATGTACCACTCCGGCCGCTTTAGAACTCGAGTATTAATATTAATATAATAAAAAATGTTATGTTTTACTGAGGGTGAGTGTATGTGTAAGTCCTAGTAGGTAGGTAGGTCTACGAAGAAATAATCTATTCCAAATTTATTTTCCACCTGATTTCTCATATTCTTTGATTCGACTTTTGACCAAAAAATTGTGACGTAGTAGAGCAAATTGGAGTTTAAGGTTTTGTTACAGAGGTCAAATGCTATAGTTTGATATTTGGTTTGGTTCATCACTGAAGAATTGTGTTGCACTGTTTTATATATAATGGTAATTATTTTCGATTAGTGGGCAAAAGTTTATTTTCTAAATTTTGATCAATATTGTTTTGTAGCAATTTCTTTATTTAATTGCACTATTTTGCATGCAATATTATTTACGTTAACAGCTATCCAATAGTTATTCGGTCGAATTAGTTGCATGCTAACAAATACCAGATATTATCGTAAAAGTTATCAACATACTTAGCTAATTTAAAATTGGCGTTAGTTGTTTATTTAGCACATTTGACATTGGGCATAATAAATATTTTTTGACTTTATATAAAAAGGATAAGGACCAAGGTCAAATTGGGCATATAACATATATATATTTATAATGAGTTTCTTAACCCCCTAAGGAGGATTTTAAACAAAAACCAAATTTTTAAAAAATTTGCTCCCACCGCTCTAACTTAAGGGTGCACCTAGGGGATTCAAATATAATGCCTAATAATTATACAGTACAACATTATTCAGCTCATTGATTTGGGACTCATTGATTTGTAACGGCACGTGAAAGTAGCCCCATTAATCAAATGATTTTCAAATGGGTTTATTTTGTAGTAGTTACAATGTTGTACTCCGTGGCGTATGATTTACGTGGAATATTACTTATGATAATCATACGCCACCATATATCATTTATGTAATGTCAAACAAAAGATCCTAAAACGTTAAAAATTCCCCTATGTGATACTTAATTACTTCAAATCGATATTAAATTTGTATGGCATGTAACTTGACAAAACGAATGACGAAGAACTTCTTCTTTTCGGGGCTACTTTCACGTGCAGTTCTTAGAATTGATTCCCAAAATCATGTATTGTACTGTGATGTTAATGTTTTTTTTTTTTGAATTGAAGGAATTGTTAAATAGGTAGGTATGTTCGAGAAAAATGTTATAGGGGAAAAAATAGTGGGGTCAGTCATAAATTTTACCCCTCTAGCAGACACAATGGGAAAGGCAGGATCTGATTTCATAAAAACCAGTACAGAAATGTAAGTCAGATGAAAAAAAAACGTAATTTCCCTTTACACCCCATGAATAAGGTATGGATTCACAACTAACGGCACCTACTTGTTTATCGACAAATGCGAACGACACTGTTTGAGTAGCTTTTACTAGACATGCCGATTGACTCGAGACTTATACTGCTAAGTTGCTGTCGACAACATAAAGGGGGCCGGCAATAAAAGAAAATGGGTAGTCGCATGTTCTAACCATTATGCCACGGCCGGTCAGTCAGATGAACTGACTGATAAATACCCTCACCCTATGTATAACATTGTTTTACTCTCTAGTGATTGAAATTTACCGGTTTTTAAATGAAATTACTTATGTATTATTATTTGCCTGTTTAAGAAGCGTAAACGGTTCCTTATAGGACTTTCGGCCTTGTGACCAGACCAAAACATATAGTAAAACTTTGGGAAATCTTACATCTAACAAATGAGGGTACCTTAATATGGGAGGTACCAGAAGAGGCGTGGTTAAACCTCAAGTTTTTTTCTCCAAAACATTATCCTGATTTAACTTCATTAAATGCAGAATTTGGGCAGTATCGCGTTGGGTGTATTGATATTATTACTCCATATCCAAAGTGGGCGGAGTGGTACATTTGTATGGAAGGTACCATAAGGGGCGTGTCTAGACTTGCAGATTTTTGCTCCAAAACTTTATACTGCTTTATATTAAAACAGAATTTGGTCCTGATTAATAATAAATAATAATAATAATAATAGGATTTGAGCACGATCGCGCTTGTTTTATTAATATAATTACTCGATTTCTAAAGTTTGCGGAATGGTACATTTGTATGGGAAATAACAAAAGGGGCGTGGCTAGACTTCCAGTTTTTTTCTCCGAAACTTTATACTGTTATCAATGGTCAAATTCATAACTATGCTGGAAATTTTCGGCTAATATCTACTTCACATGCACATGTTTGGCATAATTGTAGATATATATACAGCTGATGATGTACCATTGTGCATCAGTTCGTCACAAAGGGGTCTGAAGATGAACTCGTCATGGAGTTTGAAACGCGTCATCATAGTGCGTGACACACTGAATTTGACCAAAAATATCAAACAATAAATAAAAAAAACATTTTTCTGATCTTTAGCCGAATATGATGTATCATACGATAAACTAACGTAAATTGTTATAATACACAGTAAGATCGACTAAAAACTAACCAAAAGTGGGCGGAATGGTACATTTGTATGGTATGTACCAGAAGGGGCGTGGTCATGTGAGCCATACGCAACTTCGTAAGTAATTTTGGGAAAATATTAACCCATGCAAAGTTTCAAAACAATTTGTTACGTCTGTTAAAAGTTATTGCGTAACAGCCGGACAGACAGAGAAACGGACAAGGATCAAACGACTTTAAAAGTCATGTATGGAATTTGATCTAAAGTCTATCCTTCTATATGTTAAACTTTTGGGTCGTATTAAATGATATATATCCTTCTACCCGTAGGATGAGGGGGAAGGGGGCGGCTCCGGGGAAGTTGGGGCGCTTGTTGTGATTTTTATAGCTTTCCCCACCCCATTTTTTGCTTGTGCTTATCTGAACCATTTAACGTTTCCGATTTCGGGGTAATCCCAAAATAAATCGACCCAATAAAAACATTTAGAAATTCATTCCCTTCGATTTTGATAAAATTTTATACATACATACACGTTGTTGCCGATACAATGCCGTTTGTTTTAGGTCGAAACTCCTCACGGTTCATGTTTTATAGCTGCTGCTGAATTTTGTGAAAAGAACTTACTAAGCTAAGTTCTTGTTGGAGTAACTTTTAAACTTTTTTACCTCCTCTTTAGAAATGAAGGACAAAAATTAATGGTTCTTGTGGGTCAAATACATTAAAATTTGAAAAAGTCTTTCGTCCTTGAATATCCTAGAAAAATATTCTTTGATTTTCTTCATTTTAAATATAAATATTACGCATACTTTTCTTTACAAGATGCGCAAATTTCAAGATGGCTTCTCCATGGGCTCAGAAAATATTGGCTTTTAATAGTGCAATTATCACATTATTCATACACTAAAGAATAATTTGTATGAGTTTTTTGTTTACATATGTGATCCGGTAAGTTAAAAGGGACCTATGCTCAGAAAATAAGTTTTGGAGAAAAACGACTTTGAAGTTAAAAAGTTGATTGATTTTTATCAAAAGTGTCTAATTTGAAGCTAATTTCTGCCAAAACTAATGCAGCTAGAAAGCTGTGGTTTGTTGTATTAGAAAGTGCGTGTTGTCTACTATAAGAATCACAAAAACGTAAAAATAGATTTTTTTCGTTTGTATTGCAAACAACACATATAAGAACATTAAGGGTTTTAGGTTAGGTTAGGTTAATTCGGCAGCCACGTTGAACACAGCGCACTTGGGTCCTAGTATGAGTCCCGTTGTGATACCATTTTAAGATTTTCGCACCAAATGTTCCTATTCTATTCGGCCAACGTCGCTGTCAAGCCATTTCATTGCTCTGATGAAGGCATGGATATTCCGCAAATCGCCTACGGATAGACAGGTTTTGTCTAGAAGTGTCCGATGGCCAAGCTTTTCGTATCTCAGGTCACCAAAAGCAGGGCAGTGACATAGAAGATGTTCCATTAAGGGATTTAAAAAAAACCAACATTTTTTTATATTCGTGCACCCTACTTTCTGTGCGACCCCATTTTTTGCCATTTTGTGATTTCGTGTCCTATTAAAACAAAACGCATATCGTTGTTCATATTTTGATAGTTCATAAGCGTCTATTTTGGAAATTGGATACAAGGCGTCAACAGCCAAATTTGCTTCAGCTAAATCGGACTAATGGTTCTCGAGTTATGTCAAACAAAAGAGACTAAAATGTGACAAATTTCCCTATACGATACTTACTAACTTCAAATCGATATTAAATTATTATGGCATGTAACTTGACAGAACGAATGATGCAGAACTTCTTCTTTTTGGGGCTAACTTTACGTGCAGTTCTCAGAATTGAGTCCCAAATCAAAATAAAGTTTTAGTGTTTTACAGTATTATCATCCCATTGTTAGTAAGTTTTTGAACCGACTAAGCCCCTATGTCAATTAATTTGACCAACTGTTTCGTCATGAGCCGAGTGAATATCACACCATACCATTTCGGTTGTCTAAACTATATTCGTGACAGTTTTTAATGTAGAATATGGATAGGTCATTGTTACTTTGAAACAAAAGTACACTTGAGTTGCGAAGAAAAAACAGTATTACAAGTTAAAAATCGTATATTCATTCTTATCGAGACCAAATTTTATTTAAAATCCTACTTAAATGTCACCCTCCTCAAATTAACACTTAATTGAGACATTTCTAACATTTAACTTACCTGCTTAATATCCGATTTATCTGAAATTGTCATTTGACACACCGCAAACTGCACCTGCTGTCCTTGATCTTTGGTCTGTTGCAAAACACATGACTGCTGGCGATTTCCTAGGCATTCCTTAGGGCCATGTTGGCAAAAGAATTGAGCACCACTATTCTGGGACTAAAGGAAATGTAACATGTAAGTAAATTTTGGTAATTCCTTAGAAAACGATAACACACCTGAGATTTACCAAATGGCACCAACGAAATGTCTATGAAATCTTTTAAGCCGCCATAATTGGGACCCAATTGACGATCCATAAAACGAATGCTGTCGGGACAAAGGGATTCATATAACACCAAAACTTTAAGCTGAAATTAACAAAGCAACAACAAATAATTGATTTCACACGAATATATAAAACTAATAATAAATAATTTGTGTAAAACATTACCTTTTCATTAGGGGAATTTTGTGTTAAAGTTGGGCACACCAGGCAGACAACCACTAAAGCTAAGAACAAAGACATATTTTGTGGACTCATCTTGGCGATATGATGAGACTTTTACTTGAGCCAACAAAACCAAACGGCAAAAAACACAAATCACTTTATATGTATGTATATTTAACACCTTTTCAATGTTGTTTGTGGTGATGCAAAAACTCTTCGGATATTCAATACTCTCCCTCTACAGTGTTGACGACTACTGACGTTGATCGAGTTCAAGCGACAGTTCCGCATTCAACTAATTTATATGTACAAATGGTTAGTTTGTTAGTTCACTTCGTCTGACTGGGAGTCGACTTGGGCTCAATCTGAATCTGAATAGATCAACAGTAGTGAGTGAGCACGGTAGTGCGTTCGTTGATCGCCGCCAATGATATCGTAAATTATTTCAATGATTTCTTCATCATTGTTGTTAATTTGTATTTTCATTACCAGTCACACACACCCTCTTTGTTGCCTCTTTGTTGTATGATACAATCACTATAAAGGCAGTGATTTTTTTTTATTATTTTAAATTTTGGTTTAAAACTAAAACTCCTGTCTAGTGCTTAAATTCTACAACCACAGTTTGGGATATTTTCACTCTTTTTTTGTCAATTGTAGCTAGTAGCGCTTAATGCTTTTGCCTTTGGAGACAAACGTTTTGTTATTGAGGCCCCAAATGTTTTAATCGAAATATTGAACTGTGAAAATAGCTTTGAATGGCCAAGAGAGGTGGCTTATGTATGTGAGTGTGTGGCTCATTCACATGGGTCTAGGTGTGTTGGTAAATGCTACCTTTTCTTTTTACTTTATCGAAATCCATACATTTGTTCATATGTATGTCTGCATGTTAGCTCTGTGGAGGAGGGCCAACTCTACTATTACACATGTGACTACAGATAAAAGCCATATTTTGGCTAATCATGAGAGTGTTTGTGGTGTTGTATGGAAATAGCTTTTTATGGTAACTTAAGCCGGTTTTAGCGCATTAGTCGTCCATCAATGTTTGAATTAGTTTTGTTTATATTTATTAACTCTTCATTAATTGATAGCATTTGCATTTAAACTTCAGTTATAACAGTAAATATGGTAAAATATACAAAAATATACGAAAAAAAAGTTTCTAACCTGTTTTATTTGTAACCTAATCAAAATATATTTTTGATACAAAGTAAGCATTTCTTTTTATTACATGGAAAACCGGAAAATTTACGGAGGAAATTAACGCTGAAGTTTCTGTTAGAAATGTTTTTATAAATAGTTAAAAAAAACAAGTCATCGATGCGCCGATCGATGTGTTTTTCTATTATTTTCCAGGAGAGCCAAAAAACTTCTTTATTTTCGAACATTTCTCATATATTCTACACATTACTGATATTATTAACTTCCAAACCAATCAAGATATTGCGAATTGAATTTAAGGGTCAGTGGACGACCACAAGAGCTTTACAAAAATACAAAAAAAATCGGAAATTTACACATAACTGATATTGTCGGCGCAGCGACGAAGTGTTTCATTGATTTTTTTTTAATTAAATTTTCTAAATATGAGAAAATAACGTACTTCTGACACCTGTCAGAGCACGGCTAACTGTGAGGAGCGAAACCTAAAACCCAGGCACGTCAGCTCAGAGCGAGAGGTACCCTGGTCAGCGTCTGACCCAGAATGGGCGGCTGCAATAAAATCCTGGCAGGAGGAGAAAACTGCGACGTGTTGCGCTGGGCTTGCAACCCGCCACCGACGTATAAACTATTGCAATGAAAAGAAGTAAGAAAAGAATAAAATGGACCCATCAAAATGTTGACGACCACCGCAAACGAATTAAGGACCATGATTTGAGGGTATGCACCTGGAATGTTAGAACACTGTATAGACCAGGTGCCTCTATCCAACTGGCGGAAGTCCTCGAAGAATACAATGCTGTCATAACCGCCTTACAGGAAATCCGGTGGACGGGACACGGGTGCTAACGCATGAAGACGTGCGACATCTACTATAGCGGCCATGCGAACAATCACAAGTTTGGTTGTGGATTTGTGGTTGGCAAGAGACTGCGACACCTAGTCTCAAGGTTCAACCCGGTGTGCGAACGTATAGCCACCATAAGAGTCAAAACAAAGTTATTCCACATAACACTTATATGTGCCCATGCTCCGACAGAAGAGAAAAGCGATGAGGACAAAGACGAGTTCTACGAGAGCCTAAAAAAATTATATGACCGTAGCCCCAGCCATGACATTAAAATAGGCAGGGAGACCGCATTTGAGCCTACCATCAGACTGATTGATTTCTCTGCGGCAAGAAATATGGTAGTCTGCAGCACTAGATTTGACCATAAAAATATTCATAAGGCAACATGGTTATTTCCAAATCAATTGACGAGTAATCAGATTGATCACGTAGTAGTGATCAGGGGTGCGAATATTGACTCCGATCACTTCCTTACCGCACTTCCTTAAGGTACGCACAAGGCTAAGAATGGCGAAAAACTTACGTAACCAGGCACAACAAAAGCTGGACATCGGACCACAGAGGTAGCGGACGCCTACTCCGACCATCTAACTCAACTGCTGCGGAATGCTCCAACCCCTGATAATATAACCTCGCAGTGACAAAATATAGATGACTCCTTAGAACGGGCTGCGAGAAGCGTACTTGGGTACTCAAAGCCGTCTCAAGAAGATGCCTGGTACGATGATGAATGTCGCAATGCCACGAGAGAGACGGTTGCTGCATACAGGGCGAAACTGCAGCCAATGGCAACGCGAGCAGTTTGTGAACGGAACAGGGAGAAGTGACGGACCCGGATAACGTTCTGAGGAAATGGAGAAATCATTTTACAAATGTATTGGATGCCGACACCACTCCAGAAGACCCCGCTCCAATCCATGACGATGGTGTTTATTGTCCGCCTCCGAGCCAGAGCGAGATACGTGTGGCAATCTCCCGCCTTAAAAACAACAAAGCTGCTGGAGCCGGTGGACTCCCTGCTGAAATGTTTTAGGATGGCGGCGAGGAGCTGAATAGGAGCATACATCAGCTCATGGAGAACATCTGGCTAGAGGAGAACATGCCCGGGGATTGGGGTCCTAGTCTGTTATGTCCTATATACAAGAAAGGAGATCGTAGTGAATGTAAGAACTATCGTGAAATAAGCCTATTACCAATTGCGTACAAGGCCCTTTCAAGCATATTGTGTGAACGTCTAAAGGCAATTGTAGAAAAACTAATTGAACCATATCAGTGCGGCTTAAAACCTGGCAAATCTACGACGGATCAAATACTCACCTTACGACAAATCCTGAAAAAAACCCATGAAAAGCAGATTGACACCTGCCACCTCTTTGTGGACTACAAAGCTGCCTTCGACTCTCCGATAAGGAATAGGCTTTATGAGGCCATGTCTGAGTTTGGTATTCCTGCAAAGCTAAGTCGATTTTGCAGATGTACCTTAGACAACACCAAATCCTCGGTTAGGATTGGTAAGGAGCACTCTGAACCATTCAATACAGAAAGAGGTCTCAGCCAGGGTGATAGCCAGTCCTGTACACTATTTAATATAGTTATGGAGAAGGTGATGAGAAAGGCTGGTGTCAACATGTCTGGCACAATATACCACAAGAGCCACATGCCACTAGCCTATGCCGATGATATAGACATCATTGGCCGAAATCTGCGGGATGTTACTGCAGTTTTCTCATCATTAGACAAAGAGTCGGCAAAAATGGGTTTAGCGGTCAACGAGGACAAAACAAAAATAATCATTTCGACGAACAAAGAGTCCTCTCGATGGGGACGCAGCGTCAACGTTGAAAATTGTTGTTTCGAGGTAGTAGATGAATTCACCTACCTCGGATCTTCCGTCAATAAGAGAAATAATGTCAGCCAAGAAATCAAGCGGAGAATAGGGCTCGCCAGCAGATGTTTCTACGGACTTCGGCAGCACTTTAGTAACACCATCTTATCTCGGAATACTAAGAAACAGCTTTACCAGGTGCTAATCTTACCCGTTCTTTTGTTACGACAACGGACATACAAAACCTGGGAGTATTCGAGAGAAAAGTACTCCGAAAAATATATGGACCTATCTGTGTCGACGGCAAGTTTCGCCATCGGATGAACCATGAGCTGTATGAGCTTTACCACGACATCGACGTAGCTAAAAGAGTCAGAATGCAACGACTTCGATGGCTGGAACATGTTGCCAGAATGGATGAAAATGATCCAGAGAGAAAGGTGTTTGAAGGCGAACCTGAAGGACGATGCAGAGCAGGCAGACCCAAACTCCGTTGGAAGGACCAAGTGGTAGGCGATGTGCCACCATCTGGTAGGACTAACTGGAGAACACACACAGAAGACCGAATCGTGTGGAATTCTTTAGTACTTCAGGCCTCAAATTTATGAACTACGTTCATAAGTTGTAATGGGCCACTGAAGTAAGTAAGTAGTAAATATTAAAATTTGTACCCACCTTCTTTGTCAACAATTAAGTAGGCTAAATGAAGTTAACAGATTTTTTATTAAAATAAAGTTACTTATGTATTACTTTTTGTCTGCTGGTGGAGCAAAAACGGTAAAAAATATGGACTTATTTTTATAGGAGGTACAATTAGGGGCAGCACAATGTGTCTTATTTTTTTTCGTAAAACAACTTTCAATGAACTCTTACCCTGGCAAAATTTGTAGGAATTCAGTGTACATACAAAGATTATATGTATGTAAAAGGGATCATATATCCTTTTACAAGATAAATTAACCTCAGTAGCCGGTTTAAAAGTTATGGGAGAAATATTAACTTTCCAAACAAGGTAATTTTGTATGGGAGGTGCCAGAAGGGGTGATCTGATATAGTCCATATTCATTTCTGATTACAAAAAAGATATGTATGAGAGACAATGGGGATGAGTTCTGTCATTTGTATGGGAGGTACCAGAACGGGTGTTTCAAATAATTAGGTTTTCTAAGGTTTCGCCTCCTAAAAAACTTAATTTCCCTTTACACCCCATGAAATTAGCTTCTCGCGTTGTTGTGAATTAACACGCTTTCTATTTTTATATTCACAACTAACGGCACCTACTTGTTTATCGACGAATGCGAACTTCACTGTTTGAGAAGCTCTTACTAGACATGCCGACTGACTCGACACTGATACTGCGAAGTTGCTGTCGACAACGTTCGAGGGGAGCCGACAATGAAAGAAATTTTGTTTTCTTTTTTTTTAAGATGACTAGAGCCAGGAGTTGAACCTGTGATCTCCCGCATGGTAGTCGCGTGTTCTAACCACTACGCCGGATTCGCCCCCTATCACAAAGTGTCCATTTGAAAGTTATGAGAAAAATATTAATTTTCCAAAAATAGGTCATTATGTATGGAAGGTACCAGAAGTCGTGAACGGATATAATCCATATTCATTCCTGAGTCCAATTTCCATAAGCGGACATCATACACAAAATTTGAGTGAATTCAGTGAACTTACAAAATACATAGATATGTTTGTAAAACTATGAAGGTCAGTTCGGTCATTTGTATGGGAGGTACAAGAAGGGGTGTCGCAAATGTTTCGGTTTTCTTAGGGTTTATCTACTATTGCAAGATATATAAACTGTCTAAATTCAAATATACTCCCATTAGTTCGTTATGAAAAATATTAATACTGGTAAGTTTTTATAGCGATCCGTTAAGATTTACTCGAGTTATCATGCTGACCAGCCATCCAGCCAGCCAGCCAAACAGACGGACATAGCTTAAAAAGTCTTAAAAAGTCCTGAAACGAATTTGGTCTTAAGAAACTTGGGGTCTAACTCGTCTCCTTTTATGCGTTACACTTGTTGCGTATCATCCCTAAGGGTGATGGTATAAAAATCACTATTGGTATATATTAAAATTTACTTGTATGACAAAAAAGTACTTTTGTAGCATCAAAATATACTTTTGTTGTCGAAAATATACCGTATTGCACCGAAAACGTCTTTAATGTATCGAAAAGTACTGTTATTGTACCGTACCAAAAATTATTTGTATCATCCAACAAAATATTTATACATCACCAAAGGAACTACTATTGTACTAAAATTTAATTTTATTGTTCTAAAAGGTACTTTATTGCATCAAAATTTGTATATATTGTGTCAAAAAGTACTTTTATTGTACTATAATGTACTTTTGTTGAACCAAAATATGTTTTGTATTGTACCTTTATTGTACGAAAATGTAATTTTATTACTTTCATTGTACCTTCATATAAAATAGTTTTATTGTACCAAAAAAATACTTTTTTTGTATTAAAGTCTTTTGTTATATCAAAAAGTACTTTCGTTGTACCAAAAAGAACTTAAAAATTTATTTTATTGCACCAAAAAGTACTTAAAAAGTAATTTTATTATATCAAAAAGTACTTTTACTGTACCATAAGTGCTCATATTTTACTAAAAAGTACTTTTTTGTGTCAGAGTTTTTTGTTGCATATAAAGGTACTTTAATTGTATCAAGAAGTAATTTTATTGTATCAAAAAATACTTTTGTTGTAACAAAATCACTTTTAGTAAACCAAAAGTACAAGTACAAAAGTACTTTTATTTTATCAAAAAGTAGTTTTATTGTATCAAAAAACTCTTAAAAAGTCCTTTTTTGTACCAAAAGTGTAATACTTACATTGTACCGATAAGTACTTTTTTGTATCAGAAAGTTTTTTGTTGCATGCCAAAGTACTTTAATTGTATCAAGAAGTACTTTTATTGTACCAATAAGTATTTTTGTTGTATTAAAATTTACTCTTATTGTACCACCTAATGTACTTTTATTTTACATAAAGTACTTTTATTGTACCAATAAGAACTTTTGTGGTATTAAAAGTACTTATATTTTACCAAAATATAATTTCATTGTACCAAAAAGTAAATTTTTGTATCGAAAAATGCTTTTGTTATATCAGAAATTACTTTTACTGTACTAATCATTAGTTTTATTTTTTCTAAATGTACTTATCGTACCAAAATGTACTTTTATTGCATAGAAAGTTTCTATATTCTATCAGAAACTAACTTTTATTGTACCAAATTTGAATTGTATTGTACAAAAATGTACTTTTATTGTAGAAAACGAACTTTTTGGTATCAAAAAAGTAATTTTTTGTAACAAAGTACTTCTATTTAATTTAAATTAAGTCATTTTTTAACTATAAATATACATTAACAATATTTTTTCAAACTAAAACAACAAATATTTTCAAAATTTAAAATATTTTTTGTCTTATAATAAAGCTAAATATAAATAAAAAGTTTCAAAATAATACAACAAAAGAATTTTAATAGTAAAAAGTGTACCCTGATAAAAAAAATTTTATTAAAAATAAAATAATAAGAACATTTTTAATATTAATAAAAACAAAAATATCATTAAATGTTACAATATTTAAACTCATTAAATTGCATGAAATTTTTCAAATTAAAAACCTTATTTCAAAATTTATTTTCAATTAGTAATATATGTTTTTATCCAATAAAGCGCATAACAATTTAAATTTCAAACAAAACAAAAAAAAATTGGCCAAAAAAATATTCCCGGAGAAATATTACATTACAAAAAATTAAATCTGTAAATCAAAAAATACAAAAAAAATTATTTTGTGGATTTATTTTATATTTTTTACAATAATATTTATTTTTATTTTGTAATGTCAATTATTGAGTATAAGAATACATATTTTCGAATTAGTTTCTCCTTGTGAGATTTTCAAAAAGTTATTGATTTAACAAAAATAATACTTAGAAATCGTTATGGATAACCGTTTACCTCATTGTGAATAAATTATTTACGCTCACAATAACCACATTGCCGTTATACAGCCCTGTCTTCTTGCAGTACAAAAATACCTATACAAAGCATATTCTGCACTGGCAATACCCTATCACAAACAGCTGTTTAACAAAAAAAAATAAAAATATTATTGTTATCAAGAAAAGGGCGTCAGATTAGAGCAAATAATACTAAAGGACAAGAAAAACACAAACATTTGGTAAAATTCGCAAACTTTCAGCTGATCAAAAATTCCGCAACTAAATCAACAACATGAAAAAGAAGGTGAGCTAATGAAATTCTTGCAAATACTACCGAAATTACTCTATGAAACATGTTCATCTTTTAAGGTTTTACTTATGGGCAAAAGTGGTTCAGGCAAGACCAGTATGCGTTCTATAATATTTGCCAATTATATAGCCAGAGATACTACCCGTTTGGGGGCGACAAGTAAGATGTTAAACAGTAGTACCAGCTGTAAATCTTAAACGGCGTTTAACCTTAATGCATTGTGCTTTTTCAGTTGATGTGGAACATTCCCATGTCCGTTTCTTGGGTAACCTAGTGTTGAACCTTTGGGATTGTGGCGGCCAAGAGGGCTTTATGTCACAATATTTCGCCTCCCAGCGTGATAATATCTTCCGCAATGTCGAAGTTTTAATTTATGTTTTCGATGTGGAAAGTCGTGAATTAGAACGAGATGTTCACTATTACCAGTCATGTTTGGAAGCTTTGCTTCAGGTAAGTTGTTATCCGTAGTATTGTTGTTAATTATATTGTTTATGAAAATGTTCGGTTTTGGATTACAGAATTCTCCTGATGCTAAGATATTTTGTTTAATACATAAAATGGATTTAGTTGCAGAGGAACAAAGAGAGACTTTGTTTAAGGATCGCGAGGATGATCTTATAAGACTTTCGAGACCTGGCAATGTTACTTGTTTTAGAACAAGTATTTGGGATGAAACTTTGTACAGGTAAGAAGAATAGTTTTAAGGATGATTTAACATTAAAAGAGTTAAGCTTTGAACTAATTGGGAATTAACGAACCAAAACGACGTTCTATGTGGTAATTTTTTTTACTATTAATGAGAAGTAATTTGAAAAGGAAATGGATGTATTTTTTGTTATTGAAAAAAAAAACGTGTAATGTTCTTGTCTAGCTCTCTACGGACATATAGGCAAGGGCAACTTTAAACAATGCTAAAGATGTTCTTATTACTGACTCAACTAATTTAAATGAGAAAAAACCTCGAAAGTTGAACTATATGAGACGCTGTTTTCTTCTATAAATATAACCAATTTGATGGCACAACAACATCTAAAATATCTCTTGACATTATTACATGGCCGAACGAGTAACGATAAATTTAAAAACTGTATAAAGAGTTATCATCCCAGCAACAGCCTTCAGTAGCTACAACATACAACAACAACAATTGGTCTGTGGCGAACTTTACAACGCTATAGTGCTCAGCGATGTAAGCTACACTCAGATAGGGGTCCAGAATGCGGCCTTAAGAATGGCCGGATCCTCATTTCCTTGGAAGTACATCTGCTTGAAGAGGCTAAGGTGTTTTCAGTACGTGCTCACAACAATTTAATGTGCAAGCAGTATTTGCTGGGAAGCGACCGGAGAAACTAACCTCATTACCAACTTCTTGAATTGGGAAGAGATGATCATCGTAAACTGCGACATATGTGACATACCTATGCAACGTTGTAAACCTAACGTAGCAAAATTGATAAAAATTATCCATGCAAAATAAATATTTAATAATTCGAATAATCAATAAATTTTAAATTCTTGTCAAAATAATCATATGAAAACTATAGATAAATTCGAA
The DNA here is from genome assembly GCA_964034835.1 of Muscina levida. Taxonomy (NCBI): domain Eukaryota; kingdom Metazoa; phylum Arthropoda; class Insecta; order Diptera; family Muscidae; genus Muscina; species Muscina levida. The sequence goes on from OZ035880.1 coordinate 24,933,306, forward strand.
ATACATCCATAAAAAAAATTGTCGGAACAGCCGCGGTCCTTTCTTCAAAGTCAACAATACTGTGAGTAACGTTTATATAAAAGTGAACCAATTTCTTTTATATAAAAAACAGATCGATGCCTAATGAAAATTATCTCTCCGTTTGATTTTTTAAACTAGACTCAATTGGACTTAGCAAGTCCTAAAAATAAGCTTGAGGATTAAATTTTTTCTCAAATAGGAGATGTTGCGACATTTCATACTTTAGAGATGTTTTACTTACTGGGCTCAAATTGAGCCAAATTCTCCAAACATGTGTCCAGCTTGCGTTCTTATCCCACATACGACTATACACTTGCTTTAATGCCCTACCAACCTCAATCACCTTGTCCTCGATTAATTTTTGTTGTTGTAACAGCTGGAGATACTCAATCGGGCATGTAATCCGATTATCATACGATCATTGTTGGCAATGACTACGACGGCTGGGACATGTTGCCAGAATGGATATAAATGATCCAGCGAGTAAGGTGTTTGATGGCCAACCTGAAGGACGACGCAGGGAGAACCAAACTGCGTTGGAAGGACCAAGTGGTAGGCGACGTACCACCATCTGGTAGGACTAACTGGAGAACACATGTAGAAGACCGAAGCGTGTGGAATTCTTTAGTACTTCAGGCCTCAAATTTATGAACTACGTTCGCAAGTTGTAATGGGCCACTTATATAAGTAAGTAAGTTAGCATTGTTAGCAACTCTGTTTCGTTCCTTTGTAGATATCAAGGTGTGTGTCAAGGTTTGCTAGTTATTGTTTTTGAGTTTTAACCATCATTTTCTTCCAATAGATAGCGCCAGCTGGTTTTATTGATTTATTTTTAAGATGTTGATAAATCTTCTCCTTTTGTCCTTGGTCCTTGCGAAATCTGGATTTTTTTGTAGTGTAAGCATCTAGGATGAGTTTTGTTGGCTGGAGAAGTCGAAAGTATTTGAAATTTATTTTTTCACTGATGTTGATGCTAGTGTCCCGGCCGGGAATAGAACCCGGCACCTTCGGATTGCAAATCTACATCGCTTCCACTGAGCTATCAAATCTCTTTGGCCTAATCTCTTGTCGTTTCGCTTAGAATTAATTTTTAAAACTATTGGTCCCATTACATGAAAAGAAAATAATGTAAAAATCTGGTTATAGTCCTTGATATTAACAAAGGAACAAATGGAAGTGTCAGGTCAATAACAAATTCATGTTATTAATAATACATGTCGTAACGAAGTTTCAAAAAAGGCCATAACTTTCATCATAGTCTCAGAACAATAATGTGCTAATCTTATGGTAATTAGAATCGTTTGTAAAAACTTCTTTAATATGTATTTTTCATCTATACAAAATGTCCTTTTCTTTAGTTTTCTTGTTTGCAAATTTTCTTACTTTCTCACATTACTTCTCCTTTCAGAGCCTGGTCCAGCATTGTGACAATGCTTATACCCAATGTGGCCGCACTGGAAAATTCCCTTACGCACTTTGCCAATGTCATTGAAGCCGACGAAGTTTTACTCTTCGAAAAGGCCACATTTCTGGTGATATCACATTGTCAGAGCAAAAAGAATCGTGATTCACATCGATTCGAAAAAGTCTCCAATATCATTAAACAATTTAAGTTGAGTTGTTCCAAACTGGGTGGTAAATTTCATTCGATTGAAGTGCGCAACAGTGCCTTTGCTGCTTTCATTGATACCTTTACAAGTAACACGTATGTAATGGTCGTTATGTCGGATCCCACCATACCCTCGGAGGCGACATTGGTGAATATACGCAATGCTCGCAAATATTTTGAAGAATTGGAGAATCCCAATACAAATGCTGTAAATCATCGTCAATATCATTGAGCTATGTAAATGAGAGTACAAGATGGAAGGAGGTGGGTGATAGCAAAGTAAAGATAAAGTTCCATAAATTCGTATTTTGTTTTTTGTACTTGTAAATTTTGTTTTGTTAAATCTGTTCGTTGATCATGGAAGCGGCGGCTCACATAGCAATTAAGCTTTAAATAAAAATGTAATTTGCTTTAAAATTTGTACAAATGACAATTTGTGTGTAAGCGGGTGTTTTTGAAATAGCTGTGGCTTAACGAACATTTCAAACGCCATAGTGGCAATTATTTGAACTAAAATTTAAAACTATAAAATAGTATTGCGGATTTTCTATATATCTACAACAAAAGCCAATTGTTATTCAAGTTTCGTTTGCATATTTGCATTTATTATAAATCTAAACAAAATCTCGGTTTTTTTGTTTTACAAGGAATACATTAAATTTTCAATTACAATTACAAAATTTTTTTTAACTTTATAGTACATATACAAATATATTCTTATAATACAATAAACATTTAATGAAAGAAATTTCTCTAACAAAATGGTCCCTTAGTGTTGTGTTTGTTATTCACTTATATCACAGTTAAATGCGTTGCCTGGCTGGTTGGTTTGTTCTGTACGGTGGGTGTTGCGTTCATCTTAACACCTTCCTTTGCATCATGAATAAAACCTGCGTATCTCGGTTGTGAGTTTCTCCACACTCTCTTCATCGACGGCTACAAAACGTTTTGAACCACGACTAAAGTAATAAATGTCACCGGTGTAAATGTCAAACCACAGGGCATGAATATGCAAATCATGCGATTCGAGACGCTTCTTTAAGAAACCATACGATGCTATGTTGGACATTTGCTCCAGTGTGTTTATTTGCGATAGTTTATCTTCGACGGCAAATTTATTTTCCGGATCAATGTAGGCGACAAATCGTCGCATTGGCGTTTCGGAGGAGAAACTTAAAGGTTCACACATGCCGCTGTCCTTCCATTCAGTAAATTTATTAAGGCTGGTGGTGGCGTGGGTGCAAAGCCAAGACCTGAGGGGGGATAGTCGGCGATTGCGCTGTAATGGAGAAAGGAAGGAATATCAAATAGTTATAGCTTAAGAGGGAGTTAATTATTGTAAATAAAGATGCAAATTGTGCTGTACAAAAATATCATATACATATATAGCAAATCTGCCAATTCGGTTATGTAATGAATAAAATGAAATAAATAAATAAATAAAAATGTTGTTAAATTAAAAAATATCTATCTGAATGGTTAAAAATGGATCAGTAAATCGTCGCAGCGCCGACCAAATCAGTTATATGTAACTTTTCAAAATTTTTTTTATTGAATATTCGACTTGAAAATCTCCTTTGCGATATCTTGATTTGTTTAAAAGTTATTAATATCAGTAAGTGTATGAGAAATGTTTCAAAATAAAATAGTTTTTTAGCTCTCCTGAAAAGTAATTGAAAAACATATGAACGTTTCTGTCGGCGCAGCGACGAATTAGTTAGATGAAGTTTTTAGTTTAACTATCTGAGTTCCTTTCTTGCTTTAGTGAATTTCCGGTATCAGATGTCAACAATGAAATTGAACGATTTTTTGTTGAACATTTAAATCTATATATCTATGTCGACGATAAGGTCAAGTATATCGTCCCTATTTCGAGAACAGTGCCTTAAAATCGAACTTTAAAACATTAAAACTTTCTACAAAAATGCTGCTTAGAAAATTTTACTTGGGGTGCCAAAAGATATCACCAACTTTTACTAAACATTTTGTCTTTTTTCAAAGCACTGTGTGAACAGGCAAAATGTCGTTGAATTCAATACATTTTCCTTTCTTCAAAACATTCTATTGATAACTTAAGTCTTACTATCTTTCTTTATATCTCGAAAACTAGCACAAACCTAAAAAAAAACGTTATTTCCAGTTAATAAATGTCCTCAACTACAATTATTAAATTCTATCCTTAATCCCTGGCAGTAAATAAGTGTCAAATGCAACTTAATATTTGCTGCTGTATGTTTTTTATTTCTAATTTTTTTTGTAACCAACATTCCTTCATCTCTCTTACCTTCGAAGCAAACTCTGGATCTCTTAGTTCGTACAGTAAATTCATGGCCTTACAATCACTATGGCCACACACAATGATATGTCGGATATCGTTGACGACACAGCCCAGCTCTAGGGCAGCCGGTTCACAGCTATAGTGCTCATCCTGGAAATGTTGAGCGTGTGGTATTAAATTGCCAGCATTACGCACTGAAAAAGAGAAAGCGAAAGCAAACATGATAATAAATAAATATTGTAATTGCAATTTCTTTTAACACTTGCGCACACCCACCCACAAACATATCTCCGACATGGGTGTCCGTATATCTGGTGGGTATCATCCGACTGTCCATGCAAGTGAAAAATACGGCCTTGGGCTGTAAATATATGTATATGGAGTAGAAAGAAGAAAAAAAAACAAATACAATAAGATAATTATACTAACAAATTTATTAGGTTTCTATCGTCATTTGTGGTAATCAACACCATATATGGGGTTAATAGGGTAGACATAGCGACATTCTTGGCTGAAAAGTTTGTGTGAGTATTCACTGAAAGGGGCTATCATTGATAAAGCTTTGAGGTTATATGTATGAACATTTAGTTTAACACAACTTTTGATATGCGGAAAAGTTTCAGAGATATAATGGGAATTTAAGATAGCATTTATATTTTTTATTTTTATTCAAAAGTATTATTGAAAGATACAAGGTTATTCATTCGCGTGGTCAGAACTCACGACAATCATTTGATCGGTGGCACCCTTGATGTTGTTTGGAGAGAAATTTTCGAATCTTTCTTAAAAATCGAAGTCTTAAGTAAATTGCAGGATTATTTTTATATATATATTTTCAAAGTTTTTAATATTTGTAATATTTTTAGTATTTTCAATGTTTTTAATATTTTTAGTATTTTTAATATTTTCAACTTTTTTCAAGTACAAATATTTTTATTTTTTTAAATTTAAAATATTTTTCAATGTTTTGAATATTTAAAACTTTTGTATTGAAAATATTATTGTTTCTATATATTTTTATATATCACTAGCTGACCCGGCAAACGTTGTTTTGCCATGTATGTTATTTCGAGCCGTTTCGGAGGAGTTCAATCACGCACCCCGTGACACGAGAATTTTTTATATATAGATATAATATAATTGTTAAAAAAAAAACTTTTCTGATCGTAAGGCGAATTTGATGTATCATAATATATATAATATTATATAATATGTTTTTTTATATTTTCTATATTTTTATTATTCTAAGAAACTTTTTACCCTGCACGCAAAGAACGAAGGGTATATCTAGACAAAAATAACTTATCTTTTTTGCGGTATATCAAAAATAAAATATGTGCCCTCACCCTTAGGGTTGAGGGTATACTTTATCATTTGATACGAGAAAAAGTGTAAAGAATAAAAGGAGACGTGTTAGATCCAAAGTATCTAAAGACCAAATTCGTTGTAAGACTTTTAAAGGCGATTGGGACTTGTCTTGGCTGGTGGTAAGGATAACTCGAGTAAACCTTAAGTGATCCTTATGAAAGTTTACCAGTAATATTTTTTTCACCTTATAATTTATATTTCTTCTATAAATTCCATACGGCCAACTGGAGAATACTTGAATTTGGTCAGGTATTTTTCTTTGCATTAGTTAACAAACTCTTAGAAAACCGAAAAAATTTGCGACACCCTTCTGGCCCTCCCACAAATCTATAGATTTACGATATCTAATTTTTCCGTACCACCGAAAGTCCTTCCTCCAAGAAGGCAAATAATAGTACATAATAGTTAATGCATTTCAATAACTTGACAGATAAATAAGGTATTATCAATCAGTTATTCTTCTTTTTCTTCTTAATTGGCAGCGGCAAAATAAATGTATCTTTCAGTAGCCGCAAGTAGAAAAGAATTCCAAGCTCCTCGATCTTTTGCGTTCCGTTTATAGTTAGTCACACCAAGTGTAGATAACAGCTTTTTCACCTGGTCCATCCAACGAAGTTTTAATCGGAACATTTTCATCCATTCCTACAACGTATTCAAGCCAGGGCATTCGGTCAATTTCAACGCGCTTGACTACGTCGATATCGTTGTACAGCTCATACAGCTCGTGGTTCATTCGACGACGATACTCGCCGTAAAAGATGAATGGATCCAAATACTTTGCGAAGTATCTTTCTTTCGAAGACTCCTAGAATGGATTGATCCGCTTGGGTCATTACTCAGAATTCTGCGTTGTAAACAGAGAGCTGTTCTTCGAGACAGCGCTTTGTCATTAAATCGCTTGCTTAGCGCATAGTAGCAGCGGTTTGCGATCAATACTCGTCTTTTGATTTCCAGGCTGACAATATAATTTTTGTTTATGGCGGAGCCAAGGTAGACAAAATAGTCTACCACTTAAAAATTAGCATGTGCCTTTTGTTGAAGATGGTACCATTTCTGTTTACTGCATCCTTTCGCATAGTGTGAATATATGGTCAGTGTTCCTGGTAAGGTCCAATCTAGTTCGCCAGAATGGGCTTTAGCCTTGGATCGCCTTTCTTAAGCACAGGATATATAACACTCAGATTCCAATCATTGCTCTGCCGGTAGTCCATCGGCTCCAGTAACGTTATTATTTTTAAGCCTTGCGATCGCTGTGCTTATTACGTTTTGGCTGGGTGGTGGACATTCTATTCGTCACTTATGCTCCCGTCGGGAACGAGTAGAGATCGAAAGTGTTCCCTTCATATTTACAACACACTATGAGTGTCTGTGACCAGATTTCCGTTTCTGTCCTTACAGGTGAGGATCCCTGTTCCAATACCTTTGATTTTAACCTGTGGGTAGAAATTTCGGGCTTCATCTCTATCCCTGTAGTTTTCGATATCCTGGCTCTGTTTTTTCTTCCACAGACGCTTTTTCCGCCTGAACAGGCGTATCGTCTCCCTTCTCTTCTCATTATAACGCTCCTTCACCGCAAGCGTCGCCATTGGCTGCACTTTTGCCATGTATGCAGCATCCATTTCGCGACATTCTTCATCGTACCAGGGCTTGACTGAGCGTGGTTTTTCATAACCCAGCACGGTCGTTGCGGCAGTGGTCACAGAATTCGCAATATGCTGGCACTGTGTGTCGGGAACATCAGAACTAGGGGGATTTGTTTGAAGTAATTGAGAGAGTTTGTTGGAGTAGGCATTGGCTATCTCTATGTTCGTAACTTGGCTGCAACTAGGTGGTGGTCCGAGTTGATATTTGCATCGCGCATCACACGTATGTCCATAACACTTGAGACATAGCTTCCATCAATTACCACGTGATCATTTTGATTCTTGTATTTTGATCGGAAAATAACCAGGTTGCCTTGTGGATATCTTTATGCGGGAATCTGGGTCCACCCACAACCATTATTCTTGCCGATGCGAAACGTACCTGTTTGAATCCGTTATCGAAGGTGTTGTTGTGTAGACTAAATTTTCCGACTGCTGAAAAAAGAGCATCTTCCCTTCCTATTTTAGCATTCAAACTTCCAGAACAATTTTAATGTTATGTGCAGGGCAGCGGTCATATATTTTCTCCAAGCGCTCATAGAATGCATTTTTAATGTCATCGCCTTTGTCTTCCGTCGAGGAGTGTACACAAATCGGTCACTCACATGGTTAAACCGCGAGACCCGGCGTCAAAGTCTCTTGCCGACTATGAAACCACATCCGAATTCGTGTCTTTCTGCATGGCAGCTGTAAAAGATGTCACAGTTCTTTCGTCGTGTGCATTCCTGTCCCATCCAGCTCATTTCCTGTATGGCGGTGATGTTAGCCTTGTATTTGTCGAGGACATCCGCCAGTTGGAGAGAGGCACCATCTCAGTATAGATTTCGGACATTGCAGGTGCATATCCTTAAATCATGGTCCTTTTAACGTTTGCGGGGGTCGTCAACATTTAAGGGGGGTTCTTGTTTTATTTATTCTTCGTGTTTTTATAATAAATTTTGTTTAAGGAGAGTGGCTTATTAGGCCACCGCTCCCGATCCTAGTTTCTTAGGGCTGCCAAAGCCACTAGGAGAGCCTGTGTTGAGCTTCAGTAACTTCTGTTACCTACTTCCTAAGACGCATCGGTGGTAGCATGCCGATTAGGTTACTCAACGTTTCGCCTTCTAACTCTAGCTAACTTCTAAGCGGTTGCTTTAAAGTAATTGCCCGGGGAATACTTGGGGAATACTTGGTCTAAGACCGGAAGTAGTTAGCTGCTTGGACAGTGCCACAAAGGAATCGATTCCGGTCACTCCCAAGTCAGTGACAATCAGTAACTTTCAACCTCTGGGCCAAGTCCCATCCCCAAATTTTACATTAATTGCTAAATATATAGCACGCAACGTCAACTTGCTAATAAAACACAATCATACTCTTATTCCCCCGCTTGTTCGGCAAAACTACAATAGTCGTAAAAGCATACTCTTTCTAAATAACAAAACCAACATTAGGGTATTCTAATAAAATTGTGGCTAAAAACTTCTTCAAACTTAAAAAATAGTGAAAAAATCCGAAAAGTATGAATTATTGAGGTTAAACAAGACATTTATAGGAAGATATCTATATATAAATATATTTCGTTGGAAATGTCTAAGATTGTTCTTTCAAAAACAGTCAACAAATCAAACAAAAAAATCTGAAAACCCGGATTTTCACCGTAAATCAAGATTTTGGGGATGTAAGGGAATTTTTGTATACATAATCATATTGTACTCAACCAGACCTACACCATACACTATGTCACTTCCCAACTTCCTTAAATTTTTTCCATTCTCTAGTAGTATATTTTTAACGAACTAGTTCACTCCACCTCATTATCTATTTCATCATATAATTGGTATCGACGAAAGTTATTACGAATTACAATTAGTGTTTTCGTCAATGGTTGGCAAGCGATAGGGTGGCGATAGTATACCTCCTATGGCATCCCAATGTTAAAATCGTCAATCAAACGTATGGCGAGTATATTGATGAGTAAGTACTGTGTCATTCCTGGTAATCGATGGTATCATTACATACGTAATGCTTACCAGAACATGCGGGCCATTACCACATTATCGCACATTTAGAGGGCAATGACCTATACTTGCATACATTTTTTAGCTTCACTCAAAAATCGTTTGATATCGAAAATTTGATGTGTAAGTTTTATAACAGAAATAAATTGCTTCATAAGTATTTGTTTAAACTTCAGTGTTTTACATTTTTCTTTCACTTGTTTTATTTTTAATATTAACACATTTTATAAATTATCTCCTTATTTAATCACAATTAAGATTCTCGTTATTATTTTTATATATATTTGTGTGTCTTCGAGTCGCATTTAACTTTTTCGTACTTTGGACGTTAATGTTAATGTGAAACCTTTATACATATTTTATACGTACAAATATATGTGCTTAAAAAACAGGCATAAAATATTTCCGCTTGTCTGGCTTAGCTTTCGAAAAACAAACGGTTTAAACAAACGATCCAATGACTGATAATAAATGTAAAATATTTTGATAAAATCAGTCATAGGTTTTTAACAATTTTATTTGAATATTTATTGTGTTTTGTTGTAAATTCTCGTTCATTTGATGTAATATCAAATGTAATAACAAAAAAATGTTAACACGTGAGTGAGAAAGAGAAATGTGCAAAAAATATTTCAACAAGTTTTTGCGCTACACACTTTCGTTGGTTAGTAATGCTCGACATCAGATTTAAAACTGATATTTACTATCAAAATTTTACATATTTTGTGCAAAACATATAAAATATATATTTAGCATCTATCAAAACTAAATTTGTTGCTAAATTTATGCCAACCATCCTATTAATATTATAAATGTGAATGTCTGTCTGTTTGTTTGTTTGTTTGTATGTTTGTTGCTCAATCACGCCTAAACTGCCGAACCGATTTTAATAAAATTTGGAAGACAGTTAGTGTACGATATGGAAATTCCCGTAGGCTATAATTATTTTAATTTTTGACCCTATGGGCGGCGTGGGCGTGGCAAAACTTTTTTTCGAGCTAGGCAGATAAAATTTGATACACAGATAGTACTGGACAACACGAATATGAATATGTAGACGAAATTTGAATTTTGGAACGAATGGGCGGAGTGGGCATGGCAAAACTTTTTTTAGAGCTAGACAGGCAAAATTTGATACCCAGATAGTACTCGACAACACGAATATGAATATGCAGACGAAATTTAAATTTTTGACCCAATGGGCGCAGTGGGCGTGGCAAAACTTTTTTAGAGCTAGAGAGATAAAATTTGATACCCAGATAGTACTCGACAACACGAATATGAAAATGCAGACGAAATTTTTATTTTTGGATACAATGGGCATAGTGGGCTTGGCAAAACTTTTTTCAAGCTAGAGAGATACAATTTGATACCCAAACAGTGCTCGACAACACTAATTCGAATATGCAGACCAAATTTTAATTTGGACCGACCCAATGGGCTTGGTGGGGGTGGAAATACATTATTTTAGAGCTAGAGATACAATATGATGCCCTGATAGTACTCGACAACACGAATATGAATTTGCAGACGAAATTTTAATTTTGGCCCAATTAGCGAAGTAAGCGTGGCAAAACTTTTTTTAGAGATGGGTGGATTTTACGTAGCCAATTCGTATTTTAGTCCTAGAGGGACATTTTCTGACCAAATTTGTATTTTTAATCTGTGGGTGAAGGGCGTGGCAAAGCTGTATTTTAGCCCTAAAAAGATTAGATACACATACATATATTACTTGGCACTACAATTACAAATTCTATGCCCAACAATTACTTAAATCGAACCTTAGTCATAGAAAAATAGAATTTGGAATTGCAGACGACAATTTCGATATTTTTATCCTAGAGACATGAAATTTGGTGTACAGATAGTACTCGATCAGCGGGCGAATGGTCATAGTGAGATATATCATTCGACACAATAAAACGTTGTTGATTGGACTGGTTTGGGAGTTACTTGGGGTAACGAAATGTTTACCGAGGGCATAAGATCAACGCTTAAAATTATCCCATTATGAAGCAAGCCATACTTATTATTGTCGAGTTAAGGAAACGTTGCCAAAGTATGTTTGAGTGGCATACATACAGCTTTTATAAATGTGAGCTAATTTAAATTGATATTTGTGTATTATATTAAGTTGGTTTTGTAATATTAGTCAATTATGCAATAGCGAAGCATTGCCGGGTCCACTTGTGAAATATAAAACTTTAACGATGAAACAGAGAAAATTAAGATGGCTGTGACAGGACACTAACCTATGTCAATCGCGCATTATAGTTGCGCGTTATACCCTTCATGGTGGATTCCAAAAAAGACTTTCCAAAAATGACATATTTTGCATAAAGTAATCAACTAAAGTCCCAACATTAAGACCAATTAATAGAGTGTAACAAATTTGACTTATACCGACTACAAAAAATAGGACTTACTCAATATTAAATACGAATGACGATTCAGAGTGCAGTTATCAAATATATGTACAAACCGCATTTGAAAAGTAAACTAAACCTGAATGTTTACAAACAAAACAATCTGTTGCAATTGCTCCAAAACGAGTTGCAACTTTAGCTTTACTAAAAAAGGGCAATAGCCTCCAAAAAAACTTAGTGCAATTTTAGCTTTAGATTAATAAAACTTTTATAATCATAGTACCTACATATATAGTGTTTAATATTTTTAGCAGCACAACGATCACATTGCCGGCACAAACTATGGCCGTGGAAAGTTTATGTGTACACTCACCTCTGGGTTATCACGAACTTTCTGAAATTCTCGTACCATTTGCTCACGTGTTGTGCTGCGATAACGCATGATACCACGCAAAATACGTTCCATTCCTACAGGTGACGTTTGTTTACTTTTCTTAGGACTGGGTCAAAAATTGAAAAGAACACAAGTTCCTATGGTTTTTTTTCCAGCCCACCAAAAAATTCACGTTTCTTGTTTTCTTCCGTCTGCACTTTGAACAGCCTTGAAAACGTGAGTTCAGACTTTTAGTTTTTTTTTTTGATTATTAATAACACATACTTTTTTTTCTTGTCTAATGTTAATAATAAATATCAATCGCACATTGCGCGTTTTTTTTTTTTGCTTTTTAAATTTATGTACAACAACAATCTGGGAGTAGTTAAACACACACCTCCTCTTGTATAGCCCTAGACGCCAATAATTATTTGTTTATTTCAAATTAATTTTTTTTTCACATTCTCGAGATTTACGTGTCTCGCGAACGCCTAATGAATGCAAACTAAACTGCGAGTGGAGCTCTGACGATTGCTGTGTCAGCGACAAACCCACTCGCACAGGGCTGTAGTAATGGGGATACAAATTCAATTGCGAAAACATTGAGATATGAGCGATATGAGTTTATTCATGCATACGCAAGAGTATGAGCAACAAGGCGGAGCTCTCTTAAACCCCAACTATTCAAATAGGCAATTCTCTTGTTTATGAGGGAGCTCCAAACTCTCGTATTGGATACCAGTAGAATTGCCATAAATATTGCGATTGTCCATAAGTGGGATACTTAAAAGGGGGAAGTTATATATTTGGGCTATTCCATGACAAACCGTTAGATTCTGTTCTGAATAAGAAAAATAATTGAATTTATGTATATTAAATATAGTAATTGAAAATTGCTGAAATATTAAAAAAAAAAATTGCCAAACGGAATACTTATATTATTTTAAAAGTATGTATGTATTTCATAATCATTTGAAAATAAATATTGTGGAAGTAATAGTTTTAATAATATCTTTATGATGTATTTCATATCAAAACCGATATTCATTGAAGCCGACCCTCTCAGATTTTACTGAAATTTTGCATACAGCTAGATTTTACCTATAGCAACACAACCTCATATTTAGAAATTGCATATTTGAAAACATGTGGGCGTGGCAAGGTATCGAAATATTTGAAAAATGACGGTAATAGGTACTTTTAAGCTGCGATTACTATGGAATGACTCAACCATTAGAATGGTATATAAATCAGCTTTCCGATTTGAAAGATCTTGGTGCCATTAGAAGGGTATATAAGTCAGATTTCGAAAACATGCACTGTAAAAATTTTATGTTACACTGAAAATTTTTTTTTTGCAAAAAATAAAAGTTTAAACTTGGAAAACACTTCGAAGATCAAGTCTTTTTTCCAAAAAAAAAATATTTTTAGATAGGTCTATTTAATATATATAACATATCTAAAAACAGATGGGGTTTTTCTTATTTTTTTTAAAAAAATGTTTAAGTAAATTCATCTCTTATAACTTCCTTATATATATTTATCTTTATGTGACAAAAAAGAATAAAGTAGCTAAACTTTGGAAGTTATACAGATTTTTTTGGTAATTCTAATAGATAAGAACACAAGTCGTATAATAAATTTTTCAGTGTAATATAAATTTTTTAGAGTGTATGTTTTCGAAATCTGACTTATATACCTTTCTAATGGCACCAAGATCTTTCAAATCGGTTGAGTCATTCCATAGTAATCGCAGCTTAAAAGTACCTAATACCGAAATTTTTCAAATATTTCGATAACTTGCCACGCCCACATATTTTCAAAAATTTAATTTCTAAAAATGAGGTTGTGTTTTAGTTGGTAAATTGTAGCTGTATGCAAAATTTCAATAAAATCTGAGAGTGTCGGGTTCAAAATGTTCCAATAAAAGAAAAATTTAGATGACTGGAGGCGGGAATCAAACCCGGGACCTCCCGCGTTCGATTGTCCACTATGCCACGGCCGTTAGTTGTGAATCTAAAAATAGAAAGCGTGTAAATGCACAACAACGCGAGAAGCTATGCCATACCTCTCGTTCATAGGGTGTAAAGGGAAATTAAGTTTTTTTATTCCGGAAAAAAGGACTTGTCAGGACATTTGCGGGCATGTTTTACATACCGTTAGATGCGTCTTTAAAAACTATTTTCTATGATACTAATATTGCGCATATAGTCTTTAGTTAAATATCAAAAATCTTTGAAAAACTCAAAAAAAGATCAAGGTCCAGCTCCAGCTCACTGGTTCCTAATCCTAGGTTTGAAATTGTTTGGGATTCATCATAAAACAAGCCAAGATACTTTTGGGGGGGGTGGGCCGAAGATACTTTTTCGGTGAGTCGTTTTAATGTATATAATACTAGTGGACCCGGCAATGCTTCGCTATTGCATAATTGACTAATATTACAAAAACATTTTATTATAATACACAAATATCAATTTAAATTAGCTACCATTTATAAAAGCTGTGCATATGCCACTTTTAAACATACTTTGGCAACGTTTCCTTAACTCGATAATAATATGTTTGGCTTGCTTTCATAATGGGATAATTTTGAGCGTTGACCATAGTCCTCGGTAAACAATTCGTTACCCCAAGTAACTCCCAAACCAGTCAAAACAACAACGTTTTATTGTGTCGAATGTTATATCTCACTATGACCATCCGCCCGCTGATCCAGTACTATCTGTACACCAAATTTCATGTCTCTGGGATAAAAATATCAAAATTATCGTCTGCAATTTCAAATTCTATTTTTTTTAGGACTAAGGTTCGATTTAAGCATGCCCCCTCCGCCCACTGATTGAATATAACTTAGTAATTGTTGGGCATAGAATTTGTAATTGTAGTGCCAAGTAATATGTATTTTCACGCCCACTAAGCCCATTGGGTCCAAATTTAAATTTGGTCTGCATATTCGAATTAGTGTTGTCGATTACTGTTTGGTTATCAAATTGTATCTCTCTAGCTTGAAAAAAGTTTTGCCAAGCCCACTATGCCCAATGTATCCAAAAATAAAATTTCGTCTGCATATTCATATTCGCATTGTCCAGTACTATCTGAGTATCAAATTGTATCTCTCCAGCTCTAAAAAAGTTTTGCCACGCCCACTGCGCCAATTGGGTCAAAAATTAGAATTTCGTCTGTATATTCATATTTGTGTTGTCGAGCACTATCTGGGTATCAAAATTTATCTCTCTAGCTCATAAAAAAAGTTTTGTCACGCCCACACTGCCAATATCGTCAAAAATTCAAAAAATATATATATTATAGCCTACGGCAATTTCCATATACTACACTATCTGTCTTCTAAATTTCATTGAAATTTTATCTCTCTAGCTCTAAAAAAGTTTTGCCACGCCCACTGTGCCCATTGGGTCAAAAATCAAAATTTCGTCTGCATATTCATATTCGTGTTGTCGAGTACTATCTGGGTATCAAAATTTATCTCTCTAGCTCATAAAAAAAGTTTTGTCACGCCCACTGTGCCCACTGATCCAAAATTTAAATTTCGTCTGCATATTCATATTCGCCTAGCCGAGTAATATTTGTGTACCAAATTTTATCTTCCTAGCTCTAAAAATATATTTTGCCACGCCCACTCCGCCCACTGGTCCAAAATTATAATTTTGTCCGCATATTCATAATTGTGTAGCCGAGTACTATCTGTGTACCAAATTTTATTCCCCTAGCTCTAAAAAAAAGTTTTGCCACGCGCATACCTCCCATAAAAAATTCAACAAAAAAAATTATAGCTTACGGCAATTTCCACATACTACACTATCTGTCTTCTAAATTTCATTGAAATCGGTTCAGCCGTTTAGGAGTGATTGAGCAACAAACATACAAACAAACAGACAGACATTCACATTTATAACACAGTGCAACACATAAATTGGTGCCGCCTTCGTACCCAGCTATTTTTGAAGTATATTCCGAGACTAAAAAAATCCCCAAAGGATTTGGCCCCACTACATCGAAACATTTTTTTATGGATACTCCAATATTTTCACCCCAATACGATTTTTTGACCATTTTTAGGGAGTCCATATTTCATAAACTGTTCGGAATTTTTTCTTTTCGTCTTCGGCAAAGTTGTAGATCTAAACCAGAGCAAAAAAGTCTCAAATAGACCGACCCAAAAAAATTGCATCTAGTGCATGAAAATTTTAAAAATATGGGAAAAAAAGGCTATTTTTTCATGATAAAATTTGTCCATATACTGATCACTTAGTCAAGCAATTTCTATTAATATGACCGAACTAAACAATTTTTCGCCCATTTCCTAACGAAACGTAATATCCAATGTATCCTTTATATATGTACCAAATCTCATCTTCATACCGATTGAAATTTTGGTTTGTGGGCGGCGTCACGCCTCTAAGTCTAATTACGTTCTCATCTAGCCTATGATGAGGCCAAATGGATATTACTACACAGTGAAAATTTAATTGCAATCGGTCAATTTATTTCGCCAATATAACGATTTTTCAAAAGGGGCGTGGCACCGCCCATTTCCCAGCGAAACGCAATCTTCTTTGTACCAGTAACATGTGAAGCAAATCTAATCTTCATACCTCTAATGGCTCGGGAAATACCTATGACCGATTGAAATTTCGGTTTGTGTGGGCGGTGCCACGCCCCATTGTCCAACTATGTTTTTATGTAGCCTATGTGTTCATGTATCACACAATGAAAATATAATTGCAATCGGTCTATTTATTTGGGCCATATATCGATTTTCTAAAAAGGGGCGTGGCATCACCTTCTTTCAACAAACAATGTATTTTTTCTTATACGACTGATATGCGTACCAAAATCCGACTTCGGACCTATAATGGCTTAAAAGATACAGTCATTTCAAAATTCGGGTTGTATGAAGCGGTGCCACGCCCATTTAAGCCCCTTGAAGTCCGAATGGGGAGTGATCAGCCTTTTATATATATTGATTGTGCCTAAGGGGGTTTTCGCTGATTTCGAATCTGCAGTCAAATTTTGAAAAAAAACAAAATGGGGGATACCTTACGGCGGATTTATTTATTTTTTTTTCTTTCAAAAAATACGGGAGTTCAACTGGTTTTGTGCCCCACCCCACATTGTTCGGATCTGTGAAAAATTTTGCCTTAATAAGCAGGAAACTTCCAATGGGTGTACTAAGGGGGTTTTTGGGTCGCTGATTTCGAATCCGAGGTATAATTTTGAAAAAATAATGGCGGAAATTTTTTCACAAAGTTCTTGAATTTAAGTAGCATTGTGCCTTAGGGGGTTTATTGGGTCGCTGATTTTGACTCCGGAGTCAAATTTTGAAAAAAGGGTATATGAAATGTTGTGAAATAACACGCTTTCTATTTAAGATTCACAACAAACGGCACGTACTTGTTTATCAACGATTGTGCCGATTGTGTGGACACTATACTGCAAAGTTGCTGCCCACAACATCGAGGGGACCGGCAACGAAAGTAAAATGGAGATGACTGGAGCCTGCAATTGAAACATGGATCTCCCGCATGATAGTCGCGTGTTCTAACCATCTTGCCACGGCCGGTCATATATGGAAAATTATGAGGGTGAAATCGGTCATTTGTATGGGAAGTACCATAAGGGGTGTGGCAAACATTTCGGTTTTCTGAGGATTTTCTGCTATCATAAGATAACACAGTGCAACACACTTTTTCGGGGGTGAACCAAACCCATATCAAACGATAGCATTTGACCTCACTAACAAAACCCTAAACTCCACTTTGATCCACTACGTCACAATTTTTTTTACAGTGGTTTGAAGTTTGATTTTTTTTGGTCAAAAGTCGAATCAAAGAATATGAAAAATCATCAGTAAAAATCGTTTAGAGTATTTTATGTCTTCGGAGACCTATATAAAAATATATATATATATATATATATATTATCGAAACATTTTAACCCTCCAGCTCTCACCCGTATGAACCATTTTTAGACCAATTGTGAAAAACTGTTTAAAAGTCAACTTTGGACGGAGGTAAAGGCTTAGAATCTATGATAGAAATATTCTTCGGAAAATTTCACTAAGAGTCACCGAATTCAAATAGCTCTATGGGTCGAAGGTTCCAAAATAAAATCAAATTAAATGTTAAAAAGTCTATTTTGGAGCTACACAATTTTTCTGGAGTGAACCAAACCAATATCAAACGATAGCATTTGACCTCAGTAACAAAACTCTAAACTCCATTTTGCTCCACTACGTCACAAATTTTGTTTTACAGCCTCAAAACTACAAATAAGCTTCCTGGCTCGAGAAATTTCAAACAAGCTCTCAGCTCGCAATCCAGGAACCACAAAACTTCACACAGAGGTGGCTCGCGAGCCAGCAGAAGTGCCCATTTGAAATTTTTTGGCTCTTGTCTCGCGAGCCATCTATTTATTTGGGCTCCGGGCTCGCGAACCAAATCAATAAAAAAAAATCCAAATGCAAGAAAATACTAAAAAGTACTTTTATTGTACTTTTTGGTACAAAGTACTTTCTTTTGTACCAAATTACTTTTTTGTACTAAAAAGTACTTCTATTGACCGAAGAGCACTTTTCTGTTGCACAAAGTACTTTTTTTGTACCAGTGTACTTTTTTGTACCAAAAAGTACTTTTAATGCACTTTTCGGCGCAAAGTACTTTTCTTTGTACCAAAGTACTTTTTTATGTCAAAAAGTTCTTTTATTGGCCCAAAAGCACTTTTCTGTTGCACAAAGTACTTTTTTTGTACCAAAAAGTACTTTTAATGTATTTTTCTGCACAAAGTACTTTTTTATTCCAAAGTACTTTTTTATGATAAAAAGTTCGTTTATTGGCCCAAAAGCACTTTTCTGTTAGACACAGTACATTTTTTTTACCAATAAACTTTTTTATGACAAAAAGTACTTTTTTTGTACCAGAGAACTTTTTTGTACCAAAAAGTACTTTTTATGTACTTTTCTTCACAAAGTACTTTTTTTGTTCCAAAGTATCGTTTTATGCCAAAAAGTACATTTATTTGCCCAAAGGCACTTTTCTGTTGCACAAAGTACTTTTTTTAGAACCGGAGTACTTTTTTTGTACTAAAACGTACTTTAAATGTACTTTTCGGCACAAAGTACATTTTTATACCAAAGTACTTTTTTATGCCTAAAATTACTTTGATTAGCCCAAAAGCACTTTTCTGTTGCAAAAAGTATTTTTTGTGTAGCAGAGTACTTTTTTGTAGCAAAAAGTCCCGCAATGGATACGATAATTGGGGTTTAACACGACTCCTTTAATATGTTACACTTTCTCCCGTTTCGAATAATATATAGCATCATCCCTAAAGGTGAGGGTATAACAATAATCAAAAAAAAAAAATATTGAAGTTCTTGATCAAAAAAATCAATCAATCAATCAAAAATAATCAAAAAAACTATTGCAGTGTTTGATTTTTGCTTTAACAGCTAAAATAAAAGTATTTTTTTAAAACGATAAAAAATTTTTTTACGCAGTTAAAATACTTTGGAGCACAAATAAGAGTATTTGCTGGTACAGTAAAATCACTTTGGTATAATAAATGTACTTTTTGGTACAATAAATTGCATTTTTTATTAAATAAAAGTAATTTTCGTACAATAAATGTTACTTTTTGTTACAAGGAATGTACTTTTAGTACAGTAAATTTTACTTTTTGGTACATTAAAATTACTTTTTGGTACAATAAATGTACTTATTGGTACAATAAAAGTATTTTTTTCTATAAAAAAAAATTACTTTGCGTATCGGAATATATTGGTCCAATTTTTACTTTTATTTTTTTAAATCAAAACAATACCTTTATGTATAAATATAACAAATGACAAGAAGTTTGCTGGAATAAAAATTATTCAGAATACTTAAAATTTTGTTTCTTTCTTTATAACTGTTCATTTTACAATTTCGATTATCGGTTTATTTAAACATTGGCCAAACAGAGACCAATTTAACAAAAAAAGTTATTTCCCTACACTAGAACACTTTCACTTAAAAAACTTTCCAGACACTTGCCTTCTTTTTACGGAGGGGTCAACAGGTTAAGTCTGAGAAGGGATGACAGACACATACCACATTTTAGGGATGTATGACATCACAACACACTTGGCCTCGCCGGATATTTGGCCATAACAATTTTGACAAATAACCCAAGGCGCCGTTATATTTGTTATTATTGTTGCTTCTTCTTCTATTTCAAACTCTCCATTGTATATGTCACAGCCATTTGACATTTAGCCAAGAATTGATGCGATTATCGTTATTCACAACAAGGGGGAATATTTAATTATGTTCGCATCCCTTGTTTTAAATGACATTCACAACAAAGCCTAAAAGGTCCTTTGCGACTGACTGTGTTTACATTACACAGCTACCGGAAAGAGAGAGCGACTTTTTCAACGAGAGAGTACTGCCTAATGTAATATGAGAGTTGTGTAAACAATAGCAAAACGTTACAAGGACATGTCATGCAATTCCTATTCGAAACGGAAAAATCAATAGCAACGAGAGCTACGAAATAGAAATTGAAAGAAAAGAGGAAGCTTTAAGGGAGTGGAGTGTCACAAGTTTGTGGCAGCCAGACAGTGTAAAGGATAATAATGGCTGATAAACAAAAATAAAGGCGTGTTTTCTTCGCTGGCAAAATAAAATTAATACAAAATTCGTGTCAATCATCAATAAATATATAAAAAAAAAATTATGCAAAATATCATATAATATAATATCGCATAAAGTAGTTAAAGAAATAAGTTTACATTTCATGGATGTTACAAACATGCCTTGAAGAATTGTGCAATGTAGTAGTTGAAATCGTATATACCAAAAAGTAGAAAAGAAAAACAACAAAGCAAACGTCCTAATTTCAGTTCAAATGCATTTAAACTCAGTTATACGTCAGCATTTAAGTGATTTTAAATTTTACAACGTAGAAGACAACTAAAACAAATAGAAAATAAAAAGAAACTTTGCATTTAGAGATTAAGATAAGTAAAAATGGTCAGCAAAGTGGATGAAACGGCTTGTGAGGCCAATGCCGCAGTCAAGGAACGCCCAGTTTTTATACCGCCACGTAAACGTCAGACAAACAAAAAATCCAATGGCACACAAAATTATGTGGACCACATAGCCAATGTACAGGTGAGTGTGTGTGTGTGTGTGGATTGAAGGAAACATGTGAGTGATTGGAAAATAAAATTGAATTGTACACTATATAGCAGGATGAATGTAGAATAAAAGGATATTAAAAACAAAAGTGGAAGAATGTATAAATTTTGCACAACAGACGTTAATTTAGATGTAGTTTTTAGGTCAATTAAAACATTGAGTGAATTTTTTAAAGGATATTTTTTGACGTTTTAATAAAATATAATAGGATGAACTTACTCACTCAATAACATAAAGGATATTAAAAACAAAAGTGGGAAACATACAAAGTATTTTTAGGTCAATTAAATAAATATTAATTGCATTTTCTTAAAGATTTTTCTGCGTCATATTAACATTAATTAAATCAGTTATAAATAAAATGATTTTATTTGTATTATAAGTTCAAGAATTTATTTTTCTCATCCAGACCCCGACTGATTCATAACATCTGGAAAAGATAACATCTTTAAAAAAAAATTTTATTTAGTTTTTCTTGATTTTTTCTAATATATAAAATTTTACTTCAAAACCATCAGTAACAGTTGACTTTATGTAGGATGAACATTTCAAATACATATAACTTAAACTGTCTCTGATCCAATTACAAAGATAGTACGTGACGCAAATATAAAAGGCACAGAAAATTAACTTTTGATAAAAACTATGTACATTTCTGTACCATTTTAGCCAAAGTTGACATGTTTGATTACATGTTGACATTTTTTACAGTATTTTACAGGAAGCCGATTAATGAGATATTAAGGGATGAAGGCATATCAGCTTTTCATATAGCCATTTACTAGACGTTCACTTATCTTACAGCCTTTTTACACCTGAACGCATTTAGCATATTTTTGCATTATTTCGCAATTTTGAAAGATGCGATCAACATACTAAAATTTGTACATGTATTTTGTTGTTGGAAAGATGTAAGCATATGTTCGCATCCATGAAAGATGCGGAAAAATGCACTGAGTTGTAATCTGAAATATCTGAATCTAAGAGATTTTTCTCAATAATGTTGATGTTGATAAAAGAATTCGCGCTTTTATTTCTGCCTGTAGCTGGAAAATATTACAGGTTTACTAGGTGAATGGAAAAATATATGAGCTAGACAACAGCAGACAATATCCCAAACTACAGTGTAAAAACACTTTTTAGCATTTTGCATATTTATCTCAAAATGCGAAATGCTTTTTTGGGGTCAAAAGGCTATAAAACATGTTAATCCATGCCAGATTGTTGAAATAGTCCTTAAAGACATATCACAAACAAATCAAAGTTCTTACAAAACCAGTAAGAAAGTTTCAGTCGGGCGATCCGACTTACATATACCATCACCCTAAGTAAAATAAAAAAAAATTGCTATTATATTGATATTATTACTCGATTTCTAAAGTGGGCGGAGTAGTAAATTTGTATTGGAGGTACTAGAAGGGGCGTGTCAAGACTTCTAGGTTTATCCTCCAAAACTTTATCCTGTTATAACTTTACTAAATACAGAGTTTGGGCACGATAGCGTTGGCTGTATTGATATTATTACTCCATCTCTGAAGTGGGCGGAAAGGTACATTTGTATGGGAGGTCCCATAAGGGGCGCCGCTAGACTTCCAATTTTTTTCTCCAAAACTTTATCCTGTTATAACTTAATAAAATACAGAATTGGGGCACGATAGTGTCGAGAATATTGATATTATTACTCCATCTCTAAAGTGGGCGGCGTGGTACATTTGTATGGGAGGTACCAGAAGGGGCGTGTCTAGACATCCAGATCTTTTCTCCAAAACTTTATCCTGTTATAGCTTTACTAAATACAGAATTTGGGCACGATCGTGCCAAGTGTATTGATATTATTATTCCATCTCTAAAGTGGGCGGAAAGGTACATTTGTATGAGAGGTACCAGAATGGGCGTGTCTAGACTTCCAGATTTTTCTCCAAAACTTTATCCTGCTTGAACTTTACTAAATACAGATTTTGGTCACAATCGCGGTAGTTCTAATAATAATATTAATCGATTTCTAAAGTGGGCGGTACCAGATAGGGCGTTGGTAGACTTCAGTTTTTTTCTCAAAAACTGTATCCTGCTATAGGTTTACTAAATTGAGAATTAGGGTACGAGCGCGATGGATTTATTGATATTATTACTCCATATCTAAAGTGGGCGGAAAGGTGAATTTGTATGGGAGGTACCAGAAGGGGCGTGGCTAGACTTCCAATTTTTTTCCAAAACTTTATCCTGTAATAGCTTTACTAAGTACAGAATTTGGGTACGATCCCGTTGGGTGTATTGATATTATAACTCGATTTCTAAAGTGGGCGGAATGATGTATTTGTATGGGAGGTACCAGAAGGGGCGGAGCCATGTAGCCCATTTGCAATACCGTAAGTAGTTTTGGGGAAATATTAACTCGTGCAAAATTTCAAGACATTTGGTTGCGTCTTTCGAAAGTTATCGTGCGAACCAGCCGGACAGCCACCAGACAGACAGACGGACGGACATGACTCAAACGACTTAAAAAGTCATGAATCGAATTTTTTTCAATGTGTTACACATTTCGGTCGTATCAAATGATATATACCTTCATCCCTAAGGGTGATGGTGTAAATAGTTATGCCTGTAAAATAAATCAAAGTTCTTACAAAAATAGTTATGCCTGTAAAACCATGAGAATAATTTGTATTGGAGGTACCCAAAGGAGGGTGAAAATTTTTTCGGTTTTCTTAGGTTTTACCTAATTTAATTTTGCAATATAATCAAACTGGCCAAATTCAAATAATATACTGTCCGTTTGGATTTATAGGAGAGTTGACAATTTTACGTGGGAGGTATCAGAATCAAACTGGCCAAATTCAAATAATATACTGTCCGTTTGGATTTATAGGAGAATTGACAATTTTACGTGGGAGGTATCAGAAGGGCAACTTACATTTCAACTTATAAATTAGAGGCCTGAAGTATTAAAGAACTCCACACCCTTCAGTTTGGCACGTCGCCTACCACTTGGTCCTTCCAACGTAGTTTGGGTCTCCCGGCACTGCGTTGTCCTTCAGGTTCGCCTCTATACACCTATCTCGCTGCAGCATTTACATCCATCCTGGCAACATGTCCCAGCCAAAGAAGTCGTTGGATTCTAAATCTTTAAGCAACGTCGATGTCGTGGTAAAGCTCAGAGGTCATCCTATGTCGAAACTCACCGTCGACACAGATAGGTCCATAAATTTTTCGAAGTACCTTTCTCTCGAATACTCCCAGGTTTTGTATCTCCGTTGTCGTAAGCACCCATGATTCGGCAGCATTCAACAGAATGGGTAGAATTACACCTGGTCCTGAAGTTTCTTAGTATCCAAACAGTATCTATTGGCGAGCACTATTCTCCGCTTAATTTCTTGGCTGAGATTTTTTTCCTTGTTAACGAAACATCCGAGGAGGTAAATTCATCTACTACCTCAAAACAATAATTTTCAACGTTGACGGTGCGTCCCTTTCGAGAGGGCTCTTTGTTCTTCGATATCATAATTTTTGTTTTGTCCTCGTTGACCGCTTAACCCACTTTTGCTAACTCCTTTTATTGCGATGAGAAAACTGCAGAAACATCTTGCAGATTTCGACCAATGATGTCTATATTATCGGCATAGACTAGGGGCATGTGGCTCTTGTTGAATATGGTGCCAGACATGTTGACACCAGCCTTTCTCATCACCTTCTCCATAACTATATTAGATAGTGTACAAGACGAGCTATCGCCCTGCTTAATGGTACGTAAAATCGGTTTTTACCAGTAACTCAAGATTTTGGGGGTGTTTGGGTAGTTTCAAAAACAGATTCTTGTAGTGCTCAGCAGCACCTACCAGAAAAAAAGTATCATTTCAGGACCTCACTTTTTGTCGCACTATGTTATTTAACTGAGGGTAATACCTGTACAGTCCTCAAAATAGCCACTGATTGTCAAGATATCTTTCCCATCCTATAATATCAATTTACTAGCGTCTTGTTTCACAGAAAAAAATTACGACAAACTAGTTGTCACATTAAATACCATTTCGTCAATACAATTAAATATTTAATTAAAAAGGCGCCAACAACCAAAATTGTATATACAATAAACAGTTTTGTTATAGTTACAATTTGTGTATTTTAGTTAAATTTGAATAGTGGTTGAAAATTTGTCAATATGACAATTTACAAACATGTTCAAATGGAAAATTTGTTATAAATCGAAATTGAATGCTAACAATA
Organism: Muscina levida; assembly: GCA_964034835.1. NCBI lineage: Eukaryota > Metazoa > Arthropoda > Insecta > Diptera > Muscidae > Muscina > Muscina levida. Next base: position 24,958,379 of record OZ035880.1, read on the forward strand.
ATATTTAATTACTTAACAACAGTTGTGTTTTTTTTCTGTGTTGTTTTCACTATTAAGTAGTTTTAAATTTGTTCCTTTTTTTAAAAAATTGTTCTTATATCTATCTCACCTTAATTCCTTGCAGAATCGTCAAAAACTTTCACCCTGTAACAATGGCCTAGAAGAGGACCTTCTAAACACCAAATTGCTGCTCAAGAACAAACAACCACTGCCTCAGATTCCGGTCAAGGATGGCGACACCGAAGTCAAATCTGCCCAGTCTGCCCAATCGGTGGACAATATCTATGTGGACGACAATGAACTTAACAACTTCGAAAGTGTATCGCAGGGCACCAAGTCAACAAATCGCCACGAGTCTTCAACGGTTACGCCCACCAGCTATTCCGAAAGCAGCCTGGATGTGAAGTTAAGTAAATCTCATGATTGTTTAAGCAATCGCTCATCGTCGAAAAAGAGAGTCAATATACGCACCGACTTGGCACAGCTGAGAAGTGCACGAAATTCACCCGATCAGACCACAAACTATGAAGACCTAGAATCAGGCGAAACCAGCGTGCTGAATACCTACGATCACTCGCTAGAACGTTATCACACCCGATCCAAATCAACGGATAATGCCAACTACTTGACCATGACGGGCACAATTAAGCGTGGACGCAAAAAGGGTCAAAGTTTTGATTTGCAATTGAATATCAGCCGGGATGAATTGGAGAAAATCAATGCAGTGGCCATGAAAACGGTCAAGGAAAAGAAGGACCGTCTGTGCTGTAGATGTTCGCTGAACACGGGCCTGCATATATTTCTGCTCTCTCTGCTTTGTTTGCCATTTGTCACCGTAGTCTCAGGCATTTACTCCTTTTACATTGGCACCATCACCTGGTACAATGTCTTCAATTACATGCACGAAGAGAAGTCCATATTGATGCGACTGCTCATGTCACCCATTCTGTTGGCAACATATCCCGTCTATATCATAGTGTGTAGCTTTGGGTTGGCTCTATTCGCAGGCTTTGCCCAGCTAAGTTTACAGTACTCCAGTTGGTCCAACGAGGTGGCCGACATAGAGAAGGGTTTCTATGGTTGGCTTTGCTCCTTTTTGCATTTATCCGACTGCAGTCCCTACGAGGTGGTTATATTAACCGATATCCGAGAGGAACCGGTACAGCCGCGTTTAGAGATCCAAACGTCCAATGAAGAGCTAACGTTGTAAGAAGAAGTAGGAAGTTTCTACCGCAAACCGTCATAATTTTTAAAGAGTACTACAAAGTGATAAGGATATTTTTATTTCCCCCTCCTCCTGTGCCCCCCGCAAGGAGAAAAGAAGCGAAACATATTAATATAATGTGACGGTTTCTTTCAAAAAATTGATCAAAGTGTGATATATCAGAAATAATAATTATATCTAAAACAAAAAACCCAAATGTTACAAATTTCTATAATCCCTGCCAATTAAAGCGGAAAATAAAAACGTTTGAATTCCTCCTGTTAAGGAGACAAAAGTAGGCAAAAAAAATAGAAAGACATCGAGATACATATAAAAATATTTACGGTTCTATTTTTAAAGGCGCCCTTGAGAGAAAAGCAAAGGAGCGAGAGAGTCATGTACGACGACGACGTCATGTAATACGATAAAGGAACACAGCACATATATCATATGGACAACAAGCTTAGCTAACGATAATAAACTTTTTACTATACAGCCCTCATAAAAACTTACTAAGGCATTACCAACTTACACACACACCCAAACACACATATTTTTCAATACTTGCCGCTCTTGTATATACTAGACACTAAACTATTATTATTAACTTGGTCATAAAGTTAATTTTTATCATACCATTTACAAAAGAAATCTTAAATAAACCTAAAAGAAATTAACTCAAAATTCCTAAAGTCAACTTGCGTACATTTCTTATAGTTAGAACACAAAACAACTTATGTTAGGTTCAATAGATTACAACAACAACAACAACAAAACTTATTTACTTACACCAGATTACGAGTATATACTTCACAAATCATGATAATTCCTATTGACCAAAATTACGTTTCGGGTAATTCAGTTTTTAAGGACAAACAACAAATAATAATTATGCATTTATTGAAAGAAATTATAACAAATTAAAACAAATATAAATGAAAAAAAATTACAAATTTTGTAGCATTTAAATTCAGTGAAAATTACAATATTTTGAAATTATTTATATTATACAGATTAATAACAAAAAAAAACTATATATATATATATACTTTTCCAGAGATCCAAAGAATTATTTAAAGCATTTAAATATTAAACAGAATCTATGTATCAATGTCAAAAGAGAATGCCAAAAAAATTAAATAAATAAAACTTTTTTAACCTAAAACATTTAAAACTTGATGTGTTTTTTCCTTTAATGAGATGATGGTAAGAATTATATGAAATATTTAGATTCAAAAGAAACAATAACAATAGGAAAAGTTGGACTACACTAACTGTAAAAAAAAATAAAATTAAGACATTAAATAAAAGCTTAAAAACTAATTTTATTAAAAAAAATTATAAAAATTACATTAAAAAATAAACTAGCTGATAATACTAGCTGACCCGGCAAACGTTGTTCTGCCATACAACTTCTGACTCGGCAAACTTCGTCTCGCTCCAAGTTAACGCCTTCATATAAGCTCCAGAGTAATATTAAATCACATATACATAGTTCAAATTTTAATGTGACTTATTTGAATTTAATCAAAATCAGTGAAGAGCGGTCTAATAAACAATGTTTTTCGATATGTTTTTCGGCGCTAAAACAAACAATGAAGACATTTTGCCAACACGCGAAAAACTGAGAAATTCGAGGTTGATCTCATAAACTTCCAATGATTGGTCTTGCGATTTATTGATTGTCATCGTAAAAGCCAATCGAATGGGGAATTGAATTTGCTAGAATTGGAAGGGAAAATCGGTTGAAATAATAGAAATTCGAGCGATAAGGACTTCCTCTCCTTTGAAAAAATTTGACGGGAATGTCATCAATCCAGTTGAAACATCAACAGGAATTTGGCCATTACAAGGCCCCAGTAGATATTTTGAAAATGCAGTAGCCAATGGATCGTTTTGCAACGAGACTCTCATGTTCGTAGTTAATTTCAACTCCTTGTCATTCCGCCACAAAGGCATTAATTTCATCAGCAGTAGTAGATTTAGGAATGGCGGGAAGGGTTTGACAAAATTCTTCCGACAGAAATATCATAGCCCCACCAAATCGTTTCGAATTACCTCATAAATCCTTCATCTTTCGGTCAACTGCCTCCAAAGCTCGTTGATGCGCTATCGTGCATTCATCCCAAATCATGATTTTGCATTCTCGCAACAATTTCGCTGTCGCCAATGGCATGTCAACTGTGAAAAGTACCATCGACAACTTCAAACCTCTTCCAACAAAGTGGCAGCAGATGGTGCAATAGATAACGCAATTTGCGATCGATACGCATACAAATTATTTGAGCTAACCTTTTTATTCGTTTCTTTTCCTGATGACTTGTAAACAAACCTGTCGTTGTATTGATCATCTTTAAATTGTGGTGATATTCACCCTCTCCACGGCAGAACATCAACGGATATTGAAGAGTATCATATGACCGATGAGTCTCCCGACGCTTGAGAACAATATCGAGTGATTTCACATTCTCACCCTGCAATAGCTGTGAAGCCGTCGATATTCATATATTCGAACAACTATAAATGCAGGTATCTCCTAACAAAAATGTTCAATCGCAATAAGGATACAATTGGAATCTCATCTTAAAATAGACTGGGATCTCACCTCGAAATGTGTAGCACGCCGTCGATATTCATATGGAATGGTAAAAATGTGGTTAACATGCATGTAATCAAATGGATACCTTAATTCTAAACCAAGGTATGTGTAAAATGAAAATTTTACAGAAAACGCCTTTAAAGTTTGTGAGTACATCATATAGATTGCACTTATAAGTTAAGTTAAAATATCCTAAATCTACTAAATCATGTATTCGAAAACCGAATTGTTGGGAAAATGTATTTTTCGAATAAATAGGAAACCGGTTTTCTAAAAAATTCAAATATTTGAACACTATAATTGTATCCAATGCAGAACATTTTACAATTATTCGATCATTTCGTATTTTATCGAAGTAAAAATTGCACAACGTTGTTCTATTTTCCGAATCACCAACGAAATAGATCTGAAGAAACTTGTGTTCTCCGTTTGGTGGTGGTAACAAAGCGCCATCTGAATGTGTGGAAACATTTTCCAGCAAAATGGGAGGAATTGTTTTTAAAAATAACACAGACTCAAAATCAAACTTTTTCGGAAACACTCGAACGTTGGGCAAAGCCTTACCTCAGTTTACACTTTGCTTAAGATATTCCTAGAATATTTAATTTCATTAAATATTATGCCTTCGTTTCTTTTTTTAAGCAACGAAAAAAAATAAAATGTTTTTGCGACCTATTTTAAAAAAGTGAAAAAAATATTTTTCACTGAGCTAGGAGTTTACTCAGCTCCAGTAATACTATCCGAACTGCATAACTACGTTCGTGCGTTTTTCCATTGTTCCACTGTGTAATGAGACGCCATTACCTTTTAACTCGGATTGTTGGCGGGTTGATCAACAACTTCGGCTCCGAATGACGGCATTTGAAAGCATTCTTCATATTTTTGTGTATTTGCCAGAAAATGTTTTCATTAAATTGTATTTCCATAGAGAAAGGAATATGTTACAATAGCACTGGCGGAAGAGTCAAAATGGCAATTTGACCTTGCCACCAGCGCAGCATAAGCCGGGAGTTTTCGATTGTAACTTCAATGCATTGCAATGCTGGCATACGATAGACAATGAACCAATATCAACGCAGCGAAGATCTTTGTAGGTGATTGTGGAATCGTATTCAAAAGCAGCGCGATTCAAGTCTATATTTACATTTTGTCGAATTTGAGGTGGTGATTGTGCAGCGAGAAACTGTGCAATGCGGGCACGGCTCCATTCATATTTTCCACACGTTCCTTTTGCGTTTGATTATTACGGACGTTCTGACTAATTATAGCACGACGCGTACGTCGTCCAAAGTTTGATTGCCTAATAGGAGGCATTAGTCTAGTAAATAACTCTTCCTAAAAACAACCATGTCCTATTCGAAAATTCCAAATTTTTCGAGTTTTTCGGAGTTTTCCACCAAGAATTTGACTATTTTTCCATTCGGAAAGTCATGTCGGAATAATTATCTAAAATTTTTCGCAGTAACATCGTCCAAAACTACCAAATCTTACGACAAAAAGCAAAATTTAGTCGAAAAAAAATTAAAAATTTTCGAATGTTTCCGGAATTTTCCAACAAAATTTTTTTATTTTTCCATTTGCAAAGTCATTCGCAATTATTGCACACAAAATTCCATACAGAAAAGCAATTTTACGGTTATTCCAATTTCCCGGCTTTTCCGGAGGATTTTCCCAAAATTTTCTCTCACATAAACATTCTCCTGGCAATTGCGAACAACTGAAAAAAAAATTCCAGCAAAATCGGTCCAGCCATTCTCAATTGATGAATTACTATTACACCATTTTTATATATATAGATATTATTTATCTCGTTAAGTTTTCCAACCAACATTAAAACCATCAAATCATGCGAAAACTGCAAAATTTCGTCGATGAAAAAATTTAATTTTTTTCCAGAATTTTCCGTGTTTTTCGCTAATAATTTTCTATTTTTGCATTCGAAAAGTCATTTCGTAATACTTGCACTCATATTTCCCGGCTTTTCCTAAGGATTTTCGAAACATTTTAAACTGGGCCAACGTTCTCTCTTGAAAAATTTCTATACATTTTTCACACTATTTTTATATTTATACATATATTTCACAATAATCCGAAACTTTTCAGCAACACAACGAATTTTGCACCTTTACGTCGTCTAAAATCATCAAATCAAGCGATACAATGGAAGATTTCGTCGAAGGCATCCAAATCTTTCGATTTTTTTTCTGGAATTTTCCGAACTTTCCACCAAGAATTTTTCTATTTTTCCATTCGAAAAGTCATAATTGTTCGAAATTGTTCACATTAACCTCGCCCAAAATTACCAAAACATACGTAAATATGCAAAATTTTGTCGAAAAAAAAGGATTTTTTTGGCATTTTCCATAATTTTCCAACTAAAATTTCCTATTTTTCTATTCGAAAGCCGACAAAAATTTAATTTGCGATTTACCTAAAATCAGGCGATGAAATGCAAAATTTTGCCGAAAAAATGTAAAATTTTCGTTTTTTTTTTTTTGGATTTTTCTGTTTTCCACCGAGAATTTATCTATATTTACATTCAGAAAGTTATTTTGGAAAAAATATCCGCAATTTTTTGGCCAGTTACATCGTTCAAGACTATCAAATCGTACGACAAAAAGCTAAATTTCGTCGAAAAATAGTATTAAATTTTTTAGAATTTTTCCGAAATTTTCCGAATTTTCGAACAAATTTTTTTTTATTTTTCCATTCGAAAATCTATTTATAACAATTGCACACATAATTCCATACAAAAAGCAATTTTCGGTTTTTCGAATATCCGAACAAATTAAAAAAAAATTCAGCAAAATCGGCCCAGCCGTTCTAAATTGATGAATTACTATACATTTTTGCCACCATTTTTATATATATAGAAAAAGAAGATTCAACAAATCCATTTTAATTTATTAAATTGAAATGCCTCTTCCTGCAATCAAAACACTTAAATTTTTATACATTTCACGTTTTAGTGACATTTCATATGTGCACTTGCAATTTGTATTCATTTTAGTCCATGGTTATTATTAAAACCTTTTAACATTTGACATTTCATAAGTGCATTCAAAATTTACTTGAATTTTTACCTATTATTTTTTATTAATTTTAACATTTAACACTTTATAAGTGCACCAAAAATTATATGCATTTTTGCCCCCCATTATTATTTAATTATTTTAAATATTCCATTGTTAAATGTAATTTGCTGACATGTTTTCGCACTTTTCCCACAATTTTATTTATAATTCATACGGACTATCTCATCCTAATCCATATATGTGACACACTCAAAACTTCTGCTTATGTTATCTCATCTTGTCCCCCTGCCTTTGCTTTCCGCCGCCAACGACCTAACATTGCAAATTGTTTTACATCTATCGTAAGTAACTATTTTTTTTATGGGGAAACGTCAACAAGCCCTCATTCTTGTTGACATTGCATTGAGTTTATTTATTAACAAAGTGACAGTTAAAATAAAAGAAAAGCAAATAGATTACTCTTAAAAAGATCAACAATTGATACAATACAAATTATAAAACCCACTGGGAAAATATAGGAAACCAGAAAAAAATTAAACAAATATTAAGTGTGCCGACATCGATCATAATATATATCGTCGGTATACTGCGTAAACTAACTGCAAAACTACTTTAAATATAAATGTGATTTTTTTTCAGGGCATAGAATATGACTTGGGATACTTTTGCAAAAAAATTCTCAAGTATACTTTTTGTGTTTTTGAGTTATTAAGAAAGTTTATGGCCGCCTATGTTTCGATACAATAACTACAAAACTATTTTTAATAGACATAGAAGTTTTTAAGAAGGCTTTTGACTTTTGGAACACTTTTGGATCATTAAGTGCATTTCATATGAAATATTTTTCGATGGAAATATTTTTCTAAGTTAATACAATTCATCTTAAATTTGTAAATCATTAAATTTTTTTTTTTATTTTTTAGAATAAAAATTACAATTTTTTTCATTAAATATGGAAATTTTTCGCCTGTTTAGCTATTCTAAATATTTTTATTATATTATTCCAAAATGATTAACATTTTTAAAATAACACTTTAAAGGGGTTAGAAAAAAACTTCTTTTCTAAAAATAAAGACTTTTTAAGTTCCATTTCCTTACTAAATATTCAACTTTTTTAAAATTTAATTTCCTATGGTAAAAAAATATTTTTTTCTAAACAAATGCTTATCGTAAAAACTTTAAATTTCTTATCCACATTATTCATTTCACATCATCTTAATTTTAAAGGGAAATTTTATCACCTTATTTTATATTGAAATATTAATTTTTTTTTATATATTTTTTAATTTTTTTTTTCTTGAAATATACATTTTGATAAATGTTTTATTAAATTTCTCAATCCAAATGTTGATTTGTATAATAAAACTGTACTTATATTTTTCAATTTTAAAAGATACAATATTTTTGTTTTATTTTAAAATTAAAATTTAAATTTTCGAAAAAAAGCAGCAATTTTTTATTTTTTATTTTATTAATAAGTTTTATTAACTGCTAAATTCTTTTAAAAATTATACTTTTTCGAAATTGAAATAAATAATATAATAATAATTTTTTTAAATAATATTTTTACAGTTTATTTTGTTTTCCAAAACAATATTTATTTTTTGGAGAAATTAACTTTATTTTTAAATTTATAATTTTGATTATGCAGTTATAAATTACAAAAAAAAAAATATAATTGTGATTATGAAGTCGGGGAATGGGGAATTTTCAAATTTGAGTCTTTCTGATTGTTATTAATTTGGGAATAACCAGAAAGCTCTCTTTGGAGGTTCTCAATCAGCGCACAACGTCCGAGTGACCACGTATTCCCCGGGCAATGTCACTGAACATCCGTTCTGTGATAACAAATGTGAGAAGGCGAATTGTTGAGTATTCTATTGTCGGCATTCTACCGCCGATGCGTCTTATAGCCTTTTTACACCAAAAAAGCATTCCGCATCTTGAGCTGAAGATGCGGAATGCTAAAAAGTGGTTTTACACCGCAGTTTCGCATATTGTCAGCTGTTGTCTAGCTCACACATTTTTCCATTTGCCTTGTAAAACTGCAATATTTTCCTGCCACAAACCTATTAACATTGTTACGGAGGCTGTATTCCACGAAGCGCGAATAGTTTTAACTAACTGGAATAACCATTTATTAATATTTTGGCAAAAATGTAAATTTTTTGTCCGTCCATGTTGTTTGGAATTTTTTCCGATAAATGTAAACAAACGACCTAAATGGTGGTTGCCGGATCAACATTACTGAGAAAAATCGCTTAAATTCCAATTTTCAGAGTACAACTCAGTGTATTTTTCCGCATCTTTCATGGATGCGAAAATATGTTAACATCTTTCCAACAACAAAATACATGTAAAAATGTTAGCATTTTGGCCGCATCCATCAAAGATGCGGATTAACGCGGAAATATGTTAAATGCGTTCCGGTGTAAAAAGGCTATTAGGAAGTAGGTAACAGAAGTTACTGAAGCTCAAACACAGAGGCTCTCTTAGTGGCTTTGGCAGCCTCAAGAAACTGGGATCATGTGCGGAGGCCTAATAAGCCCCTCTCCTTACACAAAACAATTATTATGAAAACACGAAGAAAAGAAAAAAACCTGAACCAAGCCTTTTACCCACCGCATACAAAGGTCCTGTCTAGGGTGTTATTTGAAAGACTAAAGCCCATTCTGTCGAACCTGATTGGACCTTATCAGTGTGGCCAGAGACCTGGTAAATCCACGACCGTCCAGATATTCACACTACGACAACTCCTGGAGAAGACCCAAGAAATGCAGATTGACACCTACCATCTGTTTATCTATTACAAAGCTGCATTCGACAGTGCGATACGACAGAAATTGTTGGATGCTATGGCTGAGTTTGGTATCCCCGCGAATCTTATTCGACTTTGCGGGATGTCACAGACACGGTCTTCAGTGAAAATTGGCAAAAAATCTGAAAAAGCCATTTTCTACCAAGCAAGGCTTTAGACAAGGCGATAGTCTGTACTGCGATCTCTTAAACAACATCGTAATGGAGATGATCATGCGAAAGGCGGCAGTAAAAAGGAATAGCACCATCTTCAACAAAAGTCACATGTTGCTCGCGTAAGCTGATGATATAGATATCATTGGCCGTGGATTACGGGATGTTACTGCGGATTTTCGAGCATTGTAAAGCAGTCGGTTGAAGTGGGTCTGGTGATAAACGAGGACAGTAAAAGTTATTTGTTTCACCGAACAACGTTGACAACTATAACTTTGAAGTGGTAGATGATAAACAAAAATAATAATGTCAGCCTGGAAATCGAAAGACGAGTATTGATCGCAAACCGCTGCTACTATGCGCTATTTAATGACAAAGCGCTCTCTCGAAGAACAAAGATCCAACTCTACCAGACTCTGATCCTACCTGTCTTGCTCTACTGCGCAGAATCCTGGGTAATGGCACAAGCGAATGAAAGTCTTCGAGAGAAAAATACTTCGCAAAATCTTTGGACCCATCATCGTTAACGGCAAGTATCGTCATCGAATGAACCACGAGCTGTATGAGCTGTACAACAATATCGACGTAGTCAGTCGCGTCGAAATGGACAGAATGCGCTGGCTTGGACACGTTGTAAGAATGGATGAAAATGTTCCAGCTCGAAAGATTTTCGTCAATAAACTCGATGGGCGGCTCATTCAACTTCGTTGAATGGACCAGGTCAAAGAGCTAGGTGGGACTAACTATCTATGGAGCGCAAAAAACCGAAGCGCTTGGAATTCTTTTCTACGCGCAGCTACAAGGGATGCCAAACGGGAAATCCCGAGACCCGAAATCCCGTGATTTTTCGGGATTGATGAATCCCGGGGTTTTGATAAAAAAAATCTCGGGATTTTTCGGCGAAGCTGCTTTTAGCTATCTAAATACAATTTTAACCGCAAGTGTGGATTGTGAAAGATGCTTTTCGGCGGCTACTTATGTTGGGAATAAAATTCGTTCAAGATTATCGGATGAAACATTACACAGTACAACATTTTTCACCTCATTTATTTTGGTACTCATTTCTGAGAACTGCACGTGAAAGTAGCCCCAAAATGACTAAGTTCTGCATCATTCGTTTTGGCAAGGTACATGCCATAATAATTTAATATCGATTAGTTAGTAAGTATCGTATAGGGGAATTTGTCACGTGTTAGGCTCGAGAACCAATAGTCCGATTAAGCTGAAAGAAATTAAAAAATTAAGAATTACAATTCATAGACCGTTTCCCTTAATAGGCAACAGTTTCACTTTTCCATTCATCAAATGATTTTGAACTGGGTTTATTTTATAGCAGTTACAACAAAATTGTTGTACTCCGTGGCGTATGATTTATGTGGAATATTACTTATGATAATCATACTCCACCATATATCAATATAACAAAAGAGCCTAAAACGTGACAAATTACCCTGTACGATATATACTAAATTCATATCGAGATTAATTATGGCATGTAACAATAAAAAACATTTTAATAACTTATGCTTTATGAATCACTTACTAACAAAAAAAAATTTAAAAAAAAATCCGAAATCGCGGATATTGATTTGAACTTTTTATATTTGTTGGAAAATTAACAATTTCTACACTGTTACTATTTCTACAGTTTTAAAACATATCTGTAAACGTCAGGCCATTCGAACGAAAGTCCTATATCCAACCGTTCCACAAGCAGGCAAATAGTAATATTTACATAAGTAATATCATTTAGAAATCGTTTAATTTCAATAACTCGACTGTTAAAGAACATCTGACTTAGAGTGAGGGTATTTATCAGACAGTTCACCTGTGAACAAACTTTTATGTGAAGATTTTTAAAATAACATTTTTTAAAAAGTAAACTATTATTTGAATATTTGTTTTTGTTGAAATATCGTTTTTTACGATTTTTTTTAATACTTATTACTATTTTTTAACTTAATTAATTAAAATTTTGTAAAAAAAACATTCATTCAAAAATTTTTAATTAGGTATTATGTTATTATTTTTTTTAATTTTGTTTTTAATTTATTTTTATTTTTAATTTTTAATTTTTTTTTCTATTATTGACATTAATTTTAAATATTTTGCCATTTTCAGAACATGTCCATCCCTTTGAAATTCACCTCAAACTTTCCTAGTGGCATCATGTTGTTGTCCACCACCAAACGTGCCTCCATCCATCCATCACACATCATTATCTTTCTTCCCTTCGTTGTTGCTCACTTTAACAGCTGTTTTGGCTTGTGTTTTGGCTCTCAATGTAGAAAAACGTCGATGCGCTCTTGTCGTCTCTTTATTATTATTATTATTATTGCAATTTCGCTTATAAAGTATAAAACAAAACAGAAAACAACAAATAAAACGAAATTGTACTATAAATTAAACAGTTTACACACCATTTGGCACTCGACAAAGTTGTTGCGATTAAATCAGTCGATTCTAAGCAGTTGACAAAGAAAGTCACATCTTCTTCCCTAACAACCAATCAAATTCTACTGCAACCACTTGAAAAGGATTTTAAATTGAAAACACTAAACATGGCAAAGGATAATTTAACAGCAGTTCTGTATGGCATCGAAGATATGAAATTGGTGAGTTGAGTTTATGCAATAGGAAAACTAACAAAAAACAAAAACAACACAAAAAAGCATCAATAACAACAACAACAAAATCATAATATAACAAAACCATAACAGAGATTGAGAGATATACGTATGTACGTTCTATTCTATATTTAAGTACTACCGGTGTTATGGCTTTTATTCAAATATGTACACATACTTGAGATTACAATCAAATTAATTATTTTCAAAGTCAATCAAAGACATATTTGTTAGCATACTAAGCGCTTTCATAATGTTATCGCTTAATACAAAAAAATCATAGTAGGGCAAGGGGAGGGCTTATTCCAAATTCAGTGTTTGAACAGTTTTATTGAAAACCTTGTTTCAATTATTTTAATTAAAAAACTAGTGAAATTTAAAAACGTGTCATATCAGTATTATCGTTTTGTTGTGGGAAAGATTTTTTTGTTGTGCGCACCTATTATTGTTTTGTTATTGTTGTGTAAACTATTTTTACAACAACTTGGTGACAATAATCTGCGATGAGATCAAAATTGATTATACACACACGTGCAGTTTAATTAAACAAGACAATTTGATTATGGCAACGTATGAAGAAGATTAATTCGATTAGGAAACATTTTTTTTTTAATTTTCCATAACAAAAGTTGAAAATAATTGCATTATTAGTTATTAGTATTTTTAAGATCAAATATTAATTTGTTATTAATGACTATTTTGACATGTTGGGGCTTTTTAAAAATTAATTTAAAATTAATAATAATTTTGAAACTATTGTATTTTGTCACCTATTTGACAATAAAATTATTTTGAAAATTTTTTCTGAATTATAATTTTAATCGTCGGCGTCTGATCTTTATTTGAATTTTACAAAAAAAAACAACAAATATATTGTGACTATAAAATATTTAAGCATGATTAAATTTGTTATTGTTGCTTTATAGGAAAGAATTAACAAAAACAATACCTGTGTCCTAAACTTCATATAAAGATCAAAGTTGTTGCCAAACAATGTTATAAAGAAGATGTAAAATTATATTAAATTTGTTGACTGGAAAAAAATTATTGTTATTTATAATTTTAATATAAACGTACTGTCGCTCACATTTAAAAAAAAGTTAAACAATATTTTTTTTTTCAAAATAATATGAGAATAATATTTATAAAAGTATTATATTTTTATGTTATAAAATACCAAATCGATAATGTTTAAAATCAAAACATTAAAAATATATAAAAACACTAATCTTATATATAAAAATGAATTGCTGTGCAGTTGTCTCGCTAAAACTCAAAAACGGCTGGACCGATTTTCAAAATTTTTTTTTTTTGTTTTGTTCGCTAATGCTTCCGGATGGTTTAAAAGGTTTTATTTTTTCAAAAAGTGGGCGGCGTCACGCCCCTTTTTTCAAATATCGCTCAGACGGCTTTTCTAATAGACCGATTGATACAAAAATTTATGCAATAGCGAAGCATTGCCGGGCCCGCTAGTTACATATAAAATATATGTTTAAGATTTGAAACATAAAAAGCAACAGGCAATTTTTTTGGGAAAAAAAACAAGTGAAAGTTATAAAAGTATTTTAAATCATAAAATGAAACAAAAAAGTGATAATTTTCTCTCCATATGTGTATAAAAACTAGTACAGAAATTGTAGTAATATGAACTGACTTATAAATACCCTCACCCTATGTATGATATTGTTTAACTCTCGAGGTATTGAAATTTACCAATTTTTAAATAAATTTACTTATCGATGGCTAAAAATTAAAAGGTCGTACCTCAATTTTCTATACTTTTTAGAAGGAGAAAAAAATAAATAACGAAACTTTGATAGTTTTTAAACGTTATTTGACAGTTAGGGTCATTATTAATGTCTATAATTTCTTCAATTGTTAACATATAAAAAATATTTGTTGTGCGACACGTCTCAAATACACAGTCTCCTACAAGAAAATGCAATTAACGCGATTTCGTAAAAAAAAAAACAAGGCACGACCTTATCATATTAAGCCATCGTAATGTATTTATTACTATTTGCTTGCTTGTGGAAAATAGCAAGATAAGACTTTCTGTCGTATAACCAGACACTTACAAAGTCTTAACGAATTCTTCTTTTGTATAGGAGGTACCAGAAGAGGTCGGTCTATATATATAGCCTATTGTCATTCTTCACTTAGGTTTTTATAACCGTTTACTTCGCTCAAAACATGACTGAGTTCTGTGGACGTACAAAAAATATAGGTATATCGCTGTACAACAGTTTTCAGCTCATTGATTTGGAACTGCACGTAAAAGTAGCCCCAAAAAAGAAGACGTTCTGAATGATTCGTTTTGTCAAGTTACATGCCATAATAATTTAATATCGATTTGAAGTAAGTAAGTATCGTATATGGGAATTTGTCACGTTTAAAACAAATTTAAAAAAATTAAGAATACAATTCCTTTAATCTGTTTATATATCATTTCCCTACATAACAGTTTCACTTTTCCATTCATCAAATGATTTTGAACTGGGTTTATTTTGTATCAGTTACAATACATCTGTAGTACTCCGTGGCGTATGATTTACGTGAAATATAACTTCTGATAATCATACGCCACCATATAACAATATAACAAAAGAGCCTAAAACGTGACAAATTCCCCCATTCGATGCTTACTAACTTTAAATCGATATTAAATTACAATGGCATGTAACTTGACAAAACGAATGATGCAAAACTTCTTCTTTTTTGGGGCTACTTTCACATGCAGTTCTCAGAATTAAGTCCCAAATCAATGAGCTAATAAATGTTGTACTGTGTTATTTACCCGGACAGCTTCCAATTTTGTTTTTTTTGTTTTAAAATAATCATTTATCGCATAAATTATAAACTTTATTAAATTATTATAATTATGTATATCCACATATTTTCCAATTCCAGGAGCAACGCCCAATACCGGAAATCTCTGCCAATGGTAAGACATTTTTAATTAAAATATATTTCTATCTGAATGAAACTTATACATAAATTTTTTCTTCTCCAAAACACTCTAGAGGTTCTCTTGTCTATGGACTGTGTGGGCATTTGTGGTTCGGACGTCCATTACCTGGCCCATGGACGCATTGGCGATTTCATTCTTACCAAACCCATGGTCATTGGTCACGAGGCCGCCGGTGTTGTATGCAAAGTGGGAGCCAATGTAAAACATTTAAATGTTGGCGATCGCTGTGCCATTGAGCCCGGCGTACCCTGTTATATCTGTGAATTTTGCAAAACTGGCAGTTATAACCTCTGCCCTGACATGAAATTCTGCGCGACACCACCTTATGATGGTAATCTGACCCGGTACTATAAACATGCTGCCGACTTTTGTTTCAAACTGCCCGATCATGTAACCATGGAAGAGGGCGCCCTCTTAGAGCCATTGTCTGTGGGTGTTCATGCCTGCCGCCGTGCTGGTGTCGGTTTGGGTTCTAATGTGTTGATTCTGGGGGCTGGTCCCATTGGTCTGGTGACTTTGTTGGTGGCCCAATCTATGGGTGCATCGAAAATTCTAATAGTTGATTTAGTGCAACAGCGTTTGGACGTGGCTAAAGAATTGGGCGCTCATCACACGATACTGATGAAACGTGATGATGTACCTGAAGAGGTGGCCAAACAAGTAGAGCAGCTGATGGGGGTGATGCCCGACAAAACGGTTGATTGCTGTGGTGCAGAGAGTAGCATTCAATTGGGTATTTATGTAAGAGAGAGAGATGAAGGAGGCTGAAATAGATGTAATTTATTAATAAAATTTTAGGCTACTAAACCCGGTGGTTGCTGTGTCATAGTTGGCATGGGTGCCCCCATAATTAAGCTGCCCTTAATCAATGCTTTGGCACGAGAAGTCGATATTCGAGGTGTTTTCCGTTATTGTAACGAGTAAGTAGAGATTAATTAAATATATAAAAATATAAAATTATAAAAATAAAAAACATAAAAATATAAAATTAAAAAAATATAAAAATTTAAAATATAAAAATATAAAAATATAAAAATATAAAAATATAAAAATATAAAAATATAAAAATATAAAAATATAAAAATATAAAAATATAAAAATATAAAAATATAAAAATATAAAAATATAAAAATATAAAAATATAAAAATATAAAAATATAAAAATATAAAAATATAAAAATATAAAAATATACAAATATTAAAATATAAAAATATAAAAATAAAAAACATAAAAATATATAAACAAAAAAATATAAAAATATTAAAATATAAAATTATAAAAAATAAATAAAAAACTAAAAATAAAAAATAAAAAAAAAATAAAAATTAAAAAATATAACAATGTAAAAGTAAAAAATATAAAAATACTAGTGGGCCCGGCAATGCTTCGCTATTGCATATTATTTAAAAAAAGGGCGTAAAAGTGGGCGTGGTCGTACCCTATAAGTCATGCCATAGTCCCAGTTAAATGCTGTGAAAATTTCAGGAAGATCGGTCCAGAGGTACAAACACACAAATAAACAAACACACATTCCATATAGATAAAATTATAAAAATATAAAAAATAAAAATATAAAAATATAAAAAAATAAATAAAAAAATGTAAATATATTATAATATAAAAATATAAAAATTTAAAAATTTAAAAATATAAAGATATTATAATATAAAAATATAAAATTTTAAAAAGTTAAAAATATATCTCTGAAGATGCTAGAAAAAATCGCAGCGAAACGTCAGATGCATAAATGATTTAAACAATCTTTTAATTTGACATCAAAAATTACCTTAAAAGCTTGATAAAAATCAATTTTTAAACAAATTTAATTAATTTGATTAATTACATATACATTTTTTTATTTTAAAATTAATTAAATTTTTTATTCCATTTTTTTACTTTTCAGCTATCCCGCTGCTTTAGCTTTGGTAGCCGCTGGTAAAGTCAATGTCAAGCGTTTGGTAACTCATCACTTTGATATCACTGAAACCTCTCAAGCATTCGAAACTGCCCGCAAAGGTTTGGGTGGAGCCATAAAAGTTATGATCCATGTCCAACCCAAGGATACTAATAACAAAAAATAAAATATGTATGTAAATTTGTGAGCATGTGTAAATGAAACCTTGGTGGATGGCTTTGTTGAAATGTCTGTTGGTAATGCCTAAGAATATATGTATATAATAAATAAAAATGGCTTGGATTGAAAATTTTAACTGTACATTTTTAATTATTAGGAATTTCTCAGAATTCGAAAAAAAATTGAATTAATTAAATTAATTAAAAAAAAATTAAAAAAATTGGCCTTTTTATGGCTTCCATACATCATAAAAATAAATGAAATGAAATGAAATGAAATGAAATAAAAATTACAACACATTATTACACTGTAGGACAAATTTAAACTTTTGACCTCACTCATGATCAAACTGACCAGATTCTGAAAATATAGCTAAAATAAAAATATACGTATCTCCCAGTTTTTCTAGATCAGCACATTTAAGTTTTTTACGAGCAATTCAATTTTTGGAGCAAAGCTCCCAAACAACGACTTGAAAGTGACTTCTTCCTGTCCGCAGAACTCAGAGAGTTGTTAACAGATTTTGACGAAAAAAAATCATCAAAATCTGTTGACAATTTGTTTGTGACAAATTTAATTTGTGAAAAATATTAAATTTTGGCTTCGTCAGAAGCCGCTCCTGGCCTTTTGAAAAACAATAAAAATTCATCAAAATCTGTTAAATTTGTCACAAATTTAATTTGTGAAAAATTTTAAATTTTGGCTTCGTCAGAACCCGCTACTGGCCTTTTGAAAAACAATAAAAATTCATCAAAATCTGTTAACAACTCGCAGAGTTCTGTAAACAGGAAGATGTAACTTTCGAGTCGTTGTATGGGATCTTTGCTCCAAAAATTGAATTGCTCATAAAAAACTTAAATGAGCTGATCAAGAAAACCTGGGAGATACGTATATATTTATTTTAGCTATATTTTCAGAATCTGGTCAGTTTGATCATGGGTGAAAAATCGTGTCGTACAGTGTTATATAATATTAAAATGAAAATAATTGATACATTTCAACATCTCAATTTCGAAGGACCGCACCTTCGAAAACAACATACAACGGGCCAAAAAATAATTTGGCGAAGGAAACTACCAATTGTGTGACATAGAAACAAAAATTGTTACTACCGAGCTAGTTTCAGACTGGCATCATATAAATAACTTTATATGTCTTGAAAACTTCAATGTTAAATTATGCAGTTGTCTACATGTTAGAGTAACATATTTATCTAAAATGTAAAAATTTTATATATTGAAATGAAAATTAAAACGTAGAACATCGTAAAGTCTCGTATTATTAGTTGCAGACAAATTTGTCTTATATATGCTATGTTCTTATTAAGCTCCAGCCATAAATTTAAACAATTCATCTCCACTGATAATGCAAAGAAAACACGTCATAAGACAGCAAATTTTGTTTTGTTTTTAATGACCTTAAAAGGTTATCGCCTATACTAGTTGATAATCTTATCAGTTATTTTGTAATAGCTCTTCATATAACAAACTAATAGCTTTGGTTTATTATTGCCTTATAAAAACAACTGTCAGTGCAAAAATTGTTAATAGGAATAAACAATTATTAAATTGGTATAGGTTTGAGATCGAATTCAAAAGTGATTTATACGCTTGTGATTGATTTGATGTATTTTAATGCGGCAAAAATATAATGATAACCTGATATATGGACGCCATTAATGGTCAATTTATATAAGATTACAGTAACAAACAATAGTGTCATACAATGTAAACAATAATGAACCCTTAAACAAACAACAAACGCCATCTTTCGGATAGGGTCCAAAAAGGAAAACCTTATGTTCTAGTTTGATG
Organism: Muscina levida; assembly: GCA_964034835.1. Classification (NCBI taxonomy): domain Eukaryota; kingdom Metazoa; phylum Arthropoda; class Insecta; order Diptera; family Muscidae; genus Muscina; species Muscina levida. Next base: position 24,977,674 of record OZ035880.1, read on the forward strand.
ACCCATTTTGAAGTATTTAATATTTTAATGGTAAAAGTGCAAAAAATTTCTCAGCCCTAGGGATATGTAAACCAGAAAGTACTTTTATTATACCGTAAAGTACATTTTTGTATCAAAAAGTACTTTTGATGCTTAACAAAGTACATTTAATGTTCCAAAAATTATTTTTATTACATGTAGTAACCAAAAAAGTACATTAAATATATCAATAAACAATAGTATTTTTTAGTACAGTATCATTATTTTTTTCAAATAAAACACAACCACACACATTTGGTGTTTATTTTTAGAAAATTACAGTTCACTTTTATTTACTTTTTCGAAAGTATTTATTTTTTGAATTATAAAAGAAATAACATAAAGAAATATATATCATGAAAAATATAGAAATAATTTACAATTCATATATTAACATTTGTAATAGTTGTAATGTTATTGTTGTTGCTACTGATGGAAGCTTTCTGTTTTAAGTTTTGCTTTTACTTTTGTGTGTAAGTTTTTGTTTTTTTTTTTTGCTATTTATACTAAATTTTGTTGTTTGTTTAAAACATATAATTTGATTTAAAATTTGGGAAATTTATCAACTAACACTTTTCAAGCTATTTCTTAGGCACTCACATATTATTTTCTGTTTACCTTAAATCGAAAATCAATTTAAATTATTTTTTCAGTATTTTTTTTTTAATAAATGAAACTTAAATTTACAGCAACAAAACATAGGCAAAAATGAACAAGCGGACGGTGCTAAGAGCTTAAAAAAATTAATTTATGATTACATATATATATATATATATATATCTTTATATAATAGGATTACAGAATTTAAAAAATTAAGTTCAAAAGTTAAGTATTCGATCTCTGACGGAAAACAAAAATAAAATGAAAACAAAAATTTATAATTTGAAATTACTTAATTACTGTTTACTTAATATTTATAAATAACAAAAAAAATAGACGTTTCGAGGACATCACATAAATTTAAAAAGAGTTTTAAAGAGAGAGAATACTTTTACTTTACAGGGATTTCAAATACAATTTTTAGCAGTAATAAATCAATCTCTTTTCATTATAAAGTGAGCGTATTTTTTTCCAAAACTACAATAGTATTTTAAATTCTGTAATCAAATCTAGTGATTTTGAGATTTCTTTAGTAATATCATATTGTTAACAAAAAGAATTTGTATTTGCTCAAGTCTTTTATTATAGAAAATTGTGCGCTTCATTTTCTATATATATATATTAATACACATGAATATATTAAGCCGTATTTATTAAAAGTCTAATGCCAACAGATACAATATCAAACAATAAATCTACGACACTGGCATATTACTTGAAGAGGGGAAGAAGTTTCTTTAATATTTTCATCTTTTAGAATTTTTCATATAACACTGAACTTGTAAGGTAGCACAAATTAAAGGAAAAATGATTTTATTTCTTACATGACTGAATTATATCCAAGGAAGTAGTTTTAAAAAATTTTTGATTAAAATGTATCCCTGTTCTGTTAATAAACTTGGCTGTATGTGTATGATATAATAAATCCGTTATAAATATCGAGAATATTGTGATGTTTTGTCTGATAATTCCATATAGAGAGTCACAAGACACCAACACAGCCACCACTACAGCTCTTGTGTATCAAATCCTTTCTATAGCTTTTACAATTTGTTTTTTGTTTTAATTACATATAATAAAAAAAATCGGCAATTGCTACTTTCTTGAAAAGTTAAAAAAAAGAATGTTAAAAACAAAACGAATATTCAAAAAGATTTTAAAAATTTTGGGTAAATATCAGAAATTTAGAAAGTTGACTAACTGACTACTGCTGCATCCCTATAACTGCTGACCTTTACATGTTGGGTGGTGCAGTGGGTGGATTAAATTGAAAAGTTGGATAACGTGGAGCATAATCAACGTCACCTACTACTTTTGTGTGTTCGTTATCATCGTGGCCAGTGATTTTGGGCGCTTTAAATTGAGTCTCCACAAATTGTGGAGGAGCTGTTATAGAACATAAATTCGTTTATTTTTATTTTATATTTTACTAATTCACAACGAAACACTTACGTATATTGGGATATAATTGACCTCCAGCACTGTCGGCCACATTCCAACCCAATGCCCCTCCTTGGCCATTAGGAGGACTGGCAGGACTTACTGGTTGCGTAGGTGCCATTGAGGGATCATCATTCAGTTGTTGTGGTGAAATTTGTGCCGGCACATCGGTGTACGGCGCAGGAGGTTTAAACGATGCCAAGGGTATTGTGCCCAGAGTAATGGGTATATTACCGGTTAAATTACGATGCGGCCCACTAACGTTACACTCAATATGCAAATCATAATCCAATGCAATGACACCACAATTGACTAAATTAGTAGGAGGCAGTGGCGGTATTTCCAATTGTTGCGAAAATGTTTTCGATTCACCACCCGCCACTGGACCAATTCCCAATTCGGCAATTGTAATTTTTGATTCTTTCTTCTCGGCCCGGGGCTGAGTGGTATGGAACGTTACACGTTTACGCAGCACAAACTTAACCGTATTAATTGCAACATTACTGGCATTATCACATTCACAGCTAATAGGGATTATTTGCCCCGATACATAGCCGGTAACGGGAATCGATGTAATCACTGACAACGGACCCGATCGGCAACAGAAACAGCAAAAGCTTTTCTCCAATTCCAGTTTGAAGGGTTCCTTGACCCTAGGGTTTAGATTCAAATCGACTGGAGCTATAACCGTAAATGCCATTTTCATATCTTGATCGAATTTCCATGGTCTGTCCAAGGTGACTTTAATAGTGTAGCGGACATGTCCGAATTCGCCCTCAAATGAGGAGGGCAATGTGGGTGGCAGAGCACAGGAGAATGGATAGGTGTGTGTGCCAGCGGGCAATTCAATTTCGGCACCTGGTGAGATAAAGATAGTTAAGACTCTTTGAATTACTTCACAAGTATACATTAAAGTTTTTTTATTCATTTCATAATTTCATCTCTAACTTGATTTTTTTTCAACTGTTTTATGCTTCCTATATATTGTTCTATTTAAATATTTGGAAGACATAACAATCAAAACTGTAATTAGTTTTTCTTTATTATATTTATAAATTTTATAGAATTTTTTTTAATATGTTTGTGGGAGTAGTCCCCAAAGTAGTAGTTCACTTTATGAGTACAATGTGCATTTATGGTTTAGGATAAAATTAAAATTTAATGTTATTATTATTAATTTCGAATTGTATAAGTTTTTTTGTTGAAAATTCTTTAATTTATGTAATTTTATTTTATAAAATATGAATGTGGGGGTAATCCCCAGAGTAGTAGTTCAATCTATGAGCACCATATGCTCTTATGGAAAAACTAATTGTCATCATTATTTATATAAGATTTATAATTATATCCATTTTATTTTTGTAACTTGTAGTATTTTTGAAACCATGTATGGCTTAAAGAGCTCAGTTTTTTATACAAGTACAAATAAAAAAAAATAACAACAAAACATCTACTTACTGTTCTTGCCGCCTAGTAAATAATACTTTATTTGAAAGTACTCTTCGTGCCCCTTAAAGGTAGTGGTCTCATCTTCATCACGTCCTTCACTATTTGTGACTTTTTTTGTTTCTGACCATTCTGTATTCGCTTCACCCAAAAATCTGATGAGAATACCTAAAAAAAAACAACCAGAAATAAAAGTATTTTAAAACCCTTTAATGTGCATGATGCGGCTCTGTGGTTTGTTCAATGTATAATGCGTTTCAAAATGACATCATCATCATCATCATAGTCATGAAACTATAGTAGTATCTTTTTAAGGTTTTGTTGTAGTGTATAAAATGAAAGTAATGTGGATGGGAAGTAAGCAAAAGTAAATGATACCATTAAGTTTTTAGATTATTTGGAGATAATTTCATTATATGCGTTATAGGATATAGAAAGGACACAAATCAATTTTTTTTTTTTGTATTTTTCTAAATTTATTTAAGTAAAGAAATTTTTGAACGCAGATGTCTCTAAAGCTTCTGTTTTAGCACATTTTAAATTTTTTGACAAAAACATTTACTCTAACAAATAAAAAAATAAGTAAAAGAGTTTCAATCGGGTATAGCAACTTACATATATGCTTACCCTCAGTAAAAACTCAAAATTAGCATGTTCTATATATGGCTCGGTTATTGAAAATTGTATAAATAAAATAAAAGTTTCAGGGAAGTACCAGAATTTTTTTTTCCAAAACTTTATCCTAGCAAAAAATACAGAATTTGGACACGATCGCGTTGGGTGTGTTGATAATATTACTCAATTTCTAAAGCGGTCGGAATCGTACATTTGTATGGAAGGCACCAAAAGGGGCGAGGCTAGACTTAAATTTTTTTTTTGTCCAAAACTTTGGCCTATTATGGCTTAACAAGATACGAAATTTGAGCACGATCGCGTTAGATGTATTGATATTATTACCCCATCTTCAAAGTGGGAGGGGTGGTATTTTTGTATGCGAGGTACCAGAAGGGTCGCGGCTAGACTTCCATTTTTTTCTCCAAAACTATGTCCTGTTATAGCTTAACAAGATACAGAATTTGTCCACGATCGTGTCGAATGTATTGATATTATTACTCCATCTCCAAAGTGGGCGGAGTGGTACATTTGTATGGGAGGTACCAGAAGGGGCGCGGAAAGCCTTCCGGTTTTTTTTTCCAAAACTTTACCCTGTTATAGCATTACTAAAGATAGAATTGAGACACGATCGCGTTGGGTGATTTGATGTTATTACTCGATTTTTAAAGTGGGCGGTATTGTACTTTTGTATGGGAGGTACCAGAAAGGGTGTGGCCATGTAGCCCACATTCAAACCCGTAATTTCGTAGAGGGCCATAATTTAAGGTAAATATGGTGTCGTTAAGGAACCAATTTTTACTGCTATATAAAGTGCTAACTTTCTCTAATAACGACATTAATACTCTAAGTTTCGGTCGCCAAACTATAGACCCAATTCCAAAACATCGACCATTTGCTAATAACAACCCACCCCAAAACCATTTCTGACAGTGCACTTTTATGTGATTTCATTTTGAAAAATCCCCATACCGTCATTCTTTGTAACTTGTTCTTAAATGCATTCCATAAACGACTCTTCCCTCTACTAAAATGCAGGAAAATACAGTTGGCATGTGTAGTTCAACAACCCGGCATTCCACAGTCTCCACACTGAGTGAACTTAGCAGCAGAGTCCAAACATTTTCACATCATGCTTGTTGTGAGGCACAGCCACCCACACACACAAAGGGAGAGCTAGTAAAACGCACAAATGACGCAGAGGTGGTGTTGGAGGAGATTTTTGCTGCGCTGATGCTAAGGAGGTAAAAGTCTTCCAATAAATACAACAGCAACCAAGTCTAAAATGAAAATGTAGCTAAAAATAAGATAGAACCGGCTTTTGGGGCACACGCGTCGGCTGCAACAACAACAACAAAGACGGCGATGAAGAACCAAACACGTAAAAAATGGGGTCTTTTTTGTTGTTACTCTGTGGTCGTACACTTGTTTTCAAACGAAAAACAAAAGAAGTGTTTGCTTGCCTGCACATTACTGACTGAGTACAAATGTGGGAAAGTGATGAATGCTGGTGGTGGTGGGAGGGGGTGGTGTTGTTTGAGTTTGATAGATACCCGACCCCTCGCCCCATCTCTCTGGCCCACACATAAATAGCAACAAACATTGATGTTTCGTGCAAATACTTTAATGCCCCCTCCTACCGCTTTGGCGAATCAAGTAAGAGTATACGCGACAATAGCGTAACTTTGCAAAAATGTGCACAACAATTTAGAGAAATCGAAGAAATAGACAAAAAAAAAACATTTACAAAAATCCAAAATTAGCTCATATTTAAATGGATATGTGGTAGGAAAGTGGCTATCAGTAGCGTTAGTAGTAGCAGTAATGACACCCCACCACTCGACTTGTCGCCTAACATATATAAGTAGATTTCAGTGACGTAGTGTAAGCTTTCGATATTTTAAATGACAGAAACGCTGCCGCCGACGACGACGACATCGACTACGTTGAAATGGATGGTGGCAATGATGATGATGATGATGTGATACATTATACAAAATGACTAATATTTTTCAGATTTACTGTGTGTATGTAGCTGCCGAGGTTCTTGGGAGGTTCTCCTCCTATAACACGCACACACACACACACACACGGTGTATTATTTATTAATTGATTATTCCAAAATCACAGCGTACATGAGAAGTTATTCTTTTTTCTCAATAGGTACCACTATACTTGCTTCGTTTTTTTGTCCCATTCATTACCTCGAACTTTTTTCGGTGAATCAAATGTTAATTTCGCTTGTCCATTAACCGTTTGGCCCGAATAGTAGGTATTCCAGGGATTATCCAATTGAATTTCACAACCTTTGAGACCCATTGTGGTATTTTATTTTTTGCAAACTATTGATTACTACTTTTGCTTAGACGGCAGCAAATCCTTTGCTTTATTTTAAAACACACCCAGTCGTCAGTTGTCGAAGTATCTGGGAGTTAATCACAATTCGGCAAACCACTGTGCGGCTATTTGTGTTCACTTTATCCGTACGATTGTTAATATCAAACTGTTTGAAGGGGGGACGAATTTGTTTTTCTTGGTCATCGAATGTTTCGATCCTGGCAATACCTGTACCGTGCCTTATTTTGCTGTTGGCAGTGCTGATAGCATGATGCACAAGGAATTGATATCACAAGAGAAGGAAATTAGCATTGCCATATCTTATCAAAAATAGATGATGTTACAAATTATTATGTGAAATAAAAATTGAAACACTACCATCTGAAATAACGCGGTCTTTGCATATTAAATTTAAAGTTCTGAACTGTTAAAGTTTCGTATTGGGGGATTTAATAGCTGCCCAGTAGTAAATGTCACTGGGGTACAAACTAGCGATCTTGTTTTACAGTCAAAAAATCATCAGTTTTAAATGATTGTTTGCAGCGGTCAAATAATCACTCAAATTTAAAGTTCAAACCGCCATTCATGTTGTAATATTTGACATACTCAAGTGGAGAAAAGAAAATTGGGTGCGCATTATTAAACACTACGCTAGCTAAAAAAGATAAAGCAATAGTTTGGCTCTAGAAAACATTATTCTCATATTAGAATTTTAAAGAAATTCGTGACAATAAGTCCAAGGACTTCAAAAACTGTTATCAAGTATCCAAGGAAAACAGTAATTATTTGATGAGCAGCGACCATCTGGACGCTTCAAAAACATCGCTTAACGAGCACTTTTAAATACACCCTATCTGTCAATACCAAAACTGGCGGCTGACAGTCACTCAACCACAACATTTTTTGTGGCAATTTTGTACATATTTTTAAATTGTGTTTTGTTTAGCAAAAAGATTATTTATTTTTTCTGAATATTATAAGAGAAAAAGACTTTTCTTTGCGTTAATATATGAATATAATCATATCAATAAAAACTTGTGACAATGTGCATAAAAGACAATGTGAATGAAAAATAATCAATAGCTGTCAAACACCATTATGCTTTCTTTTCAACAACGCATGGCAACTCCGCTCGCAATCAGACCACTCTGCTAAAACAACAATAAGAAGAAGTGGCATTTTTACAGACGGAAAACTAAAATTTTTTTGCAAAACACACAAGAGCCGGATTTTTTTGTATTAAACTAATTTTTTTAGACAAACGAAATTTTTGGTGTACCTACATTTTGTAATTGCCTTGAATATCCAAAACTGTACTACGACAATGTCGCTATTTCGCAAACCCAAAAAAATACACAGAAGAGTGTTTTCCAGTGCCATGGACGATGAAGATGATGCCAATTCGACGACAAGAGATAGTGTTAGTAGGAGAACCAATGATGCAGCCGATGATATGGAAGAAGATGCTGATGAACTGATGATTGCCCCTCCGCCACCACAAATTTCATCAAAATCAGAGAAGAAGAAAACTAAAGATGGCAAGTCGAAATCTTCCTCGGTGCAAAGTAATAGCAAAGCAGGAGGTGGTGGCAGTAGTGTTGGAGGAGGAGGCGGAAGTTCGGGAGACGCAGTCAAAACGAAGTCTCTATTGAGTTTCGCAGACGAAGGTAAGTAGCGATGCAAGCGTATGCATTTATTATTAATTAGGTTGGTTGTAGGTGGGTTGGCGTAAAGGGTGAAATAGGGGAAGTTGTTGCAGTCAAATAAAATAGATTGTAATAGGCCGCTTTAGGGGGGTCACCAGGAGGAAGCGATAAACAACAAATTTTTTTACAGCGGCTTCCGATTTTATGGTATATGTATGTAGCATATAGGAATTAAGCCAATAATCCTTGTATGAGGGGGAAATTTAGTTAAACTAAATATGTAATTGTAATATAGTCAGGAGATTGGGAAAAATTACTAGAAAATTGCCGTGTCAAAAAATGCTTTAAATGCAGCTTTTCTTATTGTATACATTTAAAGGAACATTTTTCATAATAGTTTATTTTGGAAATGGGTCTAAGTTGTATAGATAAGTCGAATAATGAGTAGTTTCTGGAATTATAGTTATACGTATCATGTTATAATTACGTGTTGAGCTATTTTTTTGTATATTGTTTATTTATTACACATTTATTTGGATTCTAATTCTGACCGTCGTCAGAATACATTTTTTTTTAATGGATGTAGGCATTGGAATTCTAAGCTTAATAATGCGATTTTTATGAGGTTGAAAGTCAGTCGCCCCTTAAAGTAGAAACAGATATATATGTATATTCAATATAAACTCGATGGTCTTCACTTATCCGGAGATTAATCTGGAAAATATCTATCGTTTGAGTACCCACACTTGGGAGGTCCAGATAGAATCCGTTTTATATATTTTCCCTTGGGCAAAATTTTCTTAATGTAAGGCTTTTAACAATAACAATCCAATACTAATCAAGACAAAAAATTTAAGTACTTAGTACTGAAATTTCAAAATATTCTTCTGAAATTAAATTTTAACTGTTTCAAAATTAGTTAGATTTAAACTACTTAATTTTGAAAATAGTTCAAAATTCTATACTTTTGAACCGGTACTATTTTGAACTGGTTTAACGAGTCCCTACTGGTTATGAATTGGCCATTATTTGTATTTCAAATATATTTTAATGTTTTCCAAATTTTAAATGAAATGAAGAAATACACCAACCATAATTGCTTAAATCTAAAAAAATCCTTTTTGTTTTCTTCTTCCCTAATTTTTTCTACACAGAGGAAGACGGTGAAGTATTTCAAGTGCGTAAATCATCACACAGTAAAAAAGTTATGCGTATGATGGACAAAGAACGACGTCGCAAAAAGAAGGAGGAACGCAGCGCTGAAACTCATCAGCATCATCAAACGACAAACGATGGCAGTTATCATCAGCACCAAAGTAGCCACCAACATGCGAATACGAATCGTGAAAACGGTTCACGTCTTAATAATGATTCTCATAATTTAGGTTCATCTTCTTCACCAACAGCAACAACAAGTTCTACGGAACACATTAAAAGTAATAAAAGTGATAGTATCCAAACAGAAATACGCACAGACGACTTTGTGGTAAGGTTATTATTATCATTTTTTTCCTATCAAAAATATCAAATACAGTAATCTATTTACACCAATTATAAAAAAAAAAACCGTAAACAAAACTGCCGTTTTGTTTAAAATTATACTTTCTTCCACCTCCAAAGTTATTGAAGGAATGAAAGTATAGTTTTTTTTCTGTGCTTGTTGTAGCGAACGATACGATATTGAACAATTCAGTTGTGAACTTTTGGACACATAGTGTTGTTGATTTGGTTCAACGTTATCTATCAAAATTATAAAAATTGAATTGTTAGCAAGGACTTTTAAAATAGTTTTTAAGAGTTCTTTTATACTTATTTTTATTTATTTATCAATACATATAGTAGTAATCAATTGTTTATATTATTTGTGTACTTACTTTTTATATTGTAAAACAATTCGGTGTATTAAATATCTCTATAGATCAAGTTGTAGTTTCTTAAAGACATCATCGTGCACACAAGTTGTGAATTTACAACAGATTTTTAAATATCTACTTGTTTTTATTAAATTTTTTTATTATTTATTTATTTTATATGCTTTGATCCGTCTAAAATTTCAATTTAGTATAAACAGTAAAAATATCTTTGAGAAGTCTTCCTTAATCTGAAAATAATTTCCCAACCTCATGTGTTTTAAATTCTAAGCAAATTCTAGACATCAGCAATGTTTTATTTTTTTGACAGGAATTTAGTAATTATGGATTTTGGATGTAATTTTATATGCCAGCGTTAGTTGAAAACCCTCTCTTATCTTTACCTCCTTCAAAAATAGGTATTTTGGCTGGGGCAGTCCAGTTATATGAGTTTCTGTTGTAAAACTGTGACCATTAGAATAGGAACCGAGTTTCTTCAGAAACCTTGTTGAAATTTTTTCTAACCAATTTTCGTATTCTCAGGAATTCGATGTATCATAGTTCTTTATCTCGGCCTTTATAGTTATATCTACATCTATATGTTTTATCAATATATATATATTTATTTTATTAATCAAGGCAAAATTATTATTTTTTTTTTAAATTTTATTTTAAAAAACAAACCTTTAATGAAAATAAAATCTTGTGATTTCTTTTGATTCTAATACTTGATTCCTAATTCCTTGTTCACAGCTGGTGGTTAAAAAATCAGAACCTGAGGTTATACTGAATGGACGTGCTGCACTATGTGCCGGCCGTGATGATATGTCTGACGATGAGGCTGATGCCAGTGATAATGAGCGAAATGGTGACAGCCACAAGCACCACTTCTCCAAGCCCGACCATTTAAAACAAATGCTGGAGAGTGGTTCTATACCAGACGCTGCTATGATACACGCCGCTCGCAAAAGAAGACAAAAGGCCAGGGAGCAAGGTTAGTTGGCATTGCTATAACAGGGCAGAGGACATGTCATTACAATTTGAATCTCTAGGTGATTTTATTGCCGTGGAAGAACCCAAAGTGGAGCCCAAAAAAGGTAGTCGTTTGGCTCGCGAGGACATTGAGGGTGATAATTCGGATGATGAGGAACGTATGGATATGAATGCTATAACCGGTGTTAAGGAACGTGAAGAAAGACGTGAACAATTCTATGCCGTGGAGAAAGATTGTATGTAATTAATTAATATTGACGGTTTGTTACAATTGTCTTGGACAGAAGACTCTTTTATCCTCTAACTTATGTATATGCATATCTAAAATGCTGACTTGAATTTAAGTTATTATTCGTAATCTTTATAAAACCACCTTATGTGATATTTATTTAGGTTCTGAAGAAGATTCGGACTGTGAGACCAACGAATGGGAAAATCAACAAATTCGCAAAGGTGTTACTGGGGCCCAGTTAGTTAGCGCTCAACACGAGTCGGTGCTTTCACGATTTATGATTAAATCAAATTCTGACCGCGCCATAGAGGCCGCACCGGAATCAAAGTCCACATCAACGTTATTAGAGCAAGCCTATGCTAAATGTACGCTTGAAAGGCCCCAGCAACTGTTACAACCCAGTAAACCTAAGAAAGATAAAACAAAGGCGGCAGCTTTGAGGACACCTCAAGAAATACGCGAATCTATAAATGAACGCATTAACAAGCTTAAGGAACTTAATGTTAAGCATCTAGAAGACATAGACAGGGTGAGCGTGGAAATGAAAGCTATGCAATTGGAAGAAATGGACTGTAAACAAAAGGCTCCTACGGCGGCAGCAAAATATCGGTTTTATCAAGAAGTTAAGTGCTATGTCACAGATTTAGTGGACTGTCTAAATGAGAAGGTAAGTCACTAGCTACAAAATAACGCAATTTATAAACCAAAATCTACAAAAACGTTCCAATCTTCCTTAGACCGCAGCCATTAATGACTTGGAAAAACGTTGCATTGTGTTCTTTGGAAAACATCAACACTTTTTAATAGAACGTCGACGTCAAGATGTCCGTGATCAGGCCAAAGAAATGGCCGAAGCTGCAAGTAACTACAAAAGAACTTAAATATGAACAAATCTTTGAATCATTAAAACTAATAACTTTCTCAATTTAAGAACCGGGACCTGTGCGACGTGCTCCGGACAATGATGAACAAATACGGCGAGCAGCTGAACGTGAAGGCCGCCGCACCCGTAGACGTTGCGAACGAGAGCGTCAAAACACCTTAAGTTCCCACTTGGATGGTATGTCATCGGATGAGGAAACATCTGATCGTTACCAGGAACAATTTCAAAATGATTTGGGTATGTTGTACATATGACGTATTTTAACATTTATGCCTTTTAATGAATCAAATTTGCAGAGGATCTAATTAAAGAAGGTTTAGAGGTAATGGATGATGTTACCGATGATTTTTCCAAAATCGAAATTGTCTTGTCCAAGTTCCATACATGGCGTCAAACGGATATGGCGTCTTATAAGGATGCTTTTGTTAGTTTATGTTTACCTAAGGTAAGTGAAAGTTTATTTTATCGAAATTATTTTTTCTTAACCACATTTTTTAATTTTTTGTTCTTAATTGAATTTGATTATTTGTTTTTCTTAATTAAATTTTTTAAATTATTTTATTATTTCTTAATTAAATTTTTAAACTTATTTTTTCTCAATTTAATTTTTGTCTTAATTATATTTGTTTTTAAAATGTTTTGTATTATATATTATTACATATTTATTACTACATATTATGTATTTTAAATTATTTTATTTTTCCCTCTCCATTCATATTTCCAGATATTGGGACCATTAATACGCTTAGAAATGCTGACCTGGTCGCCTTTGTTGGCTGACTACAAAGATATTGAAAAGTTAAACTGGTATATGGCTTGTATACTTTATGCGTGGAGTGAAACAGAAACTGAGGATTCTATAAGACATGATCCCGATGTAAACTTAGTGCCAACTCTCATAGAGAAAATAGTTATGCCTAAAATAACAGGTAACTCGTGTATTGACATTGTGTAATAGGCAAAATACTTTAAAATTTCTCCCTCCTGCAATTCCAGATATTGTAACACATTGTTGGGATCCTTTGTCCACCACACAAACATTACGTTTAATAGGTTTCATTAATCGCATGGGCCGTGAATATCCTGTAAAAGAAAATGCCAAAACTCTGCAGCAATTGTTTAAAGCAATTCTAGAGAAAATGAAAACATCACTTGAAAATGATATTTTCATACCAATATTTCCAAAACAGTAAGTATTTTAACAACAGCAATAAAATATAGACATTTTTATTTATATTTAATTGTGTCTCCAGGGTCCAGGAAAATAAAACGTCATTTTTTCAACGCCAATTTTGCAGCGGTTTGAAATTGTTTAGAAATTTTCTGTCGTGGCAAGGGATAATAGCCGATACACCTCTAAGGGAAATGGCTATTGGTTCACTGCTTAATCGTTATCTACTATTAGCCATGAGAGTGAGTTGATAATACATTTAATTGCTTAGAATTTACTTCAAATGCTTTGTTTTCCTTTTCTAGGTTTGTACGCCCAATGATGCTATAAGCAAAGCTTATACTATTGTTAATACTTTACCTACTGCCTGGCTACAACCCGATTCGGAATGTTTGAAAAATTTACAACCATTCATTTCATATATTAAACAAACCCTGGAATCATGTGATGCTAATAGCCCTGTATTTATGTATGTTTTTGAGTACCTCTGTCTTTGTTTTGTATTCTAATCGATTTTGTTTTTCTTATTATCCTTTACAGTCAAACTAGTGATAAGGCTAAACAAATCTTACAAAGACTACATAGCAATTAGTTAAGATATTTACTACAAATGGTTGGATAAAACATATTAACAATACAATACAACACATTGTTGCATTCTATACATCAAATTTAATTAATAAATGCAAGGATGACCCAAGGAAGAACTCTAGATGAACCTGAGCATTGTTTTTAACAATTTTGTATAAATTCTAAAAGAATGATAATTTTTTTTTTTCAACAATATTAATAAATTCATTTTAAATCGCAAAACCAAATAGGTTTACATTTAATTATTATTATTTTGTCGTAGAAAAGGGGGGAACAACATGCGTACATTAGATGTGGTTACTGATGACTACTCAAAATTCACACCTATTGTGAATTACAATTCATTAAGACACTCATTGCGCTGTTTATGGTTCACCTTTTAAAACTTTATTTAGAAAAATTAACAAATAAAATAAAATTTTCCTTATGTTAGTCAGGAGAATTTGTAAAATTGTACAGAAAATTTCTTTAAAAATCAAACATTAATTTTATATATAAGTAGATATATATATATATATAGAACACAACAATTCTAATGAAATGGAATTATATACACCGATTGACACGGCCTACAAAAGAAATGCACGTAGTTATACAAATTATTCTGGTTTGGAAAGACCGGGCTTTTCAAAAGTCGCAGCCAGTTGTTTAATTTTAGGTTCCAATTCTAGCAATTCAGTGTTAGCAGTGGAGTATTCTTCAGAATCGGCCGACAAGCGTAAGACACTAATAACCAAATCTTAAAAAAAAAAACAGAAAATATTTGAATATGTTGCAAATTAAAGTGAATACAACAACAACAATTACCATGATATTGCGTTAAGAGCTTATTTTGTTCATCAGTCATGGAAGAGTTAATAAATGACAGAATTTGCGATACAAATTTACCGCTGGCATGTAAAATACACCCGGTAATAGTGGTGAACAAAATCAATGTAGTCAAGTGTAGTATCAAAGCAGGCTCAGAACATTGCTGCAACTGTTCGAGAAGCTTTTCGCGATGCTGTACTATCAATTGGCGATCCTTTTTCTTATCGACCTTTTTAACAATCATACTGCAGATTTTCAAAACGCCCTCTGTGGCCAACACAAAATCATCGATGGTCTTATTAAGGGCTTTGTTAAGTTCCAACAAGTATGTTTTGTAATCGCCACCTAAGTAAATACGAACAAATAATATTTTAACAACTTTTCGTAGTTATGGGAATTTGTAATGTTATAACTGCTTACTTACCACACTCTTGTGCCAATTTATTACGTTGATCCACATTTAAATTAGTATTCTTTACCTCAATTTGACATTCATTGGCTATGTAAAGTATCAATTCGTTGCTAATGTCATTGCCCAGAGATTTTAGTAGATATTTAACTAAATCAGTTTGAACATTTGCAGGAAAGAGCTGAAATTGCCGTAATGGGTTTAAATTTATAGGTTTCATTAATTGTATTTGTGTATATTTACCTTTAAGCCCTTTTCATAAAGTCTCAAATCAACCAACAGCATATTGATTTTTTCTTGGACACTGCCATGAGATTGACCGCTAACAGCTGCACTTTTTTGCAGGGTAATCTCGTATAGCTCTTGGGCTTTCGTCAAAGCTAGTTGATTGAGTTGTCTGATACGGGATAAAGCAGAATAGAAGTATTTTATAAGCATGATAAAAAAAGAAAAATAAAAAAAGTCTGAAGCAGGTAATTAATAGACAAATTTGTTTGATTTAATATGACCTTAAAAACATTAATCACATTTAAAATCTTTCCACAGTTGTATTATAAGGTTCAGGTCGTCAATCATCACTACTTTTGTCGTTTTACAATTAGCATTTATTATTCTACAGGTAAATTTAAAACAATCTTCGTTATTAAATTGTGTTTGGCTGATATTTAAAATTCGAAATCAATTTGGAATAGAATGGAAAATTTTTTTTTTAGGATTTCCCTAGAGAAACTGATGGGGATGTTGGTCTAAATTGCATTCACCTGTTCTATTTCTATAGGATAATTAATTCTTTACATTTACTAAATTAATTGATTATTTTTGAATTTTTCTGTTAAAATGGTTTCTGATACTTTTTACTTTGTCCCTTTACTATAGGAGCTACTTGCCAGATTTGTTTGTATAACTAACACATTTTTTAAATAAATATCTATATCTATTTTTATTGCACTTACTCGTGATACATGCCCGCAATATCCTCATTAAGTTCGTCTATACCCAATGCGGACGTTTCCTTATCCAATACCTTAACAATTTCGGCGACAGTAATTAGTATCAGCTGCTTCTTAGCTCCACCGGCATTACTACTACTGCCCACAGTGTTGGCATCATCATCATCGCTGTCGAAATCATTTTTACCTCCCTTCTTACCACCACGCTGATGTTTCTTGGTTGATTTCGTTTTAGTTTCTCGTCCCTGCGAGCCACCGCCTGCTTTGCCCGAAGAGGCCTTCTTACGACGTTCGTCTCGTTTATCCAGCTTCTCATCGTCATCATCATCCCCACGTCGTTGCGATGATTTAGCAGCCAATATTTTTGTGGCCATATACTGCTGATAGCTACCATTATCCACCGAGGTCTTGGCCTTAGCGCAGGCTAACTCACGGCAAGGTTGTGTAAGCTCTTCTAAATATTGGGGTGTGAAGACTACAGAGGACCCCGTAGAGCCAATTAAAACAAAATTGGACATGGTAGCGCTGTTTTGGGCCATAATAGCTTCAAACAGTTCCTCCCTATCGGACGACGTCATATTGGAGGGCAACAACGATGATAAATCAATAAATTGTTTGGCAGCTGTCAAAGCTGGCATGACGGTCAGTTCAATTAGTTTGGAACTCACAGCACAACGCTTGAGATATAACAACTCCTCGTCGGGGAACTGTTTTACAATGAATTGCTTGGCATTCGTAATGCCCAATTTGTTAATGGCCTCATATTCAAGGAAACCATTTTGACGATAGAAGTTATTCACCCAATCTGTTTGCATTTTTGCATATATATTCGGCACATATTGAGCATTGGCCAATTTGGAGGTCACATGACCCGCTGGACTTATTTCATCCACCAAAGTGTGAAATATCTTTTGTTGTATATTTGTCTGTTGTAGAATGACAGAAACATTGGTGGGTCTGGTTATGGCCGCCAAAGCACCGCGTATTTTGGCTTTGCAACGCTGCAAGTAAGCCTGAGTGAAAAAGACTCTGGGATTAGAGGGATCTTGGCGACCTTTAATAATCTTGCCCAAATGTTTCTCCAAAACATCTTGTTGCAAGAAATCGGAAGGCAAATCAAATTGTTCTGTTAAATCATTAACAGATATTTCACCCTTTTGATTAAGCTTCTCATTGATTTCCTGAGCTATGTATGTTATGTAGTCCTCGTCAATCAATTGGCCTAAAATAAAATGTATTCCGGGGTTTTCCGCAGCGATAATTTTGCCGACTTCCTCGATCTGAACAAAAGGGGAATTAATTAAGGAATGTCTCCCCAGTATACAATATGTACAAAATTAACATACCCTAGTATAATCCACATTTAAAGTCTTGCTGACTTCCACCAAATTTACTCTGCCCCCATTGACGTACAACTCATCTTGTACTTCACGTTCCAAATGATCGGGTGTTATGTATTCCTTGCCATCGTTGGTGAATATTACCTCCAGCAACTTTTTCTCCAACAGCAACGTAACAATTTCCACACAATTCCGTTCGGACAATCTAAAAAGTGTTAAATATGTAAATTGTTGGCAGTCTACCAACGCAACGACCCTCGTATACCCACTTTTGTAGTGTCGATGTTAGTTGAGCCTTTTGGAAATCGGCTGCAAGCCGCTTAACTTCATCCCAATCGGAGGTCATTGTTGTTTGTTAATCTTTTAAATGTCTCAAAGCAATACGGTTTAGGATATGAATGAAAAATATTATAAATTTTTCTGTGAACACGAAAAATAAAAGACAATTCACTGCTCGCGATGAATGCAACAACATAAAAATGTAACGTCAACAAATGCGATTGACGTTTTGGATAACAGCTGTTGTATGAGAAGTGTTCATTCACAGTGATGTACTGCTGAAGGTAACAAAATAGCGGTTGATTGCCAGAAAACGTTGAATAATTTCACTAGGTTGCCATATTTGTTACAGTAAAGGGTACAGTTATAACAACCGTAAGAATGACGTTCAATTATGGTTTCATGATGGATCAATCTGTATGATTTTTGAAAGCTAATAATTTGTGTCGAAAAAGAATTTTAAAAGAAGAAAAATCCATTAAAAAAATATTGATTTAAAATATTTTTTCATAGAAATGTAAATGCTTAGGATATTTCGTATATGTTTTTTTTGATATTTAATAAAAAAAAAATAAATAAGAATATTTTTTTCAAAAAAACAAATTACAAAAACAATTGTTAAACAAATTTTAAATTTTTTTACTTTTAAAGGAAGTAAGAGATGTACTTATTTTATAATTTATCAAAGTATAATGTTGTACAAAAATACAAAATTAAATTAATGATGGGTAATAATAGTGTAGGGTGTATTCCGTAATGTGTTTTAGGGGCAGTTAAAATATTTTTAATTAAAGTTGAAACCAACAAAAATAGGCTATTTTAAGATCTAAATTTCACACGATAATAATGTAAGTCCCGGTTGGTTCGATTTACAATTCAAGAGTGTTTTTTTAATATGACATAAAATAATGACAATAAAATTTATTTTTGAGACGGAATTCATGGTGTAAATTTCAGAACCATACTTATATGTGATTGAAAGACATATGTATAGGGTATCCATTTATTCGGGTTTTTTGATTATTCGGTTAATCGTTAATTGTAAATTTCAATCTGACAATTAACCGAACAAAACCCAATCAAATTATTCGATTATTTGAATAAAATAAAACGAGAAAAAGGGAACAGTGTTTGAAAATTGTACTAGGAACTTTTAATTAAACTAAACTGAACAAAAACAACTTCATTATATAAAACAATTCCCTCTTTTTTGTAATAATACAAAAAATATATAATATATTAAAAAATTTAATGTAATAAAAATATACTCTAATTTTTTCACTCAGTAACATTATCCCACGTAAAAAACGGAAATGTGAGCGTGTATGAATAGTAAACAACATAAAAAACAACTATCGAACAACAAACTATCGAATCTGTTCGAAATGTATGTTATGTTATGAAATCTGCTCGCATATCGTTGTTTCGTTATTCGAAAAAATCATTTTGACACGATTAATCGAATGGTTACCCTTAATATGTACTAGTAGTGTCAAACAGAAAAATTTTTTGTTCAAAAGTTATAATTTAAATAAAATAATAAATTATATAATAATAATATAATAATAATATATAATAATACTTGTTGTTTTTACTTCGACCTTTCTCCAAATTTGAATTTTATCTTATTATTAATAAGTCAAGCTCGAGGTCCGGGTTTTGTAAATTAAATTTATTCAATATTTCGACTGTCTTTGAGAGTCATCTTCAGGAATTAAAATTTTTATAAAAAAAAACGAAAGTCAAGAAAACTGATACTCACTATTTGTTTTTTTTATAAAAATTTTAATTCCTGAAGTCGAGTCGAAATATTGAATAAAATTAATTTACAAAACCCGGACCTCGAACTTGACTTATTAATAATAAGATAAAATTAAAATTATAATATTTTACTTATAATCGTCCCTTTTTAATTTTGTGATAAATAAATATTTAATATATTCTAAATTTTTTTTTTTTTTTGAATAGCGTCGTTAATTTTTTTGGGTAATTGCACCCTTGGCTATTATTTGTAAATGCTTCAGATTGATTAGATTTCTAAATTTATTTTTTTGATATAAGAATTTTAGTTTAAAAAAGTGATTCTTTTCATAATTTGTTGACCTATCATACCTCTAATCAGGGACCAAGACAAAAATGATGCTATATTTTCTTTCAAATTAACGATCCGCTTATATTTTTCACCCTTTCAATGCATTTTTTTAGTATAGAAATTGTGGTTCGACCTTTTTAAACACTTCTTTCTTGTGAAAATTTTATTTTTATTTTTACAATTAACATATTTATAACGGATGTTTTTAAAGAAATAAAATTTGTATATTTTGTTATTGGAATTTTTATCTTAAGAATTATATTTTCAATTATAAATTTCATATTATTAAGGTCGTTTTATTCAAAAACTTAATTTTTGTGTAAAAAAACTTAAAACTGCGTATAAAACAATTACTTTGCTACGGACAAACATTATACAGATCTATATGAATCCAAACGCAACCGACATTCTAACCTCACTTTTTCAGGGACCATCTTACTTATTAAACACAATTTAAAATTATAGCGATTGCGACTTAGAAATATGAGGTACCCCCGTAGACCGTTCTGTATTTATTTTTATTTCCGCTTTAAAACCTGTTCTGGAACCACTGTGTTACTATTATAAAGACAACCACAAATTATTTGGGCGAACTTTACAACTTTGGTTGATTACATTGGTATTCTAGTAAAAAATTCAAATAATTCTTTAAAAAATAGTAAATATGAATATAATTTAGAGCGATATTTGATGATATTTTTTAAATGCCTTTGTAATTTTTGTACAATAACAGTTAATACATTTAAACTCTTCACTCTGTCACCTATTTTGATTTCCGCTCTATGAACTGCTTTGTAACCACTGTGCCCATTCACTATTGTGAATGGCAACTTCCCCTTTGGTCGTAGATGTCAGCGTCGTGAAAAGTCACACAAAAACAAGAAAGCAGAGGAAATAATACATATTTTTTAAAAATTTTGCCAGTTTATGTTTCGAAACTTCCGATTTAAAACTTTCTATATGAAAGAATTACGTGAAAATCCATAGTAATTCATTAATTCGGCTCTAAAACTTAATGAAATCAAATAAATGTGTGCAATAATAAAATCAAAAGAATTTAGTTGGAATTTATTGGCATTCATTTGGTTGTTGCGGCTGAGGAGCAAGCAGTGAAAGAAGAATGTCTATAGCAAAATTATTTGTTAAAGTTTTCGGCGAAGATATATTTAAGTCTCTCAATGGTGGTGACCACACAGAAGATGCAGACAAACAGCAAACAGATGTATCCACCATAAGTGCGGCCGCAGCGGCAGCGTCAGCGTCCACAAAGACGGAGACAGGCTGCGAGGGTCTCACACTGCCGGAGTAGGTTCTTTGAACTTCAGTTCACTTCGTTGCCAGTGCCAAGCACTTGCCGCTAGAAATGAGCCTTTAATGGTAATTTCTAAAAATAGTCAATTGTCATTTTGCAGGCAAATGGTGTTGGTGAAGACATGGCTCAAGGGCAAACTCGAGGAGATTGAGGGCAATTGCCAAGAGGCCGTGCTGCAGCAACAGCTGCTAATGCGGTCAAGGCTTGGACCGGAATTGGTTATATTCGATATTGATTTTTCATCAACGGCACGCATAGCTAACGACAGATTGTCGGTGCGGTCCCAGGGCAGTTTCAATACCATCAAAGCGAACGCTTGTGTCTTCGGTGGCCGCTGGATGTATGAGGTAATGTATGAGAAAAAGAAAATTATGCCTTTTATTGCTATGTTGTTGTTGTTGTTGTTGTTGTTGTTATTATTGTTGCGGCACGACAAATCAATGACCTTTTTCTTTGACTCGGTCGGCTGAGGTTGAAATCATCGACATCGACAATGGCCCATGCGCCCATGTGCAATGGGATGAGATGTAAACAAAAACCACTTTCACTTTCGTTTCTAAATTTTTTTTCCTGCGTTTGTATGCCTGTGTGTCTGATTCTTTTGTATGTCTCGCCTCTTGGTATTTTACAGGTTCAACTACATAGCAAGGGTGTCATGCAAGTGGGTTGGTGTTCCAGCAAATGTGTGTTCAATGAAAATAGCGGAGTTGGCGATTCAAAGTTGAGTTATGGTTATGATGGCAGTAAACAACAAAGCTGGCATATAGCAACAACCAAGTAAGTTGACATGAGAAGGTCGTAGGTGGCCATGATGATGATGATAATGTTAAGTGATGTCAGGACAATTAAGTAGAGGAAAAGACTAACAGATTTTTGATAGCGGTAAATTAACCCAGTTTGCATGGGGGTCCTTGAAGAACGTTTGAAAAGTAGAGTTTTAAAAGAGGGTGCATATTTTTTATTAATTAGTATGTAGTAAAGGTATTCGAATAACGCCGGACTGAGGGAGGGAAATGAGGCAATGGCAGTGTCACTGCCAACAGATTTTTGATAGCGGTAAATTAACCCAGTTTGCATGGGGGTCCTTGAAGAACGTTTGAAAAGTAGAGTTTTAAAAGAGGGTGCATATTTTTTATTAATTAGTATGTAGTAAAGGTATTCGAATAACGCCGGACTGAGGGAGGGAAATGAGGCAATGGCAGTGTCACTTTGTCGAAATATTTTTTTGTGCGCTATATTGGAGATTGTAACAACATTTTGAAATAATCGTAATACTAAACAAATTAATATCGCTTTTGTTGAATTGCGACTAGTTTTTAATTGAATGCTTCATTTGGCCAAAACGATAAACTCCATAAAACATTGATCTGATATATGTTTTTTAAAACTTTTATTAAATTATAAAGTCAAATAATTGATTTAAAATTTAGAAAAATTTAACGAAGGAAAAACGATTGGCCAAAACGATAAACTCCATAAAACATTGATCTGATATATGTTTTTTAAAACTTTTATTAAATTATAAAGTCAAATAATTGATTTAAAATTTAGAAAAATTTAACGAAGGAAGAAGTGTTAATTTTTATTATTGTTTTTTTTTTTTCTAAAG
The DNA here is from genome assembly GCA_964034835.1 of Muscina levida. Taxonomy (NCBI): domain Eukaryota; kingdom Metazoa; phylum Arthropoda; class Insecta; order Diptera; family Muscidae; genus Muscina; species Muscina levida. Next base: position 25,000,294 of record OZ035880.1, read on the forward strand.
AATAAATATGAAATATATCAATGATTTGGAATTAGTGTTAAAAAAAAGATATTGAAGTTAATTACTTTGTCTTTTCAGTAGTGTTAATTTTTATTATTGTTTTTTTTTTTCTAAAGAATAAATATGAAATATATCAATGATTTGGAATTAGTGTTAAAAAAAAGATATTGAAGTTAATTACTTTGTCTTTTGAGCCATTTAATTAAAGCTAGGTAAAGGATCTACAAGCAAGACCTTAATAACATTTGTAATCGTTATATTGGTTTTATATTATTATTTTTTGTATCAGCTATCGATAATAATATTTTTCATCGTTTTCACCATTTCTCTTATTTTCCAGATATGGTGAAAAATGGCAAATTGGTGACATTATTGGCATTACCCTGGACGTAGACCAGGAGGAAATCAGCTTTTATCGCAATGGTATCTCAATGGGAGTAGCATTTTCCAAATTGGAAAAGGGTCCAGGCATCACATTCTTTCCGGCCATTTCTTTGGGTTATAATCAAGGCATACAGGCAAATTTTGGCAATAGTCCGTTTAAATATCCGGTGGCTGGTTTTATGCCCCTAATGGCAGAGCCTATTGTTAGTCTACAAAAGGCTGAGCTACTGCTGAATTATTTAGTAAATTTGTCAACAATTGTTGCCCGCTACAATTGTGAGAAAAGTAAAAAACCTAAAGAGGATAAATTGTCCACAAAGAAAACGGTTTACGTGGTATTTTGTACACTAATTATAGAGCAATTGTCGGCGCTAATATTTAATACATATATCATCGAAAATAAGCTATTGCAATTCATCAACAGTGCGTGTAATATGCAGTAAGTATTCAAATATTAAAAAAACGAGATTGAATAATTTGAAATATGTTTATTTATTTTATTGTATTTTTTTATTATTTATTTTATTTATGTATGTATTTTACTTTGTTTTATTTTATTTTATTTTATTTTATTTTTTTAATTTTATTTTTTTAATTTTGAAATTACAATTCAAATTCTTTTAAATCCTTTGAATTTATTAAATTATTTTAGAAACGATTCGGACTCTGTTCAACCTGGTCATGTGGAAAGTGTTTTGGGTGCTTTTTTAGACATCCTGTGGAATTACTTAGAGGTGGACGAAATGAAATACCTTTTGAAAAAGGTAGCAAATGCGTTGCTGAGTGATTACACGATGACCAATATAGGTTTGGACTACGGTCAACAACGTCAAGCACTACAAACGCTGATAGGTTTATGCAATCATACACGTACTAGAAAAACATATTTGGAATTTAAATTCTTTAAAAAACATTAGTATGTTTGCAAATTAAAGTAATGACAATCAGGATTTATTAACCATATTCCCTTTACAGCTTAGCTTTATTAATGTACATTAGACCACCGGAATTTTCATACATGCAATCGCTAATACCTAATCATATGGCTTGGACCGAAGGTATCGGTGGTCCAAAAAGCAAATACATGGCGGTGGTGGAAAAGATTTCCAAATCTACAGAATTTGTATACACTTTACAAAAATCACTCTTGCATAATTTGCTGATAAACGAAGATGGTGATCAGGTCTCATCGTCGAGTAGAAAGATATTTTTAGCTAAATTAAGGAGATATGTTATGGATATGAGCATGGAACAAAGGGTAGGTAGTGAATAAGTAAATTTATTAACTATTGAGATACTTACACTGTTTATTTTTTTTGTCCTTACCCATACTATAGCCCTTCCATTCATTTTTCTTTGTCCAATCGAGTATTCTGCATCCTATTGAAAATACCGTAGCTTTGGCTTTCATTTGTATTTTGATCGATATTACCAAATCATCGTTTGAACGTGAAATGCCAGGCGTTGGTGTAGAAATATTACCAACTTATTTTTATGACGGCAGTTTTGAGTATCAACATTTTGATCGAGTTGGTGGTGTACTATCGCATTTGCGTAAAGTTCATCGCAACGACATACAACAACATTTGGGGGCGGAAAGGACACAAGAGTTGCTGGAAGACGATCGCGTTATTGTAAGGGTGGCAGAATTGAGTAAGTATTTTTCAGTGCTCTAATACTATATTCATAACATTTTCTAATTAATGTCATTCGTTTATTTTCAGCTGCTGATTCCATTAACAACATCTCCATAGTTGGCCGTCCGGGTGGGTATGTACTCGATTTAATATGGAATTTTCTTAAGCATTTTACTATATGGCGTACCTTTCTAAAACTTAGCAACACCACAGCATTTACATCATTTCTAAATCCTCGCATGAATCAGGCTTTTGAAGTAACGCCAGGCAATAGTAAAACGGATGCTTCGCTTTTTGAATTATTGGATCTATGTGTCTTATATTATTATTGTGTAGGCCATAAGTATATAGTCAAAGTAAGTGTTGGCGTACTGTTTTCAACACCATTCATAACAAATACAACGTTTATATATTTGTTGATGTTAGATTGCTTCAGTGCGTGATGAAATAGCTGCCTTAAATGACGTCTTACTAGAGACAAAATACTATCGTGAAGATGTTGAAAAGAAATTACAGGTATTAGAAGATCATGCCAGTGTTTGCATGGACGAACAACACTCACATGTGGTCTCAGAGTTGCGAACGAAATTTAGTCAACGAGAAAATGTTTTTGCTGTGAGTTTTTATTAGTGATTTGTTTAGGGGAAATATATTAATTGATTGTTGTTTGTATTTATAGAAACGTTCGATTGAATTGGCACGCAAGCAAGCTTGGTATAGGGCTGTTGCCTTAGGACCCAAAAGACGATTGTTGCTAATATGGTTATTGGATAAATCATTAAGGACTTTAAATGTAAGTTTGGCCATTTCACTTTTCCACTATTTATAGATTTCTTTAAATTTTTAACTGGGTTTGAGCTTTATCAAAAGTAAAAAAACAATGTTCTAAAAAACACATCGAATAAAATAATAAACAATGATATACATTTTAAAAATATTTCGAATATTAAAAATATTAGAAATAACCGCGACTTAACAATTTTAAATGTTTTTAATAAGTTTTAAAAAAAATGTTTGATATAGTAAAAATATTATAAATATTAAAAATATTACTATTAATAAAATATATTAAAATTATTAAAATTTAAATCTATTTAAAATATTTAAATAATCACAAATATTTAAAATTGAAAAATATTCAGAATATTTGAAATATTAAAAAAAATCAAATATTAAAAATACTAAATACAAATATGTATAAAAAATTAAAAAAAAAGGAAAACTTAAAAAATTTAATATAGTTAAAAAAATAAAATTATTAAAAACGCCAGAAATGTTAACACTATTAAAATTATATATATATATATATATATATTTTCAATAGTAAAAATATTGAATAAACATATTTAAAATGTTATAATTATTAAACATTTTAATATTTAAATTATCGAAACAGTTTAAATTATGACAAATAGAAATATTAAATATAACAGAAATAGTAAAAATGGTTAATGTATTAAAAATATTTACAGTCTTGAATATATGAACAATATTAAAAACATTGTATTTTTCAGTTTATAAGTTTTAAAAACATTAAAAATATGACAATGTTAATAGCATTCAAAATACTGAATAAATAATTGGATACACAAAAATTTTTGAAAATAAAGTATAAAAATATTATTTTAAATTTTTAAAGTATTAAAATTAATAAAACTATCAAAAATATTTTCAAACAAATTAAATTATAAAAAATATACGAAATATTAAAAACATTTAACATTTTTAATAAATAAAAAAATAAATTAAAGAAAAATTAAACATTTTAAAAATTTTGAAAACACTTAAAACAACACTTAAACACTTAATAAATTCAAAGTGTTAACGATTTTAAAAATATTAAAATCACAAAAATTATATTTTTTGATTGTTGACCTCTTAATTATAATATTGGGCTTTTAGTTCGGCTGTAATTTTTAAAAATATGTATTTAAATAAAAGAAAATATTAATAGCACTAAAAAAATATAAATAATATTTAATTTATTAAAATTATATATTTATTAAAAATATTTACAAATAAATTAAATTTTAAAAATATTCGAAATATTACAAACATTTTAAAATATTATAAAAAATAAAATATTAAAATCACAAAAATGTTTACAATTTTTAAAAACAAAACAAAATATTAATAACATTAAAAAAAATATAAAAAATATTTAATTTATTAAAATTATATATGAATAATATAATAATTAATAATAGTAAAAAATTAAAGATATATTATTTTTAATTTTAAAAATACAATATTTTAAAAATATTATACTAATATTTTATATATAATATTGTAAATAATTACATGTTTTTAATATTTTTTTTTTTTTATATATTTAATGTTATTAATATTTTTGACATTTAAAATAAAAATATTGACAAAAATTTTGGTTTAATTTATTAAAATTATTAAAAAAATATTATTTTTAAAAATATCAAAAATATTAGAAAAATTTAAAAACATTAAAAAATTTTAAAAGAACGAAAATATTAAAAATATTAAATAACTAGCTGGCCCGGCAGACTTCGTCCTGCCTCCAAATTATTGTAAAATATGTTGAATGTAGTTGAAATCTAATAACGTTTGGTTTATTACTTTGGCCTCTGAAATATTTCAATTTAAAGGGCGAGGTTTTCCCGGACAAATTCTATACTTCATATATCTAAAAGATTATTATATATTATTGTAAGAATTGCTAAAATGGATCAGCAGTTTCGTCCATGATTTGACGAAACACTCATTGATAGGCACATATTCTAAGACCGCATTTTTAAGCCGATTGGCCGACATTTAACTTTCGGGGTTGATGTACTGGGTGATTCTACCTTTAGGTGGTCTGAGCCGTGTTAGCACTTTGCCCCTTTTATCCCAAGGAGTACGAATTTCGATAAATCCCTTTATTTGGCTCAACAACCCCATTGCCGTTTGGTCTGGGTGATAGCAACAGTTTACCCCATTTTCGGGTTTGAAGCTCTCTAATTCTATAGAAAATGCGCCAATATAAATGTTCGCCATTCTATCTTAAGACGTTTTGCGGTCTGGGTGACCATCTACAGCCCATGCCCGACTTTTACTGAAAGTTTTCGCAATTTGTGGTGACATCAAAATGTACATCTATTTTTATCAACAATTTTGAAGTAAATAAAATGTTTATATGTAATGTAATCAATGGTGATTAAATATCATTCCAAAAATTAAGTGTATCAAAAGCTAAACACCGGCGACTCTATCCAAACATGATTAAGTAAAATCGGACAATGGACATAAATATTTGACAAAATTCCACTCCAGCCAAGTCAACTGCGGTTCATTTATATAAAACAAAATTCTCATAATTAAAAAATAAATTCTCATAATAAAAAATAATTCTTATAATTCTTCTTTTTAATAAAAAAATGGTATAATAAAACAAATATTCATTCTTAATTTTAGACAAATTGTTGATTCGTTAACATTTTCATTATAATTCCACAGCGGCACCTACCGGGTCCATTTATACAAAAACTAAGTTCTAATAATCACACAAATATACAAACTAAATTTCAGTTAAATTGGTCCATTCGTTTAAAATTTGATTAAAAATCCACGTAAACGCCACCTACCGGGTCAATTTATACGAAAAATTTTTCTCAAGGTTCCACAAACATAAATACTAAATTTCAGTTGAATTGGTACATGCATTGAAATTTTCGATATAAATCCACCCTAGCGCCACCTGGATTTGATTTTTTTAAACACAAACATTCTACGGAAAATTTCGAATCGAATAAAAAAAAAATTAGCCAAATCGCTCCAGCCGTTCTCAAGTGATGGTATTACATATGTGGACCATTTCATTTTTATATAAATAGATATTAAAAATCTAAAAATATTAAAAACATTCAAAATAGTAAAAATCTTAAAAATTTGAAATTAAAAAAATATTTAAAATATTGTAAATGTTTTAAAAAATAAGTGAAATGAAGAATAATCTCTGACATTTAGATTTTAAATATAAAACATATTTATGATATTGTCATAGTTCGGTTTAAGATCAGTTCTATTGGCAATTATTTATTATTGCCAATAGTTTTTTATTCAAGAGAGTGAAATGTATTATGTTGACAGCAGGTTAGGCGTATGACCTCATTTCGACATTAACCACAATGTCTCGTCAGCGCCCTTTGCTGACTATAATACATATTAATACAATGTAAGAATGATCTATCAGATTGTGACGTATACATTACGAAAGAGTTTTTTTTATTACTCATACGTTCGATTTAGAAATGCTATTATGGTAAACAAAAATGTTTCTTCGTAAATTGCCAAAAGCATAACAATTTTGAAAGAATGTTACTGCAATTTACAAGATTGGTATAGTTATTAGTGTATTTCTAAATTTTATTGTAATTTATTCAAATTGAATAAGAAGATTTTAGCTTACAGGTTTGTATATCATTTATTTGAGTTACATATAATATAATATTATATATTCTATAAGGTTTTTGTCTCAACTAGGGAATCACGTTTACCTTAATTTTTATATAAGTTGTATAACATTGTCTTAATATTTCTTACCCTTTTCAGGCTGCCTCTAAAGAAGGACCACTTTTTTCTTTTGTTCCCGAAATTTACATTAATATTTTACCCATACTCTTGGATACCGTTATGGACTTTAGCAATCATGATTTAGTTTTACAATTTGAAGTACAAGATTCCGAATGTGTCATCCATACAGTGGCGAATTTTTTAAGTGTTCATTCGGCAGATCCTCGCATTGTTTTGGCCTCATGCAAAGACTCCCTTTTGCAGGCTTTGGGGACTTTAACTTGTCACCGATCAGGCATTAAGGCTTTAGAAAGTGCTCCTAAAAAAAGGTAAGCAGCAATTTGTAATAACAAAAGAAAAATGTTGTAATCGATAATCGTTCAATTTTGCAGTCAAGTGGCTTTGGCTAAAGCTCTGCTTAGACCCTATGAAAATCGAGCTTGGGGTCAAAGTAATTGGTTGATTTTACGCTTTTGGTTGGGCGAAGGCTTTGCCTATCGCGATGCACGCCAGCCGTGTGTTTGGCAGGGTGGCAATATGCCTATGCATATAGGTTTATGTCGTTCTCGTTCGAAAAATGAAACCCACACGGGACTGCTGCATAATATAGCACCAGCAAATCCTTCTAAAAATTTTCAAGAATTAATAGGTTTAAAATTGACTGAGGATGAACCATTTGCTACGGCATTCTTAAACTCGGTGTTGAGTCAATTAAATTGGGCCTTCTCGGAGTTTATACTACTGCTACAAGAGGTAAGGGAGGAGGTAGGGTGGAAAGCTGTTTTACCTTTTTGATGTGATTAAATGTTTTTGTTGCTTTGTGTTTGTAGATTCAAAATACCGCCCATCGCCAGGAGAATACTATATTCGAGCCAAAGCAGCTTAAGATATGTTCGATGTGCTTTGAACTGACCGTCTCCCTAATGCGTTGTTTGGAAATGATTATTACCGTGGCTCCGGATATATTTCATGATTCTTGCCGGGCCAATAGTGATTTGGTCTTAAATCGCGTTTGCCAATTGATAAGTCAGGTGCTGTCACGTGTTACTGTGCCGCCGGGTTGTTTCCAGTTTGTTGTGGACATGTGTTCGGCCGACTTGAATGCGGTGACACACTTTCCTATTATAACCGCAGCTCTGGGTATTTTATTGGCTTTGTTCAAACAGGAAATGGAAAATGATAAAAATCCAACGAAGGTAAATATAAATTTAGTGTTATAAAAATATTTTGAAATTTTAGTTCTTGAAAATTTTAAAAAATTTTGTATTTTTATGTTTATGCATTTTATCGGTTTTTATTTTTAATTTTAGTTTAATTTTTTTGAGAAAATTTATGTTATTTTTTTGTATTTTGTAATTTGTTTAACATTTAACTTTAAAATATTTATTTTAATGCTGTGTTTTATGTTTATAAATGTATTGTTCAAAAATGATAAAAGTTATAAAATAACCTGTATTTTTTCATTCCAGGTAACCCGCATCACTCGTGCCCTCCTCACTGATCCCAGCTTCCAATTTGCCAACTTGGAATTTGCTTTGGGTGAAATAAAAACGCCCATTTTGCAACAATCTGAAATTCCACGAGGTAATTTTGATCCCTCGACCAGAGCCCACATTGATCCGTTGACAAATGATGTACGTATACCTCAACCTACTACCTCGACCAAAAAGATACGGGCCGATCCTCCTATATTAAAATTTAGTTTAGCTGATTGTAAGTTTGTAAATCATAAATACTCTAAAAATTACTTATAATCCAACCACTGCGCTTGCTCCTACAGTTCCTACCCACGTTACCCCCGAAGAAATAGATAAAGTTAGACGTCTCATCGATATGCTGAAAGCCAAACAATCTCTGTTGTCCGACATCACGTTGCCCTCAGAAGATTCGTTGTGCCCGATTTGCTGTGCCAAACCTATAGCCGTGGTCTTTACACCCTGCAAACATCAATCGTGTAGCAATTGCATTATGCAACACCTAATGAACTCCAAAGTTTGCTTCTATTGTAAGACTTTAATCAAAACTATCGAAACTTCGGATGGTGCAATTATCTATCAGAACAGTGAATATCTACAAACACCCACAATATTTGAGATGTAATGGCTTGAAACTGGATATCAACAAAAAATATGAATGAAAGAAGAAGAAAAAAAAACTCGCAAATAACCCACCACCCTTTTTAAAAAACAAAACAGAACAAAACAAAATCTCATATTTTCTATTCTAGTCATTTTATATTTATACTAATTTAAAACAAAAAAAAACTATTTTTAATTATGACCATGATTACCTTTACACTGCCTCCTTCACTTTTGTTATCCAATGATAATGATGATATTATCTAGTACTTACATCTATCTATACCAAAAAAAAAATACAACAAAAATCGAATACATTTCTTTTTAGGATCTTTTTCTAAATGTTAATTTTGAAAAGTAGCTTTAAATGTATTTGTATAATTTAAAATTATTGGAATTTTCTTTTAATATTGTGATAGAAATCGAAAAGCAAAACAATTGTTAAATTATTCTTATTCGTTTTTTTTTACATGCATATGTATATTTAAAATTGGTTTTACACAAAAGACAAATTATGAATGCATTTATTAATATCGTAGTTATAGAGCATTTACATCTGTAGATTTTCCAAAGATCTCTTACACAAATTTACGATAATTATTGAAAGAAAACTAAAAAAAAAATTGCCAGATGATGAATATTATTATTATTATTATACACATAACTACTTATTATACAATATTTTTGCTTGCAAAGCTTTTTAAATAAAATTTGAAATGATAAAATTAATAAAAAGTTAAGTGTTTTGATTAATGGCTCTATTAAGGGTAATAACCAGGGCAACCGTGGCCATCGATAGCTCAGTGGAAGCGACGTAGACTAGCCATCCGAAGGTACCGGTTTCGAATGCCGCCCGGGTCACTGGCCAAATCAACATCGATGAAAATTACTTTTCAAATACTCTTGAGTTCTCCAGCCAACAAAATTCATCCTAGACCAAGGAAAAGAAAATGATTTCACATCATCGAATATAAATCAACAGACCAACTGCAGCCATCTTTGGTGGAATTTGGCGGTTAAAACCCACAACAAAAACACCTAACAATCCTTGACACAAACCTTGTTATCTACAAAAAGGAACGAAACAGAGTTGCTAACAATGATCGTATAATAATCGGATTATTTGCCCGATCGAGTATCGATATATTAAAAAATCGGTATTAAGAATTATCACCCCAGCTACTTCCACCAGCTGTTACAACAACAACCAGGGCAACCGGTGCAATTGCATGTTTCTTTTTAGAACAAGATATTAACAAATGGGTAAGGTATTTATATGTTTCATACTCTTACAAGTGTTTTGACACTTCTTTGTTAGAGCATTTTTTGTGGATTTTACCCATAAAGTCATATTTTAGCATATTTTGGTTTTAGAAGCATATTTTTTAGAAAAATATACTTTTTTAAGCATATCTCATATTTTTAAAGCAAATTTTTTAAAATATCCATTTTAAGCATATTTCATATTTTTAACATTAACTTTTCGTTACTAAAAAAACGTTTAAAAATCTTGTTTTTCATACGCGTTCTTGTTTAATAAATAAACACAACAGAATTTGTTTTTAAAAGAGTAATGTGAAATGGATTATGTTGACAGCTGGCAGGGCAGAAAGCTATTTCGATATATGCCAAACTATCATCATCAGCACACTTTGCTGTGACTTTTCTACTATAATCACAAACCTTAAGTGTTAAAAACTCAATCAGAGGATTATGCTGACGTGTGGTCTTCGTTGATGCTATCTTCACACCGGTGTGTTTGCTGCTTCTCAATTTGTTGATTGAGTTTTTAACAGACCTTGCATTACATCTAGAACCTATAACTACACGTTTGGAAACATGGCTTGTATCAGTTGATTGCTATTAGAACCATTATGAAGGCATTTGAAGAACATTTGTGTGACTTAAAGTTTTTAGAGCATATTTTTTGATTTTAAAAGCATATTTTATGATTTTACGACCATATTTTGCAATTTTTAGGACATATTTTAGGCGCATAAAATACGATTTTTAGTGCATATTTCCGGTTGCCCTGATTATTAACGTTTTTGATCTTTGTTTTTTTTTGTTGACGATATAATCTTTATTATTTAAAACGAAATTAATACCTTTAATCTGTTCATACATCATTTCTCCGCGTAACCAACTATTTCGCAGTTATAAATAAATTTATGAGTAAAAAAATAATTTTTTTTTTTAATTAAAAAATTATAAAAAAAATTTAAAACGCAAAAAGTGTCAAGTCTTACCACTTCTACGTAATGCCACATAACTTATGAAAATAATGAGAAATATATAATGAAAATTGTCTAGCATTAATCACAATTATGTGAATGTATCTTATTAAACATATATGAACCGATAAATTTCTAAATTTCGAATTTTTGCTTCATTAAAATTGGACTAGTCGTTCTTGGGTTATGTCCCCCAAACTTTGCTGTAGGAGCTTAAAATCTTTAAGCCCAAAGCGGCACGTGTTAACATGCCCTAATCGTTCTCAAACTTTTGATACCCTAAAATCTGCAAAAACATATTTTTTGGGGGGGTGGCACCTACGAAATTCTGAAATTTGTTTTCCCATATAACTTCCGATTACCCCAATGACGACGTTGGAACCATAGCGATCTATGTGACATTTTTACCAAAATAAGTTTATCGCACAATGGCAAAGAAATATCAAAATTCTTCCATTCTACAACGATGCACATTTGCTAGATCTGTCAAAAATTTGGCCTTAATATGAAAGAGAATTCCAATGGGCATAAAACATTGTGCAAAATGGCGGACATTTTTTTTTTAAAAATGCTTGAATTTAAGTGATGTTGTTCCTAAGGTGGTTTTTGGGGTCACTGGTTTGGAATCCAGGGTAACATTTGAAAAAAAAAAAAATACGGGAATTCAACTGATATTGTGCGTTGGTGGTTTTGGGGTCGCTGATCTCGAATCCAGAGTCATTTTTTGGAAAAACATAACGGCGGACAATTTTTCCACAAAAATACAGGAGGACAACTGATATATTGCCTAAGGGAGTATTTGGGGTCGTTGATTTCAAAACCTGGGTTAAATTAAAAAAAAAAATAAAAAAAATACCGGATATAATATGGCGGACATTTTATTTGAAGAAATGCTTCATTTTAAGAGATATTAGCTGTGTTCATTTACTTTCCCAGTAATAATTTGCAAGATTGTAGTTTGGAAGAGTAAGAATAATTTTAATCTCTTCATACCAAATTTGCAAAAAAAAGTACTCGAACACCCTACAGTAAAAATTTGCAAGAAAACAGCTGATGTGTTTTTGTTGGATTCTAAATGTTATGTTTTTGCACAGGAGCCGATGCATTTGTTGAATTTGAACAAATAATTTCATCCCTAAAGACCCCAATGAAACAATGGAACCCATTTTGGAGTTGGACAACCAAAATTAAAATTTCTAACAGCTCTTCTGCCTTGCAGTTTTTGGTTGACTAAAATTTATCCAACCAAACTTAGCAAACTCTTTGGTGTTGAGCTGTCCAAATTTTACGCTCTCTCGCTCTCATTTGCAAGTAAACGAACACAGCTATTGTGCCTAAGCGGGATTTCGAGGTCTCTGATTTCGAAACAGGGGAAATATTTTGAAAAAAAAAAACAAATTGGATGATATTTTGTTCAGTAGAATTTCAGTATTTTTTAAATAGTGTCCGAAAACGAAATCTGCGACCTCTAAAAACCCTTAGTACTATGGTTCATGCATATCAAAGACTTCTTAATTTTCGGATTACATATTAAAAAACTTTGATCGAAGTTAGAGTGAACTCAAAGCATTCGATGGAGGAAACATGAAATTTTAATAAGGATAAGGATAAGGATTTGCTGATGTTAGGTGATTTAAAATAAGTTTAACTCCAAGAAACATCAAAATTTTCAAATTATGTGAATTTTCAGCTTCTTAAAAACTCCCTATTTTATTGAAACAAAAAATTTCTATTGCATTATACGCAATTAAAGTACAATATTTGACCATTTTAATTCACAAAAAAAAAAAATATATTTTTAATGTTTAATCCAAAACCTACCGTTAGTTTTAACTTACCATATTTTGCCTTAATATTTTATATGACGAATCCCCAAAACATAAGTTAACTTTGAATGAAAACAACATAACAGTAAATTATCACATTAACAAAATTTTTATTTTTTTCTTATTATTACACAATGCAACAAATTTTTGATCCCGGCTTCTAAATAGTTGTTCCTTATGTAAAATTTCATGCTGAATTCAAATCTGGCATTTTACTAGACCTACCATTTTTCAAAACACTAAAAATGGAAATTTGACCATATCTCAAAAACTGTTCTACTTTCCACATATCTGAGAGCAGATTTTAATTCAGCGTGGAATTTTACATTAAAATATATTATTAAATGTCCCGGATACAGAAACTTTTGAAATTTTGTGACATAGTGTTATTAATATAAATTAAAATAAGTACGAATTGGACAATTATATTTTTTGAATTTCGGCCCGAAATTCCGATTTCTCACTTTTGACACATAAAACCCTTGTACTGATCACAAAAAACATTTCGTTCATACTTTTATTTCTGTTGTGCTAACTATCATCTGCATATCAAATTATATCTCTTCACCCTAAAACCTATTTTTCCAAGCATCCATCTGTCCGCTGATCGCAAATACATATTCAGATCTGTTGTGCCGAGAGATATTTGCGTGCCAAAATTCATATCTCTGGAGAAAAAAAAATCTTTTCACCACGCCCCGAAAATACAAATTTCGTCTGCAAACTCAACCTACAGTGCCGAGAAGTATTCGTATACCAAACTGTATCTTTATAGGGCTAAAATACAATCTGATTCCGCCCGCCCACTCAATCCATTGCTATAAATAGTAATAAAAATTTCGCCTACAAATCTCACCCAGTTTTATCGAGTACTATCTTTGTACCAAATTGTACATAAATAGGGCCAACATATTGTCTTGTCACGGACCCACAGCCCATTGATCGAAAATTTTAATTTCGTCTGCGTATTTATAATTGTGTTGCAGAGTACTATCCGGGTATAAAATTTTATTTCTATAGCAGCTAAATTCAGTGTAGCCGCGCCACTTCCGCCCACTGATTAAAAATAAATATTTCATGTGCAAATTTTAATTATTAGTTATCGAACGAATGGCACCACTGATTTTGTGAGACTAATACTATACTTGGGCACTCCCAAGTTTACCTAGTTTTAACGGTTTTTTGGATCCTGTGGGCTGCAAAAGTTCAGTCCAACTGCTAATTAATTCGATTAATGGCATTCTGAATTTTTTAAAGTTGTGTTTTTTTTTAACTTTCACTCTGTTTATGAAATTCATCCGAATTTTTCAGGGACGTAACAGTTATAAGAGAAATGACAAAAAAGTCTTTTTTAACCATTAATATTGACTTATTGAAATAATGGCTATAAGAAACCATTATCAAAGAGAAATATTTAATTTTGGTTATCGTAACCAATATAAAAGAGAAAAATTTTTTTTTGGTTATGAACCGAAAAAATTTTTTGGTTACCAATAACCATTACCGATAGTAATTTATTTTTTTGGTTATCTCGACCCAAAAATATATCGTATTTTTGATTTAATGTTTGTTTTTATACCCTCACCCTACGGATAGGAGGGTATATATCATTTAGTATGACCCAAAACTGCAACTCTTAGAAGGAGTCACTTTAGACCCTAGGTTTCTTTGAAACAAATATGAGTCATGACTTTTTAAGTCGTTTGATCCATGTCCGTCAGTGCGTCTGTCTGTCGGGCTGGTACGCATGATAACTTTACAAATTTTCGAGAAAAACTTTCAATTGTTTTGAAACTGTTTATATTTTCCAAAACTACTTACGGGATTGGATATGGGCTACATGCAATGTTCCTGTGCAAATGTTCTATACCGCTCACTTTACAAAACGAGTAATAATATCTATTAATGCGGGGATAGAGGGGGTCGAATTGGCGAGTGTTTTAAATTTCAGAAGAATGCCATAAAAATACGGGAAGTTAAAATTCGTCATAAAACTTTATTTATTGAGTTACAAAATTACCTTGCTTCACAATTGATCTGGATGTAACACTTTATACGGCACTGTGAGGGGAGTATGTTATTAGAGAACCGTTAAAAAATGTAGGGAGAAAAACATTATTCGTGGTATGTTTTAAACGTTCTTCACGGGTGGCAGGAAAAAATAAAACTAACTTTTTCGATCTTTCGTCAGCAGTAAAGGGTATGTAATACGTTGAGTTTAGCCAGCCAGACAGACGGACATAACTCAATCGTCTTAAAATGTCCTAAAACGAATTTGGTCTTAAGATAATTGGGGTCTAACTCGTCTCCTTCAATGCGTTACACTTTTTTCGTATCAAATGATGTATACGATCATTCCTATGGGTGATGGTATGAAAATGTTATCTGTCAAATTGGTCACTGATAACACTGTACAACACAAAATAAAATTACAAGGTTCGACCTATAAATTTTGATAGAGGAGACAAAATAAGAAGACACGTGTATCGGCGTTTTGAAAGTTTACATCAGCAAAGTTATGTAAAATGTTACTTAGAACAATTTTGTTGAATATGTTAACCCTCTAACTCCTCAAGGTATGGGACTTTTTTGTCCTTTTTTAAAAAAAGAGAGAAAAAAAACACCATTAAAACTGGGATTTAAGGGATTTATGTATATTTTTCTAAACGAAATAAAAAGATTGTAAATGGGCAGAACACCCCTTCTGGTAGCTCCAGTACTAAATTACCTATTTTAGGAAAATTAATATTTCTTTCATAACTTCCAAACGGACGACTGGAGGATATTTCAATTTAGTCAGTTAATTTTATCTTGTAATAGAAGACAAACCCTAAGAAAATCGAAACCTTTGCCACACCCTTTCTGGTACTCCCTATACAAATGACAATTGGTCCTCATAGTTTTACATACATATATTTTTTGTAAGTCACAATTTGCATACGATGTACTCTTTTAAAAATTTGACTGAGGAATGAATACAGACTATATCTGTCCACCCTGGTACCTCCCATACAAAATGAAATATTTTTTGAAATTTAATATTTCTCCCATACCTCCAAACAGGCAACTAGGAGGCAAATCCTGTTAAATTCGAATATTTTGACGCAACCCTTATGGTACCTTCCATATAAATAACTGACCGAATATAATATAATAATACATAAGGAATTTTATCTGAAAATCGGCTAATTTAAATAACTCAAGACTTCAACAATATATTATATTGGGTCGTGTAATTTATCATTCAGTCTACCTGACTTACATTTCTGTACTGGTTTTAAAGTAACATAATTTTTGGGGTACTTTAAAACAAAATTCTTAATAAATGTAAAATTAACCCCAAGCTCTCTTTTGTTGTATGTCATTTCTGATTTTCTTTCTGGTTGAATTTTCCGTTTTGGTGTATTCAGGGACTTTTAGTAAAATTTCACGGCGAATATTTTTGCGGAACATTTTAACTCCTTAAATCCCAGTTTTAATGGTGTTTTTTTTTCTTTTTTAAAAAAGGACAAAAAGACCCATACCTTGAGGAGTTAGAGGGTTAAAATTGTTCTCCGTAACATTTTACATAACTTTGCTGAACATCGCATATACTTTAATGTAAGCTTTACTGGATTTTCTATGCCGATTGACATTACAAAATTTGCATTTGGGGGAACTTTACCTCACCCTAAAATTAAACCTAGATGTAAACTTTCAAAACGCCGATTCACGTGTCTTCTTATTTTGTCTCCTCTATCAAAATTTATAGGTCGGACCTTGTAGTTTTGGAAAAAAGTGATATTGTTTTACTGTGTAACCAAAAAAATATATTTTTTTCGATAATGGTTCTTAGTAAACAAAAAATTTTTTTGGTTGCTATAATGGTTATTCATAACCAAAAAAAATATTTCTCATTTATAATGGTTACGGTGTCTAAAATAATATATATCTTATTTTAATGGTTAAATATTCCCAAAAACAAATAATGCTAATTTTACCGTAACCTTTTGTTCCGAAACAAAAATAATAACAATTATTTTCAGTCCCTGGAATTTTTTGTTTTAATCGAACAAGTTAATTTGAGTATCCACGCTTGGGGGATACAAATGGAATCCACAGTACCAATATTTCCCAGTCATAAGGAGCATTAGGGAGGTCTTCGCCCGTACCTTAAAATTTTGCCAATTTCTGATATATATTTTTATCTTGACGACGAATTCGTGTCATCTTAAACAAATAAAACACATTTACTACTTTTTTTTTATTGATAATTATTGCATTTTGTTGTATTTTTTATTTTTTGTTTTAATTTCCATTTAACAATTGGCAAGCCACTTTTGTTCATATCATTACTATAGGATTTTTTAAAACATTTACACATCAACATTACTTAAATTATAAATTAATACTAAAATATGTGTACTTAACTTGACCAACAAAACTATTTTTTGTACAAACAAGTAAAAATATTTAACAATCTATTAAAAGTAAAGTATGTATTCAAATACAAACTGACTAGATGCATGTTAACTATGTAGGGTGAGGGGGTTGAAGGTTGGAAATGCTAAACAGCAGTTACGACTAGAAAATCTTAGGCACAAATACTTAAAAAGAAATAAATGTGTACTAAAAAATAAAGGAAACGAAAAACAATACAAGGGATAAAGGATTAAGCGAAGCTCTCTGTTTGTATAGAGGCATCACTTGTAAACTAAAGCGGGGCACACATACCATACTTATAACATTCAGAAATTTTGCATTTACTTTGTAAAAACTTTAATACCAATCAGTTGACATTAGTTTGATACTGGCCCAATTATTTAGTATATGGCCCCTCTTTAGGCTTTATGGCTATACTATAACGGTATTTGTAGGTGGGGGGTGATTTCAAAACAGTGGAATTTTGTGTTTTTGGTGAAGGTGGGGGGAAGATATGCAAAAATTTCCTAACTATCACTACTTTAGAGTATTAATAACTTTCAGTTTATATTAATCTTTTGATTAAGAAGAAGAAAAATGTACATATATATGTATGCCTGTTTGTTTGTATATATAGTATAGTATATTTGTATATAGTAACATTTATCTTTGGGTCTAAAGTCATTTCAAAATATATCTGTATTTATTTGTATTATTTAGTAAGGTATTCTCTTTTTAAAGTGTACGAATATATTGTCCTTTTGTAGAGGTATAATAATAATTGTATTTTTTGGTTTAGTTTCTTTTTTTGTTGTTGTTTCTTTTTTTACACATACGTATGTAAGTATATTTCTTTTGGATTTTTGTTTTATTCTCTTCTAAATCTGTAATTTGACTTAACTTTGTTGTTGTTGTTCATTTCCTACATACAATAACATACAATACGATACAGTTAGATTAATATAAATAAAAAATTAAGTGAGTAGTAGTAATACCATAGATAAAAAAAAAACAAAATACTTAAAGCGTCACATGTTAATATCCTTAAAATATCCTTTATTAGTTTTACCTAAAGCCACTTTTTGTATGTCTAATGAAAACCATTGCTTTTCTTACATTTATTCTTGCATCGTTGCCAGTGCGCTGACTTGACTCGTCTACAGTATGTCACAGGCATTCGAGTGCATACGATGTGAGTGGCGGCCGTTGCCCGAGTGACCGGCATAGGCGCCCGAACAACAAGGATGTATGGCGGCCGAATGACGTGCATGACTAAAACTATGACTTGTAGTTAATTTTGACGTTGAAGGCTCATGGACGTGGTGACAGGTGGCATGATGCATAGAAGGGGCGGGGCCGTGACTGTGTCTGAAAAAGCAAGAGAGTAGAGGATTTGTTATACAGTCATTACAGAGATTATTAAACTATTAACTAATATTTTTATATTTTTAAATTTTTATATTGTTATATTTTTATATTTTTATATTTTTATATTTTTATATTTTTATATTTTTTTATTTTTTTCATATTTTTATATTTTTATATTTTTATATTTTTATATTTTTATATTTTTATATTTTTATATTTTTATATTTTTATATTTTTATATTTTTATATTTTTATATTTTTATATTTTTATATTTTTATATTTTTATATTTTTATATTTTTATATTTTTATATTTTTATATTTTTATATTTTTATATTTTTATATTTTTATATTTTTATATTTTTATATTTTTATATTTTTATATTTTTATATTTTTATATTTTTATATTTTTATATTTTTATATTTTTATATTTTTATATTTTTATATTTTTATATTTTTATATTTTTATATTTTTATATTTTTATATTTTTATATTTTTATATTTTTATATATTTATATTTTTATGTTTTTATATTTTTATATTTTTATATTTTTATATTTTTATATTTTTATATTTTTATATTTTTATATTTTTATATTTTTATATTTTTATATTTAAATTTTTATATTTTTATATTTTTATATTTTTATATTTTTATATTTTTATATTTTTATATTTTTATATTTTTATATTTTTATATTTTTATATTTTTATATTTTTATATTTTTATATTTTTATATTTTTATATTTTTATATTTTTATATTTTTATATTTTTATATTTTTATATTTTTATATTTTTATATTTTTATATTTTTATATTTTTATATTTTTATATATTTATATTTTTATGTTTTTATGTTTTTATGTTTTTATATTTTTATATTTTTATATTTTTATATTTTTATATTTTTATATTTTTATATTTTTATATTTTTATATTTTTATATTTTTATATTTTTATATTTTTATATTTTTATATTTTTATATTTTTATATTTTTATATTTTTATATTTTTATATTTTTATATTTTTATATTTTTATATTTTTATATTTTTATATTTTTATATTTTTATATTTTTATATTTTTATATTTTTATATTTTTATATTTTTATATTTTTATATTTTTATATTTTTATATTTTTATATTTTTATATTTTTATATTTTTATATTGTTATATTTTTATATTGTTATATTGTTATATTTTTATATTTTTATATTTTTATATTTTTATATTTTTATATTTTTATATTTTTATTACTTACCCATGACTGCATATATTCGAATCCGATATTGAGTTTGCCATATGCCTCGGCGGTGGTGGCAAAAACAAAGGACATCCTCCACTCATATCCATCATCGAGGCATTGCCGCCCTGTGGTGCTATACGATCACCAAATACTTCGTTTGGTATTCTCACACTGGGAGAGCTCTTTAGCGGCACATCGTTCTCATGCACCTCCTCAATCATTTTGTCCAATTTCTCTATGGCCTTTGTTTGTTTCGCTGCCAGGAAGGCTTTTCGTGCCGCCTTAGACATTGGCAATGGCGCCGAATTCGAACGTATGGGTGGGGGTGAGTGCATGGATATAGATTCTTTAGACGTGGTACGGCTGTCTTTGAATGCTCGATTTTTGGCTGTTGTATGTGTAACCATGGGAGCTGTACTGATGCTGGTGACTGCCTTTACGATGGTGATCTTGTCATCTTTTACCGGTTCCATGGTGGAGGCCTGGTGGGTGAGCCTAGATGAAAATGTAATTCTTCTAATTAGACAAATGTTTACCAAACAATAACACAAATGGGAAGAAAGAGAGATTAAGGAAGAGAAAGAGAGAGTAGAAGAGAAAAAAAGTAAGATAAAGAGAACAAAAAAGTTTTGGATGCGAATTGTGTTAAATAGGATAAATTAATTGGTGAATAGCATACGGAAAAGGGGCAGTGCCGATGAGAACAAAAAATCGTCGTACTAATTTTAGTGATATCTAAATTTCTAGAATTTTTAATGGCCAATTATTTGGGGGGGAAATTCAATGTAAGAACTTCGAGTTAAATATATTTAATTAAACAAAAATGAAATTTGCCAAGTTAAGACTTCAGCCTTGGACAGCTTCTTATGACAAAAAATATGTGAAATCATGAAAAAATTTGGTATTGCTATAATTCTTAGTAGGATGAGATTGTACCACGAATTCTTTTATTGTATCAAAAAGTACTTTTATTGTACCGACAAGTGCTTTTATGGTACTAAAAAGATACAACAATCACTCTTTAATCTTTTAAAGTAGTTCTGCGAATTTTTGCTAATTGATTACTCCCACCTCCCATTCAAACTCCCTCCCTGCGATTACAGCCATAGTTTAAGAACTAACGAGCTGCAATTTGGTATGGAGGCTTCTTTTCTCTAAGCGGAAATTAAGTTTAAAATGATCAAAATTGAACAAAAAGTATTTCCATCTCCTATATGCAAGTTTCTGTTCTCTAAACCGGGGTTATGTTCTAAGATAAACATGATTGAAAAAAAATACTCCCACTTCCCACACAAACTCCTCCTTTGTGAGGGTGTCCGTTTATAGTCATAGTTAAAGAGATATTGAGCTAAAATTTGATAAACAAGCTTCTTATCTCTAAGGTTTTTGGCGGAGGTCATATTCAAAACTCCCAATTTTGGGGGATAAAATGTAAACAATTCATACTCAGTAATCGACATTTCAGTAAAAAACTACTGATATCAAATGGATGTGAGAGGCTTAAAGTGACGTCCACCTCTTATACAAACGCTCTTTTGTTGACGGTACAGTTTTTACAAATGGTGAAAGGTATCTGAGCTTCGGCATAGCTTCGAAGATAACTACCTTACTCGTTATTATACCCTTACCCTACGTGTAGGAGGGTATACACCATTTGATACGACCCAAAAGTGTAACACACAGAATGAGTCACTTTAGACACTAGGTTTCTTTGAACTAAACTCGATTCATGACTTTCTAAGTCGTTACAGCCATGTCCTTCTGTCTGGCTGGCTGCCCGGCTGGTAAACACGATAACTTTCGAAAGACGCAACTAAATGTTTTGAAATATTGCACGAGTTAACATTTCCCCAGAACTACTTACGGTATTGCAAATGGGCTACATGTCATCGCCCCTTCTGATACCTCCCATAGAAATTCATCATTCCGCCCACTTTAGAAATCGATAATATCAATACACCCAACGGGGCCGTACCCAAATTCTGTATTTAAATAAGCTATGACAGGATAAAGTTTTGGAAACAAATGGAAGTCTAGCCACACCCCTTCTGGCATCTCCCTTACAAATGTACCTTTCAGCCCACTTTGTGGATGAAATAGTAATATCAATACACTCGACACGACCGTGTAAAGTCGGGTTGCCCGACTGAAACTTTCTTACTAGTTTTTAATCACTTATATTTTTAAAATTTTTAATATTGTTTATATTTTTAATATTTTTAATATTTGTAATATTTTTAACATTTTTAATATTTTTAATATTTTTAATATTTTTAATATTTTTAATATTTTTAATATTTTTAATATTTTTAATAATTTTAATTTTTTTTAATATTTTTAATATCTATATATATAAAAATGAAATGGTCCACGTATGTCATACCATCACTAGAGAACGGCTGGAGCGATTTGGCTGATTTTTGTTTTATCCGATTCGAAATTTTCCGTAGATTGTTTGTGTTGAAAAAAATCAAATCCAGGTGGCGCTAGGGTGGATTTATATCGAAAATTTGAATGCATGTACTAATTCAACTGAAATTTAGAATGGATATTCGTTTGATCATGAGAAAACATTTTATGTACGAATGGATCCGGTAGGTGGCGCTGGGGTCGGTTTACAATCAAAATTTGAACGAATGGACCAATTTAACTGAAATTCAGAATGAATGTTTGTTTGATCATCAGAAAAAATTGCATGTACAAATGGACCCGGTAGATGGCGCTATGGTGGATTTATATCGAAAATTTGAATGCATATACCAATTTAACTGAAATTTAGTATTTATGTTTGTGGAACCTTGAAAAATTTTTTTTTTATAAATTGATCCGGCAGGTGTCGCTAGGGTGGAATTATAATGAAAATTTTAACAAATTAAACAATTTGACTGAAATTTAGAATGTATTTTTGTTTTATTATGAGATTTTGAATGTATGTATGTTTGGAACCAGTTGCCGGTGTATAGCTTATGATACACTTAATTTTTGGAATGTCATTTAGTCACTTTTTTTAACATCATATATAGACAGAAGATGTAAATTTTGATGTCACCACTAATTGAGAAAACGGTTGACCCCATTTGTCCCAAAATTTCAGTGAAAGTTGGTGATTGGCTGTAGATGGTCACCCAGACCGCAAAAAGACTTAAAGGTGAATGACTAACTTTTATAATGGCGCACTTTCTACTGAATTAGAGAGCTTCACAAAGTGTTTTTCCCATTTTCAAAATTTTAGGGGACAATAACGAAAATAGGAATAACTGTTGATATCACCCAGACCATACGGTTAATGGGGTTGCTGAGCCTAATGAATGCATTTTCTGAAATTTGTACTCTTTAGGATAAAAAGGTACAATCACCCAGTACATCAATGCAGAAAGTTATATGTCAGTCAATCGGCTTAAAAATGTGGTTTTAGAATATATGCCTATCAATAAGTAAGTTTTCATCATATCATGGACGGCACTGCTGATCCGTTTTAGCAATTCTTATCTATATATATAAAAATGAAATGGTCCACGTATGTCATACCATCACTAGAGAACGGCTGGAGCGATTTGGCTGATTTTTTTTTATTCGATTCGAAATTTTCCGGAGATTGTTTGTGTTAAAAAAAAATCAAATCCAGGTGGCGCTAGGGTGGATTTATATCGAAAATTTGAAGGCATGTACCAATTCTACTGAAATTTAGAATGGATATTCGTTTGATCATGAGAAAACATTTTATGTACAAATGGACCCGGTAGGTGGCGCTGGGGTCGGTTTACAATCAAAATTTTAACGAATGGGCCAATTTAACTGAAATCAAAATCTATATTTGTGTGATCATCAGAAAAATGTGTATGAACAAATGGACCCGGTAGGTGTCGCTATGAAGGAATTATAATCAAAATTTTAACGAATGGTATTATTTTGCTTATCTTTGATACAAAAATGTCTATCTTTTCCAAAATATTTCTAAAAATTCTAAAAAGTGTTAATTTAATATTTTAAGTATTTTAATTATTTTTAGTACATAAAATATTTTTAATATTTATAATATTTTTATTAATATTAAATTAACGTTAAAGTGTATCAAATGATACATCAAATTCGGCTTACGATCAGAAAAGTGTTTTTTATTGTTTTCATCCATTTCTCATGTTTGAATATTAACGGTCAAATTCAAACTATAATTGGTGCGGGACATTCTCGGCTGATATCTACTTCGCATGTACATGTTTGACATAATTGTTGATATATATACAGCTGATGATGTACCATTGTGCATCAGTTCGTCACAAAGGGGTCTGAAGATGAACTCGTCATGGAGTTCGAAACGCGTCATCCTAGTGCGTGACACACTGAATTTGACCAAAAATATCAAACAATAAAAAACACTTTTCCCTAAAACTAACAAACAAACTATTTTTATTAATTTTAATATTTTTGATATTTTTAATATTTTTAGTATTTTTAATATATTTTAATATTTTTATTTTTTCTTTAATATTTTTAATATTATCATTATTCATAATATTTTATTTATTTTCAAAATTTTTAATTTTTCGAATGTTATTATTGAAAGTATCTACTCATTTTGTAAATTTGTTCTCGTCATTAATGGATTATAATACACAATGAATCTCTAGTGTTTCAGATCACAGATTATAGTTTTTTTGTTGTACGCTACGTAATTAGAGCTATGCTTTAAATATAAAAAATACAAAGTGCTTTTAAAAAAATAATACCACAAACTATTAGTTAATAAAGAAATTAGTGAAAAACAAAATTAACTCAAACAAATTTAAATAAAGTCTTTAGTTAGTTAAGCTAAAGGTTATGCTGTTAGGAGTTTTTTTATGTCATCGTATCTTATCAGAATTAGCTATATAATTGTATTAAATTGGCATGCTAGGAACAAAAAAAAAGAAACGCAAAACTTTATCAACTTAAAACCTCATAACTTGTAATACCTTTTGACACACAATTATGTTTTCTTTAACAAAACCTCCTCAGTGTTTGGTTTTCATAATTCAAATCTGTTGTTGTATTTTTTATTTAGTTTTTTTTTTAAGATTTTATATAAGATCAATAATATGTGAATTTCTTTACAAATAGGTTTAACTTACCTAGCTTTCACCGGTTTGTCCAATGACAGACTTGAGGTGGACGACGAGGATTTCATGTGGTACGTTACGGTTTCACGAGCCGGTGCCGTTGCGGGCGGTGTTGCCTGTTCCATGGCTGCCAGTTCTTCAGGTGTAAATTGATCCGGATTACTGGGTCTAGGTTTGGGAGGTGCACTACCAATGCGAAACGGTGGTATCGGGCTGCAGGGACACTGCGAATTGTTGGCCAGGGAACTTCGTGATATTTGCAGGTCTTCTAGAAATTCTTCAGTGTCTAAGATCAGGGAACCAAACAAATCGCTGGGAGAACGCATAAAAACATGTCCCGTCGAATTTGAGCGTGATTCGCGACCCTTTTCACCCGCCATCCCAGAGGCGCTGCCATAGAGGCTGCGCACCGGCGAGTTGGCAGTACTGCGACGAGCGACATCTTTGAAAGTGACAGGCGAATAAATGCGACTGCGATCTTCTGTGGTGGTGGTGGTGGCGGTTTGATTTACTTCCGTTTCGGGCAAATGTGCGGCCGCGGCCGCCGCTGCTGCTGCTGCTACTAGCACCGGTGCTCGTTCTATCGCCTTTGGCGGCATAATAGCGGCTGGCATTATCGCCTTGGGTGGAGTTTTTGTTAAAATAGCCGCCGGCGCGGCGACTGGTGGGGCAAACGTGGACACCGGGTGCAATTGTGCAGGTGGTAATTGCAGCGGTTTGCGGTTCTCGCGTTCATCCAGCCAATACGTCTTCATGGTACCTTTGCCCTTCACGTCAATTTCTCCTCTCTCCGTCAAACGATAATTTGGACCTATAAATTCCTTAGTAGATTCGGAAACATGAATTTTCATGGCTGCACTAGTGGACTCCATGCGAGATGCAGTGTTCACCGAATCGCCAAACAGACAATAGCGAGGCATTTTCAGACCAACAATGCCAGCGACCACGGCGCCTGAGTGGACACCTACACGTATGCGTAAATGTTGACCCGTTGAGGGATCTTTAAGATCCTTAATGGCATCCACCATGTCCAAGGCCATATCACAAACTTTTTCCGCATGATTGGCATCCTTTTCAGGTGCTCCCGCCACCACCATATAAGCATCGCCGATTGTTTCCACCTTATAGACGGTGTTGCGTTCCGTGAGCGTATCAAATATGGAGTACATAGCATTGAGCATGGATACCACTTCCATGGGGGTGATACGGCTGCAGATTTCCGTGAAGGTGACCACATCCGAAAATAATATGGAAACGCAATCGAACATCTAGCAGATAGCAAAAGATGCAAAGTCGTACGATATTAGTTGGTATTTTTTATTTTCTTTTTTGCTTATGCAGCATATTTACTTACCTCACAGGTATCTATGGGATTTTCACCTCTTCTCAAACGATCTGCCACCTGTTTGGGTATCATCTGATACAGCAGCTCATCGGTACGTCTCATTTCTTCATCGAGCTTTCTCATGGACTCTTCAAGCTTTTTTGATTTTTGCTGTTCCTGATCTAAGGCCAATTTTAGTTCTACCGACTGTTGGGTGCCCGCCAACATAAGATCTCTAATAGAACAACAACAAGGAGTTAAAAATATGAATTATTTAAATAAATAGAAAAACGACATATCTCATAAAAAGCTTTCAGGTCGTACAATAAGGCGAAATAATATCTTTTAAACAGAAAACCTCTCAAAAGGTCGGAACTTTTAATACATGCCGCTGCCATACATAGTCTGATAAGTTTTTTAGGGAATTTTATGACTCGAATCATATTCTATCATAATATATAATAAGTATAGTTTCTATGTTTTATATCAACTTCTTACAAACCTGCTAAAGTCATGCATGGACAAGTCATTAATATACAGTCCCGTTGTTATCAGTGCATTCAAATCAGGCATAACGGGAGTACCCAGAAACATGATCATTCGCCAATTTTCCATATAAACCATTTGACCTGGAAACACATATTGTATAGATTAAATCTTATATATCAAGGATATCATGAAATTAACTATAAGAAAATAATTATAATAAATTAGATAATTAAAATATTTTATATACCTTAAAAAAAGTAGATAATAGTGATAATTCGGTAAGTTACGGTAATTTATATAATTGAGATACATTTAGTTATTTTAGATAATTACGATAACTTAGATAATTAAGATAACTTGGATATTTAGGACAATTAAGCTTACTTAGGTATTTTATATAATAAGGATAATTTATAAAAGTTAGATAATTAAGATTATGAAGATGTTTAAGAAAGTTAAGATTATTTAGATAATTTTAATTATTTTGATATTATATAAAAACAAATTCTTGTTTAGACAATTTAAGTAAAATATAATGTAGATAATATAGAAAATTTATATACTTAAGATAATTTAGATATTTTAGTTAATTTATATATTAAGAGAATTTATATTAGTAAGTAAATTTAAATAAATTGGATAATATTTAGATTATTTATATTATTTTAATGGGTTAGATAATTTATATTATTTATGCAAGTTAGACAATTTAGATACTTTAAGTGTAGATAGTATCGAAGATGTAGATAATTTAGCCAAAAAATATAATTTTAACAATTGAGCTAACTTAATGTTTATTTAGACAACTTGGATAAATAAGATAATGTTAACAATTGGGACAATTAAGATAATGTCGATTGAGATTGATTAATGTTAATTGTGATAATTTGAATAATTTAAATAATTAACATATTATTTAAAATAATTTATAAAATTTAGATAACTTAGATAATTTGAATAACTAAGATAATTAATCTAATTAAGATAACTTGTTATGTATATAGATAATTTCAGCAATATCGATAAGGTTTATTAATATAATAAGGATAATTTATAATGTTTAGATAACATAGATAAGTTGGATAATTAAGATAAGTAAAATAATTAAGACAACTTGTAATGTAGATAATTTCGGCAATTTCAATAAGGTTATATCGATTAGTAAGACAATTAAGGTAATTTCGATTTTTATGTTATTTCGATAATTTGTATAATTTAGATGATTTAAAGTAACATAGGAAAATTACATAAATCAGACAATTAAGATAATTTTGATGGTTTAGATAACTTAACTAACTAAAATAATTTGTATTATTAGGGAAAATAAGACAATTTGGCCAAATTAGATAATTAAGATGTATTACGTAATTAAAGCAAATGAGACAATTTTGCTATATTATATAATTTGGGTAACTTAGATACTAAATTGCCTAATTTTTTAGCTGCGAAAATTTACATAACCGTGTCATTTACGTAGTTACAATAATTTAGTTAGTATTGATAATTCTGATAACTTACTTAATTTGGGTAATTAAAATAATTTAGATAACTTAGATAATTTGGATAATTAAGATAATTTGGAAAAATTTGATAATTAAGGTAATTAAGATAATTTACATAATTTGCACAATTTGGATAATTTAAATATTTTAGATAATTTAGATGATAGAAATAATTTAGATAATTAGGATAATTTTGATAATTTAGATAATGAAGATAATTATTCAAAACAAAGTAATCAAAGTAGATAAGTAAGATAATTTTGATTATTTAGATTAATTTCTATAACTAAATAAATATATTTTATTTTTCATCTACTCAACTACTTATTTAAATAATTTAGACAATTTGAATAATTTTCGAATTTTGTTTTAGAGATCTTTTTCTTTTTCTAGCATAGTTTGTTTTACAAGAGTTCGGTGACATTGATTATGTGACAGCTGACGGGGCGGATAGCTGTTTGATAGTTGCCAAACTACCTTATCAGCACACTGCTGTGTTGAATACTTGAAACTATTTAAATACGCAACTATTTAGCGAACTGAAGAGCTCATATATTCAACTTTTCAACTGTTCATCTTGGCAAATATTCAACTTTTTAACTATGCAATATTCAACTATTCACCTACACAGTACAACATTTTGGGACTCAATTCTGAGAACTGCACGTGAAAGTAGCCCCAAAAAGAAGAAGTTCTGCATCATTCGTTTTTTCAAGTTACATGCCATAATATTTTAATATCGATTTGAAGTTAGTAAGTATCGTATAGGGGAATTTATCACGTTTTATATTGTTATACGGTGGCGTATGATTATCATAAGTAATATTCCACGTAAATCATACGCCACGGAGTACAAAAGTTTCATTGTAACTGCTACAAAATAACCCCAGATCAAAATCATTTTATGTATAGAAAAGTGAAACTGTTGCTTATGTAGGGAAACGTTTTATGAAGTACAACGTTTTGGGACTCAATTCTGAGAACTGCACGTGAAAGTAGCCCCAAAAAGAAGAAGTTCTGCATCATTCGTTTTTTCAAGTTACATGCCATAATATTTTAATATCGATTTGAAGTTAGTAAGTATCGTATAGGGGAATTTATCACGTTTTATATTGTTATACGGTGGCGTATGATTATCATAAGTAATATTCCAGGTAAATCATACGCCACGGAGTACAAAAGTTTCATTGTAACTGCTACAAAATAACCCCAGATCAAAATCATTTTATGTATAGAAAAGTGAAACTGTTGCTTATGTAGGGAAACGTTTTATGAACGGATTAAAGGAATTGTAATTCTTATTTTTTTTTAATTTGTTTAAGCATAATCGGACTAGTGGTTCTCGAGTTATGTCAAACAAAAGAGCCTAAAACGTGACAAATTCCCCTATACGAACTTCAAGTCGATATTAAATTATTATGGCATGTAATTTGACAAAACGAATGATGCAGAACTTCTTTTTCTGTGGGGCTAATATCACGTGCAATTCTCAGGATTGAGTCCCAAAACAATGAGCTGAAAAATGTTGTACTGTGTGAGTTTAATGTTAACTGTACAATGTTAAAGCAAAACTATCAACAGCACCTAACTAAGTTTTAACAAGAAATTTTGGTTAAGTAATTTTGTTCATAGTTTTTATTACACAGTACAACACATGATTTTGGGACTCAATTCTGAGAACTGCACGTGAAAGTAGCCCCTAAAAGAAAAAGCACTGCATCATTTGTTTTCTCAAGTTACATGTCATTATAATTTATTTTCGATTTGAAGTTAGTAAATATCGTATAGGGGAATTGTCAAGTTTTAGACCCCTTTGTTTGACATAACATAAATACTATATGGTGGCGTATGAATGTGGGATCGGGACATGAATAGACTATGCATGCACACATGATGTAGCGCACCAACGCACTCATATTGCAAACAGACGAACAATTACATAGACTTACGACATATAACGCACTCATTGTTGCGCGAGCGAACTGACGAACTATTACATAGACGAACGACACATATTGACGAAACGCTCTAAAGCGCAGTGGCAAAAGCCCAAAGGACAGTCTGTCTTAGTGAGCCAATGCGATCGGCTGTATAGAAGTATTGTGCTGACAATTTTGTGTGTACAATATCATAATTACCATATCAATAAATTATCTTTTAAACAATCTAAATGAATTACTTTTAAATAAACATACTTTATAATTTAACGCTCAATAAAGTGTTTTAATGGTTATAAAAAGGGTTTAAAACCCACAAATTGGGGGCTCGACCGCGGATAGTGAACAGTGACTAAATGATGAAATAAAGAAAAATTTTTTAAAAAGAGAAAAGCTGAAAAATTTAAATGAGGAAATGGAAAATAGATGTGTTGAAAAAGACAAAGCGAAACAGAAATTTTGACATTCATAGAAGCAGACGTTTATTAATTTCCATTGAGAACAAAAGACAAAAGTGCACAGCAACAATCAGAACGAACGTAAGAAAGAACATTTATTGTGTGTGTCAACAACAACAAACCAAAAAGACGGTTACAAAAACAATATGTGTTCGCGAAATTTCTAAAGCAAAAACAACGTATACCAAACAAAAAACAACCCCTTGGTGAAGACTGCAACAACAACTGCAACGAGGTATGCTTTGATGAGACGATCGTGAATGCCTTGAGAATACGACAACGTATGCTTTGATAGACGACTGTGGAGAGAACATTTTCTGTTTACAACATAGCAACGACGCTGGCGCGGCGCTGTATTAAGAGGGAGTCCATGCAAATCAACAAATTCGCAGGTGCAGCTGAGTAAGAAAATAGTTTTTGTGTACGAGTGTCTGTACATATAAAGAGAATGTTTTCAAGAATTTGATGTGAACAGACTAAAGATGTTGAGAGTAATTTTGATGTGAAGAGAAATTTGGAAGTTTAAATTTGTTGTGTGTGTGATCGACTTATAGATGTTAAATAGAGTGAGAGGTATAGATGATTTATAGATGTTTATATAGATGATTACATAGATGTTTCTTATGTGCAAAGCGCAATAGATGTTAAACGAAGAGAGATTGAAGAGTTTTTATAGATGAGATAAGCGTTCACATACACACAAACGATAAATTGGAGTTAAACTGAGAAGTTAAACAGATGAAATAGAAGAAAAATTTTAAGAGAACGATTATTTTGATGAGTATTTAATGTGAAATTAAATAGTGTTGACAACAAAGAGATTAATAATTAGAATTTAAGCGATTTAATGAGTAAATAACTTTGATTTTGTAATTGTTAAAGAAGCTGAGTAA
The DNA here is from genome assembly GCA_964034835.1 of Muscina levida. Classification (NCBI taxonomy): domain Eukaryota; kingdom Metazoa; phylum Arthropoda; class Insecta; order Diptera; family Muscidae; genus Muscina; species Muscina levida. The sequence goes on from OZ035880.1 coordinate 25,031,701, forward strand.
ATTAGAGTATTTTTTTTAAATTTGAACGATAATTGCTTTGGATAATTAAATCTAACATTATTTACTAAAATTATATTTAAGATTATTGATTTTTTACGTGTAAACACCGATCGCAATGGACTGTAACGAAATTTTAACTTTGACGGTTGACGGTTTAAAATCGAAATTAGACGAACTACAACTTTCGAAAACTGGAAGAAAAGAAGAGTTGCAAAATAGATTGTTGAACCACTTTGGTTTAAAACGAGAGAATGATAGTGTATCTGATTATGGTGAAGCTTCTTCCACAGTGGGCCGTGTTGTGGAGCGCGGGAGTATTTTTACTCTGAGGGACGTGGAGGATTCGGTTTCGGCATTTTCCGGAGATGGTTTACCCGACATTGAGCAATGGTTGGAAGAGTTCGAGGACATGTCGTATACGGTTGCTTGGGATGATTTGCGGAAATTTATTTATGCCAAACAATTACTCAAGGGAGCGGCTAGAACGTTTGCTAGAAGCCAATCGGGCATTCGTGACTGGGCCTCTCTTAAGGAATCTTTAATAAAGGAATTTGGTTCAAAATTATCATCTCGAGATATCCATAAAGTGTTGTCAAATAGGGTAAAGAAACAAAACGAGAGTTTTCGCGAATATTTATACTGCCTACAAGAGATTGCGAAACCAATTAATATAGACGACCAGAGTTTAATTGACTACTTTGTGCAGGGGATAAAAGATTATGCTGCAAACAAGTCAATTTTATACCAAGCCCAGACAATCGACGATTTAAAAGAAAAACTAAAAATATATGAAAGGATACGGGAAGCCGGACAGTCATCAAACACGAAGACAACCCATCCAAAGTCTGAGAAGAGAACTGCAGGCACTAAGGAGGAACAGCGATGTTTTAAATGTGGAGACGCCGGACACTTGGCGAATGAGTGTAAGAGTGCTGATGTCAAATGCTTCAAGTGCAAGGGATTCGGCCATAAATCATTTGATTGTAAGACAAAGGTAAAGCAGGAGAAAGATAAAGGAAACGACTCCGTGAAAAATAGAGACAAAGTGCACACCCTGACAAATGATGACGCAGCTAACTCCTCGCGAATTTTTAAGGATATTCTGATATTTGAAAAGAACATTTCTGCAATGATTGATACTGGAAGTGATATAAGTATACTCCGGTATGATACCTTATGGATTTTAGGAGACGTAGAACTTGACGCAGAGCGCAGAACTTTGATTGGCTTGGGTGGGAAGAACATAGAAACTTTGGGATCACTAACTACAAGGGTGAAAATGGATGCTGTTGAGATGAACATAACGTTTCATGTTATAAGGGAAAGGGACATTTCGTTTTCGGCGGTAATCGGAAATGATGTGCTTCGTACGGTGGATCTCATAATAGACTCAAAGGGTGCAAGATTTAGGAGCAAGGTAAAGGGATGGTCGATGATGGTGGATTCTGATGATGATATTGAAGAAGAAGATGCATCGGCTGATAGTGATCAGTCTAAATTGGAGAGTAATCCAATCGCGGAACTAGAAGCTGAATTTTCGACCCTTGTTCAATTGGCTAGTTTTGAGGATTTTGGTAAGGAGAAAATACAGCTTGATCACCTTAACATGGACAACAGGGCAGAGATTGAAAATTTAGTGAAATTTTACCAACCAATTAAACCCAATAGCTATCCCGTAGAGATGAAGATAATACTAAGTGATGACATTCCGATAACACATAGACCTAGAAGGGCACCACACGTCGATCAATGTGTCATTGACAACCAGGTCAAGGAATGGCTTGAGGATGGAACTATTAGACGAAGCAGCTCAGAGTATTCCGCTCCTGTGGTTCTAGTGCGGAAAAAAGATGGCTCGAAACGATTATGTTGCGATTATCGGAAATTGAATGGGAAAATAATCCGTGACAATTTCCCCATGGCACTTATCGATGACGTTATTCAGAGATTACAGGGCGCGAAAATCTTCACTACTTTGGACCTGCGCAACGGATTCTTTCACGTTCCTATTGAACCGGACTCGCGGAAATTTACTGCATTTGTAACCCATAGTGGTCAGTTTGAATTTAATTATGTACCGTTTGGCATTTCAAACTCCCCAGCAGTTTTCTGCAGGTACATTTCTGCAATTTTCCGTGAACTGATTGACGATGGAACGATAATAGTTTATATGGACGACATAGTTATTCCTTCCGCTGATGAGAGAGATGGCATCGAAAAGTTGAGTAGAGTATTGCAAGTCGCGGCATCAAACGGGCTTCGCATAAAATGGGAGAAGTGCCAGTTCCTGAAGAAAAAGATAAATTTTTTGGGATATGTTATGCAGGATTCAACAATTGCACCTTCGTCTGAGAAAACAAGCGCAGTTAGAAATTTTCCCGTGCCGAGAAACGCAAAGGCTTTGCAACGATTTTTGGGACTCACCTCATTTCTAAGACGATTTATTCGAGATTATGCGATGATCGCAAAACCACTTTCGGATCTTTTGAGGAAAAATGTCCAATTTAAGATGGAAGATGAACAAATTTTGGCTTTTGAGCAATTGAAAAATGCTATGATTAGTCCTCCCGTTTTACAGATTTTTGACCCGAAAGCTTGTACTGAAATTCATACTGATGCCAGCATGTATGGTTATGGTGCGATGCTTCTGCAGAAAAATGATGATTCACAATTTCATCCGGTGGAGTATATGAGTAGAAAGACAACACCTACGGAACAAAAATATCACTCATATGAACTGGAAGTTTTGGCGGTTATAGAGGCTTTGAAGAAATGGCGCGTATTTGTGTTGGGTATTAAAATCAAGATTATAACGGACTGTAGTGCATTTGCACTTACAATGCGCAAAGATGACGTTCCCCCCAGAGTGTCAAGATGGGCTCTCTTTTTACAGGAATTCGATTATACAATAGAGCACAGACCAGGATCCAGAATGAAACACGTGGACGCCCTAAGTAGACTTACGTGCCTATTAGTCGAAGATTCGTTAAAACATCGACTGAAAGCTGCACAATTACAAGATCAGTGGATTAAAGCGATAAGGAAAATCCTTGAGTCAGACGCTTACGAGGATTATTTTATGAAATTTGATATTTTGCATAAGGATCCGAATAATGAACTAATAGTTGTCCCCAGCAGCATGGAGGATGAGATAATACGGATTGCACACCGACAGGGACATTTCGCAGTACAGAAGACGCGTGATTTGGTACAGAAATCGTATTACATTCCAGATTTGACGAGAAAAGTAGAACAAGTAGTAAAGAGTTGTATGGAGTGTATATTGTCGGAGTCGAAGAAAGGTAGAAAAGAAGGTTTTTTAGAACCCATTGAAAAATCGGACAGACCATTAGTGACGTATCACTTGGATCATTTGGGACCAATGGAGAGTACACACAAGCAATATAATCATATATTGGTAGTTGTAGATGGATTTTCCAAATTTGTTTGGCTGTACCCCACTAAGAGTACAGGTACAAAAGAAGTGGTGGATCGACTAACGAAACAGGCGATTATATTTGGCAATCCCAGTCGTATAATAACAGACCGCGGCACCGCATTTACGTCAAACCATTTTAAGGAATATTGCGAATCGCAGAGCATCCAACATCTTTTGATAACAACAGGCGTACCTAGGGGCAACGGACAGGTGGAGAGGATGCACCAGACAATTATGGCCATGTTAACGAAATTGTGTGTCGAGAAACCAAGTAATTGGTACAAACATATTGACTATGTTCAAATGATGATGAATAGCACGCCTCCGAGAAGTACTAAGTTTACCCCATTTAAATTACTTACTGGCCTGGAGATGAGATTGAAAGAAGACCGGAATATTCGTGATTTGATGTCTGAGTTGAATATTGAGGAATATGTAACTGAAAGGAATGGTTTTCGAGAAGAGGCCAGAGAGAATATTTTGAAGATTCAGCGTGAAAACCGTAGAGAATATAACCGTAAAAGAGTCCCAGAACCGTCATATGCCGTGGATGATTTAATAGCGATTAAACGAACACAGTTCGGCTCCGGGATGAAGTTGAGACCGAAGTTTCTAGGTCCCTACAGGGTTGTGGAGAAGTTAAGCCATGGTCGGTATAATGTGGAAAAAGTGGGCGACACCGAGGGTCCTAAAAATACTTCAACGACAGTAGAATTCATGAAAAGATGGGAACATTCGAGGGCGAATGTAGAGTCAGGACGGCCGGTTGTGGGATCGGGACATGAATAGACTATGCATGCACACATGATGTAGCGCACCAACGCACTCATATTGCAAACAGACGAACAATTACATAGACTTACGACATATAACGCACTCATTGTTGCGCGAGCGAACTGACGAACTATTACATAGACGAACGACACATATTGACGAAACGCTCTAAAGCGCAGTGGCAAAAGCCCAAAGGACAGTCTGTCTTAGTGAGCCAATGCGATCGGCTGTATAGAAGTATTGTGCTGACAATTTTGTGTGTACAATATCATAATTACCATATCAATAAATTATCTTTTAAACAATCTAAATGAATTACTTTTAAATAAACATACTTTATAATTTAACGCTCAATAAAGTGTTTTAATGGTTATAAAAAGGGTTTAAAACCCACATGAATATAATAAGTAATATTCCACGTGGTACAACTGTTTTATTGTAACTGCTACAAATTAAACCCTGTTCAATATCATTTGATGAATGGTAAAGTGAAACTGTTGCTTATGTAGGGATACGTTATATGAACAGATCAGAGGAGTTGTAATTCTTTTTTTAAAATTTGTTTCAGCTAAATCGGACTAGTGGTTCTTGAGTTATGTCAAACAAAAGAGCCTAAAACGTGACAAATTCGTCTATAGGATTCTTACTAACTTAAAATCGATATTAAATTATTATGGCTTGTAACTTGACAAAACGAATGATGTAGAACTTCTTCTTTTTGGGGCTACTTTCACGTGCAGTTCTCAGAATTGAGTCCCAAATCAAAGAGCTGAAAAATTTACTGTGCTATTTAACTATTCGTCTATTCAATTATTCAACTATTCCACTATTTAACTATTCATCTATTTATTTATCCAATTATTCAACTACTAAACTGTTCAACTATTCTACTATTCAACTGTCTTACTACTCATCTATTCTTTTGTTCAAACTTAATTATTTAACTAAGAAAATGCAGTACTCAATTATTCACTTATTAATTTCATCTTTCATTTAACTATTCACCCTTTTCCATAATCCAGAATTCATGTAATTATCATGTTTTCACTAATTTAAATATATTTACCCTTTAATCTCAGTGATTTTTCCGGTTCCGATCAGATCAGAGGAGTTGTAATTCTTTTTTTAAAATTTGTTTCAGCTAAATCGGACTAGTGGTTCTTGAGTTATGTCAAACAAAAGAGCCTAAAACGTGACAAATTCGTCTATAGGATTCTTACTAACTTAAAATCGATATTAAATTATTATGGCTTGTAACTTGACAAAACGAATGATGTAGAACTTCTTCTTTTTGGGGCTACTTTCACGTGCAGTTCTCAGAATTGAGTCCCAAATCAAAGAGCTGAAAAATTTACTGTGCTATTTAACTATTCGTCTATTCAATTATTCAACTATTCCACTATTTAACTATTCATCTATTTATTTATCCAATTATTCAACTACTAAACTGTTCAACTATTCTACTATTCAACTGTCTTACTACTCATCTATTCTTTTGTTCAAACTTAATTATTTAACTAAGAAAATGCAGTACTCAATTATTCACTTATTAATTTCATCTTTCATTTAACTATTCACCCTTTTCCATAATCCAGAATTCATGTAATTATCATGTTTTCACTAATTTAAATATATTTACCCTTTAATCTCAGTGATTTTTCCGGTTCCGAACCATCTTCATGTAAAACGACCTCACTGCTCTTTTGGGTTTCCACTCGTTCGGCTACTGGCTCAACTGTGACCAACTCGAAAATGTTATTCGTACGATTAAGAATCTGTGAACAAGAGGAGATGAAAAGAGGGAGAGAGAGTGAGAGTGAGAGGGGAAAACACATTCTCATTACAAAATTGAAATTGCTGGCGGTTTCATTGTGTTAATAAGTTCGACCGAACTATGGCCACGTTTTGTATTGAACGTAAATTAATTGCTTCTGTCGAATACGCTGTGTTGTTGCCCACATTGTACTTTTCACCATGACCAGCAGGGGAAAACCGAAATGGCAGCAACATTAAAGCCATTATCATTGCGGGTCCATGAAACGTGGCAGTAGTGGTGCAGTGATTACACCATTTGGTAGTTATGGCCGTTACAACAAACGTATTGGGAGTGTATGTGTGTGTGTTTTCGAGGATAAGCGTTAATAGCACATACACTGTTTCCTGAGGAAATTTTTTGATAAAACTTAAACTTATGGCAGTAGAATATAATTCTTTTTAAATAAATAAATATAAAGTTAGCAGTAGTTTTTTTTAATTGTCCAAAGTATACACATGTGATATTTTTGTTTGGAGTCGAATGTTCTACAGGAAACAGTGTAATTTGCTAATTTTAGTATAGTAAAGGCATTTATTTTATAGCCACAGCTTACCGTTTGAAATTTAAAGGCTATTAGAGGACGTACTAAATCGAACCAAGCTGTGATTTTTTTGCCCAGCAACTCGGGTAATATGACCATTAAAGAATTACCAATGCTGCGAACCACCATGTCAGCACTATCGAGCAACATTAAGGTAAAAGAAAGAGAACGGAAGAGAGTATTATAAAAATGAATGTAAAAACAAATGTTACATAAAATAGCAAGTCGGCTGTCCACATAAAGTGGCAAACCCCAAGTTCATAGCACTTGTTACTCTGAGTGTCATTAAGCATTAACCATTACCACCACTCTATCCAGTGCTAGTACTCGTACTTACCCAAAAACAATGCAAAATGGAAAAATCTCGAATAGCACATGGGCACTAATTGGCAAATGTTTCTCCTCACGTGTCATGGCCAGCGAGGCCAATGTAAAAGCACGATTATCGAATGTCAATTGAAATGTTACATGGACCGTATCGAATAGGATCTCCTCCCGCACCAGCTCGATATGCATTTCTTTGTGATAAAAGTAGCGCGCCACCTCCCTAATCTGGCCCATGGTATAGTACACGAAGCCACGACGTTTAGAACGATAATGCAACGTGAGGCCTTGTTTGGTTTCATTCTCACAAATGAACGATGGGGCTCGCATGCGGGGATATGAAAACTTCAGATATTCATGGAGGTTATCCAGACCATTGAGGAAATCACGCATGTGACGACCCAAGACAGATAGAACGCGATCGTAGCCATATTGGCCCACGAAACTGACAAAATAGACGCCCATTTGATCCATGAATTCACGTTCGGAGACGCCAAGGACCTAAAAGAGATCAGATCAAATGAATATTCAAGAATAATTTAAAAGGAATCATTAAAGGTGAATAGATTAAAGTTCAATAAATATATGGGAATATTGAGAATGTTTTGTTTAAATAAGATAAATTACATAATTCAGATTAACTAAATTACGTAATTATTAGATAATTAAGGAAATTTAGTTTAATTAAAATTAATATGATTAATATAACTTAAATTTAGATAATTTATATTTATTTCAGATAATTTAGACAATTTTGATAATTTAATTTAAATAATTAAAATAATATAGATAATTCAGATAATTAATATAATTTAGACAATTTTGATAATTTAGATACTTTAGATAATTTTCATAATTTTCATAATTTTGGTAATTTTAATAATTTGGATAATTTAGATAATTTGTTTAATTTTGATAAAAATAAATAAAAGAATTGGAAAGTATTTGGCTGAGAATCATGTCATATCATCAAATTAAAAAACTGGATTCCGGAAACTACGTTATATGGAGAGTGCAGATGAAAAGTGTCTTAGTCCATAATGAGACATGGAGAATAGTTTCTGGAGAGGTGGCGAAGCCGAGTGATGCAGGAGTATTGCGTAAATACGCGATAAATGATGAAAAGGCGTTGGCTAGTATAATACTATGTGTACAGGCATCGCAAGTCACGCATATCAAGAATTGCAAAACAGCGGTGGACGCATGGGCTAAGCTAAAGAGTATACATGTTCCCTGTGGTCCGGCTAGGAAAGTGTCCCTTTTTAAGCAAATTCTTCACACCAGACTGGAAGAGGGCGATAAATTTGAAGAATTATTGAAAATATTTTTTTGGTCTTGTGGAAAATCTTGCCGAGGCTATATTATGAGCTGTTGGTGATTATTCTATTGTCGAATCTCCCGAAATCTTTTGAAAATTTTGTTATTGCCATTGAGACCAGGGATAAAGCTAATGGAGGAAGCGGAAAGAAGGCAGATGGCAAATAGAGATGGCGGCAACGAGGATAGTCAGCAGGTATATGGAGCGTACAGCAGAATGTGGAGAGATAAGGAAAAACAAGAATTGCAAGACAATAGGGAATTCAAACGTCGCTGTTACCGATGCGGCCGTCAAGAACACTATATGGCTTAGTGTAAGGAGATCCCCAAAGTAAGCGGTAAGTTACCTGAATCTTCTTTGGGAAGTTTTGCTATGGAAACGTACCCATTTGCTAAGGACACCTGGTGCGTTGATAGTGGTGCCACTTCCCATATGTGTTGCAGCTGAGATTTATTTACACAGTACGAGGAGATTAAAAAAGTTGTACAATTGGTCGGTGATAATTCTATTACATCAGAAGGTGGTGGTGTCGTAAAATTTAAATCCGGAGAGTTGGCTATAGAGCTGAAGAATGTCATACACGCACCGTCTATGAGGAGAAATGTTATATCTGTACCAACTGCCGTATCAAAGGGATGTAAAGTAATGTTTGGTTCGGACCAAGCCTTTTTTGAGGACAGATTTGGCAACTTTATACAAAAGTCAAAAATGAAGGACAACTTGTTTCTATTAAATATGGAAAGCAATTATAGTGCTAAATCAACTGTTTCAACGGTTAATGCTGAAAAATGGCATCAACGGTATGGCCTTGTTAATTATCAAACATGTATGAAAGAAAAAAGTCAAGTTTTGGAAAAATTTTAAATCTTTAAGGCAATAGCAGAGAAGCAGACTGGTGAAAAATTATTGTCGCTTCGGAGTGATAATGGTGTTGAATACATCAACAACGAATTTAACCAATATTTGAGATAAAATGGGATTAGAAGACAATTGACCGTACCCTATACACCCCAGCAGATTGGATTGGCGGAAAGAACAAACAGGACTTTAGTACAAATAGCCCGAAGCATGATTGTACATGCTAATCTTCAGGAAAATTTTTGGGCTGAAACAATATCGACAGCGGCGTATATACGAAACAGAACTTTATCGAAGATAAATGCCGAGAAAACACCAATGGAATTATGGTCGGGTAAGAAACCTTTTGTTGGCCATTTTAAAGTATTTGTTTGTTTGGCGATAGTTTTGGAAAAAACAGAAAAGAGAAAATTTCGTTCAAAGTGTAAAGTGTATATCATGGTTGGTTACTCAGAGGAGACAAAAGCATATCGGCTATATGATAGTGAACGGCGTAAGGTTTTTGTCAAAAGAGACGTAAAGTTAATCGAAAAATAGTTTGGAAGTTCAATATCCTACGACAAGGACGACACAATACTAATTGAACTAAAAACGGTTGATGCCACTGATAATATTCAAGAAGTTACTGATCCAGAAAGTATTGAAAATTCTATAGTAGAAGATACCGAAGTTGTTAACGAATTGGTAATTTAGGTAATTTTGATAATTTAGATAACTACAATATTTAGATGATTTAGCTAATTTTTGACATATAGATAATTTGGATACTTTAGATATTTATGATAATTTGCGTAATTTAGATAATTTAGACAATTTAGCTAATTTAGATAATTTAGATAATTCACAACATTTGGATTTAGGTAGTATAGATAACATAGATAATTTACAATATTTTTATAATTTAGACAATTTTATAATTTAGATATTTTAGATAATTTATATTATTTTAATTTAAATAACATGGATAATGTAGATAATTTGTGCAATTAAGACAATTTTTTTTATAATTTAGACAATTTGATAATTTAGATAAATTACATAAATTTTAATTTAAATAACATGGATAATATAGATAACTAAGATAATTTGAATAATTAAGAAAATTTTTATAATTTAAGAATTCGGAAATCTGGCAATTTTTATAATTTGGATACTTAGACAATTAAGGTAATTTGGGTAATTTTGTAAATTTAAATAAATAGAAAATTTAGCTAATTTTGAAAATTTATTTGGGATAATTTGGGTAATTTAGATAATTCAAACATTCGGATTTAGAAAATATAAAGAATTTAGATAGTTCAGATAACTAAGATAATTTAGGTAATTATGATAATATAAATAATGTAGATAATTTAGATAGTTTAGATGGTTAAGATAATTTAGATAACATATATAATTAATATTATGTAGATAATTAAGATAATTAAAATAGGTTAGATGATCATGATCATTTAGATCATGAAGGTAATTTAGATAATTTTGATAATATAAACGATTTAGATAATTTGGATAAATTAGATAATTAATTTAATTTAAATAATTAAATAAATTTCTGTAATTTAAAAAATAATTTAGCTATTTGGATAACTGAAATAATTTATATAATTAAAATAATATTGATAATTTAGATAAATTAAAAATTGTAGATAATTTAGTTAAATTGAATAATTTAGATAATATAAATACTTTAGATAATTTAGATAAGTAATAGTTTAAATATTTAAAATAATTTAGGTACTTAAGAAAAATTAGTTAGCATAGATAATTTAGAAATTTTAGAAAGGTTAGATAAGTTGGATATAGATAGTTTGGAAAATTTAGAAAGTTTATATAATTTAGATAATGTAGATGATTTAAATAATTTTGAGAGTTTTAATAATAAGGTTATAGAGATTATTCAGATAGTTTAGATTCTTTAGATAACTTAGATTATGATAATTATGATATAGATAATTTAAATAATTAAGATAATTTTAGTAATATGTATAATGTGTAGATAATTTTAATATAGATAATTTGAATAATTTAAATTATTTAGACAGTTTAAATAATTTATTAATATAAGATAATAAAGATTATTTAGGGTAATTTAGATAATTCAGAACATTTGGATTTAAATAATATAAAGAATTTTAGTAGTTTAGATAACTTATATAATTCAGATAATTTTGAAAATTAGATAATTAAGATAATTCAGTTAAATTAGATAATTAAGATAACTTAGGTAGTTTAGATAAATGATATTATTTAAATAATTTGGATAATTTATGTAGTTTGGACGATTTAGAAAATTTAGATAATGTAGATAATCCACTTAATTTATATAATTTAAAAAAATAATAAAGCTATTTAAATAATTTGTATGTTATTTAATATAGATGATTTCAATAATTTATAATATTAAATGATCTAGATATTATAGATAATATAGATAAATTAAATAATTTAGATAGTTCAGATAATTTGTATAGTTAAGTTAATAGAGAATTTAAATATTTTAGATGATAAATATTAGATATTTTAGATAGGTTAGATAATTTTGACAATAAATAATGCAAACAATTTAGATAATATAGATAGTTTAGATAATTCAGAATATTAAAATAATTTAGATAATATAAATAATTTTGACAGTTTCCATAATTTAGGTAATTTTGTATAGATTATTTTGATAATTTAGATATATATAATTTCAATAATTTAGACAGTTTTAATAATTAAGACTACTTAGATAATTTAGACGATGAAAATAATTTTGGTAATATGTATAGACAATTTAAATATAGATAGTTTAAAAAATTTAGATAGTTTAAATAATTAAGAATATTTAAATAATTTAGATAATATACATAACTGTGAAAGTTCCAATAATTTAGACAGTTTAGAAAATTTTGATAATTCTCATTATTTATAAAATTTATATAATTATAATAACTTCCATAATTTTGTAAATTGAATAAATAGGAAGATGTTGAACTAAAAAATTTAGTTTACTAATTTTTTTAATTTTTCATTTGAAATTTTTCAATATATGTTTTAAGACCTTCATCATTGCTCTCACCTGTTGCGCCTTTTTGGCCAATTTGTTTAACAAATTCTCTGGGTACACCTGATGAACACTGAATGACGGCGAGTCTATGCCTGCCTGTCGTCTGATGTCCTCCCATTTCTCTTCGCCATACACCGACTTAATGTACTCTGACAGATTTTCCAACAGTAGACCATACATGTTTTGGCTATTTGGGTTGTTGTTGTTGCTATTGTTGCTTGTACGAGTATGTCGTCGGCCTTGTCTTGTACTTTATTTCACAGCTCGTATCACAACCACTTATCTTGGGGCGCCTTCTTTGTTGTGGAACATAATCAAGTGCTTTGCTCTCTAACTCTCTCTTTCTCTCACACTCTGTATTTCTCAGCCTAGTAGTTGCTACCAAATATCCTGTGTTAGTAGTTGAATATGTCGTATCTTTGTGCCGGAAACGGAAGTAGGCTTAGCGAGCTGTGTGTTGTATGCCTTATGGGCTTTAATTAATTTCCCCTTTTTCGTTTGCTTCACACTTTCCTTATCGCAAGAGCTGTGTACGATGCCAGTGAAGCTGCTGTCATCTGTATAATTTATGGTTGTCACACGGAGACAGTGTCCAAAAGACGAGAGAAGGGAAGAGAAGAGAACAACATGAAAAGGGTGTGAGTCAACGAGAGTGTGGGTGGGCGTTAGAGAAAATAAGTGTCAACGTTTTGGTCGAAAGACAAAAAATAAAGGTTATTATCATCAGTGATTGTGTTGAGTGCTAAAGGTTTATGTTGATCTACAGTTATTTACATATAAATACCAGTGTGTTGTGCATAATAGTATAGGCAAGCTAGTTGTTTAGCTAATTGCTAACATATGTATTTGTGTGTATGGTTGTTTGTTTGTGTGGGGTTATGTTGTATTGTTGTGTGCGGTTATTCTATGGCATCTTAGCGATTCGTGTGCGTTTCTGCCTATGTATGAATAAACATTAACCTTGTTAACACGGAAATATTACAACTGCTAACATGGGCAGACCTAACAGGGACATCTTTGGTTTCAGGTGTAATAGTCGTTGTTTTTATTGCGGCATTTTTATTTGTATTTGATTAAAGGTTTCATTTGGTTAATGTATTTCTACACCACATAAATATCTGTTTACTCCGTTTAAGTGTGGTTCTTAAATTTATGACCTTTGAATACCTGTGAATAATCTTTGTAAGTAAATAAGGAAATTAATTGCAAATGTTTGGAGTCTATTGTTTTATTGGAAGTACTTAAGAATAGATTACATTAATTGATCGTTAGGAATTATGAAGGAATTCAAGAGGTCTTAACTACATTGGGTAGCATGTTAGGTAGAGAATATGGGTGACATGAATCAAAATGCAATAAATGCTCCATTGGACAACTATTAATGTCGATTCCATAAAAAAATTTCGCTTTACACCCCTAAATGAGGTATGAGATAGCTTCTCGCGTTGTTGTGAATTAACACGCTTTCTATTTGAGATGCACAACAAACGGCACCTACTTGTTTATCGACGAATGCGAACGTCACTGTTGAAAAAGCTTCTACTAGACATGCCGATTGACTCGAAACTATACTGCGAAGTTGCTGTCGACAACATCGATGAGGGCCGGCAATGAAAGAAAAAGGTAGATGACTGGAGACGGGAATCGAACCCGGGATCTCCAGCATGGTAGTCGCGTGATCCAACCACTATGACACGGCCGATCCCAACTGTCTTTTATTGTAACAAGAAGTGATTTCTTATACAAAAAACAACATTAATTGTTCCCACAATTTTGACTGTGCCAAGTATTTTTATTACACAGTACAAAGTTTTTCAGCTCATTGATTTGGGACTCAATTCTGAGAACTGCACGTGAAAGTAGCCCCAAAAAGAAGAAGTTCAGAATAATTCGTTTCGTCAAGTTACATGCCATAATAATTTAATATCGATTTGAAGTTAGTAAGTATAGCATAGGGGAATTTGTCACGTATTAGGCTCTTTTATTTGACTTTAAATAAATTCAGTCCCAAAATCATGTGTTGAACGGTGTTATATCACCAAGTACTTTATTTCATTGACAAGTACTTTTGTTAAGGTAATTTTATTATACAAAAACAACTGAAATTATACACAAAAAGAGCTTTTGTTGTACCAATATTATTAAAGTACTTCCATTATACAAAAAATTCATTTAGTGGTACCAACAAGTACATTTATTGCACCAAAAAGTACTTCTATCATATCAAAAAGTTCTTTGAGTACATCAACAAGTACATTTATTGTACCAAAAATTCATTTTATGGTACCAACGAGTACTTTTGTTGTAAAAACCAAAAAGTACTTTAATTATATCAAATAGTACTTTAAGTGTATAAACATTAACTTTCGTTGGACCAAAAAGTACTTTTATTGTATTCACGGGTTCCAAAATGCATTTTATATTACTAAAAAGTACTTATATTGCGTCAAGAGTACTTCTATCACATAAAAAGTTACTTTCAGTGAATCTAAAAGTACTTTTATTGTACCTTTATTTTAAAAACAAGTACTTTTATTGCACCAAAATTTACCTCTATTATATAAAATATTACTGTAAGTGTATTACAAATTACTTTCATTATACCAAAATGTATTATTATTGTATCCACAAGTACTAAAAATACATTTTATGGTACCAACAAGTACTTTTGTTGCCCCAAACGTAGTATTATATCAAAAAGTACTTAAGTGCATCAACAATAACTTTCATTGTACCAAAAAGTACATTTATTGCAAGCACGTGTACCAAAAATGCATTTTATAGTACTAACAAGTACTTTTATTGCACCAAAAAGTACTTTATTATATCGAAAAGTACTTTCAGTGCAGCAACAAGTACTTTTATTGTACCAAAAATTAATTTTATTGCATCACCGAGTACTTTTTTTTTGTTAAAACAAGTACTTTTATTGTACCAAAAAGTACTTCTGTTATATCAAATAGTACTTTAATTGAATCAAAAATTACTTTAATTGTACCAAATTGTACTTTTATTGTACCTACGGGTTCTTTGATTGTACAAAAAAAAAATAATTACATTTATTGTATTAACAAGTACATTTGTTGTACTGACAAGTACTTATTTTAAGGTACTTTTATTACACTATGACACAAAATCTAACTTTTTGAAAAACACCCGAACGTAAATATATAGGTTCGATAGTACAACCGGAGCTGAGTAAAACCCTAGCTCAGTTTGGCTAGATTGGCTACCAAAATTTTTTTTTGAAATCCCTTGAAAAAAGGTGACATCAGTTTTTAGCCAACAGCTTGTACAGTTTTTAATATAGCTCTTTATCTTCTTAAGCAAAGTTGTAGCTAATAGTCCGCTTAAGAAATTGATATAATAAAATTTCCCAAAAAAAATAGACATCCCTCGTTTATTTTCAAAAAACTTCGAAAAAAATTCTAATTTGTTCACTAATTTGAATATAATTCGTAGGAAGTCCATATTTTTTGCATACTCTATTCAGTGAAATTGTAGCTTAGGTAACACCGAAAAACTTCTCTGAACAAACCCATGCAATCTGAACAAGTCTAGCAGTGTTAAATGGCTCTCAAAGCACACTATCTACTTTAAACAAATCAGTTTATTAGGAGTTTTGGGCCATTGTGCAAAGTTTTTACTTGCTATCTTTACCAAAAACTTACTTATTGTATAAGTGAACAACTTCTGTAAACAACCAATATGATCGGAATACTCCACCCTTTAATTGTTCACAAAGAGCATTTGGGTGTCCCCTTTATGACATTTTTTCGAATTTCGTGAAAAATATGTATTAATTGCGAATTGATAGAGATATTGATAATATACCAATATACTATATGAGCATATAGATTTCACCTTGATTAACCTTAAAAAGTTGAAATATATAGTTGCCCATATTAAACTACTTCGGAATTCAATTTCAAAATTTGTAATAATATTTTTCAAAAATACCCCAATTTCTACATCAAATATCTCGGCGTCTATAAGAGATATGGCAAAAGTAAGCACATACTATTTTAGGTCTTCACTTCAGCTATTGAACGGCTTATTACTACTTAGTCTGTATACAAAACAAAAATACTCAGCGGCAATAAACTGATTTGAGAACAAATTCGAACTTAAATCTCATTGCGGCACACCCTAATGCCTAACTATCGATACAAAATTGTTCACAATATATTCGTAATTTTAGCAAAAACAAATGTAAGGTGAAGCTAAATGACCAACGTCGCAATTAATACATATTTTTCACGAAATTCGAAAAAATGTCATATAGGGAACACCCTAATTGTCTTTGTGAACAATTAAAAGGGGTGGAGTATTCCGATCATATTGGTTGTTTACAGAAGTTGTTCACTTATACAATAAGTACGTTTTTGGTAAAGATAGCAAGTAAAAACTTTGCACAATGGCCCAAAACTCCTAAAAAATTGATTTGTTTAAAGTATATAGTGTGTTTTGAGAGCCATTTAATACTCCTAGACTTGTTCATATTGCATGGGTTTGTTCAGAGAAGTTTTTCGGTGTTACCTAAGCTACAATTTCACTAAATAGAGTATGCAAAAAATCTGGACTTCCTACGACTTACATTCAAAATAGTAAAAAAAATTTAATTTTTTTCGAAGTTTTTTTGAAAATAAACGAGGGATGGCTAATTTTTTTGGGAAATTTAATTATATCAATTTCTTAAGCGGACTATTAGCTACAACTTTGCTTAAGAAATTAAAGAGCTAGATTAAAAACTGTACAAACCGTTGGCCAAAAACTGATGTCACCTTTTTTCAAGGGATCCAGGGATTTCAAAAAGTTACGAGGGCAAAAAAAAATTTTGGTAGCCAATCTAGGCAAACTGAGCTAATTGTTCCTGAGTTATGTCAAACAAAAGAGCCTAAAACATCAAATCGATATTTAATTATTATGGCATGTAACTTGACAAAACGAATGATGCAGAACTTCTTTTTTTTGGGGCTTCTTTCACGTGCAGTTCTCAGAATTGAGTCCCAAAATCATGATGTGTTGTACTGTGTAAGATAACAATGCACCAACAAGGAGTTTTATTGTACCAATGCAACGAATGATGCAGAACTTCTTCTTTTTGGGGCTACTTTCACGTGCAGTTCTCAGAATTGAGTCACAAAATCATGATGTGTTGTACTGTGTAAGATAACAATGCACCAACAAGTAGTTTTATTGTACCAATGCATACTTTTATTGTATCAAAAACACTATTATTGTATCAAAGATTAAATTTGTTGTCCAAAAAAGTACTTTTTTTTGTATCAATAAGTTACTTGAACAATTTTCTTCAAATTTAACCATTTTAATGAATGAATGAATTTATAAAAAAGTTAACTTAAGCTCTAGCTACAATTGTGCTGAAGAATGAAATGAGAAATCATCAATGGTTCTTGAGATGTAGCAGAAAAACAAAGCGAACAAACATCAAGATAACCAAAAAAAAAAAAATATAAAAGTTGATTACCAACGTTTTTGGCCTAAGGACGACAAACCCTATGGGAGTTTTACTATACTGGCCTAGTACCTTCACCCTGACTTGGAAGTTCTCACCACTCACATTGACTGTTGCACTGTCTTCTAGGTAAACGTTGTTTTTTGATGATACATTTAAATATTACCAAAACTTTAATTGTTTCAATATCATTCTTCAAATTATGTAATGTATTGTATAATGTATACTTTAAATCCCAGTGAGAAAATTTAAACCAACAATATTTTTAAGTTACTCCCTCAAGGCTACAAAGTAATCACACAACCCTCATATTACTACTTGGATAAAGACATTTTTTAACGTGTAGATGTAAATTTTATAGAAATGTTATCTATCAATATACATATAAGTATATATGTATATATCTTTATATATAGATATATAATTTTATGATATAGTTTACGACATAATAGACAATAAATTATTTTTATTTTTTTTTTGTGTTTACATAAAATAGCGAAAATTGAAAAAAAAGTGTGAGGTAATGTGTAATGACGCACACTCTAACGTTGGGATGAGAGAAAGACATACAATAAATTGTGAAAAATTTTACATAAGATTTATGTTGGATTTCGCACTAAGATGCTTGTACATATGTACAAGTAGCTCAAAGATGATATATGTAAATAGAACACATATACACATGTATGTGTATGCATGTATGTACCTTTAAATGTTTGTCGGCAAACATAAAATATTACGACAATGACTGGGTGGCATGTAAATATGTATGTTTGTATGTAGTGTAGAATGTTTTTTTTTTCTATGTAGGCAGTTGACAGTTTTCTTTCTGGTTAATTTGTTGCTGTTTATTTTGGTTGGATGATTTTGAAATACAAAACACTGCTAGAGTTCGCCTCGAACACTTGAGAAGACCGAGAGAGACCGTATGATGTCTTTTTAGTTTCGTTTTTGTTTTATGTTTAAGGAAAATTCTTGTTTCTCGTCTAAATTGCAAGTGATGGTGACAGTTTCCGCTGTCGTGTTCGTGTTTTCATAAGGTTTCTATTGAATTTAGTTTTTTTTTTGTCTTGATTTCCAGCTGTTGTTTTGGTTTTTTAATGGTTTTGGTGGTATTTTGTCTTGGTTCCGTGTTCACTCTTTGGAGATAAAGTAAATTTTCTCAGGGGGGTTGGTTTTGTTTCTGCTGTGGTTTCAAGGTCACTTAAAGTTTTTCCTAGTTTAAGTGTTTTTTTGTGTGTGTTGTGATACAAATTCCGTTTGTCCCTTTAAAGAGTTTGTGTTATGCAATTTTGTTTTCTTGCTAGGAAATGCTTCTTTTGGCCTTGACACACATTATTTGGTGGGGGGAGGTTTATTTTTGGGACTTGTTTGCTTATTTTTTCACCGATTGTTGTTGTTTGTTAACTAATTAGTTTGTGTCTTTGTTTTATTTTAAGTTTATGGTGATTGTTTTATTTTCTTTTTTCGCTTCATAGTTCTTTTTGTTTTCTGTTTTTTTTTATATATTTTAAAGAATTTCCTATATACAATAATATATATTTTTTACTTAGGGATGTCTTCGGTCAACCGCTGAGTTTTAATTTAAAAGAAAAACTAAAATCACTTATTTTGGATTACCCATCGAATGCCCCCGAAATGTCATTTATTTCGTTTCCAGAGAAATCTTTATTGATAAATTATTAAATAATCATAATATTTAATAAGAAGAGTAATTGGTTTTGGGCTTATTTGGTTATAAATCGGATTTGCCGTCTGCTGCATTGGCTCGTGTGTGTGTGTGTTTTTATAATAAAAAGCATAAATTTGTCATCACCTATCGCCGTGAAAGAAAAACAACTCCAGACGTGAAAACGGTCCTACTTTTGTAGGTGAAACGTCAAGAGCAAAAGTTTTATAATGAACGCGTGATAACAAGAGGGTAAAGAGAGGGTGGTATAAAGAAAACAATATCGTTATTGTTGTAGTCTTGATTGTGGCCTACTTTTTTTAAGCAATTATAAAAAAATGTACATATGACAGTATTACAGAAATATTGGGTGATGTATTTATTAAACAAAATTGAATTAAAATAATAGCCGTTACTTTATCTGGGTGCAGCAACTAGCGCCGCACAGTGTTTCGTGTCATAAACAAAAATCGAAAAAATACATATTTGATTTTATCATGGAGACCATCTGTAACCTTGTGGTTAGAACTGGGGACAATCATGTAGGTGATCTGGGTTTGAGCCCTGCCACAGCCAACGACATTCCTTTGATAGACGGCCACCTCGTTGTTGTCGACGGTATCTTCGGAGAAGTCTAGTCTTATCTATTAACAATTATTGTACGTGTGACGTCCTACCTCCGGGTAGGAGGGTATATATATGATTTGACATGATCCAAAAGTGTTTCACTTTTAACCAGTCAACGGCATAGGGTAGCCCATGGGCGCGAGAGGCACACGCACTCGCTCACACATTAAAAGTAAACAAAAATATGCATTGTGTCTCGGTAAAAATTAAATCTAATATGTTAATGGACACTGCCACGCGCACTGCAGTAATATTTATCATTTATATCCTGAAATTTTTAAATATAATTTTGTTACTAGCTATGAAAAAACCATATCGTCGGCTAGCCTGCAAGTAGTGTTATGTGTTTTTGAACAGGTTTTCAGGAGAGGCAAAAAACTGATTTATTTTGTCCATTAAAGATATTTTTTGTTAACCATAGGCTTAACTGAATATCTACCACAAATACCAGAGAACTGCATTAAAAGATATCCGATATTGATCTCTGTTACGGAGTGCTATAGGTTTTTTAAGAAAAACTACACATAACACTTTTTGTACGAACTTTTTTCAAAATATATTCATATGAATTCGTACACATAACTCTTTTTGTTTAGATTTTTTATTTTATTATATTTAAGTATTTTTGCCATTAAAAGACGCCAAACGCTAGCAAAATTGGTGGTACAATATGTATTATGAAAATCATTAACATTTTATTAAAAAAAAAATTTAGAAACTGATAAATATCATCACCCAATATAAGATATTGTTTAAGTCTTGTGTTATTGAAATTAACCGATTTGTAATTAAAACCAGTTAGAAAGTTTCAGTCGGGCAACCCGACTTACATTTACCCTTACCCTCAGTAAAATAAATAACTTTCTATTATATTGATATTACTACTCGATTTCGAAAGTGGGCGGAGTGGTACATTTGTATGGAGGTACGAGAAGGGGTGTGGTTAGGCTTCCAGATTTATTCTCCATAACTTTATCCTGTTATAGCTTTCCTAATTACAGAATTTGAGCACGATTGCGTTGGGTGTACTGATATTATTACAACATACCTAAAGTGGGCGGAAAGGTACATTTGTATGGGAGGTACTATAAGGGGCGTCGCTAGACTTCCAATTTTTTCTCCAAAACTTTGTCCTGTTATAACATAACAAAATACAGAATTTGGGCACGATCGTGTCGAGTGTATTGATATTATTACTCGATTTCTAAAGTGGGCGGAATGATGTATTTGTATGGGAGGTACCAGAAGGGGCGGGGCCATGTATTTGCAATACCGTAAGTAGTTTTGAGAAAATAATAACTCGTGCAAAATTTCAAAACATTTGGTTGCGGTCGAAAGTTATCGTGCGAACCAGCCGGACAGCCACCAGACAGACAGACAGACGGACATGGCTCAAACGACTTAAAAAGTCATGAATCGAATTTGGTTCAAAGAAACCTAGGGTCTAAAGTGACTCCTTCTATGTGTTACACTTTTGGGTCGTATCAAATGATATATACCCTCATCCCTAAGGGCGATGGTATGAAAATACATTTATAATGTTGAAGATTATCATAAAAGGAATGGTAATCTTTGTGCATATATTGCTTTAATGACTGGAGGATCTTGTATTTGGATTCATCAATTTTTAATGGAGATTCATATAAGTTTCTTGGTTCATTTATTTTAAGAACCCTTGTTCGCTTTTTTTGGCTCATCAATTCTTGTGTGGCGCAGCTTGAAATAAACTTAATTGTCTCTAATAAGCAATCCACGGATGTTGTTTACTTTTGCATCACCTGTACGTTCACCAGGTCTGATTCAGGTAAAGTTGCCAGGAACGTGTTCGTAATCCTTAAAAAAGTATACTCTTAGTATTTTACTGTGTATGGATGTATTGGTCTTGCCTGTCTCATGCGACTAACATAATCTAGTAGCGAATATATTGGAGCTGTAAACAAATTTTCTAACGTTGAATGAACCCTGTCGACTTCCATCATTGTATGGTCTCTTTCTAATATAATTTGCTCCAACTCTTGTCCAGTAGCTACAGAAAGGTTTGCTAAAGCGCTACACAGTACCTTATTTTTATTTTAGTAGGTACAGCCATCCGATATAAGCATAACCTTTTTGTAACTCCTTAAAAAATTACTATAGAAAAAAATAATAATTACCATATAAAAAAACACATAACACCTATTGCAGGAATATTTCGTATATGGGTTACACATATCACTTTTTGCTATCTTCTAAACCCATTAAGATACCGCAAAACGTCTTGGTAGGCTTATGTATGACCAGTAGAGCTTCACAATGGTACAATAAAAAAAAATTCCAAAATTACACATGACACTACTTGCAGGCTAGCCGACGATATATCAATTTCATTCACTACAATGACAGAGGGAAGAGAGCAACTCACCAATACAAACCCATATTGTGGTTGTATTGAGCTGCCGTTCACTGCTTTAGACCCTATGTTTCATTGAACAAAATTCGATTTATGACTTTTTAAATCGTTTGAGCTATATCCGTCTGTCGATCCGGCTGGAACGCACCATAACTTTCGACAGACGTAACTAATTGTTTTGAAACTTTGCATAGGTTAATATTTCCCCAAAACTACTAACGGTATTGGAAATGGACTACATGGTTACGCCCTTTCTGGTACCTCCAATGCAAATGTAATTTCGCCTACTTTTGAAATCAAGTAATAATATCAATCCGCTCAACGTGATCCTACCCAAATTCTGTATTTAGTAAAGCTACAACAGGATAATGTTTGGTACCTCCCATCAAATGTACCACTCCGCCCAATTTAGGAAGCGAGAAGTAATATAAATACACCCGAAATGATTATGCCCGAATTCTGTATTTTTTTTAGCTGTAAAAGGATAAACTTTCGGACGAAAAATTGGATGTCCAGCCACATCTATTCTGGTACCTGCCATAAAAATGTACCATTCCACCCACTTTTGAAATCGGGTAATAATATCTATGCAAATTTTATGTTTTTACTGAGGGTGAGGGTATATCTTAGTCGGTTTACACGACTGAAAATTACTTTTAAAATTTATTTATTTTGTATGAGTTACAATAAAGCTGTTGTACTCCGTGGCGCATTATTGATGTGGAATATTACTTATGATAACCATACGCCACCATATAATATTTATGTTAAGTCAGACAAATGAGCCTAAAACGTGACAAATTCCCATTTACATTAAAGAAAACGAATGATGCAGAACTTTTTCTTTTTGGGGCTACTTTCACGTGCAGTTCTCAGAATTGAGTCCCAAAATCATGTGTCGTGCTAAAGTAACTTTTAGGTACAATAAAACTATTTTTGGTGCAATATAGGTACATTTTGTAAAAAAGTACTTTTTTGAAAAAAAATTACTTTCTGGTACAATAAAATTACTTCGTGGTCCAATAAATGAACTTTCTAATACAACAAAAGCACTTTGTGGTACGGTTAAAGTTTTTTGGCACAACAAAATTACTTTTTGGTACAATAGAATTACTTAAGTACTTTCTGATACAACAAAAGTGGTTAAAAGTTGGATTTTTTTGGTCAAAAGTTAAATAAAAGAAAATAAAAAATCATGTGTAAAAATAGATTTGGGTTAGTTTATATCTTCAGAGACCTACATTAAAACTTTCCGGGGAATAATTCCTCAGAGCATTTTAACCCCCTAGCTGACACCCGTGTGGAACATTTTTGGCCCAATTTTGAAAAACTGTTTATATGTCAACTTTGGAGGGAGGTCAAGGCTTAAAATCTTCGATAAAAATATTTTCCGGAAAATTTCACTAAGAGTCACCGAAGACAAATAGTATCCACGAGTCTTTTATAGATTATTTTTTATATTCTTTAAATCGACTTTTGACCAAAAAATTCAAACTTCAAACCACTGTAAAAAAAATTTGTGACAATCGTTTGAAATTGGTTTGGTTCACCCCCGAGACAATGACCCTCAAATTGTGTCATAGTGTAATTAATATTTCTTTCATAATTTTCAAACGGACGACCGGAGAATTATTAATTTGGTCAGTTTATTTATCTTGCAAAAGTAGACAAACCCTAAGAAAACCGATACTTTTGTCTCGCCCCTTCTGGTATCTCCCATACAAATGACAAAATTGACCCTCATAGTTTTACATACATATTTTTTTGTAAGTACACTAATTTCAGTAATATGTCGGCTAAGATGCTTCGCTGATAAAATTGGACTCAGGAATGAACATGGACTATATCGGTTCACTCCTTCTGGTAACCCCCATACATCTTATCTTGTAATAAGATGCAAAACCCAACTATTTGACACACCCCTTCTGGGACGTCCCATACAAATGACAAAATTCACCCTTTTAGTCTTGTATGCATAACGTAAGTATACTGAATTCAGTCAAATTTTGCATAAGTTGTACGGTTTTCAAAATTTGAATCAGAAATAAATATGGACTATATCGGTTCACCCCGTCTAATACCTCCCATACAAAAAAAAGAAAAGGTCATTTTCTGAAAATTTTTTTTTTCTCCCATAACTTCCAAACCGACAAATTTGGTCAGTTAATTCATAGAATGCAAAATATCAGCAACCCTAACTAATTCTGGTATCTCCCATAAAAATAACCGCTATTGCCCCTTTTACATACATATCATTTTTGTATGCACACTTAATTCAGACAAATATTGCCAAGGTAAGCGTTCATTGAACTGAGATTTACAAAAAAAAATCAGATACGTTGTGCTGCCCCTAATTGTACCTCCTAAACAAATAAGTCAATTTTTTTATAAAATTTTTATTTTATTTTATTAAGTCTTAAACAAAGCTTATATTGGGCGATAGTATTTCTGTACTGGTTTTTGAAGCTTTATAATAAATTTTTAATTTCATTAGTCAGCGTATTGAATTGGAATTCGGAGTATCGATTCAATCAGTGCAGTTGATGATATTGCAAAAGTTATTGACCTCTCCGATTCAATTTGTTTTGCCTCCTTTTTTCATTCTCATTAATGTACATTAAGTTTTGAAGCATTCTAACCAACTTTTAATTTTGTTCCACAGCATGTTTAACTTATTCCAATAATCCATGCTTTTGAGAACACATCGATTCATCATGGTCACGGTGAACTCTCATTCAGGTTCCGCTGTATTTGTTGGCCAATTAATGTTGCTCTAAGAGCAATTTTTATGCACATTTCGTTGCAGTTGAATATATATACATATTTTATTGCATCATTATTAAAACATTAAAAATTTGTTACTACGAATAACAGAAAAACGAAACCAAACAAAATAATTACCAATTCTACAGAATGACCACAACTTATATTATTTGCATCATTTAGCCAAGGGGTAAAAAAACTTTATTTTTAATGAAACAAATACTCTTACAATATAACAAAATGATTTACCCTTTCACGCAAAGCACCCAACTTCACCCAACAAATTCTCAACTTATTAGCGGTCAAGTGGAAAAGTGAAAGGAATTTACTATGAGAATTTTTTTCACCAAACTTTTGATAATGGAAAAAGGTTTGTGGTTATTCATGCAAGGATGTTTAATTTTTAAGCACGAATTTTATGGTTTTTTTTAAAGCGTATCAACAACAATACCAACAACACCCAAAATATAGCTTATTAATGCAAAAAGGACGTACAATTTCTAAGCACGTTCGTGATTCAGAATTCAGAGTGCAAAGGTTTAGTGGTCGACTCAAAGGTCACACACAAAGGTCAAGTGGAGGAGCTGCTTTTTGAATTTTAAACGCAATTTTTGGCAAAACCAACACGCAGCGTAGTAGTCATTTTAAATTCGATAGATACTTTCCGGAAATTTGTTAAATGTGCAGATAACATCTAAATGGACAAATTAATGGGAAACAAAATGGGAAAAAATTAATTATTTTGTTAAATAATGTTACAAAATCAACTAATAAGGCTACACTATACAGTAATGCTACTATATTTTTTGATGCTATATGGTCCCACGATTACAAAGATATTCCACATTTTTTAAACTATACAATTTTAGCAAAAATTTCCATTTTTAAAAATGTTGTTCCACTAACCTTAACATAAGTTTGACTGCATCAGTAAATCTACCAGAAAAGTCAAAATTTAACATTATTTTTTTTTAACCTGCTCAATAGTTGTCTAAAAAGTTGTACCGGAAACATATGTCTTTCACCCAAAATGAAAAAAAAGTGTTTTTATTTAATTCATAAAAAATCGAAAACGTTAAATGTGTTCAGTTTAGCACATCAGTCGTGAAGTCACATCTTCACTACTAAAGTCACTACGTCGATGTTGAGCAAAGAATTTTTGTATATACTTTGTCGCTATTAAGGTGAGACAGTTATTTGTTGTTTTATTTTTATAGTGTATGAATTTAGCCTGTTTGTTAATTCGAGTGTTCGTTATACCAGAAATCCACTGTTTCTTGTATGTTTTCAATTTTTTCTCATCCCTATGACGTTGTTAATAGTTGTACGAAGTTATCAAATCGTTGTATGACGTATACGTTATTTAATTTTCCGCTTTACTTATGTTTACAATTACCCATAACGTATACGTATTAATTTTTTTTTCTTCCTGCCTCGCTTTTAATTATTTTTATAATGTACAGTGGCGTTTGCGTCCATTTTGTGGTAAAATTACAAATGTCTTAGAATAAATTGCACTATGAAACAAATTACGGATAACTGCAAAATATAAAGCTACATATAACTAACTAAAATTGACTAGAGGGTAAAGCAACTTCATGAAAATTAGATGTTATAAATCGAAAAGGTAGAACTTTAGCGACTAATTTTTCTTCTTTTTTGAATTCCAACAAAGGACGATAAGAAATATTTAAAATTAAAAAAAAAACATTTAAAATATTAAATATAGTAAAAATTTTGAGTAAAAAACTATTGGCAATAATAAATAATTGCCAATAGAACTGATCTCAAACCGAACTATGACAATATCCATAATTCATTAAAGATCAACAATAAATAAAATCAAGAACAATGAATACACTGAAGGTACACAGAACGGGGTTGGCACTTTGTCAACAACAAAACTCCTGTGCAATTGTGTCCGATGGACACATGCATAGGCAAGGGCTTGTGTGTGTATTATGCTGGCATGTTGTGCGCTTCGAGGATGCTTTCTTCGCACCGTTGGGAAAAGTTCTCATTAACTTTGAGATGCTTTCTTCCCTTAAGGTTTGTGATGATAGAGGAGAAGGCACAGCAAAGAGCGCTGACGAGGCATTGTGGTGAATGCCGAAATAACGTTATACGCCTAACCTGCTGTCAACATAATACATTTCACACTCTTGAGTAAAAAACTATTGGCAATAATAAATAATTGCCAATAGAACTGATCTCAAACCGAACTATGACAATATCATAATTCATTAAAGATCAACAAAAAACAAAATCAATATTGAAAATATTAAAAATCTTGAAAATATTAAAAATATTGAAAATATTAAAAATATTGAATATATTAAAAATATCGAAAATATTAAAAATATCAAACAATAAAAAAACACTTTTCTGATCGATAGCCGAATTCAATGTATCATTTGATACACTAACAAATATTGAAAATATTGAAAATATTAAAAATATTGAAAATATTGAAAATATTGAAAATATTAAAAATATTAAAAATATTTGTATTTTTGTGAATAATAGATAACTCTGATGATGACTAACGATGTTAGTCGAAATATCGGAAATAAATAAATGTAAAAAAAAATTAATAAATAATCAACTCGGATCATCACTGCAGTGAAGGTCGAAACCCCTGCGTAACCAGGCACAGAGAAAGCTGGACATCGCTAAACTGCAGACCGCGGAGATAGCCAATGCCTATTGTGACCAACTCACTCAAC
Organism: Muscina levida; assembly: GCA_964034835.1. NCBI lineage: Eukaryota > Metazoa > Arthropoda > Insecta > Diptera > Muscidae > Muscina > Muscina levida. The sequence goes on from OZ035880.1 coordinate 25,059,473, forward strand.
TACTTCTTGATGCTCAAACTCCCGAAAATACTAGCGTGCAATGACAATATATTGCCCACTCGATGGAAAGGACTGCGCGGTCCGTACTGGGGTATGTGAAGCGCTTTAACGATAATGCCTGGTACGATGACGAATGCCGCGATGCCAACCGAAAACAAGATGCTGCATACAGGGCCAAACTGCAGCCAATGGCAATGCGAGCTGTTCATGAAAAGTACAGGGAGAAGAGGCGGGAGGCGACTCGACTCTTCAGGCGAAAAAAACGAGAGCTTAAGGAGCGGAATAATGTGTGTATTGAAGATTACAGGAACAGAGGTGAAGCCCGAAAATTCTACCAAAAGATAAATGGTAAGGTACATGGAACAGGTTTTCCCTCTTGTAAAGACAAGAATGGTCATCTCGTTACTGACTCCGAGAGCGTACTGAGAATATATAAAGATCACTTCTGCAGCCTATTGATGTCTGAAAACTCGGCTAATGAAGACTGTGTACCAATCCGAGATGATAACATCGAGTGTCCTCCTCCGAGCCAAGCTGAGATAACAACTGCCATATCCCGCCTAAAGAACAACAAGGCCGCTGGGGCTGATGGTCTTCCAGCTGAGTTGTTTAAGGTGGGTGGATATGAGCATGTTTTAAGCATGCAACAGCTCAAAAACTGCCGTATAATTAGCCTCTTACCGATTGCGTATAAGGTCCTGTCTAGCATACTGTGTGAACGTCTAAAGCCAATTGTAGAAAACCTGATTGGACCTTATGAGTGCGGCTTTAGACCAGGCAAATCCACGACGGATCAGATATTTACACTACGGCAGATTCTTGAGAAAACCCACGTGAAGCAAATCGACACTTACCACCTCTTTGTCGATTACAAAGCTGCCGTCGATAGTATCATCAGGCATCTACTATACGAAGCCATGTCCGAGTTCGTTATTCCTGCAAAGATAATTCGTCTCTGCCGGTGTACCCTTACGAATACCAAATCCTCTGTTCGGATTGGCAAGGATCTATCTGCACCATTCGATACGACGAGAGGTCTTAGACAGGTTGACGGTTTGTCATGTATGCTGTTCAATATGGTGATGGAGAAGGTATTAAGGAAAGCAGCGGTTAACATGTCTGGCACCATATTTAATAAGAGCCACATGCTGTTCGCATATGCCGATGATATCGACATTATCAGTCCAACGATGCGAGAGGTAACAGCTATTTTCTCACCTGTTGAAAGGGAGTCAGCGAAAATGGGTTTGTCAGTGAATGAGGACAAGACGAAGTTAATGGTATCATAGAACAAAGTGTCCACCCGTTGGGTACGCAGCGTGAACGTTGAAAACTATTGCTTTGAGGTAGTGGATGAATTTATCTACCTTGGGTCCGCCATGAACAAGAACAACAGTGTAAGCCTCGAAATAAAACGGAGAATAGTGCTTGCTAACAGGTGTTTCTTTGGACTACGCGAGCACTTTATAAACACCACCCTATCTCTAACTACCAAAGTCCAGCTGTACCAGGTACTAATTTTACCGGTCCTGTTGTACGCCTCCGAATGTTCGGTGCTTACACAGGCAGATGCAGCTCATCTGGCGGTGTTTGAGAGAAAAATACTCCGCAAAATATATGGACCCATTTGCGTAAACGGAGAGTTTAGGATTCGGATGAACCATGAGCTGTACGAGTTATACCACGACATTGATGTTGTCAAGCGAATCAAAGTGCATCGATTACGCTGGCTAGGCCATGTCGTGAGAAAGGATGAAGAAACTCCAGTGAGAAAGGTATTCTATCAAGACCTCGAAGGACGGCGCAAAAGAGGGAGACAGCGACTACGTTGGAGGGACCAGGTGGAGGAATCACTGAGGCTGCTTGGTAGGACTGACTGGACGGTGCGCACAAGATCGAAGCGAATGGAAATCTTTGATCATTTCGGCCTCTGACTTAGGCACTAAGATATAAATATATATATGTGTCAAGTTGTTTTAAAGGCTAATAATAATAAAAATAGCCATAAAAACAGTTTTCCCATGTCCACTTCCGCAAACCGATCGAAAATAAATGTTCGCCCCTTTCGCCCAATTATGGAATTTAAATATTTCGTCCATATATTCATGTCTGTTGTACCAAGTATCTAATATATGGGCATTTCCAAGATGACGAACGTGAAATTCGTACGCCTTTAAAGTGAAAAATTAATAACGAATTCTTAGAATTCGTTTAGCTTGTATACATTTTCCGTTGGCATTTTAGTGGCACTCCGCTGAGTGCAAAATTCAGTTTTTTTTTAATTTGTTGTTTCCTAAATATTACGAAAAAACGTGAGATGGCGAACGTGACAAAAAATATAATTTTTTTTAAATGCATCTAGAAAAATGCTAAATTAAGCGTATGAGAATATTTATTTTTAACTACAATAGAGCGATGTGGCTTTCTATTGGTAGTTGTCATGTTATAATATGGACACAAGGGTGGGTCGATAAATTAAGTTGTGCCGGTCATCCCCTAGAATGAAAGATAATTTAAAAACGAATTCAAAAAAATTTTTTATTTCTTTTTGCTACGCCCCTTGACCCCTCGCATTGGGTTTTTTGTTTCCAGTGTCACCATTTATAGTCCGATTGTAATGTGGGACCGGCCGTGGCATAGTGGTTAGAACACGCGACTACCATGCGGGAGATCGCAGGTTCAAACCTGGCTCCAGTCATCTTAAAAGAAAAAATATAAAGAAAAATTTTCTTTCATTGTCGGCTCCCCTTGAATGTTGTTGACAGCAACTTCGCAGTATTAAGCGTCGATTCAGTCGTCGTGTCTAGTAAGAGCTTCTCAAACAGTGACGTTCGCATTCGTCGATAAACAAGTAGGTGCCGTTAGTTGTGAATCTAAAAATAGAAAGCGTGTTAATTTCACAACAACGCGAGAAGCTATCCTATACCTCATTCATAGGGAGCAAAGGGAAATTAAGTTTTTTAAGTAATGTGTGACATATCAATGTTCTTGAACTGACAACAGCTACATTTTCTTCTCTGATAACTTTTGACTCCGACTTCAAATTCTAGAAGTTTCTACCGGAATCTCGGTTTTTACCCCCCTAAGTCAAATTTTTTTCGTAACGATAAAAAAGTTTTTTAAATTCCATGATATTTTGCTCTTTTACCGTATATATTTTTATTCATAAACAAAAAAGTTACAGAAGTTACAATTAAACAGTTGTACTCCGTGGCGTATTATTTACGTGGAATATTACTTATGATAATCATACGCCACCATATAGTATTCATGTTATGTCAAACAAAAAAGCCTAAAACGGGCAAATTCCCCTAATGATACTTACAAACTTCAAATCGATATTAAATTAGTATGGCATGTAAGTTGACAAAACGAATTATGCCGAACTTCTTCTTTTTGGGGCTTCTTTCATTTGCAATTGGCAGAATTAAGTCCCAACGAATGAGCTGAAAAATGTGGTACTGTGTAAATCAATAGTACAAGTATTTAAAAGAGAACACTTTTTGCAATTTTAGACTATCTGCAAATTGTCTATGTTCTGGTGGTTTTTTTACATTCACCTAATCGACTGCAATAATTACATCGCAATACAATGCCAACTGCACCACTGTGTCTCATTATCTAAACACTGCTCATTATTGCGTATTAAATTAACGGCAACAACAACAAAAACTAAAATTACAATATCAAACACGTAAAAATTCATATAATTTTCTGGCAAATTTGCAATAATTTGAGATGTTTTTATATATTGTGCCGTCAAATTTTATTACAAATTTAGCATACTGTGCATTTTTTCATAGTCGTCTAAAAATAAGATGACTGAACTCTCATCTCTTTTCTGGTTGATGTTTATTAAACTCATTATAATTATCATTGAGGGTTAATATTAAGCTATTCATTCTTTTCGCCTTGCTTGCTCTCACATCAGTTGTGTATATAACTAAAACAAAAGTGCAGTAAAAAAAATTTGGATACGCTCTAATCCCTTCCAAGCAGCTATAAAAAGCACACGTAGAATAATCAAGCTCAGCCGCTCGTCTACTCGGCAGCTCTATTAGAAATCTCATAAAATACAATAATATCATATTCATATCGTAGCTAGCGCATAGCAACAACAATAAAAACGTATTATTGGTTATACATTTTATGGTTTTAATCATGATATTTGATGATGTCTCGGGGTATGGACCAATGAAGATTTATTCGCTGTGGTCGTGGTTGCAGCGTTTCGTTGCTACGCTACGCTAGGTATGTGGTAAATGTTTTATGGATCATTACGGCGACCTAAGCGGATATGTGGCATATGAATTTAATACCTTTCATATTTATGATTCAACTGTGTGATTATTAACAGTTGGGGACTCTCCTAAAGAGGGGTGGGAGGAGTAGTCATAATCATAGAGAGAGTGTTGAACAATTAGTAAATAGAGAGTGTTGAACAATTAGTAAATAGGCAGCTATGACAGTTTTCATACTTAAGTAGTCAGTTGAATATAATATCACCCCATTGGTATGGAATAAATTCTTATAGAAGTGGAATGTACTAGAAAGGATGAAATTTAATACTTCTAATTTAGCCAAATAGATTTATTACTTAACGATAATATCTAATAAGAACTTAGTGAGAAATTGTTACAAGTTTTAGCTATGTTGTGCTGAAATTCCTACAATTTATCATTGGGTATTTATGTGAAATAATAACTTATGGCTGATGTGGAAAAGAGAGGGACAGATGAATAAACTGAGAGTTTCAATTGTGAGAAGAGAGCCTATACTGTATTAATAGTTAAAGCGCACAGATATTTTTTAAATTCGTAAGCAATGATTAACAAATCCAAAGTAGTTTTAATTAAAATAAAAATAGTAATAAATTTTTTTTTAAGATGAGAAGAAATTGACATTACTATTGGATGTTACTAACAGAGAAATATCTTTTTTGGTTTAATATTTTAGCAAAAGTTTAATAATAGATCAGAAGGATTCAACGCAGTTATTAGCCGTTGCCCGTGAATCATGAAACCGCTAGAATGTCTTATAATGATAAGACTGCTAATAAAATTAAGTGTTTTCAATTTTAAAATCGATGATCTATATAACACAATCCCAACTTTGTTATTCCTTTATATATATTAGCACACCTTATCCAAACAAATTTAATTTAAAATTTGTTTGCATCTTGTTCTTTGTTTACAACCAAAATAATTATACAATTTTGAAGAAGATTTCATAAACAACGCGATTTTTTTTGCACTCCTGTTTTCGTATGAAAACAAAACAATCAAACCGGATGTTTTCTTCCAAAAGCAAACCAATGACGTAAATCCGATATAAAATGTATCCAACCCTGAATGAATACACACACATAGGGATTATGTAGTATATACTCCTACACATGTGTTAGCTTTGGAAAACATGGGGGACTGTATGATAACTATGTAGAATCGAACAGAGATGGTGTTGCTTGGACCGATTTATGTAATATTTTTTAAAGTGTTCGTATTAGTCAAAATAAGGTTTTTAGAAAAAAAAAATTTGTTCATGCCCATTTCTATCCCCACTCTATAAGTCTGAGAGAGATAAAATTTAGTACACAGATAGAGACTCGGCAGGACTGGTTGAAATTGTCAGATGTCAGTTTTTATTTTTAGTCAGTGTTTGAAAGGGCCAAGGCAAATCTGTATTTTAGCCACTTGGCATCGAATTTATGAAAATGTGGTGGCCAAACTGTATTTAAAGCCTAGATAGATACAATTTGATATCCTGATAGTACTCGACAACACAGCTACGTATATACAGACGAAATTTTAATTTTGGATCGGTGAAAGATATCATTTGGTACTTCAGTTTCAAATTTGTAGACAAAATTTTAATTTTCAAACAGTGGGAGGTTAGGGAGTGGTACACAGATAGTAATCGGCACTTTAGCTTCAAATTTGCAGACGAAGTTTTTATTTTCAATCAGTGGGAAGGGAGGTGTGGTAAAACTGTATTTCAGGCGTATACCGATACAATTTGATATCCTGATAGTACTCGGCACAACAATTAAAAATTTTCTATCGGTGAGCGTGGTCAAACTGTATTTTCAACCAAGAGAGATACAATATGGTATTCACATAGTACTCGGCACTACAGATTAAAATTTGCAGATGGAATTTTTTTTTTCGGATAGTAGGCAAAAATTTTTTTTTTTATTCCCAGAGAGATGCAATTTTGCATACAGAGAGCACTCGGCCAACAGACATGAATATGTAGACGACATTATCATTTACGATCAGTAATGTGGGCGTGACAAAAGAGTTTTAAGGATTGAAGAGATAAAATTTAGTATGCAGATAGTACTTAACACAACAAATATACAAATTTAGGCGAACTAGTTTTTCTAAAGAATGGGCGAGTTTAAGTGCCAAAGTGTTTTTTCACCCTAGAGATATTTAATTTGATATATAGATACTACAGCTATTCATATGTAGACGAACACTTTATTTTCGAATATACGGACAAAATATTTAATTTCGATAAAATACCAGTGGGGGCGTGGCAAAAGTGTTTTTAGCGCTACAGCAATTTTTTTTAGCAAATGATGGATTTTTGTATTTTTAGTAACTAAAAATTTTAATATTCGTTAACTATCCAATAAAGATGCATTGCCGACCCCACTAGTCTTTAATATTATTAATATTATTAAAATTTTCAATATATTAAATATTTTCAATAAATTTTTAATATTTTCAAAATTTTCAATATTTTTATTATTTTTAATATTTTTAATATTTTCAATATTTTTAATATTTTCAATATTTCCGATATTTTCAATATTTTCAATATTTTTAATATTTTCAAAATTTTCAATATTTTCATTATTTTTAATATTTTCAATATTTTTAATATTTTCAATATTTCCGATATTTTCAATATTTTTAATATTTTCAACATTTTCAATATTTTGCTCTTGTTTTTTTTATCGTCGATCTGTGATGAAATATGAATGTGTTTTCATTGTTCGATTTGAGATTTTTCAGTTATTTCTAATTGAGTTTGTTTTTCAACACTTTGTGTAAAATGGATTATGTTGACAGCTAGCAGGGCAAACCTGAGGGGAAGAAAGCAGCTCAAAGCTAATGAGAACTTTACACAACGTATTTTTAATAAATTTAATTTTGTATTTTTTTTTTAAATATTTTTAGAATTTTTAATATTTTTAATTAATGATTCAATATTTTTTAGATTTTTTATATTTTTTAATATTTTAAATTTTTAATATTATCAATATTATTATTAATATTTGTAATATTTTTTTTTTTTTTTCATTTATTTTAATTCATTAGTTATAAGTACAATTATTATTATTAAGTGCCCCAGCGCCTTATAGGCATTGTAGAGGCTAACTGGCAACTATATAAATAACAAGTATTAAAAATTTTACAATTAAAACAATTATGCAAAAAAAAAATATTAAAATTTTTTACAGTTAAAACAATTATGCAAAAAAAGTATTAAAAATTTTACAATTAAAACAATTTCAAAAATTATTTTATGAAGAAAAAAAAAATACTTTATATATGCAATATATTTGATATAACGTAAGAAGTGCTTCTATATTGTTAAGAAGATATTCTTTTACAGATTATTTAAAAGTGGAAATAATTGCTATATTTTTAATTTCGTCAGGTAAACTATTGTATTCAAGTGATCCTGCATGTTTTATTCGTTGTTTAGTTAAATCGATTCGGCATCTTGCAACTTGTAGGGGATTAGCCTGTCTTGTGTTTCTCCCTGTTGTCTGCACATGTTTTTAATGTTTTTAATATTCCTAATATTTTTAACAATTATAATATTGTCATAGTTCGGTTTGAAATCAGTTCTATTTGGCAGAATTTTGAAAATTTTTAATTAATGCTAAAATATTTTTAATATTTTTTAATATTTTTAATATTTTTATTAATTTTAACATTTTTAATAATTTTAATATTATTAATATCGTTAACATTTTTAATATTTGTAATATTATTAATATTTTTTATATTTTTAATATTTTTAATTTTTTTAATTTTGTTAATTTTTTTATTTTTTTTAATTTTTTCAATATTTTTAATATTTTTAATATGTTAAATATTTTTAATATTTTTAATATTTTTAATATTTTTAATATTTTTAATATTTTTAATATTTTTAATATTTTTAATATTTTTTATATTTTTAATTTTTTTATTTTTTTTAATTTTTTCAATATTTTTAATATTTTTAATATTTTTAATATTTTTAATATTTTTAATATTTTTAATATTTTTAATATTTTTAATATTTTTAATATTTTTAATATTTTTAATATTTTTAATATTTTTAATATTTTTAATATTTTTAATATTTTTAATATTTTTAATATTTTTAATATTTTTAATATTTTTAATATTTTTAATATTTTTAATATTTTTAATATTTTTAATATTTTTAATATTTTTAATATTTTTAATATTTTTAATATTTTTAATATTTTTAATACTGTTAATATATTTAATATTTTAATATTTTAATATTTTTAATATTTTTAATATTTTTAATATTTTTAATATTTTTAATATTTTTAATATTTTTAATATTTTTAATATTTTTAATATTTTTAATATTTTCAATATTGATATTTTCATTATTGGTAATTATTTATTATTACAACTTGTCCGCATAGCTCTTGTCTATGCATTTATTCGTCGGCCACAATTGCGTAGAAATTTTGTTGTTGTCAAAAGCGCCAACTGCACCAACAAATATTTTTAATATTTTCATTATTAGTAATATTTTTTATATTATTAATAATATTAATTTTTTTAATATATTTTGTATTTTAATTATTTTTTATAATGTCATTATTTTTATTTTTTTTATGCTTTTATTATTTTTAATAATTTCAATATTTTTATTATTTTTAATACTTTAAATCTATTTGGAGTCGTTCGTGCCATAATGTGTACAACTCGCGACTACCATGCGGGATACTCAGGATTCGATTCTTGTGTCTGTCATGTACATTTCTTTCCTTGGTGGCCCCTTCAATGTTGTCGACAGCAACTTCTTAGTAAAAGTCTTATACTAGATGCTTAAACAGCTAATGTTGAAAATTGAATGCATGTTAGTTCACAATAACGCCAGAAGCTATCTCATACCACATTAAAGGAGTGTAAAAGGAAATTAACTTTGTTTAGTATTTTTAATATTTTTATTTCTCTTAATATTTGTAATTGTTGTCATTATTTTTAAAAGTATTAATATTGTTAAAATTTTTAACATTTAAAATATTTTAAATACTTGAAATTTTTTAATATTTTCCATACTTTAGAATCTTTAATTTTCGTTAAATTTTTTTTAAAACTTAAGTAACACCATTGAATATAGTTAATTCTCCCTCGACCCCCTCGCATGAACCCTTGCAGTTCTCTCATCAACACACGCATTCTCCCATTCCATGTTAAATTTAAATCAAAATCGAATTTATCTTCCAATGCATAATTTATACTACTTCATATTATAGATGCAAACAAAACCCTCATTTAAATGTTAAGCTCTTTCTAGATTACTAAAAGATTGTGAAGATTTCCAGTTAAATTTGATCCTTCCCCTCCGGACTTCACGTATCTCACCACGCACTTGTGCATTTACGCAGCTAAGAAATACAACTCAAAGAAATGCCAAAAGAAGATTTATTTATAAATATATAAAAAGAATTATCATTTGCGACCAGAAACTGTATACATTTGAGCCATAAGATGGAAGGAAGAAAGGATTCTTTTACACCAAGTCGCCTACTTAAGGCAAGACGAAAAAAAACGACACATTGTAAACAGTGACAGTAGCCAAGTAGTCGGATAAAGGAGTTAAAGCAATAAAAAAAATTACTCAAAGTGAATTTCATTAAAGAAAGAACTGTATTACCACAGAAGATGTCTTTCTTTTCCAACTGCTTCTCTGTTATCAGCAGCAATTCATAGGTGCTGTCTTGGCACGGGCGTGCGCGGGCTGTAATCATTTGTACATCCGACAAGGATGAGCACCGAAGTGCGTTGTAAGAACCATTGACAATTTTTCTCAAATACAAATTAAGTAAGATTTATGCATTTGTTAATTCTGAAAAAGGGGCAGAGGGGCGACACCAAAGAAGAAGTCAGGTGTAAATGTAATTACTTCCAGTGAATAATGCAATTTTCTGCTACTTTCATTCGCTAATTCTCTTTGTACTAAAGTATGAGTCGTTGTCTCTTTGTTAGCGTGCAAAGAGGAGGGGATTAGTTTGAGTGGATTATATGTTTGTTTGTATGTCTATGGATATATGTTAAAGATGGGGTAAATGCCAAAAGACATTAATTAAATATGAATTTTAAGTAAGCTTTAATTAAAGAGAATTTAAATATAATTCACAGAGACAGGATGGTTATAACAATAAAGGAAAGGAGGTGCCCTTGAATGCTTTTAAAATAAAGGCAAATAAACTTTTAAATACTTTATTCGTCTTTACTAAGACTCTTTGGGGTAAGTGAAGGTTCTTCCTATGGGGAAACAGTCGAACGTTAACAATTAACAGCATTAATTTCCTGTGAAATTAATTTGAGTTCTAAATTTAAAAAAAAAAATACAAATATTAAAGATATAAAAATATCAAAAATGTTAAAAATATTAAAAATATTAAAAATATTAAAAATATTAAAAATATTAAAAATATTAAAAATATTAAAAATATTAAAAATATTAAAAATATTAAAAATATTAAAAATATTAAATATAAATATATTAAAAATATTCAAAATATAGAAACTATTAAAAACATAAAAAATATAAAATATTAAAAATATTATAGATGTTAAAAATATTGGAAATATTAAAAATAATAAAGACATTAAAAATATTAAAAAAATTAAGATAGTAAATGTGAAAAAAAATATATATAAAACTATTAAAAATTTTAAAAATATAACAAATGTTAAAAATGTTAAAAATATTAAAAACTAGCAGGCCCGGCAAAACTCGTCCTGCCACCAAATTTTTCTAAAATATGTTGAGTGTAGTTGAAATCTAATAACGATTGGTTTATTTCTTTGACCTCTAAAATATTTAAATTTAAAGGGCGAGGTTTTTCCGGACAAATTCTGTTCTTCATATATCTTAAGAATTATTAAATATTATTATAAGAATTGCTTAAACGAATCAGCAGTGTCGTCCATGATGTGATGAAAACTTACTTATTGATAGGCATATATTCTCAAACCACATATTTAAGCCGATTGACTGACATATAACTTTCTGCGTTGGTGTACTGGGTGATTGTTCCTTTTTATCCTAAGGAGTACGAATTAGGTTTAACAACCCCATTAACCGTATGGTCTGGGTGATATTAACAGTTATTCATATTTTCGTTATTGTCGCCTAAAATTTCGAAATGGGAAAAATCACTTTGTGAAGCTCTCTAATTCTGTAGGAAGTGCGCCATTATAAAAGTTAGTCATTTTTCTTTAAGCCTTATTGCGGTCTGGGTGACCATCTTCAGCCAATCCCCAACTTTCACTGAAATTTTGGGACAAATGGGGTCAACCGTTTTCACAATTAGTGGTGGCATCAAAAAGTACATCTTTTTTTATATGACTATGATATTAAAAAAGTGACTAAATGACATTCCAAATATTAAGTGTATCAAAAGCTAAACACAGCCAACTGGTTTAAAACATACATTCAAAATTTTCTCATGCCAAAAAAATCATATATTTTAAGTTTAAGTTAAATCGGACAATCGATATAAATTCTCGAAATAATTCAACCCCAGCCAAATCAACTGCGGGTCCATATATACAAAAAAAATTCTCATAATAAAATATACATTCTAAATTTCAGTCAAATTATTTAATTTGTTATAATTTTCATTATAATTCCACCATAGCGACACCTACCGGGTCAATTTATTCAAGGTTCCACAAACATAATTACTAAATTTAAGTTAAATTGGTACATGCATTCAAATTTTCGATATAAATCCACCCTAGCGCCATCTACCGGGTCCATTTGTACTTACGATTTTTCCTAATGATCAAACAAATATAGATTCTGAATTTCAGTTGAATTGGTACATGCATTCAAATTTTCGATATTAATCCACCCTAGCGCCACCTGGATTTGATTTTTTTCAGCACAAACAATCTACGGAAAATTTCGAATCGAAAAAAAAAAATCAGCCAAATCGCTCCAGCCGTTTTCTAGTGATGGTATGACATACGTGGACCATTTCATTTTTATATATATAGATATTAAAAATATTAAAAATATTACAAATATTAAAAATATTAAAAATATTAAAAATATTAAAAATATTAAAAATATTAAAAATATTAAAAATATTAAAAATATTAAAAATATTAAAAATATTAAAAATATTAAAAATATTAAAAATATTAAAAATATTAATAATATTAAAAATTTTAAAAATATTAGAATTAGTAAAAATATTTAAAATATTAAAAATATTTAAAGTGTTATTTAAAAATTTTTAAAATTAAATATAAAATCAATGCAAAACATTTGCAAATTTTGGGACTCAAAAATTTGTAAAAAAGTTCAAATTTGGAGACCCAAAATTTAATACGCCTATTATTCATCTTATTCGCATTGTGGAGAATCGATATGCGAACCAAACCACGCATCATAGCTATTTTCAGGGATACGATTGTGAAGTATGGTGACGAAAACGGTTGATCTTAACTATGGCATAAACTTAACTTAAAATTTAATTTCCCTTTGCACCCCATGAATGAGGCTTTCTATTTTTAGATTCACAACTAACGGCACCTACTTGTTTATCGACGAATGCGAACGTCACTGTTTTGAGAAGCTCTTACTAGACACGCCGATTGAATCGACGCTTAATACTGCGAAGTTGCTGTCAACAACATTTTATTAATTTTTTTTTTTTTTTAAGATGACTGGAGCCAGGTTTGAACCTGCAATCTCCCGCATGGTAGTCGCGTGTTCTAACCACTATACCACTGCCGGTCCCAACTATGACATAATCATCATTATAAAATGGAAAACACTGTACAGACATTCATGCCAAAGGGTAAATAAATATGCGATTTAGCAAAATTTTACGCCTACTCATATAATATTGTTTTCATATCTACTACTACCACTACTACTACAAATTTGGTCAATATTTTCACCATGAAATTTCATTCATGAAAACACATTCACACATATTTAGCTATTGGCGACTGAACGCCAGTGGCAATAGATGATGATGGGTAAGGGATATAAACATTATTGGCAAAATATAATTACGTATTACGTTTGAATTTAAAATTTTGTGGAAATTACGTTTTAATTTGGTAGTTTACAAATAAATATCAATGGTTGTTGTTCACTTGGGTTGTGTGATACTTTTATCGTGTGAACAATTTGATTTAGCTTTATGATTACGTAGTTCATATGGTACGTGCGGTTGGCTAGTGTGGACTACTATGGTGGCTGCCATGATGCCACCAAACATTGAATCTACGCTTGCTTGCTTTTTTTTTGGTATCGACCATTGTGTTTGCTTCCTGTGAGACTTTGTTGTTCTGTTTAGTTTTGAGCAGATTTCATGTTTTGTGGTTCGATTTATTTTTTTTTTTTTTTGATAGAAGAGCAACAAATGTTTGTTGCCTGAATCCGCAACGTATTGAAATATTGTCACGATAAAGAAAACAACATTTAGGTTGGCGTTTTGCTTCTATTTCGTTGTTGTTGTTGTTAAGTGTTTGGTGTTTTTGGTTTTCTCTTTCATATTGGCCATAAGGTGGGTGTAATTTTATTTTATGATATTTTAAGAAACTTTGAGAGATTTATTGTATTTATTATTATTATGTGATCGTAAATAAGTTTCATTTTGGGGTTATATTGTTTTTGTTTGAAAACAAATGTCTGTATTTAATAATGACGTTACTTTCGCTTTCGAAATATTTGTGGGAAATTAGAAAGAATAATAAAAAAAAATAAAGTAATAGATGTCTTGCAAGTTTAGGCGACGCGTCTGCATATGGGCCATAAATTGTTGTTCAACAAGTTGTAGTGAGTTTAAGTTCGGAGGAAGATTTATTGTTTACAAAAAGGAATTGTTGAGATTGTAATGGAAATGGATATTTTACTTTTGTATTTTATCATCGGGGAAATTAGGGAATTTACTTGGGAATAGTTACCATAATACCATAACTATAGTTGCAGTATAGTTATGTACGCGGTTAGGTATTGTTAAAAATGCTCCTAACCAAACGCAAAGGAACCTAGACATCACAAAGCTGCATACTACCGAGAAAGACAATGCCTATTCCAACCCACTCTCTCAATCGATACAAACAAACCCCAACCTAATTCTGATGTTTCTTACATACAGTGACAACATATTGCAGATTCTATGACCACTGTCGCAACTACAGTGGTAGGTTAAGAAAAATCACGCTTAGCCGAGCATTTGTACAATGAGGAATGTCGCTTAATGTCTGAGGTAAAGGATGCTGCATACAAGGCAAAATTAAATGGCAACACGTTCGTTGGCGGAGTGATATAATGAGATGAGGAGAGACATGAAACACCATGTTGAAGCGTCTATGGAGGAAAACATTGAGACAGAACATTTACAGGGATAGAGGTGAAGTTCGAAAGTTTTACTAAAAGGTACAAAGCAAAGGTTTTGGAACGAGGATCCCTACATGTAAGGAAAGAGATAAAAGTCTGCTCACGGACATGCAGAGTGTGCTGGAAATAAAGAGACAACATTTTTGCACTCTGCTCATTCCCGAAGTAGCAGAAGCATAAGTGACGAAATCACTTCAATTATCTATGACGGAGTAGACGAGACCAGCACGGCTATTGCAAACAATTAAGCTGCGGAAGCTTTTGGGCGCAGAGCTTTTTAAGGACGGCAACGATAAAATGGCAACGTGCATGCACCCGTTCATAAATACGATTTGACTAAAGGTGTGCATGCCTGGTAATTGTAATCTGAGTGTTCTATGCCCTGTGCTTAAGAGAGGCGATCCAAGTGTATGTACCAACTATTGCGGGATCGGACTTTACCCATCGCATACAAGGTAACGAAGTAAGTAAGTATACAAGGTTCTCTCTACTGTGTTATGTAAGAGACTAAAGTCCATCCTAGATAATCTGATTGGACCTAATCAACGTGGCTTTAGACCTAGCAAACACACGACCGACCAGTTATTCACACTTACAAAGCTTCCCTCGAGAAACTGATCTGACTTTGCGGAATATCACTAAATAACACGATGTGTCTTCAGTGAAAATAGTCAAAAATCTGACAGATAACAATAACCGCCATGACACGTCTGCCGTGTTTTTTTGCATGTACCGCTTCAGGCAAAAATTGTATATTTCCTGGTCATAAAAATTGTTTTATATCGGCCCAGTGGACTTGTAAGAAATATATTTTCATTTGAGTACCCGCATATAGGGGGTCAGCATAGAACCCAAAGGGCCCCTTTTTGACCGGTACATCGTCAACTTTGACCTACCATTTCGTTGTTTATGGACCACGAAGAACCCAAAGGGCCCCTTGTTTGACCCACTTAGTATCAACTTTGACCTACCATTCCAAGACGAAGAGAACAGGGGAACGTTAGGAAATATATATGTCATTAAGACCCGCAACATGGGGGGTCATCATAGAACGCAAAGGGCCTCTTTCTCAAACCACTCGAGGGCCCCATGGGTCTCAGCGCCAACTATGTACCATTCCGATGTTTGGAGATCAAGACAAAGAGAATAGTATATTTTTTTTAGGCTCCCGCCCTATATTCTGCTCTTCAGCCGGTACTTGTGGTACAATAAAAGTACTTTTTGGTACAATAAATTGTACATTTTGGCACAATAAATGTACTTTTGGTACAGTGAATGTATGTTGTGGTACAATATATGTACTTTTTGGTACTATAAATTGTACTTTTTGTAACAATAAATGTACTTTTGGTACAGTGAATGTATGTTGTGGTACAATATATGTACTTTTACCTACTATAAATTGTACTTATTGGTACGATAAATTTATATTGTGGTACAATAAATGTACTTTTTGGTGCAATAAATTTACTTTTTCGTACAATAAAAGTACTTTTTGATCCACTAATTTGAAATTTTTGGTACAATAAATTGTATTTGTAAGTACAATCAATCTACTTTTGATACACTGAATGTACTTTTTGATACTTTTAATTGTATCTATTCGTACAATAAATGTAAAGTTTATTACAATGAACAATGGTAAAATATTTGGTACAATAAATGCTCATTTTAGTACAATAAATGTACTTTCGGTACGATACAAGTACTTTTTTCTTACAATCAATTGTACTATTTGATAAATTGATACGATAAATTGTACTTTTTGGTACTGTAAAAACATATGTACATTATGGCACAATGAATGTACTTTATGGTACAAAAAATGTACTTTGTGCTATATTGTACTTTGTGGTACATTAAATTTTACTTTTTATTACTATTTATATTGCTGTACAATAAATTTACTTTTTGGTACTATAAATTGTACTTAATGGTAAAATAAATGTACTTTTGATACTGTTGTGGTACAGTTAAAGTACTTTTTGGAACTATAGATTGTACTTATTAGTACAATAAATTGTACTTTTTGGTACAATAAAATCACATTTTGGCACTATAAATGTTCTTTTAGTACGAAAAAAGTACTTTTTCTTACAATCATTTATAGTATTAGGGGCAAAAAAGTAAATTTTGGTTGAATAAATGTACTTTACTTTTAATACAGTGAATATACTTCTTGGTACTTTTAATTGTACTTAATGTTACAATAAATGTAATATTTGTTACAATGAACAATGGCAAAATAAATGTACTTTGTTGTATAGTAAATTGTACGCTTTTGGTACAATAATTTGTACTATTTGGTACAATAAAATCACATTTTGGTAGATTAAATGTACTTTTGGTACGATAAAAGTACTTTTCCTTACAATAAATTGTACTATTTCGGGTAAAAATTACATTTAAGTTAAATAAATGTATTTTTGGTACTATAAATTGTACGTTTTGCTTTGAATGTGCTTTTTCGTTCAATAAAATTATAAATTGTATTTGCTAGTACAATCAAGCTAATTTCGATACAGTGAATGATACAAATGAATGAAATAGTACTTTTTGTTACTATATATTGTACTTTTTGGTAATACAATAGAGGGTAAGTACGTTTTGGTACAGTAAATTTTTTCATATGGTAGACAAGTACTATTACGCAAAAAAATTAAAAAAAAAAGATTGAAACCGCTTCTAGCGCACGTATATACTAGGTACCTATAGGCAAACTTCTTGCATCTTGTAGTTACTGTCGTATGCTATGTACTTTTGAGTGAACTTTTTTAGGTACATTTTTTGAACTTCTGTACATTTTTTTTTATAACTTTTATACCCTCCACCTACGGGAAGGAGAGTATATATCATATGTTACGATCCAAAAGTGTAACACATAGAAGGCGTCACTTAAGACCCTAGGTTTAATTGAACCATGTCCATCTGTCTGTCTGTGCGGCTGGTACGCACCATAACTTTCGAAAGACATAACCAATTGTTTTGAAACTTTCCATGGGTTATTATTTTCCCAAAGCTATTTATGGTATTACGTACGGGCTACATGGCCACGCCCCTTCTGGTACCACCAATACAAAAGCACCATTCCGCTCACCTCAAAATGGGAAGTATAATCTCGCCCCTTCGCACCTTTGTGCATTATGTAGTACTTTTTGTTTAATATTTATTAAACACTAGTGGACCCGGCAATGCTTCGCTATTGCATAATGGAATAATATTACAAAATTAACTTAATATAATACACAAATATCAATTTAAATTAGCTCACATTTATAAAAGCTGTGCATATGCCCCTTTCAAACATACCTTGGTAACGTTTCCTTAACGCAGTAATAATATGTTTGGCTTGCTTTCATAATGGGATAATTTTAAGCGTTGATCTTATGCCCTCGGTAAACAATTCGTTACCCCAAGTAACTCCCAAACCAGTCCAATCAACAACATTTTATTGTGTCGAATGTTGTATCTCACTATGACCATCCGCCCGCTGATCGAGTACTATCTGTACACCAAATTTCATGTCTCTAGGATAAAAATATCAAAATTGTCGTCTGCAATTTCAAATTCTATTTTTGTAGAACTAAGGTTCGATTTAAGCATGCCCCCTCCGCCCACTGATTGAATATAACTTAGTAAATGTTGGGCATAGAATTTATAATTGTAGTGCCAAGTAATATGTATTTTTACGCCCACTATCATTGGTCCAAATTAAAATTGGTCTGCGTATTCGAATTAGTGTTGTCGAGTACTGTTTAGGTATCAAATTGTATCTCTCTAGCTTACAAAAAGTTTTGCCAAGCCCACTATGCCCATTGTATCCAAAAATAAAATGTCGTCTGCATATTCATATTCGCGTTGTCCAGTACTATCTGGGTATCAAATTGTATCTCTCTAGCTCTAAAAAAGTTTTGCTACGTCCACACCGCCAATTGGGTCAAAAATTAGAATTTAGTATGCATATACATATTCGTGTTGTCGAGTACTATCTGGGCATCAAATTTTATCTTTCTAGCTGTAAAAAAATTCGCCACGCCCACTACGCCCATTCGGTCCAAAATTCAAATTTCGACTGGATATTTATATTCGTGTTGTCGAGTACTATCTGGGTATCAAATTTTATCTCTCTAGCTCTAAAAAAGTTTTGCCACGCCCACTGTGCCCATTGGATCAAAAATTAAATTTCGTCTGCATATTCATATATGTGTTGTAGATTTCTATCTGGGTATTAAATTTTATCTCTCTAGCTCTAAAAAAAGTTTTGCCACGCCCACTGTGCCCATTGGGTCAAAAATTACAATTTCGTCTGCATATTCATATTCGTGTTGTCGAGTACTATCTGGGTATCAAATTTTATCTCCCTAGCTCTTAAAGTATATTTTGCCACGCCCACTTCGCCCACTAATCCAAAATTTAAATTTCGTCTGCATATTCATATTCCTCTAGCCGAGTAATATATGTGTACCAAATTTTATCTTCCTAGCTCTAAAAATATGTTTTGCCACGCCCACTTCGCCCACTGATCCAAAATTAAAATTTTGTCCGCATATTCATATTTGTGTTGCCGAGTACTATCTGTGTATCAAATTTTATCCCCCTAGCTCTAAAAAAAGTTTTGCCACGCCCACACCGCCCATATGGTCAAAAATTCAAAAAAAGATTATAGCTTACGGCAATTTCCATATACTACACTATCTGTCTTCTAAATTTCATTGCAATCGGTTCAGCCGTTTAGGCGTGATTGAGCAACAAACATACAAACAAACAAACAAACATACAAACAAACAGAGAGACATTCACATTTATAATATTAATAGGATAGGATTGTGTACTTTCGGTACTATTTGTAGTACTTTAGTGTACTTTAAGTTACCCTTTAATCTACTTTTTGGTATCTTTATGCATGATTTATTGATACATTTGTAGTAAACCTTAAATAATTTTGTCATAATTGTTTTTACTTTTAAGTACTTTCAGCTAAATTCGTATATATCGGTTTTTTAACAAGAACCCTTACATATATGTTACCTGTAACATTTATTATATTCTTTTTTTTAAAAATACCCACCCTAACGTCCTTTGCCTACGAAACATCGAAATCTTATTTTGTATCGCAATTTAAAAATGTTACAAAACATTAACACTCGTCGGTCGCTCTTAATCTTACAAAGCCGAACTCTGTGGCGTATGATTGTTTTCATGTCAATACCCAGCTAATGTGATCACTCATACGCAATGCAATACTTAAGTAAGTTCAAAGTAGTTGCCTTGTTATTGTATAAAAACACTTTTGAGCATCAAAATCTATTATCCATTAACTACAATAGTCTTTGTTTGCATTGGCAAACAAAATCTTGGCATTGGCTACAAATTACGCTAACTTGTTGTGGCACTTTATGACCCCCAATTAATTGCACAGCTTTGTTTTCTCTACGACGACCGATGTGTCGGATGAAATGCAAACAATCCATTTAATTACTACATTTATCCTTGGGCAGCAAAGCAAAATAAAATAGAAATCCAAATTTTATACAGCACAGAAGATAACTAACAAACTGATTAATATGCCCGACTAGGCGCAATTGTTAAGAGGTTCACAACATAAGATCAATGCCGGAGTTAGAGATATACTAGATGATTTGGCAAATTCATTAAGGAACTATTCAAGGAAAAGGACAACACCTTTCTATGCAATTCTACTCCAAAGTCTTATAGTTACTTGTAAATGCTAATGTTAATGGTGTTGTGACGTCTTAAACTCTTTTAGTTCAGTTGTTCTAAGGCGGTCTACCTCATCATGAACGAAGGGGTCTAAATGAGGTATTGCTTTGATTGAATTCTCTACGCAGCAGACCCTCTTGAACTAAACTCATCTATTATGCCAGACACATGGTTGATTGCCTAGTCCCTTGTAATATATCAACTGGTAGGGCAGTAAATGTTGTCAGTTGTTGATAGACTAAAGTAAACCTAGCCAACCGTGTCAGAGGCCACAATATGTGGCAACTATGTGGCATCAGCAAAGATTTCTTTGGCAAACGAGACCACAACTAAGGAACGACTGAGGACAACGACAAGGACGACGAGTCTATAGAAAATTACAATTCTTCATAAAACTTCCTATACCGACGCCTATGTCGCAATTCCTTAAACAAAAATAAGATGCTGTGGCGCATAACGAGATCCTAATGAAGGAAACATCTCTGGGGATAGCAATATGCAAACATCTGTATGGTTTCCATCAACTCAGCACATCGTCACCCGGCTGCTGCATTGCGTAGGAAAGCAACGCACAGTGCTGCAGGACCATACAATGGTGGGACAAATATAAAAATGGTGATTCATTAGGAACAGATTTTTTAAATTTAACATAAAACATGAAAACTAGAATGGAATGTCAGATTTTTTATTAAAACCCGAGAGAACAAACGCTGTCATTTTTTTTTGGAAGTAATCTTATGTAAATATTGGCCGCGACTACCACGTTGGTGGTCTTTACGGAACGTTCGACTGTTGTTAGCTTATATTAGCAGTGCGAAAGTGGGGGCGTAGTTATTCCTTTACGGAATGCAAGTTTCACATGAGTATATTAAAGTTCAAGAAGGACAGATTATGTTAAACTTTTGATTATGGCCCGGTGAAGTTTTCAGTGTAATCTAAAAGAGAGTTTAAAATAGTTGCTAAAAAAATTATGTTTGTTTGTGTGTTAGTGAATTTTTGATATCAGATGTCTTTAATGAAATATAACGAGTATTTTTTTTTTTGTGTGGAATCTTTTAACTCTTCATCTCAACTAATCGTGATTCCTTTTCGTCCTTATTTCGGGAAAAGTCAGAAAAGGACCAAATTTTCTACAAAAGTATAGTTAAGACAATTTTAGACGGGATGTTCTAAGACAAGAATATCTCCAACTTTTATCAATCATTTTGTCTCTTTTCAATGCAATACTACTTACTTAATTTCCCTTTGCACCCCATGAATGAGGTATGGGATAGCTTTTCGCGTTGTTGTAAATTAACACGCTTTCTATTTTTAGATTCACAACTAACGGCACCTACTTGGTTATCGACGAATGCGAACGTCACTGTTTGAGAAGCTCTTTACTAGACACGACGATTGAATCGACGCTTAATATTGCGAAGTTGCTGTCAACAACATTCGAGGGGAGCCGACAATGAAAGAAAATTTTATTTATTTTTTTCTTTTAAGATGACTGGAGCCAGGTTTGAACCTGCGATCTCCCGCATAGTAGTCGTGTGTTCTAACCACTATGCCACGGCCGGTCCCGGTTCAATGCAATAGCAACTAAAAATTAAACAAATTTCTTCGATTGCCGACCACTGTGCAGCAAAACCTCCAAACGCCCCACTCATATGGCGGGACATTTTAAACCGGTACATGTTATAGAGGACAAGCAGAAAGGCTAAACGCTATATAAAACTATTACTCATCATCGTATACAACGATGAACTGTTCGCTTCTTCGTCTGCTCAATTATATTCAATCCTTCACCAACACTGAAAAAGATTCGTCTACAGCGAAGGCGATGGCCCAGAGCAGTAGATCAAATATCATCAAGTATGGAATCATCAAACGGACGAGAATGTGTTGGCGTTGGAGTTATTGAAGATTTATTGATATTATGGGGGCTGTATGGGCACTACGTGATGGCTAACAGAGAATGTGGCGGAATTATTGAAATTTCTTTAAATTTATGAAATTTAGAAACAATTATATTTCAACCACTTTTATTGGCAATTGTGGGGAGTTTAAAAGGATATGCACCTGAAATGTCTGAAATATATACAGAAATGGTACCTCTATCCAATTGACGGATGTTCTCAACAAGCACAAGGCTGACATCACCGCCATACAGGAAATGAGATGAACGGGACAAGGATGCACATGATGGAAGAACGGTGACATCTTTTACAGCAGCCATGCAGAAAGATAAGAATATAAATGAGGATTCATAGATGGCAAGAGATTTCGACAACAAGTCTCTCCGTTCAAAGACGAGGACATTGAAGATGCATTCTATGAGCGCCTTGCGGAAATATATGACCACTGCCCTTCCTATGATATTAAAATTGTTCTAGGAAATTTTAATGACAAAATCAGAAGGGAAGATGCCTTTGGTTCACCTGTCGGAAAATTCAGTCTGTACAACAACACCTCCAATAACGGATTCAGACATGTTATTGAGTCGAACCTGATTCCCGCATAAAGATATTCACAAGGCAACCTGGATATCCCCTGATCAAAAGAAAAAAATATTAGTCACCACGTTGTAATGGACAAAAGTCCTGTCTCAAGAAAAAAAAAACGCTCGTAATCAAACGAAAATATGAAGCTAGACATAACAAAGCTGCATAACACCGATATAGCCAATGCCCACTAAAACCAACTCTCTTCATCACTTCGAACCAACACCTCTAATTCTGATGTTTCCAACGCACAGTGGCAGTATATTGCGAATTCTATAACCTCTGCCGCAACTACCATACATTACCCACGCCCTGAAGATCATGAAGAGTCCTGCTACGATCATGAATGTCACGAAATGACTGAGGAAATGAATGCTGCATACTGGGCAAAACTGGAGCATTATAGTGACAAGAGGAGGCAGATAAAACGCCTATTCAGGCGCGAAAAGTGTCTATGGGAGTTAAGAGACAGATTGTTTATCTAAAATTACAGGGGTAGAGGTGATGCCTGAAAGTTCTGCTAAAAGGTAAAAAGCAATTGTTTTGGAGTAGGGAACAGACCCACCTGTAAGCACAAAGATGGAGTTCTGGTCAAGAACACCAAGAATGTTCTGCAAGTATGGAAGGAATAGTTTCGTTCTCGAAACAGTACAACACCAGATTTTGGGACTCAATTCTGAGAACTGCACGTGAAAGTAGCCCCAAAAAGAAGAAGTTCTAAATCATTCGTTTTATCAAGTTACATGCCATAATAATTTAATATCAGTTAGTAAGTAACGTATACGGGAAATTTGTCACGTTTTAGGCACTTTTGTTTGACATAACATAAATACTATATGGTGGCGTATGATTATCATAAGTAATATTCCACATAAATCATACGCCACGGATTACGAACGTTTTATTGTAACTGCTACAAAGTTAACCCAGTTTAAAATCATTCGATGAATGGAAATTTGATGTTCCAGCTAATTTGGACTAGTGGTTCTCGAATTATATCAATTAAATGAGCCTACAATGTGACAAATTCCCCTATACGATACTTACTAACTTCAAATCGATATTAAATTAATATGGCATGTAACTAGACAAAACGAATGATGAAGAACTTCTTCGTTTTGGGGCTACTTTCAGGTGCAGTTCTCACAATTGAGTCCCAAATAAATGAGTTGAAAAATGTTGTACTGTGTAAGTGAGGACGGAGTAGAATGTCCGCCACCTAGCCAAAATGAGATCAGCACAGCAATTGCACTGCTTACAAATAATTAAGCTGCGGGAGCCGATGGACTGACAGCAGAGCTTTTTAAAGTCGGTGGCGATGAGCTGGCAGCCTTAATGAAGATGAACATACGTTAGGCTGCAGTAAACAGGACTGGTACCATCTTTACTAAAATGATCATGCTGCTCGCGTATGTCTATGACATAGATATCATTGGACGCAAACTGCGGTATGTTACTGCGGCCTTTTCGAGTATTGAGACGCAGTCGGCGGAAAAAGGTGTGGTAATAAATGAGGACATTACCAAGTTATTTGTTACTCAGAACAAAGAGTCTATTCGTTTGGGACGAACTAAACTAAAACTTTAAAGTGGTAGATTATTTTGCCTACCTTGGCTACCTTCACCGTAAACAAAAATAATAATGTTATATCTATATATATATAATAATGCAAAATCATGAGACAAGTATTGATTGCAAACCGCTGCTATTTACTATGCTCTAAGCAAGCGGTTTAATGACAAAGCCCTCTCTCGAAGAACAAAGATCCAATTTTACAAGACACTGATCCAACTTGTCTTGCTCTACAGCGCATAATACTAGGTAATGTCACAAGCGAATCAATCTATTCTGAGAGTCTTCGAGAGAATAATACTTCGCAAAATATTTGAATCCATCATCGTTAACGGCGAGTACCATCGACGAATAACACATCAGCAGTATAAGCTGTACAACGACATCGACGTTGTTGAGCGCGTTCAAATATACCGAATGCCCTGGCTTGGATGAAAATGCTTTAGCTCGAAAAGTCTTCGACAATAATCTCAATGGTTAGTGCAGGAGGGGAAAACGAAAACTTCGTTGGATGGACCAGGTGAAAGAGCTATTATGACGAACTATTTTCTACGTGCTGCCAAATAAAAAGAAGAAGAAGAAGGGTAAAATCAAAATTTTGCCATGCGCCCACCGCCCACTGATCGGGACTACCATGTGGTAGATCCCGGATTCGATTCCCGCCACAGGTCATCTACATTTTTCTTTCATTACCGGTCCCCTAGATGTTGTTAGACAGCAACTGAGCAGTATAAGTGTCAAGTCAATCGGCATGTCTCGTAAAAAACTTCTTAAACAGTGACGTTCGCATTCGTCGATAAACAAGTAGGTGCCGTTAGTTGTGAATCTAAAAATAGCAAGCGTGTTAATTCACAACAACGCGAGAAGCTATCCCGTACATCATTCATGGGGTGTAAAGGGAAATTAAGTAAGTATTCTTAATTGGTTAGTAATGCACTATCCGCCCACTAAACGAAAATACTCATTTCGTCTACAAATTTGAACCTGAAGTGCCGAGTACAATATGTGTACAAAATTTCAGCGATGGTCCAAATTTGCGATGACGCTGAGACATAATTTATGATCGTTGATAATTGACCCAACGATGTCAAATCACATGGGCCAATTAACAACGCTACCACGTGAGATAACACAGCCATTGAATTTATCGCGCAAAAGATCCATTGTTTCGTTAGCTTTGTGGCAAGTGACACCCTGTGCTGTTGATACCTCATATCGTCCACATCCATATCTTCCAATTCGGGCCATAAAAAGTTCGCGATCATCTCACGATAGCGAACATCAGTAACTGCCTGACCGGCCACATTTTGGAAAAAATACGGCCCGAAGATGCAGCCAGCCCATAAACCGCACCAAACAGTCACTCTTTGTAGGTGCATTGGTTTTTCGACAATCTCTCTTGTATGATCATTCGCCCAAATGCGGCAATTCTGCTTACTGACAAATCCACTGAAGTGCTTCATCACTGAAGATGATTTTCTTCGAAAATTGATCATCCACTATTGCCATTTCTTGCCACCATTCTGACCATTGACGACGTTTGGAATGGTCAAGAGGCTTTAGTTCTTGAGTCAATTGCACCTTGTAAGCGTGTGAATGCAAGTCGTTATGCATAATGTTCATCAATGACAAGCGTGAGAGATGCAATTGTTGGGCACGACGACGAGTTGAGGTGTACGGATATTCAGCCACACTATCGCGAACACACAGCAATATTTTCTGCAGCACGAGCTGTACGCGCATACACTGGTGTTTTCACATCTCCACGATTTTTCCGATTGTACGCACATTTGGACGATTAAATTGACCGAAAAAAATCACAAAGTGCACGATATGTATTTTTATGTGAACGCCCATTTTCATAATAAGCCTAAATAACTTTAACGCGTTTCTTGATTGTGTATCTTTCCATGGTTCAAATTGAGTTAGTCTGAAATTGAGAAATGTCAAATGAAATGCAGAAAAGAACTGGACGTTTAGGAGATGTGGTTCACATTCAACATCGGCACTTACAATTTAACCACTCTTTATTTCGAGAGATTCCTTGTGTCAGAATCTCAGAATCAGAATCATATATAATGACTCACGTATGAGTAATAAAAAAAATCCACATAACTCATACGCTCTGGCATAGGTAAACTCCATATCGCATAAAATTCGTATGGCCATTAAGTTATAAATGCAGCCAACTTTACAAAACGAATGATTCAAAAGCTCTTATTTGTAGGGCTACTTTCACGTGTAATTCTCAAAATAATTAATTTTAATTTAAACAGAAGATTAAAAACAATGTACAAGACTTTACAGCGGTATAAATATTATAGTAATGATCAAATTATAGTAGATACTCTAAACTCTTTTAATAATTCACTTCTCATACCTTTAACGTATTTATATATTAGAAATTTCATATTTGACAATTTCTATATTACCATGGCAAAGTTTCCGGCTTTACATTCAACAGCAAATATTTCAATTTCGAATAACTATAATTCACTACTACTGTCAATCTAATCTGGTATCTGTTACTTGGCATATGAGATATGTTAAAACGAGGAAATATATTTACCTTTTCTAAGGTTTTCTCGAGCTTTGTTAGCCAAATTTCATAATATTGAGTTCACCGCTTTACGAAGAAAACTTTGAAATTTACTTTCAATTCCATTCTGTTCCCGTTTATATTTTAAGAATAAACTAACTGTTCTTCATAAAATGATCTCTCTTTGATTTTGCTCAACGACTTCGTTATCATACCTATCCCTCTTTACAACATTACGTATATGCATGTCAATTAGATGCAGCCAACTGTCATCGTAACTACGTACAAAATGTATAACTCAATTAGTCTTAATCAAAGAGAATAAATGAAACTATAACAGCACTGGAATGCTACTGGCGGCTGCAGGAGATGATATAAAAGGAAAATGAAAATGGAGATGATGTTGATGACGATTACTTGAACAAGTGAATAAGCTCATTTGGTGAAGGCACTCAATATCTGGCCTTCATATGTATGTATGTGTGTGTGAACATACAACCATTTACTTACTCGTTTCCTCTACTAATGTGATAGGATATGAATCAAGGAAATGCAAAAAGGAACATTGATTCATGTTGTAGGCATTACAACTATTGATTGAGAATAAAAACGAATTAAAAATATGATAAATTTATTTTTAATAAAGATTTATTTTTTTTATAAACATTAACTTTTTATAAAAATTTTGAATTTTTATAAAAAAATAGTTTTTAATTTTATAAAGATTTTTATAAAAAGTGAAAGTTAATAAAAAAAATGAGTTAAAAAAAATTATAATTTTTATAGAATTAATAATTTATGTTTTATAAAAAATTTTATTTTTATTTATATAAAATTTTTTTGTTTTATAAAAATTTTTATAAAAACTAAATATTAATTTTTTTTTATAAAATTTTAATTTATTAATTTAAATTTTTTTTATAAAAAATTAATTTGTTATAAACATTTTTTATAAATGTTAATTAATTATTAATTTTCAGAAATTTTTTTATAAATGTTATTATAAAAATTAATTAATCTATATTAGACCGGGTCGCGAAAAAAAATTTCCAAAGTCGAGGGCAAATATTAAAGATCACCTCGAGACAACTTAAAAAAAATTTTTTTTTCCTCCCCCACCCCCCGGAAAAACAGCCAAAATCGTTTTTTTATCACTGCTTTTTTGTTTATGGCTCAATCGTTAAATCAAAGGCATCGGTGTATAGGTCTCGATGAGTACTACATTTGTCCTATAGATGTCGCTGTCATACGACATCATCTTGTAATGATGGTCTCATTTAGAGCAATTTCTACCCCTAAAATTTAAAAATATTTTTTCTCAGAATTAAAGTCCTTTAAAAACTAAGAACATTTTGCTTTGGAAGTATACAGTTTTATTCAAAAACAAAAAAGTTACGTATGAAAAGATGTATTTACAGCATCAACACTAATATTTTTCCTGCTGTTTGCATTATTACAGAAACTATTGCACTCTTCTTAGCGTTTGGAAAAAAAATTAAATACACGTTATTGCATACTTTTTAGCGCAAACTGTGTTTTCAAACATGTGGATGAAGTTATTCAGCGTCACCAATATTCAAGCAACGAAATTATAAAGATAACTGGTGCAAAATGGAAGTATTAATAATAAAATATATACATTAATATGCACTTGTATTCTTCCAATGCAATTTGCAACACTGAACATTTGTGCGAAATTTAAGTAAATCAGCGCTTGCAATGACTAATCAAAATGAAAAATTATTGCCAAACTAGAAAGTAGTGAACGGATCTTGAGTCGCGACAATATTTGCTGTAATTACATACATATCTTTGCTCTTTTTGGGATTTTATTTGTAATAAAAATTATATTTCGTCGATAACTAGATTAAAAATGAATTATCTCGAGAAAATTTTTATAATTTTTTTTCGATGTCGTTAAGACTAATGCAACAATTTGAGCTACAAAGTATAGAATCATTTTTATAAACATTTTGTATCAGCGCTAAGAAGTATGCAATAGTTTTCTGTAATAATGAAACAACAGGAACAAATATTAGTGTTGATACTGTAAATACATCTTTTCATACGTAACTTTTTTGTTTTTGAATAAAACTGTATACTTCCAAAACAAAATGTTTTTAGTTTTTAAAGGACTTTAATTCTGAGAAAAAATATTTTTAAATTGATACAAGATGATGTCGTATGTAAGCGACATCTATAGGACAAATGTAGTACTCGTCGAGACCTATACACCGATGCCTTTGATTTAACGATTGAGCCATAAACAAAAAAGCAGTGATAAAAAAACGATTTTGGCTGTTTTTCCGGGGGTGGGGCAGGAAAAAAAATTTTTTTTTTGAAGTTGTCTCGAGGTGATCTTTAATATTTGCCCTCGACTTTGGAGAAAAAAAAAAATTTGTATGGGGACCGACCCGGTCTAATCTATATACATATGTATATAATAATGGTGGCAAAAATGTATAGTAATTCATCAATTGAGAACGGCTGGGCCGATTTTGCTCAAACTTTTTTCGGTTTATGTGAAAGAAAATTTTTCGGAAAAGTCGGAAAATTGGAAAAAATTTTGTAAGAAATTTTGTGTGCAATTTTTACAGAATGGCTTTTCGAATAGAAAAATGGAAAATTTTTGTTGAAAAAATTTGGAAAATTCCGGAAAAATTCAAAAAGTTCGAATTTATTTTTTTCGACGGAATTCTGCATTTTATAGTATGATTTAATAAATTTGGACGATGGAAGTGTGAAAAATTTCGGATAATTATTCAAAAATGACTTTTCGAATGGGAAAATAGAAAAATTTTTGGTTAAAAACTCGGAAAATTCCGGAAAAACTGGATTTTCGACGAAAATTTGCACTGTATCGCTTGATTTAATGAATTCTGTCGACGTAAAGGTGGAAAATTCGTTATAATGCTTGGAAAATTTGGGATTATTATCTGGTTGCCATGCAGGACAATTCAATGCACCCACTATAAATGAAGTCGCAGTGGTGATTGTTGGGAATAATGTGGAATCACGCGATATTGTTCTCAAGCGTCGGGATGGTAGAAAACTGAGGCATGACTCATCGGTCATATGATGCACTTCAATACCCGTTGTCGAAATTGGGAATACCAGCGACAAATCGTTCGATGCACGATGTATTCAATCGCGAATTGCACCGAGCTTGATCTCGATGAGATCGAGATGAGCTGATTGAAAGAGTCCGAACAAATGTTTGCCGTTGAATGCCGAGCAAACGAACGTGTACGATTCGCTAATGGAGGTTGTTGACGATGGAACGGGAGGCATTTACTTTCTCTATGCTCCCCCAGGCAAGACCTTCGTCATTTATTTGATTCTGGCAACATTTGGTCAAGATCGCAAATTCCGTTAGCTGTTGCATCCGCTGTTATTTCTGCCACATTTTTGAAACGCGGTCGACCTTCACTTTCCGCTTTGAAGCTGCTGATGAATCTTCTCACGGTTGACAAGCCAACGTGCAGCGAAATTGTTGCGAGAATGCAAAAACATCATTCGGGATTAATGCACGATGGCACATAAACAGGTTTTGGAGGCAGTTGACCGAACGATTCGAGATGATTTGGTTGTGGCTATGGTATTTCCGTCAAACGTTTCCCATCATCCCAAAATCTACTGCTGCTTATGAAATTAGCGCATGCCAGAAATCGTCATCTTTGTGTTACTGAATTTTCAAGACAGCTACTGGCTGGCACTACAGTGAACGAGCCATACTAGCAGCGAAGAATAAGGTTGTCGATAGCTTGAAAGTTATTATTCAAAGTCGAATCAGAATCAGACAGAATTTTTGAATTTTTTAGATGTGTAATAATTTACATAATTTACAGCTGACGGTGGGAACGATCATAAGCATGTTGCGGAATCTGAATCATCTTAATTTGTGCAACGGTACGCGTTTTTCGGTCAAGAAACTGATCATCAATGTGATTAAAGCGACGTTCGTCAAGAACAAATTCAAAGGAGAGGAAGTCCTTATCCCACAAATTCTTATTATTCTAACCGATCTTCCCATCCAAATTCAAGCGAATTCAACTCCCCATTCAAATAGCTTTTGCGATAACAATCAATAAATCGCAAGGCCAATCTTTGGAAATTTTCGGGATTAGTCTCGAATTTCCCTGCTTTTCACAAGGTCAGCTGTACGTTGCCTGTTCGCATGTTGGCACACCGTCTTCATTATTTTTTTTTACGCCGGAAAACAAATCGAAAAACATTGTTTATCAGATCGCTCTTCACTGATTTCGATTAAATTCAAATAAATCACATTAAAACTTTAAATAACTGTGTTATTCTATACCCATGGAGCTACTATAAATTCGTTACCTTAGGAGCGAGACGAAGTTTGCCGGGTTCGAAGTTGTATGGCAGAACAACGTTTGCTGGGTCAGCTAGTTTTTTTTTACAAAAATTCATTTTGTTACTTTCGGGAGAAATTTTGGTTTAATATGACGAAAATCTTAATTTAAACATACAACACTGCAGCTGTGATAATTGCGAGTCTATCGCATATACGATTTTCCTAATATCTAGTCTAGTTTATATTTTAGAATATTTTTTATTAGAAAACTAAATACACTTGACTTATTTTAATGACCTAAAGAAAATCCTACAGACACATTTGATGTGATTTATAGCAACAAACAAATTGGCAAATATGCTGAGAGAAAAAAAAACGCCATAAACAATATCTTTGTTTGAAAACCAAATGAGTTCAGAATTAGTTAGTGCACAATGATGTCATATATATACAAATTAATAACTAAGGCGGACACTAAATTAAGTTAAGTTAAAGCATTAAAATATTAGAAAGCTAGGCGTAATAAAAAAAATATTTTTGCAATGTCCACTGCACCTTATACTTACGGCTGAGGCGAAAGCAATTTTTAAAATTCATCATCAAAAAAAAAACCATAACACTTGTTACATGTGAAAGTGAAATTTTGTATTGAAAATACTACGAATTTAAATTAAATTTAGGCGATGACGAAAGTGCCACCTTAGAGCAAAACTTTCCAATTGTATGCGTGTGTGTGTGTGTACACATGCATGCAGCATGCACGTATTACAATTTGGCAATAATTTGAATGTAACAAAAATTAAATGATTTTCTTTTTGTATTGCTGTGTTTATTCCTTTTGTTGTTGTTGTTGTTTTAGTTTTAAACAACTGACAGTTTATGGATGAGCAGAAATTCAAAATGAATTCACAGAAGGTCATGATTAATTAAAAAGACGAAAGCGCTACAGTAGGCAGGCAGAAAGGCAGTAGGATAAAATTCAAGTAAAAAGACAAAAAATAATAAAGACTATGAAACCGGCCGTGTCATAGTGGTTAGAACACGCGACTAAATTTTTCTTTCATTGCCGGCCCCTCGATGTTGTCGACAGCAACTTCGCAGTATAAGTGTCGAGTCAATCGGCATGTCTAGTAAAAATTTTCTCAAACAGTGACGTTCGCATTCGTCGATAAAAAACGCGAGAAGCATCCCATACCTCATTCATGGGTTTTAAAGGGAAATTAAGTTTAAGTATGAAAAAATTACTCCACCAACCTTCTTGTTGAAACTTAGTTAGGTACTGTTGATAGTTAGTCGTTAACACTGTGCAGTTAACATTAAACTAATACATTACACAATTTTTTAGCTCATTAATTTGGGACTCAATTCTGAGAATTGCACGGGAAAGTAGCCCAAAAAAAAAGAAGTTTTGTCAAGTTACATGCCATTATAATTTAATATCGATTTGAAGTTAGTAAGTATCATATAGGGGAATTTGTCACGTTTTAGCCTCTTTTATTTGACATAACATAAATAGTATATTGTGGCGTATGATTATCCAAAGTTATATTCCACATAAATCGTACGCCACGGAGTACAACAGTTTTATTGTGACTGCTACAAAATAAACCCATTTCAAAATCGTCTGATGAATATAAAAGTGGAACTGTTGCTTATATAGCGAAATGTTATATGATCAGATTAAAGCAATTGTAATTCTAAATTATTTTAAATTTGTTTCAGCTAAATCGGACTAGTGGTTCTGGAGTTATGTCAAACAAGAGAGTCTTAACGTTACAAATTTCCCTATACGATACTTACTCACTTCAATACGATATTAAATTCTTATGGCATGTAACTTGACGAAACGAATGATGCAGAACTTTTTTATTTTGGGGCTACTTTCAGGTGCAGTCCTCAGATTTGAGTCCAAATCAATGAGCTGAAAAAGGTTGTACTATGTAATTTTTTCCATAAAAAGGTCAATTTGCATGGGAGGTACCAGAAGGAGTTTGTCAAATAGATAGGTTTTCTGATTTTGCCTGATATTACAAAATAAATTAACTGACTAAGTTTCATTATCCCCCAGGCGCCCGTTTAAAGAAGTACCAGAAGGGGTTAACTGATATAGTCCATATTCATTTTTGAGTCAAATTTTTATAAGCATACATCTTTTGCATAATTTGCTTGAATTCAGTGTACTTACAATAAAGATGTAAAACTTTGAGTTTGGGGTGATAGGGGGAATTCGGTCATTTGTATGGGAGGTACCAAAAGGGGTGTGTCAAATAGTTATGTTTATTGAGGTTTTGCCTCCTGTTACAAAATAAATTAACCGACCAATTTTCATTATCCTCCAAGTGTCCGTTTAAAAGTTATGTAAGAAATATTAATTTTCTTAAAATTGGTCAATTTGTATGGGAAGTACCAGAAGGGGTCAACCGAAATAGTCTATATTCATACCACATTCAAATTGTCATAAGCCTAAATTTGACTGAATTTTTTTTACTTATAAAAAAAGATATGTCTGTAAACTATTAAGTTCAATTCGATCATTTGAATGGGAAGTACCAGAAGGGATGTGGCAAAGGTTTCGGTGGTCTTAGGGTTTGTCGACTATTACAAGATATAATAAAATGGGAACTGACCAAATACAGATATCCTCCAGTTGTCCGTTTGGAAGCTATTAGAAAAACATAAATTTTTCTAAAAATAGGTAATTTTGTATGGGAGGTACCAAAAGGAATGTGGCTATTTTACCCATTTACAATCCCATTAGTTCGTTGTGGAAAAGTATTAATACTGGTAAATTGTCGTACCGATCCGTAAGGTTTACTCGAGTTATCCTGCTCACCAGCCATCCAGTCAGCCTTTCAGCCAGCCAGACAGATGGACATAGCTCAATCGTCTTAAAAAGTCCTGAAACGAACTGGGACTTAAGAAACATGGGGTCTAATACGTCTCCTTTAATGCGTGACACTTTTTTTCGTATAAAATGATATATGCCCTCATCCCTTACGGTGATGGTATAAAAAGACAAAATATATGAAAGGCTGCCTGTGGCGATTATATTGTTTTGACGACGTCTATCTAGATTACTGTTTATTTTCAGATACTCATTCCTAATTGGATCATAATAATGAATTATTAATTTGTTATACCATCACCCTTCGGGATGAGGGTATATATCATTTGCAGGGCAACCGGAAATATGCTACAGCATGTTTTTTTTACAACGAGATATTAAGAAATGGGTAATGTATTTACATGTTTCATGGTCGTACAAGTGTTTTGAGACCTATTTGTTAGAGCATATTTTAGCATATTTTACCCATAAAGTCATATTTCGGCAAAGTTATTGCAGCAGATCGCAGATTTCAAGTGAAGCAACATGTGGCTAAGTACTCAACAATTGCTCGACTATGGGACGACGCCATCAACAATCTAGACGTCAACTTCAATAAGAATAATGTTTTGCTTTTTGTGACGGACACCCAAACTAGATCTGACTTGATTTATATTGCTTCAAATTACGGTTTTATTGCAAAACATATTTAAAATTTTCTAACATCAGGTCTTACGCTTATTGAGCAAGTTCAGCTGAATGAAGACACTTTTAAATTGATAGATAACACCGTGCAACACTCTTTTTCGGGGGCGAACCAAACCAATATCAAACGATAGCATTTGACCTCAGTAACAAAGCCCTAAACTCCATTATGTCACAATTTTTTTTACAGTCGGAGGTCAAGTCTTAGAATCTTTGATAGGAATATTCCCCGGAGTCATCGAAGACAAATAGTCTCTGTGATTCAAGGGTTTCAAAATAATAACAAAATGCAATGTTAATAAATTGCTAAAACGTCTATTTTTGAGCAGACAGTGTTACACACTTTTTCGGGAGTGAACCAAACCAATATTGAACGAACAAAACCCTAAACTCAATTTTGCTCTACTACGTCACAATTTTTATTTACAGTGGTTTAAAGTTTAATTTTTTGGTCAAAAGTCAGATGAGAGAAAATGACATATCATGTGTAAAAATAGATTTGGGATAGGTTATGTCTTCGGAGCCCTACGTTAACATTTTCCGGGGAATATTTCCTCGGAACATTTTAACCCTGTATCTGCCACCCATATTAAATATTTTGAGAAATTTTACTTTAAAGCTGTTTTTTAAAATTTTTCCTAAGATATCCCATTCGGGTAAGAGCTAGAGGGTTCAAATATTCTGATTTAATATTCCCTTCAAAATTTTAATGTATGTTTCCGAAGACATAAACTTTTCTAAATGTATTTTTACACATGATTACTCAAAATCTTTGATCCGACTTTTTACCAAAAAAAAATTCAAACTTCAAATCACTATTAAAATAAATTGTGACGTAGGGAGCAAATCTCAATATTTTGTAGTTTATTGCAACAACAATCCGTGATACTTAAGAAACATGGTTTAAGTTTTTTTACTATAATGATAAATATATATATTTTTTAATTGATCCTTAAATAATAATATGTAAATATTTATTTCTATTTTATTTTACTTTCTCAACATTTGTGTATGTAAATTTACCAAAAATACTTACAAAGTCTGAATTTAAAATAATATTTTTTTTTAAATTTTAAGCTGTTTTTTTTACTTTAAATAAAACTATCTCTAATTCATATGAAAAAAATTGTGTGACTTTAATTTTTTAGAGCATATTTTTGTTGTTTTTAGGTCATATTTTGCCATTTTTCAGGTCATATTTTATGCGCATAAAACACGATATTTTCGGCATATTTCCGGTTGCCCTGATCATTTGATACGACCCAAAAGTGTAACACATAGAAGGAGTCACTTTGGACCCTAGGTTTCTTTAAACCAAATTCGATTCATGACTTTTTAAGTCGTTTGAGCCATGTCCGTCTGTCTGGCTGGTGCGCACGATAACTTTCGAAAGACGCAACCAAATCTTTTGAAATTTTACAGGAGTTAATATTTCCCCAAAACTAATAACAGTATTGCAAATGGGCTACATGGCCCCGCCACTTCTGTTACCTTCCATACAAATACATTAATCCGCCCACTTTAGAAATCGAGTAATAATATCAATACACCAACGGGGTCGTACCCAAATTCTGTACTTAGTAAAGCTATAATAGGATAAAGTTTTGGAAAAAAGCTGTAAGTCTAGCTACCCCCCTTCTGGTATCTCCCATACAAATGTACCTTTTCGCCTACTTTAGAAATGAAGCAATAATATCAAAAAATCCAACCCGATCGTACCCAAATTCTTTATTTAGTAAAGCTATGACAGCATAAAGTTTTGGAGAAAAATTCTGGAAGTCCAAACACGCCCCTGCTGGCACCTACCATACAAATATACCACTCCGCCCACTTTAGAAATCGAGTAATAATATCAGTATAATAGATTTTATTTTGTTTTACTGAGGGTGATGGTATATGTAAGTCGGGTTGTCCGACTGAAACTTTCTTATTGGTTTTAATTATCAATATCAATGTTGCCGGAATGTCATATTAAGCGACTAGGCCCATATTGAGTTTATCTGTGGCCAAGGTAGTGCGGTTTGACTGCGTTGGACTCTTTCTTGTGGGCGATTACTGAAGTCACATGCCTATTTCCATAAGTCGTAATTGAACAGTGTCTTTAAAATTACAGTAACACAGGTCACCGCTCATTTTCAGCCGGATCTATTCTCTCGTTGTAAATTGGACCACTCGTATCAATACAACTGGTAAATGCCACGGCGTACTTTTGAATGATGTTATAATCCACATATAATGGCATAAGCAAGCCTTTCGAATAAGAAAATAATTAAGTTAATATATAATACAAAGCTTGTTTTATTTCACTGCAACATTGACCCGCCCTCTTTGAAAATATCTATATATTATAAAAGGTCCGAGAATTCCCATAAAGAAATATTTATTTATAATAAAAAATTCTAAGAAACCAACAGAAATATAGATCAGGTCATTGAAACAGCCTTGGTTGGCACAGCTGCTTTGACATATGCATATAAATCTTTTGACGCGTTTAAAAAAAATATGGTTTTCTCAAGCATTATTCCATCTAACGAAAATGATTGTTCTTAAAATCAATTTTGTCATTAATTTATTAATGAAATGTATAGGACAAACATATTTGTCATTTGAACAGCAGCATAATAAATTCCGAAATTTTGAGAATATAGACAGAAATATAAAGAAATAATATAAAATAATAAAGTTGCTTAAGAAACTGGTGTTTTTTCAGATATTGGGCAAAACATTTAAGCAATCTATATTTTTTAGACAATCTATATATATAAAAATGAAATGGTCCACGTATGTCATAACATCACTTGAGAACGGCTGGAGCGATTTGGCTGATTTTTTTTTATTCGATTCGAAATTTTCCGTAGATTGTTTGTGTTGAAAAAATCAAATCCAGGTGGCGCTAGGGTGGATTTATATCGAAAATTTGAATGCATGTACCAATTCAACTCAAATTTAGAATGGATATTCGTTTGATCATGAGAAAACACTTTATGTACAAATGACCCGGTAGGTGGCGCTGGGGTCGGTTTTTTTTTTTTTTTTTTTTTTTTTTTTTCATTTATTTTAATTCATTAGTTATATTTACAATTATTATTATTAAGTGCCCCAGCGCCTTATAGGCATTGTAGAGGCTAAATTACAATTAAAATTTTAACGAATGGGCCAATTTAACTGAAATTCAGAATCTATGTTTGTTTGATCATCAGAAAACATTTTATGTACAAATGGGCCCGGTAGGTGGCGCTGGGGTCGGTTTACAATCAAAAATTTAACGAATTGGCCAATTGAACTGAAATTCAGAATCTATGTTTGTTTGATCATCAGAAAAAATTTAATTTACAAATGGACCCGGTAGATGGCGCTAGGGTGAATTTATATCGAAAATTTGAATGCATGTACCAATTTAACTGAAATTTAGTATTTATGTTTGTGGAACCTTGAGAACATTTTTTTTGTATAAATTGACCCGGTAGGTGTCGCTAGGGTGGAATTATAATGAAAATTTTAACGAATTAAACAATTTGACTGAAATTTAGAATGTATATTTGTTTTATTATGAGAATTTTTTTTGTACATATGGACCCGCAGTTGATTTAGCTGGGGTTGAATTATTTCGAAAATTTATATCGATTGTCCGATTTTACTCAAACTTAAAATATATGATTTTTTTGGCATGAGAAAATTTTGATTGTATGTCTAGAACCAGTTGCTGGTGTTAAGCTTTTGATAGACTTAATTTTTGGAATGCCATGTAATGACTTTTGTTTAAAATCATAGTTATTCAGAAGTCTATATATATAAAAGAGATGTACATTTTGATGTCACCAGTAATTGTGAAAATGGTTGACCCCATTTGTCCCAAAATTTCAGTGAAAGTTGGTGATTGGCTGTAGGTGGTCACCCAGACCGCACTTCCAACAGAATTAGATTAATGTGAAAACCACACACACACATACACTTACGTTCGTATATCGCGCAATGAAAATTATTAAGCATATTTAGAAATGATTTAAAAAGATTTGTTTGGGCATTGCATGAGCATAGCAAACAATTGTTTTAATTTTTCATTTTCAATTTGGCGTTTTTAATGGCAGACATCATGTTTGAGATACCAGAAAAAAATCGAAAAAAATCTCTAAGAATTTCAAATAGCCAATAAATCTACAATATTGAGTCATCCATTAGCTGAGTGTTTATGCATGGGATGCATTGAAGAAGAGTAGAGGTTATTAAAACGACGAAAGTAAGAGGGAAACTATGTGATGCTAAAGATGGGAAATCAAAAACAAGTAATTTGTGGGGCGGGAATATGTTGAAGACGTTATAATGTTTGCCAAGTTCCTTGAAGAGGCAAAAAGTGCACATTTTGGGGAATTTTTACTACTATATAATTAAGTTGTGCTAGCGGGATTTAATAAATAACTATAATAAATAAAGAGATATTTTAAAGAAAATTTAAACATAAGTTTTTTAACGCATATATATTACTTATTCCCTCAAATTCAGTTTTCAACTATATAGGTCAACTATATATCATAGCTCCCATAAAACTGATGTTATAAGCGGATCTCATGGCATTATCCATTGTGTTGCTTCTATTTTCTCTACGGGAATGGTTTTGAAGTAAATCCGGGAATTTTTTATTCCTCTCTTCAAGGGCTTCTTTTGACATCATGCTAATTGGTATGATGTATAGTATAGTATATAAGTGATTCGGAAACTCTTGTAACGGGGGCTACCAAATCTGGTTGGCTAAAAAGACGTCTGGTTATTTTGTATGAAAGGTACTAGAAGGGGTCAGCCGATATAGTCCATATTCATTTCTAAGTCAAATTTAATAATCTTATATCTTGCACAAAGTACGACCGAATTCAATGTACCTACCAAAAATATGTATTTAAATCTATGAGGGTGATTTCGGCCATTTGAATGTGAGGTAACAGAAGGGGTGGGGCTAATGCTTTGGTTTTCTCAGTATTTGTTTCCTATTTCAATATCCTCCAATTGCCCATTTGGAAGTTATTTAACAAATGTTATTTTTTCAAAAATTTATCATTTTGTATGGGGGTACCAATGGTGCTGGGACTATTATACATATATCTCCAACAGTTAGTCGTAGTTGGTAATCATTTTGGATATTTTACACTACAAGGACACACACTTTAAATAAATGCTTAATAAACCCCAAAAGAAGAAGTTCTGCATTATTCGTTTTG
This sequence comes from Muscina levida, assembly GCA_964034835.1. Lineage (NCBI taxonomy): Eukaryota > Metazoa > Arthropoda > Insecta > Diptera > Muscidae > Muscina > Muscina levida. The sequence continues at coordinate 25,099,491 of OZ035880.1, forward strand.
CCAAGCTACAGATTTATCGATTTACGTTTTAGGATCTTTTGTTATACTGTTATATGGTGACGTATGAGTATAACAAAAGAGCCTAAAATGTGACAAATTCGCCTATACGATACGTACTAACTTTAAATCGATATTAAATAATTATGACATGTAACTTGACAAAACGAATGATGCTGAACTTCTTCTTTTTGAGGCTACTTTCACGTACAGTTCCAAAGTCAAGTGTTGTACTGTGTTATGTGTCATTATGTGAAAGTAGTAAGACTTGACACTTTGTTCCGTTTTAGATTTTTTTCATTATCTTCTTATATATAAAAATGAATTGATGTGCAGTTGTCTCGCTAAAACTCAAAAACGGCTGGACGGATTTTAAAATTTTTTTTTTGTTTTGTTCGCTATAGCTTCCGGATGGTTTAAAAGGTTTTTTATTTTCAAAAAGGGGGCGGCGCCACGCCCCTTTTTTCAAATATCGCTCAGACGGCTTTTCTAATAGACCGATTGATACAAAAATTTTACCATGAGGTACTTTTGACCTGTAGATCGTTCCTGACTGCATTTGGTTGTAATTGGATAAAGGGGCGTGGCACCGCCCATACAACTTGAAAATTAAAAAGGCTATATTTCATGAACTATCAGAGGTATGAAGATGAGATTTGGTATATATGTTGTAGGAGCAGTATTAATTACAGCCAGGATGGAAGTGGGCGGTACCACGCCCTCTTTTCAAAAATCGCTCTAACGGCTTTTCTAATAGATCGATTGATACAAAAATTTTACCATGAGGTACTGTTGACCTGTAGATCCTGTAGCCAGGATGGAAGTGGGCGGTACCACGCCCTCTTTTCAAAAATCGCTCTAACGGCTTTTCTAATAGATCGATTGATACAAAAATTTTACCATGAGGTACTGTTGACCTGTAGATAGTTCCTGACTACATTTGGTTGTAATTGGCTAAAGGGGCGTGGCACCGCTCATACAACTTGAAAATTAAAAAGGCAATATTTCATGAACTATCAGAGGTATGAAGATGCGATTTGGTATACATGTTGTTGGAACAGTATTAATTACAGCTAGGGGGAAGTGGGCGGTACCACGCCCTCTTTTCAAAAATCGCTCTAACGGCTTTTCTAATAGATCGATTGATACGAAAATTTTACCAAGTGGTACTGTTGACCTGTTGATAGTCCCAGGCTATATTTGGTTGTGCTTAAATAAAGGGGCGTGGCACCGCCCATACTACATTTGAAAATCAGTAGGGCTATATCTTATGAACTTTGAACTTTTGATTTGGTATATATATTGTTGGAGCAATATTAATTACATCCAGGGAGGAAGTGGGGGTGCCACGCCCCCATTTCAAAAATCGCTCTGACGGCTTTTCCAAAGACAGATTGATACGAACATTTTAGAAAGTGGTACTGTTGATAGTCAGTGGCTATATTTGGTTGTCATTGGATAAAGGGGCGTTGCACTGCCCATTCAACTTGAAAATTAAAAGGGCTTGCAGTATGATTTACAGTAAGGGTGGAAATGGGCTGTGCCACACCATTTTTAAAACAAACGGTTGAAACAGTCAAAATTCCACAGTATATTGCTGTTCGCCTAGAGATATGAACAGTAAGGTGGGCCAATTTTTTTATTCGCAAAAATCGTAACCAAAATCGGAATCTACGATGAATTTTAAGAAAATTTCACCAATAAACTTTGTGTTTAAAATCAATTCCTAGCTCGCGTTGGGAAGCATGAAGATTTCAGATAGATTTCTTTGTTTTTAAATGAGCACAAACCGAAAACTTAATATATATTACAGAAGCAAATCTATGTATTGGTTATAAAGTTATGGCCTCTGAGAGTTGGCATACAATAATTAAGTTTTTAAAAATCATTTTTCAGAATATTTGCTCATTGCTAAAAAAAAATATCTCTACCTGAAATCTTCATGCTTCTCAGCGCGAACTAGGAATTGATTTTAGACATATAGTTTTTTAGTGAAATTTTTTAAGAATTCATCGTACATTCCAATACTGATATACGGTTAAAAGGTTTTTTTTGACGCGAACTAATTAATTCGCCCCTAATGATCAGTCTATTTCGAACAAAATACGTTAAAAGTGCCGAGGCGCTGCCCACGCGCTTCAATAGTTAACTTTTTAACTGTATCAAATAATGGTCCGTACACCAGGCAGTTAAGGATGCGAAGACTAAAATAGTTATTTTTTTAATTTACTTTACAGATATGTATTTTTAAATTACTTTATAGGAGAGCGAATCGGTAATAAATCATATAGATAGAAAAATTAAGCAATATTCATTGTAGTTATACAACAATGGTTTAATTTTTGTAGTATATCAGAGGTAACATTAGCAAACAATTTAAAATAACCTATGCATGGGGTATTTTTCTTGACATATAGAACTTCTGATAGGTATAAGGTATAAGGTAAATCTAGCTGTCCTACTAATGAAGTGTAATAGACTTTCTATTAGTATACTTTGCAAAATCACCATGTAAAAACTAAACAAGAACAACGTTTACAAATCTTGCAAATTTATTTTAAAATGCACGTTCTGTTCGCCAAACTTATGGAGCCTTTTATGAAGTTGAGGGTACATATAATGATCCGTCTGAGCAGCTATTAAAGCCATCGACGCTGTAGACGTTAGTATGACAGGGGACTCGAATTTATCGGTCCGACGTCATTCTCAGGAACTCGGTCTCTGCAAATGCTGAGAAATGATCTTGGTCTACTTTCATATAAAATCCAACTGGTAGACGAACTAGAGCCAGTGAACGATCAATTGATTTTTTTATTTATCATGTCATTGCACATTATTTGAAAGAGAAATGGTCCAACACGATGGTGTAACATGCCATCATTTTGTTAAGCCAAACGTTGGTGTCCGAATTATATCAAAAAATGGTAATACGAGTTCAATACAAAAATAGTATTCCGGATTATTCTTGATCCGTGTAAGAAGAAGACATGACAAAAGAAGTTTTTATGGCTAAAGGCATGAAGCTTCAAACGGAATTTTCATTTGCGGTCAATAGGAGAAGGCATAACAAACATGTTTTTTATGACCAAAGAGATAGTTAGTATACAGATGGTTCACGCTACTACGTATTAAAATAAATAATTTTGATCTTTAGAGGAATGTCTGTTTCCGATTTATGAAAGATGTGGTTTTTCGCCCTAAATACAGAAACAACTTAATCTACAGCCGGCACTATAGATATGACTTTGCTGATGAACTTTTTATTAGCATTTACAACAATTAAACTTCATTGGTTAACTTTAATGTTAAGAAGTTACATAAGTAAATAAACTCAACATATTTTTGTAGAGCTTAAGTACCTTTTTCAAAGCACTTTGTAGACCTAAATGTAAAATATATTACAAGTTAATATGCAATAGCGAAGCATTGCCGGGCCCACTAGTTTTTTAAATATAAAAAATTTAATTTTATAGGCAAATTTTCTATTGTTTTTTTCTCATAAATTTATTTTCTACTGCAATACTCTTGACTATGAAGAGCAAAGAAATATGAACAGATTATTATTTTTAAATTTCGGATTTTTGTTTCAGTAAAATTGAACTAGTCGTTCTTGAGTTATGCCCCCTAAAACATGGATACAGAAGTTTTGAAACGTAAAGCCCCCAGCGGCATCGGTAAATCAACTCTAATCGTGCTCAAACTTTGGCCATCCTAAAATCTGCATTGATGTATCATTTTTGTGGGTTGGCACCGACAAAAATCCAACATCAATTTCTACGATCACCTTAATAGTCGCATTTGAAAACATTTTGGGTATTAAACTCCATTTGTGGTCACATTCTGTCCCACTGTGCTTAATTTTAAATACTCGTTACATTTGAACATGTTACAGATAATGCTATTTTATCATCATTCATTTTATTATCCTTTTTATATCTCGTAATACTTTGTTACATTTCATTTCACATAACATCCGTTACGCCATATCCTTAATTGCATTTTTAAATTTTGCAGTAAAACAAAAACTAAAATGAACTTATGCCACTACAACGAAACTATGTTACTATTAATGTCTAACTACAAAATAAATCAATCGAAAGTACTATTAAACTCCTCTGGGTCATTAAATGTATTTAATGCATAATTAATGTACAGGATCAGAATATTAAACCCTAACAACAGCAGCAGCAGCAGCAATGGCGTTAGCTGGAAAAGGAAATACGCTAAGGATTATGCAAAGAACTTACTTTAACTACCCCCCCATAACGTTGAGCTAAATTACACCAAATGATGTAAAAACAAACACGTACACACAACAAACTTAAGAGTCGACGAAAGACATACATAGTAATAACTGTATGAGTATCACATAGCAGCTACTAGAGTCGTCGAATGATAAACTCTATATACTAACACATATGATACTAGATACACCTAGGTACAAGCAGATAAATGAGCACCACATAATTATGTATGCTATAAGCAGCTTTGCGGTTACGGCTACATGTATGTGTGTGAGAGTAGGTGTAAAGTTTTACATGTCACAGCTGAGTAAAAACAATTAATTTTCAAGTTCATTTATGTTTAAAGAGATATGCGGTAAGTATGTAAGATACTGTGGCATTCTATTGGAGGTCTTGGTTATATACTATAGTGGTGATATAGATAAGTTAGATATATCTCAGAGTAGGTTAGAGAGTGTCTATAGAACAACATTAATGATGTAAAGTCTGGCAACACTAGATTACCGCTCTCTGTCTCTGTTTAATGATGGTATTGCCTCATTGTTTAACTAATACTGTCATAATATTTGTATAAGGTAAACCACATGCAGACAACAAAGCCGCTCTTAAGTACAATTGGTCCTTAAACAGTCAATTTGGGCTTATGAACGTACTTAAAAAATCTTAACGTTTAAAAAGTAAATTTGTTGTCTTCCATTGAAGAAAATCTTTGATATTATTAGCAAACAAATTTAGTTAAAAAAATAAGAAAATTATTTCTTTCACAGCGACCATTTAAAACATTTAGCACATATTGATAAGATTATTATTGTATTCGAAGGTGTTTTTCTGTCAATAACAAAACAACAATATAGAAAACAAAAAGCTTTCAAGTTATTTTCAGATTTACATAACAACTAAAGCAGATGAACAAAAAGATCGAACAAACACACACATACACACAAAATAAAATTTTGAAGGAAAGACAAAATTTCATACATGAAAAGCTTATGAGTACCGTTTGAACTACATAAACACACACACACACATGTACTCACAGTCATTCAAGCATACTCACCCATACCATCGCGAAATACGAGTGCAAATACTAGCTGAACTTATATTACGTATACGTACACCACCACCACCACCAGCACCACTGTATGCGTATGTATACTTTTGTGCTTGTGTGTAGTTATAAGATATGTGTGAAAGAACATTCTTTAATTTTAATCATCACATATTTACCTACACACAGCAACAGCGACAGTCATAGAATGTCATGGTGTGGGTATACAAAACACATATAGTATGTAAGGAAGTATTGCAAGCTATGTGTGTGTGTGAATTTCAGTTTTTTTCTACATTTCGCTTCGCTTGGTTTTTTTTTTCATTTAAAAATGTCTAAGAAATTATGTTTATCTTTTCTATGGTTGAATTGTGACGAAGGTGAGTTGGTTGGTTTTTTTTTTCATTTTCATTCTTTTGTATTATTTCGTTTCAAACGTTCAACAGCACACATGTATTCACACATACACAGCTGTTTTTTTTACACATACATGCAATTATGTTGTGTGTGTGTGTGTGTGTATTATATATATGTTTTCGTATTTGTTGGAAAATATTCAAAATATTTTTTCATATAACACGACAAAAAAAAAAGTAAAAGATTGTTGTGGAAAACTCACTGTTGTTGCTTGGCACTGTTGGCGCACACATATATGTATGTTAGGAGGGAATTTTTCTTTACCTTTCTATTTTTTCCTTATTATTCTATATTTGCATAGAAACCTACAAAGTTCGTATTGTTATAGCAGTGGTAAAGCAAAAGATCAGAAAAATAAATTCTATTAAAATTTTCTACGATAATATAATTTGTTACTCTAGAATGGTTTAAATGTGTAAATTGGATATCCTTTGGCTTGACAGGAAGATGTGACACTATTTGTTGCAGTCGTTGACAATGTAACAAAGACAAATTAGATACAATGTATGGGAAACCAATGAGTTGAGAGAATATTTTAGTTGTTTGTAACGAGTTTTTTTAAGAGCACTCTTAAAAGTACGAAGTTATAATGTTGAAAAACTTGTAAAATATAAAACTAGTTTATGAGTACAAAATAGAAAAAAATTCTTCAGTGTATTGAGATACAACTAAAATGAGAATTTTCATTGTGAAAGAGTGAGAGAGACAATAATTTTGGTCGCTACTGCTTCAAATCCCAGCTCGGTCAATAGTTTTTAAATTTTTCTTCTAATTGCAAAAAAAATAGTTTATAATAGTTACGACTTAGTCAGCTTATTGATGAAGATTAGGTAACGACCAGAATTACTGTCTCCCTCTCTCCTTCACAAACACGAAACAAGTCTTGAACATTGGAGTGGACCTTTTTTGGCCCTTTCGATGATTTCATCGAGCACATTCTTAATTCATTAATCCAATGGTATTTTACCCCTATAGGGGCGATTTCGGGACAGTTGGAGCGGTGGGAGCAAATTTTCTAGAAAACAAAATAATTCTGTATGGTAGCTCCTTCAGGGCGTGTTGGGGAGTATGTATGTTTGGAAAACATTTTAAGAGAGGAAAAGACTGGGGTCGTTCGTACATTTGTACCCTCTTGGAGCGATTATTGCCCCGGGGCTTTTCGTAAATTTTTTTCCCCCATACGAAAACTTTGTCGTTAAAATACTGGGACTCGATTGGGATTTTAGGCCCATGGTTTATTGGGCAAATTTTCTTAGAATTCATCAAAGATTACGATTTTGATAAAGGCTTGTCAAGAAAAAAATATTTATACCTCCAGTGTTGAGTACTACTTAGAGTATTCAATCGATTAATCCTTGTTCGATTAATGATGATCAGAGGTATGCATATAAGATTTGATATACACATTGTCAAGTTGTATTGGCGGTGCCACGCCCCTTTATACAATCACAACCAAGAATAGCCTGGGACTAAAAACAGGTCAAAAGTACCTCTTTGTAACATATTCTTATCACTCTGTCTATTAGAAAAGCCGTCAGAGCGATTTTGGAAAAGGCGTCGTATTACACCCCGCTTCCATCCGGCTGTATTTCATACTGTACCAACAATGAATAAAATAAATTTCACATCTGATATTTCATGAGATATATGCATTTTAAGTTTTAGGTTGTATAGGCGGTACCACGTTCACAACCATGTATAGTTAGGGACTGCCAATAGTCATCAGTGCATATTTTCGTATCAATCGGTCTATTAGAAAAGCCGTCAGAGCGATATTTTAAAGGGGGCGTGGCACAGCCCTCTTTCTCCCTGGCTATAATTTCAACTTTACTACCTCTGATAGTTCATGAAATACAGATGTTTAAAGTTTCAAGATGTAAGCCACGCCCATACATCCGATTCCGCCTATTTTATGTTGGATCACGGATTTTATTACCAAATGCATAAACACAAATTTTCAAGGCGATTGGTGGAATAGTCCTCCAAATATTGCGTTTTAAAACAATGGGTTGAATGGGCGGGCTCACGCTCACTTCATATATCAAAAATTCAGGTAGCTTATTTTTACCACCGCCAACTTTTTTTTTAACTTTTTTGTTTGTGAAGAAAATGTGACGTTTATTTCGCAAATATGTTATGGTTTCTACAGGGCTTCAAATCTGCATCAGGAAATTTTATGATTATGGAGGTCTTTAAAGATACGATGTTGAGAACCACTAGAATTTGACCTCATAGTTTTAAGTAACTATTTTACTAACAAAGCCCTTGGCTATACATTTTCAACGATATATAAAACTTAAAAATCGGACAGCGAATAACAAAGTTATGGACAAAACCAGGGATTAAAAAGACTCCAAAACACTCTGCTCAACACATTTTAAACGTCGATAATGTGCGCAGGTGAACTCAAAACACAAGAGTTAGATGATCGAAGATGCTCCGCACACAGAGTCAACCCACAACAAAACTCTTTTTTACAATTTTTTCCTGAGCACTCTAAGATGATGTGCACACATAAACGAGTGACACTAAAAGATTGGTAGAGAAGAAGAAGAAATATAGCTGTATATGTGTAACTATGTATATGTATAAATATATGTATGTATGTTTTCTTCCATATGAATGTTACTCCGTGTTTGGGTATTTTCGTTTCTCAGAGAACATATGAGTTGTGTCGTCTTTATCGCACACACGATGGCAGTGAGAAAAAAGAGCAACATCGTTTTCCGACATTTAGCAAGATGAGTTTGCATGTTAACATGCACAACGGTGCAGAGTTTGTGTCACATTTGCCTCTCAATACTCTCATGAAAAGAGTTTTGCATACATTTTGTGCACATTTTTGAGTTTTTTCAAACGCTGGACAAAACGTTTGTAAAGTAAGTACAGGTGCTCACCTAGTAAGTGGTGATTTGACTAACTAGTGCCCAGTACTAACGGGTATATTTATGGTATTTAAATGTTCTACTGTTATATCACCGGCCGTGGCATAGTGGTTAGAACACGCGACTACCATGCGGGAGATCGCAGGTTCAAAACTGGCTCCAGTCATCTTAAAAGAAAAAAAATAAAGAAAATTTTCTTTCATTGTTGGCTCCCCTCGAATGTTGTTGACAGCAACTTCGCAGTATTAAGCGTCGATTCAATCGTCGTGTCTAGAAAGATCTTCTCAAACAGTGACGTTCGCATTCGTCGATAAACAAGTAGGTGCCGTTAGTTGTGAATCTAAAAATAGAAAGCGTGTTAATTCACAACAACGCGAGAAGCTAACCCATACCTCATTCATGGGGTGCAAAGGGAAATTAAGTTTTAAGTTTATTAAGTTATATCACAAAGTACTTAATAAACCTAGGGTCTAACTCGTCTCTTGTAAAGCGTAACACTTTTTCTTGTATCGAATGATATGCATATTGTTGGTATACTGCGTACACTGGCCAACTCCACAGTTGAGCATTTTGAGATATGTAATTTGAATTTAACTTCAAAATGATTTAATAAGAATGTGAATTTTTCCTAGATGTTGTTTTGAAACAAAAACAAAACATTTTTCAGCTCATTGATATGAGACTGAATTCTGAGGACTGCACGTGAAAGTAGTCCCAAACAAAGAAGTTCTGCACAATTTGTTTCGTCAAGTTACATGCCATAATAATTTAATATCGATTTAAAGTTAGTAAGTATCGTATAGGGGAATTTGTCACGTTTTAGGCTATTTTGTTAGACATAACTTGAGATCCACTAGTCCGAGTTAGCTGAAACAAATTTAAAAATATTAAGAATTACAATTCCTTTAATCTGTTCATATAGTGTTTCCTTACATTATAAACAGTTTCACTTTTCTATTCATCAAATTATGTACTTTGAACTGGGTTTATTTTGCAGCAGTTATAATAAAACTGTTGTACTCCGTGGCGTATGATTTACGTGATATATTAAATATGATAATCATAGGCCACCATATAAATATATAACAAAAGAGCTTAAAAAATTACAAATTCCCTTATACTTACTAACTTCAAATCGATATTAAATTACTATGGCATGAAACTTGACAAAACGAAGGATGCAGAACTTCTTCATTTTGGGGCTACTTTCACGTGCAGTTCTCAGAATTGAGTCCCAAAATCATGTGTTGTACTGTGTTAATCTAATTAAGAGAAAAAAAATTAAAAATTTAAAATTACCAACCTGTAGCTTTGGTTGGTAATTTTTGGTTTTTAAATTTTTTTGGTCAGTTTACGCAGTATATCAACAACATATTGACAAACCTATGGGAAAGGGTATACAAATATTCTCCCAATTTCTGGATTGACAATTTTTACTATGTTCAATCATACTACTAGCAATATCCACATACTAAAAACTAAACACTCAAATTATAAAGCAACTAAGTTTGTTGTGTGATTTTGCTATGTCTGCAGCATGACGAGTTTACGATACATTTCCTACTATTTAATTCTCTTCCAACATCCATTCCACTTCTAGTTTATTATCCTTTAACAACTCAACTATTTACAAAGCATTTTTTCATTTCACTTCAGATTAAACACATTTTAGCAAAACTCAACACTCAGACATTGAATCTATTTGCGGGCAAATACGCGCATCTGTATAAAATTTGTTATTGACACTTCGTGCCAGGTTCAATTTATTGCCATTTAGCATAAATTAAAGAAAATATTTGGAAAAAATTCAAAATACAATGTTCGGTTGAAAACTGCCAAAATCTATTAGTAATAATAAATACGAAAAAATAAAATTTAGCTGCACGTAGTTAATGTGGTGGTGGGCAGATTGTTTATAAACAAATTTATTTTATGTAGGTAGAAGATGAAAATGTTCATCATACACGTACATACAGTATATATAATATTATGACCACATAGAATGCTATACACTATATAGGTATATATCCGCATAGATATGTAATGTGAATGTATACCTATCATCAAGACCCTGGCTGTTTACATACGCGGGCGGCTCATGCAATGTAGATGGATAATTTTATCGCCTCTAAATACCACATAAACTAAATAATTTGTGAATTCATGGGCATAAACAATATGTTTAAAGGTCCTGCACCCCGGCCCTCCTTGACCATATACAGTGTTTGTACCCATCGACGTCACATTCTAATCACACGCAGTTAAATATACATAATGTAATTTGAGAGCTAATTGAACTTTTGTCTTTTCATTCATGTATAAATATGTACCCGTCCTCTATTATGGAAATGAGCGCTATTGTGTATAGTTGAGAGCGTCATTGTAATTTGCCAAAAATTATTTCGTTTATAACCAGAAGGTAGACAACATAATTAATGTGAAATGTTTATACAATTTTGTGGGGTAAAAAAAGGAGAAAACATTAATAGACATTAAAAAACAGCTGGAATAATTTAGTTTTGAATTTTATTCAATAGAAATATGTAGTTGTAGTTTCTGCTCTGAGGCGAGACAAGTGAGGATTTTTCGTATGACGTATGTATGTACGTCATGCTGTGTATATGTGTATGGTATGTTGTGTATGTTTGAAGTATAGGGAGAAGGTCATTCAAATACTATTGGTTTAATGAACTGGCGGTATTTGTTTTATTTTTTGTAGGGTTGAAGGGCGTCACATGTTTTTCTATATATGTGTGTAGGGCCTATGTGGATGATGTTTACAGAATTTTTATATTTCAACATTGGAATATTTCATCCAACATTTTTGGCACACACACAAATTGTAATACACGCGCAGCATTCGATTTGTAATGAAATGTGCAATAGAATTTCGTTTCTTAGAAGACAACAAGTAATATTTTGATACTTAGACATAATTTAAAAGGGTTTCAATAGAAAACGACATATAACATTTATTGATCTTACGTCAACTGAAGTGTCTTTTTCATAGCAAAAGTGTGATTCGTTTAGAGTTTTTATACACTTCACCGTTGCCGCGAACGGAGTGAAGGATATATTAATTTTATTTTTCCATTTTGTAGGTGATGGGTATGACAACATGTATATGGCCAACAGTTTGCTATGAATTTAGCAACAGTTTAAAATTTGCATATAACGAACACTCTTATCTCCATCTTTATACGTTAGGACTTACATTAACATTTTCTAATAAGACAAAACTTCTGTTTGCTTTTTCATAAGGTTTCTGCTTTGTTTGTATGTTTTATGATAAAAGTTTTATGAGTAAACTAGCTTTCCCGGCTTGCGTTGCTTCACCCGTACTTACAATGAATCTTCTTATGAATTTAAGCAATACAGGTAATATGCAAACGCTTCATAAGACGAACGAACACCCCATTTATGTGATTGTAGCTTTATCCTATGGGTTTGAGTGATTGTACCGCTTTAGTCCCTGTTTATCCTCGAAAGTACTAATTTCACTGTACACTTACGTACTACTGAAATGGCCTGGTACACCCTCTTATTCTATAATAAGCACGTCCATGGTGTTTTATCCATTTTCGGCTTTTTTACAACTTCGAATTTTAAAAACCAAATCAAGCGGCTCTCTTATTACACAGTGCAACATTTCTAAGGTCATCGTCTGGTGCCACCTTCGTACCCAGCTATTTTTGAAGTATATCCCGAAACTAAAAAAAAACCCCTCCTAAGCATTTAGCCCCATTACATCGATCCATTTTTTTTAGGGGTACTCCAATATTTTCACCCCAACACGATTTTTTTTTATCAGTTTTACGGAGTCCATTAACCTTCAAAAATTTTTCTTTTTGTCTTCGCAAAGTTGTAGATCTAAACCAGAGCAAAAAAAGTGTCAAATAGACCGACCCAAAATAATTGCATCCAGTGCATGAAAATTGCAAAAATATGGGAAAAAAGGATATTTTTTCATGATGTTTTCCACATAAAATTTATTTCGTTTTACTCCGTGGCGTATGATTCCGAACAGTTTATCAAATATGGACTCCGTAAAAATGGTAAAAAAATCGTATTGGGGTGAAAATGTTGGAGTATCCATATAAAAATGTTTCGATGTAATGGGGCCAAATCCTTTGGGGATTTTTTTAAGTTTCGGTATATACTTCAAAAATAGCTGGGTACGAAGGTGGCACCAATTTATGTGTTGCACTGATATTTATTTTCGTAACTCTGGGCATTTGGCCTGGGCGATAGTTTTATTCTTTTTTCGATATTTTTACAACTAACGAACGAATTTCGAGAATTTACTTCACATCACACTACGTTTAGCGGTTTAGCACCAGTTTTAAACCTTTTCGGACTATTTTACCAATAAAAGGTAAGAATTTCGAAAACCTTCCTTGCTTCGTTCTAATTCATAGGGAGCAAGCTCATATAAATAATTATTATATCATTAGCCGTTTGGTCTGGGCGATAGTAACATTTTTATTCCATTTTCGTTTTTTGTTTACCTACAAATTTTGGATTTCAAAAAAAACTTCAATCCAACTTGATAGTGAGCATATCCATAACAATTTTCGCGATTATAGCATAAGCCGATTCGTTTGGGTGATGGTAGAAATCGTATCCCATATTGGTAATTTTTTCCCCTAAAAGTATAAATATCCAAAAATTCGTTCTTAGGTGACCGACATAACAATTTTTCGAAAAGGGGCGTGGCGCCGCCCATTTTCCAGCGAAACATAATCGCCCATGTACCATTTACATATGTAGGAAATCTCGTCTTCTTACCTTACAGGACTCGTAAAATGTGACCGATTAAAATTTGGTTTGTGTGGGCGGTGCCACGCCCTTTTGTCTAATTATGTTTTCATATAGCCTTTGATAAAGGCCCTACGGATAGTGCTACATAGTCAATCGGTCTATTTATTTTGGCCAAAAGGGGCGTGGTACCGACCATTTCCACCGAGACGTAATCCTCTTTATATCAGTATTATATGTAGAAAAAATCATCTTCATACCTCTAATGGCCTTTGAGATATGACCGATTGAAATTTCAGTTTGTGTGGGAGGTGCCACGCCCCTTTCTCTAATAATGTTTTCATGTAGTCTATGATAGAGACCCTTTGGACAGTATCATACAAAGAAAATATAATTGCAATCGGTCAATTTATTTAGCCAATATAACTATTTTTTTAAAATGGGTGTGGCACCGCCCCCTTTCCACAAACAAAGTATTTTTTTCTTATACGACCGATATACGTACTAAATTTCGACTTTGTACCTGTAATAGTTTAAAAGATACAGCCATTTCAAAATTCCAATTGAATGGGACGGTGCCAACCCTATTTTACCCCCTTGCTGTACGAATTTCCAAAAATCCCATCTTAGTGCGCACCTATAAAAGAAACCTGCATTTCAAATTTCACGGTTTTAGCTTTATCCGTTTGGTCTGCAGAGTGATAAGTCAGTCACCTAAGCCTTTTCTATATATATAGTAACATGGTTACACCCGTCCCATTGGAATTGCCCATATAAAAATTATCTGCGTCGAATTCTATGTCGATTTAAAGATGTCCGATGAATACAAGCTTATATGCTCAAAGCCGAGGTTTAGTTCTAAGATGAGCCCGATTGGTCGAAAACTACTTCCACCTTCCATAAAAATTCCCCTATTTGGAGTTTATCCCCGTGTCTACAGCCCTAGTTTAAGAGCTATCGAGCTGAAACTTTGTATGCAAGCTGCTGTCCTCCAATTAAAGGTTAAGTTCTAAAATTACCAAGATCGGTCATAAACTACTCTCACCTCCCATACAAGTTGCACCAATTTTTTTCATAACGGTAAAAAACTACTCCTATGTCCCATACATACACCACCTTTTTAGAGTCTGCCCCCGTTATTACAGCTGTTTAAGCTAGTTTAAGAGTTATCGAGCTGAAATTTGTTATGTATGCTTCTTTCCTTTAAGCAAAGGTTATGTTGTAGGTTTGTCCCATATAAACCTCCCCTTGTTGCGGGTGTCCTTCTATCCGTCCTAGCGATTATAGCCGTAGTTTAAGAGCTATCGAGCTGAAATTTGGTATGCCAACTTCTATCCTTAAAGCAGAGGTTAAGTTCTGTGAATAACATCGGACAAAAACTGCTTCCATTTCCCATACAAACACCCTATTTATATACCATCACCCTTAGTGTAACGCATTAAAGGAGACATGTTAGACCTCAAGCATCATAAGACCAAATTCGTTTCTGGACTTTTTATGACGATTGAGTCATGTCCGTCTGTCTGGCTGGGTGACTGAATGGCTGGTGAGCAGGATAACTCGAGTAAACTTTAATTGATCGGTATGAAAATTTACGAGTATTAATATTTTCAAAAATTAAGTAATGGAACTGTAAATGGGCAGAATTGCCCCACCGCTTCTGTTACCACCGCTCATGAAAAATTACCTATTGTTAAAAAATTTATATTTCATTCGTAACTTCCAAACGGAAAAAGTGGAGGATATTAGAATTTTAAATATCTTGTAATAGAAAACTCTAAAAAAACCGAATCCTTTGCCACAACCCTTCTGGTACCTCCCATACAAACGACCGAATTTACCCTCATAGATTTACATATCTTTTTTATAAGTACACCGAATTCAGTAAAATTTTGAGTAAGACGCACATTTATAAAAATTTGACTAAGTAATGAATATATATTGTATCGGTTGACCCCTTCTGGTACCTTCCATACAAAATTAGCTATTTTTGAAAAATTATCATTTCTCCCTAACTTCCAAACCGACTGCTGAAGGATATACGAATTTGGTCAGTTTTATTATCTTGTTATAGTAGACAAACCCTAAGAAAACCGAAACCTTTGCCGTATCCCTTCTGGTACCTCCCATACAAATGACCGAATTAACCCTAATAGTTACATATACATATCTTTTTTGTAAGTTTACTGAATTCAATCAAATTTTGTGTGAGATGTACGCTTATAATAATTTAACTACGGAATGATTATAGATTCTATCGGTTTACCCCTTTTGGTACCTCCCATACAAATGTAGTTCCATGTAGTTTTACATACATATCTTTTTTGTAAGTGCACTAAATTCAGTCAAATTTAGCGGACTTACGAAAAATATTGGACGCGTTGTGCAGCCCCTAATGGTACTTTCTTCAAAAATTAGTCAAATTTTTACTGTTCTGCTACATGTCTCTAGAGCATTGCTTTTATGGCCGAAAGCCATTTCTACAACTTTTTACGCTCAAAAAATGACACATAAGTAATTTTTATTAAAAATTGCTTAATTTTAATAACTCAAGATTAAAAAAATTATTACACAGTACAACACATGATTTTGGGACTCAATTCTGAAAACCGCACGTGAAAGTAGTCCCAAAAAGAAGAAGTTCTGCATGATTCGTTTTGTCAAGTTACATGCCAGAATAATTTAATATCGATTTGAAGTTAGTTAGTATCGTATAGGGGAATTCTTCACTTTTAAGGGAGTTGTGTAACATAACATTAACACTAAATGGTGGCGTATGATTATCATAAGTAATATTCCACATATATCTTATGCCACGGAGTACAACTGTTTTATTGTAACTGCTACAAAATGAAAAAGTGAATCTATCCTATTAATATTATAAATGTGAATGTCTGTCTGTGTTTGTTTGTTTGTTTGTTTGTTTGTTTGTTTGTTTGTTTGTTTGTTTGTTTGTTTGTTTGTTTGTTTGTTTGTTTGTTTGTTTGTTTGTTTGTTTGTTTGTTTGTTTGTTTGTTTGTTTGTTTGTTTGTTTGTTTGTTTGTTTGTTTGTTTGTTTGTTTGTTTGTTTGTTTGTTTGTTTGTTTGTTTGTTTGTTTGTTTGTTTGTTTGTTTGTTTGTTTGTTTGTTTGTTTGTTTGTTTGTTTGTTTGTTTGTTTGTTTGTTTGTTTGTTTGTTTGTTTGTTTGTTTGTTTGTTTGTTTGTTTGTTTGTTTGTTTGTTTGTTTGTTTGTTTGTTTGTTTGTTTGTTTGTTTGTTTGTTTGTTTGTTTGTTTGTTTGTTTGTTTGTTTGTTTGTTTGTTTGTTTGTTTGTTTGTTTGTTTGTTTGTTTGTTTGTTTGTTTGTTTGTTTGTTTGTTTGTTTGTTTGTTTGTTTGTTTGTTTGTTTGTTTGTTTGTTTGTTGCTCAATCACGCCTAAACGGCTGAACCGATTTCAATGAAATTTGGAAGACAGTTAGTGTACTATATGGAAATTAGTATAGGCTATTTTTTATCCTATGGGCGGAGTTTGATACACAGATAGTACTCGTCAACACGAATATGAATATGCAGACGAAAATTTAATTTTGAACCAGTGAGCGGAGTGGGCGTGGCAAAACATGTTTTTAGAGCTAGGGAGATAAAATTTGATACACACATAATACTCGGCAATACGAATATGAATATGCGGACGAAATTTTAATTTTGAACCAGTGGGCGGAGTGGGCATGGCAAATCATATTTTTTTAGAGCTAGGAAGATACAATTTGATACAAGGACAGTATTCGACAATACGAATATAAATATGCAGACGAAATTTTAATTTTTGAACCAATGAGCGGAGTGGGCGTGGAAAAACAGTTTTTTAGAGCTAGAGAGATAAAATTTGATACCCAAATAGTACTCGACAACACGAATATGAATATGCAGACGAAATTTTAATTTTTGACCCAATGGGCGGAGTGGGCGTGGCAAAACTGTTTTTTTAGAGCTAGAGAGATAAAATTTGATACCCAAATAGTACTCGACAACACGAATATTATTATGCAGTCGAAATTTTATTTGTTGGCCCAATAGGCGGAGTGGGCGTGGCAAAACTTTTAGAGCTAAAGGGATAAATTTTGTTACCCAGATAGTGCTCGACAACACAAATATGAATATGCTGACGAATTTTAGTTTTGGACCCTATAGGCACATCGGTTATGGCAAAACTTTATGATATATACAATATGATACATATATACAATATGATATGATATGACAACACAAATATGAATATGCAAACAAAATTCTAATTCTAAATTCCAATTTGTATTATAACCCTAGAGGGACATTTTCAGTATTTTCAATCAGTTGGTGGAGGGCGTGCCAAACCGGTATTTTAGCTCTAAAAAGATAATATTTGATGCACATAAAGTATTTGGTACTACAATTACAAATTTGCGGCGGAATTTTTATTTTGTATTTTAGCCCTCGAGAGATGCAATAAATTAAATAGATAATACTATGCGCAACAATTACAAAAGTTCAATCAGTGGGCGGATGGTCATAGTGAGATATAACATTCGACAAATTAAAACGTTGTTGATAGAACTGGTTTGGGAGTTACTTGGGGTAAAAAAAGTATGTTTTAAAGTGGCATATGCACAGCTTTTATAACTGTGAGCCAAGTTTAATTAATATTTGTGTATTATATTAAGTTAATTTTGTAATATTAGTCAATTATGCAATAGCGAAGCATTGCCGGGTCCACTAGTTGATTATATAGGGAAACGTTATATGAACAGATTAAATGAATTGTTATTCTTGATTTTTATACCATGAGGGGTTGAGGGTATATATCATTTAAAACGAAAAAAAAGTGTAAAGCGCCCCATAGACGAGTACTGCCGCTGGAACGGCAATATATGTGTATTTGTGAATTAGAGAGAACATGAGAATGTATTTGTCACACAGACAATGCAGTATGAAAATCAAAACAGTTTTGAATTTCAAAATGAACACCTATCAATCAGATGAACTTTGCGTATTTTTTATATTTCAAAAATGTCAGATTCTACAAAATTGTTTTATGAAACTGTAAACAACAAAATTTGGAAATTGTTTGGTGTAAATAATAAAAAAAGATAAATGGAAAAGCGATTATTGTTAAATTTACAGGAGTGTACCTGTCCTTTTCGGTATTGTGCAACAAAAATTTTAAGGAATAGCTAAAGTGTTAAGGTCAAAATAAAACAATGATTGATAAGTGTGTATCCAAACCTACAATCTTACACGTACACAAGGGGTTCATCGGCATGAACTGCGGCAGTACTCGTGTATGGGGCGCTTAACGCATTAATGGAGACGAGTTAGACCCCAAGTATCTTAAGACCAAATTCGTTTCAGGACTTTTTAAGACGATTGAGCTATGTCTGTCTGTCTGGCTGGTCAGCAGGATAACTCGAGTAAACCTTAACGGATCGGTATGAAAATTTACCAGTATTAATATTTTTCAAAACGAACTTATGGGATTGTAAATGAGCAAAATAGCCCCACCCCTTCTAGTACCTCTCATACAAAATTACCTATTTTTGGATAATTTATATTTCTTTTATATAATTCCAAACGGACGATCGTAGGATATTTGAATTTGGTCAGTTTATTTATCTTGCAAAATTAGACAAAAACCCCAGAAACCTTACTATTTGGCAAACCCCTTCTGGTACCTCCCATACAAATGACCGAACTCACCCCCCCCCCCCCCATTGTCTTACAAACATATCTTCTTTGTAAGTAAACTGAGTTCACTCAACTTTTGAGTATGATGTTCGCTTATGAAAATGGGACTCAGGAATGAATATGGACTATATCGGTTTACGCCTTCTGGTACCTCCCATATAAAATGACCTATTTTTGGAAAATTAATATTTCCCCCCATAACTTTCAAACGGACACATGGGGGGTAATGAAAATTAGTCGGTTAATTTATATTGTGATAGGAGACGAAACCTCAGAAAACCTGACTATTTGACACACCCGTTTTGGTACCTCCCATACAAAGGACCGAACTCACCCCCATAGTCTTACATACATATTTTTTTTGTAAGTACACCTTAATTCAGTTACATTATGCATAAGTTGTACGGTTATTAAAAAATGAATCAGGAATGAATACAGGCTATATCGGATCACCCCTTCTGGTACCTCCCTTTCAAAATGACCTAATGATCGATTCACCCCAATCAAAATTACCTTTTTTTGAAACATTATTGATTCTCACATAAATTCCAAACCGGCACTTATACCTCCTACACAAATAGGCCAAGTTTTGGACGATTATGCACCACAAGCAGGAAAAAAATTATACATAAGTAATTTTATTTTAATTAATAATGTATTAATTTCAATAACTCAAGACTTCAACAATATCTTATATTGGGTGATGGTATTTATCAGTCAGTTTACCTGACTGAAATTTCTGTACTGGTTTTTTTAAATATATGCCAGCTAAATCGAACTAGTTGTTCTCGAGTTATGTTAAACAAAAGATCCTAAAACGTGACAAATTCCCCTATACGGTACTTACTAACTTCAAATCGATATTAAATTATAATGGCATGTAAGTTGACAAAACGAATGTTGCAGAACTTTTTTCTGTTGAGGCTACTTTCACGTGCAGTTCTCAGAATTGAGTCCCAAATCAATGAGCTGAAAAATGTTGTACTGTGTTATATTGGGTGATGGTATTTATCAATCAGTTTATTTGACTGAAATCGTCTGAATTCATTTGCGTATTCAAATATTAAACCCCTCTAAACTGTTGCAATCTAACCAGAGCATTATCTCACTTCTGTTAGCGGTCCTCGTCAATGATTTTGCCTGCCTACTCTATATAGCGTCCCACATCTACGGCCTACGACACTGTATCAATACCTGTAAATGATGCATTTACCCGTCCTACGTACCTACATAAAGATGATAAATATAAACAAGTACATATATGCATTTATCAACGTGAATATCCCAAAATTAATCTATTAATCAGAAATCATCATATTTAATGCAACCAACGAACGAAACAAAGCCATTCAATAAGAGTCTAAATTTAGCAGCGAAATATCTTCAAGTATATTTAGATTAGACAATTTTCATAGAGAGAGGGAGAAAGAGAGCGAAAAAAAAACACTGAACATGAAAACATTCGCAGCAGCCAACAAAAGTAACAACAACAACAACAGCAGCAATACCAACAATTATGGCATTGAACATCAACCATCACCGCGTTCAACAGCAACAACATCCGATTCTCATACAGAAGAAGTGGCCAATGAATCATCCGTTAGCATTTATTTGGCTGATGAAGGCAGCCAAGAAAAATGAGAGGCGGGAGGAAACAGCAACATCGTAGTGAAGAGAAAATGATACTTACCGCCGCACATACAGACTCCCTGGGTTGTTAAAGTTTTCCCGC
Source organism: Muscina levida (assembly GCA_964034835.1). Lineage (NCBI taxonomy): Eukaryota > Metazoa > Arthropoda > Insecta > Diptera > Muscidae > Muscina > Muscina levida. The sequence continues at coordinate 25,120,271 of OZ035880.1, forward strand.
TGTTGCCGCCGCCACCACTTCATACTAAACTTGAACTTATTTGTATCTATGAATAAATATCGAGATATCGAGTATAACAACACTATGTCCGAGTACACAGGAACCACACAACTTAAAGTGAAATGTAATTGACATTGAAATGTATTTGGTAAAGGTAACACATGAATAAACAAAAAAAATCTAACAGCAAAACAAGAAAAAAAAAACAGAAATTATAAAAAAATTTAAAAATTAAAAAAAAGATAACATAACAGTATTGACGGTATTTATAACTAAAAACAGTTCTTTGTTTTCTTAACAATTTTTTTTTATTTTCTTTGGCTGCCAATTTTTGAAAACAATTTTTTTTCTTTCAAATTGTTATTGTCTTTGTATCATCTGCCTTTGTCTGTAAATCAATTGTTATCGGAAATTTACCTGCTGCGTTTTTTTTTGTTGCCAAATAATAGTTTTCACTTTTTGCCAAAAAAGTGTAACAAAGAGAAAAATTCTAAGTTTATTTGTTGACTTTTACTTTCTTTGTTTTTTTTTCTGTAAAAAAGATTTTGTGTTACATTTCTCATTTCCCTCTCGACAAAAGGTTAAAAAACTGTCTTAGCAAAGGTTGTCTTTGTTTCGCATCATCATCACCATCAATACGATTCGAAATAAATCAATCACATTTCACTTAGATTCCTATCAAACAAAGCCAATAACCTCAAGTGTTCTTGAATCAGATGTTTTCAGCTGCTTGTGACTTAATCGAAAAATCATATCTGTTTGTTATTGATATTGACCTTAGTGAAAGGAGACTTTCACTGGTACTGTGCTATGGGGGATAGCTTAACATTAAGGAAAAATTGATTGATTGGTTGGTTTTTTTTAGGTCAAATTAATGTTATTGATGTGGGTTAAAATTCGCAGTACTTTTTTTTGGGTAACTTTGGGAACATGTTGCAAAAATTGATGTAGGGTAAACATGTTGGCTGTTTAAATTGTTTATAGGTTAATGGGGGTTTTATTAATGAGGAGAGTTTGTGAAACTCTAAGCTAAAATCTTTTCGACTTTTACAAATTTTGTTAATGTTGTTGACTTGAGTACACGTGGTAATTATGTAATCCTTAATACATAGATTAAAGTAATTATTCGCTCACCCTAAGGGGTAAGAGTATATATTTTATGACACTGGAAAAAGTGTTACGTATTCAAGAAAACGTGTTAGACCTTAAGTATCTTAAAACCAAATTCGTTTCATGACTTTTTAAGACGATTGAGCCATGTTCGTCTGTTTGGCTGGCTGATTGGTGGGCAGGGTAACTCGAGTAAACCTTAACAGATCCTTAAGAAAATTTGTCTGTATTGATATTTTGAAAAATGTAGTAATAGGATTGTAAATGGGATGAATACCCCACTCCTTGCGGTACCTCCCATGTTAAAATACCTAATTTAAGATGATTAATATTTCTCCAATAACTTCCAAACCGGCTGCAAGAGGATTTTCGGATTTGTAGGTTAAATTTTCTGGTAGTAGTACATAGATAAACCCCCAGAAAATCGTAACCTTTGCCGCACCCTTTCTGGAACTTCCCCGATTTGACACCCATAGTTTTACATACAAAAAACATTTTAAGTAAACTGAATTTAGTAAAATTTAGCATAAGATATCCGCAAATAAAAATTTGACTTTGAAATAATAATAACACAATGATACAAATGTGAAGGAAAAAAATATACAGGGGTTCTCATGTAGCATTTCTGTTAGACTGGAGTCCATAGAGTAAAGTGATACTTTTAGTTTTTCTCGGTCACTTCGTTAAGTAATGTTTTTATAGCAAATTAAGTGAAATGACGATATTCCTAAAATTACAAGTTCCAAAATTCATAAGTCTTCTCTTTGTAAACCGATTTTTAATAGTTTACATCTGTTTTAAAGCTATGGATTTCCCCTTTTATTAAAAAGAAAAATTTTGCTAATTTTTGTAATATATTTTTCGACATTCTTTGGAATATGTAGTACGAAATACTTGTTGTGATACGTATACATCATATGTATTTGTATAAAGTGACACACACACACTCTAAGGAAAAACCACGAAATGACGCAAACATGTTATTACAAAATTAAGCATAACTCATTCATTTTTCAACCTATTTTAGAAAGCTACTTTAATATAGCATAATACAAAAATAAAAAAATATACATTGCGCTGCTTCATGATCAACTGAGAGCGTTGGGAAAATGAGAATTCGCAATTTTTTTTCGGGGTTGTTTTGCTTAAACTGCCGCCGTTTCACTATTTTATAACCGATTTTCAAAATTCTTCTTTTTGATAAAAGGTGAAAGTCATAGCTTAAAAAACAATGTAAACTATTGAAAATCGGTCTACAAAGAGAAGACTTATGAATTTTGGAATTTGTAATTTTAGGAATATCGTCATTTCACTTAATTTGCTATGAAAACATTACTTAACGAAGTGACCGAGAAAAACTAAAAGTATCACTTCACTCTATGGACTCCAGTCTAACACAAATGCTACATGAGAACCCCTGCATATTTTGTGTGTAGCAAAGTGTAATTAATAATTTTTTTATAGCAGAAAACCCCTCTGATAATTCCAAGCCTTTGACAATCTTTGTAAGTACACCGAAATCAATAAAATTTTGCATAAGATGTCCGCCTAAGAAAATTTGACTGGCATACCCGTCAGTTTATCTGACTAAAATTTCTGTATTGGTTTATGCTAAAAAGTAAATAACTTCAACGTTTTATAAATATGTTACACAGAAAAAAAAACACAACAGTTGTTAAGTAATTAAATATTTTTGTTAGCATTCAATTTCGATTTATAACAAGTTTTCCATTTGAACATGTTTGTAAATTGTCATATTGACAAATTTTCAACCACTTTTGAAATTTAACTAAATTAAACAAATTGCAACTATAACAAAACTGTTTATTGTATTTACAATTTTGGTTGTTGGCGCGTTTTTAATTAAATATTTAATTGTATTGACAAAATGGTATTCAATATAACAACTAGTTTGTCGTAATTTTTTTCTGTCTATCATAACCTCCTGCTAGAGAAAGCAAACAATTTCAAGGAACCTTTGGAGTGACCAAGTACATGTTGTGGGTGTGGTACGAACCGGGTATGTGTACCAAAGATCGGTTAAATATAGGGTTTTCGTTAAATTCGTCACTTGAAGGCTAAGTAAATTTTCACAGAAAAAAAATTCGGACAAATTAGTTGTCATATTGAATACCATTTCGTCAATACAATTAAATATTTAATTAAAAAGGCGCCAACAACCAAAATTGTAAATACAACAAACAGTTTTGTTATAGTTACAATTTGTGTATTTTAGTTAAATTTGAAAAGTGGTTGAAAATTTGTCAATATGACAATTTACAAACATGCTCAAATGGAAAAGTTGCTATAAATCGAAATCGAATGCTAACAATAATGTTTAATTGCTTAACAACAGTTGTGTTTTTTTCTGTGTTTAATCGAGCTTTAATTTCTTAACGGTTTTGGAAAGAAGAATCTCAGACCTTTCCAACGATATCTATATTTGTATAGATATATGTAAAAATTTGAATAATGTAAAAAATGTAACGGCACAAAGTGGCATTTCGGCGGAAAAAATAGGGGTTTTCAATTTTCCAATATTAAAATTTTCATGATATGGTTTTGTAAAGAAGTCCATTTGAATAAGAAAACTTCAACAAGGTTTTTTATAAAAAGTCAAATTTTGTAGTTAAAAAAACTAACAGAAGTCAACGGAAATTTATTCAATGAAATTAGGTTAAAATTATTGTCCAAATAAAGAACTTTTTGTGTGTGTAAGTTTATAGCTATGGCTTTTGTTTTATTTTTTAGTGAAAATATAGTACTTACTCTTTTATAAAAATAAAATTATTAAAATTGGAAAAGTAAACTAATTATTATAATTTATCAAAAATTATACTAAAAAATATCAACTTTTCACTTTTTGGTGAAAAAAAACTTTATGTGTATTGCCTAGCTTAGCCTGTCTGTACTTTCATTAAGATAAAAAAAAATAACCGCCAAATACCGTCCCTTTTAGTAACATCGGTTTTACTGCATGTATTTGTACGATATTTTCGGTGTATTTGAAGGCTAATATCTTTCGCGGAGGGATGTCGGGGATCTTCTCTTCTTTTGTATGGAGACAACACATGTTTAACTTTTAGGCGTGGCATCCCCAATATGTTTAATTTTTTTGTCATAAGGAGAACTCAATTAAGAAGTGTCCCGAATTTCGAGTTCCTAGGTCCAAAAATAAAAATTTTGGCAAGTGCAGTTATATGGGAGGTGGGTGTGACAGTAGGCGGTTTTCCAAGATTTTTTCAAAATTTCTCAATATAGCCCAGAGAAGTGTTTCTGCAAAATTTCATTGCTGTACGACCACTGCTTCTATTTTTTTTTTCCAAGAAATGTATGGGGCGGTGCCACTGGGCAGCATATAATTTTATTATATGAAATTTGCTTTAATGGGAAAAAAATTAAGGTTAGGCGCTCAGTTTGGCATTAAAATTTAAAAAAACAACTAAGAAGTTGCCTCTTTACCATTCGGATAAGTGTAATTTCTCTGAGAGTTGAATATTATTCTTAGCCGATCATAACCATTTCTTTGTCAGTATTTTTTTATTATTACTGAAATGTCAAATGCTCAGCTTGAATTACCTATGCTGAGTGCTTCAACAAAAACAAATGTGCAGTAAGTGTATAGGCAACGGGCACCCCTGGTTTAGGAACTTAAAATTTTTTATATGGATATCGACCGTTATTCACCAATTTAACGATGAGATCCATACTGATTCTGGGTGATTAGTCAACTTTTGAAGAATGACCGTAAATAAATCTCCTTATTGCAATCGGACACTTAGTTTGAGGTATCTGCACTTAAAGTTTTTATATGAATAGCAACAGCTTTCAATCCATTACAAGGTGAGATTCTAACCAATATCAGGATAAGGTCTCAACTGTATCTTAGTGATTTTTCGTCTATTGTATGTAGATCACAGATTAAGCTCTTTTTATGCAATTTCGAGTATATGATTAGTTTAGGAGATAATGGCAATTTAATTTCCATATGAATATTTGAATTTTTCCATATGAATACCGAGGGTTTTCCACCCATTTGAAAATGAGAGGAAACAGTTATTTAGCAGCAGTTGCAAACAAAATTTCGTGTTGCTTTAGAAAGGGATATGGGATATGTTCTCCCGCTTATTTGGTACCTTTCTGGTTTAGTGGAGGATTGGATGTGGAAAATAACTATGTGGATGTGGATGTGGATCTCTAGAACCGATTGTATAACTGCTCGAATGCTATGTCCCGAATATTTAGAAGTGATTTGAGATTGGCCTGTGTCATTCTAACTGGCCACTGCAATAGCATATGTGCCAGTTAGAACGATCATATGTGACAGTTAGAATGACAATTGTCTAAGTCAAGAAATCAAAAAATGGAGATAATCAAATTTTTTGCTTTACTTTGACTAGTTGTTATATTTTCAAGAGTCGGGGTTTCGAATTTTTAAAAAAAGGGCCGTTACTAATGGCAGTGCAAAGTGGTGACTTAAAAGCTAAATTCAAATGTAAACTTTAAATAAATCAAGTGCTTTTAAGCCGGTACAGAAATTTCAGACTGATAAATACCATCACCCAATATACAATTTTGATTTATTGAAATTAACCGATTCTTAATTAAAATTATACTTATACATTATTATATGCCTGCTCGTGGAGAGTAAACGTTAGGTAGGGTAGTATTTTCTTCAGTTATTTATATGAGAGGTACCAGAAGGGGCGTATCAAAAAGTTACGATTTCTGATATTTTACCTCCTATTACAAGATAAATTAACTGACCAAATTTCAATATCCCTCAGGTGCCTGTTTGGAAGTTATGGGAGAAATCTTAATTTTAATAATAATAGGCCATTTTGTATGGAAGGTACCAGAAGCGGATCAACAGATATAGTCCAAATTCATTCCTGAGTCAAAGTTTTAAGTTTTTCTTACGCAAAATTTGCCTCAATTCAGTTTAGGACTTACAAAAATGATATTTTTGTAAAACTATGAGGATGAGGGTCATTTGTATGGGAGGAACCTGAAGGGATGTGTCAAATAGTTAGATTTTCTGAGGTCTTCCCCCCCTATCATAAGGTAAATTTACTGACCAAATATCATTATCCCCCAGGTGCCCGTTTGAACGTTATAGGAGAAATATTATGTTTCCAAATATAGTTCATTTTGTATAGGAGGTACCAGAAAGGGTGAACTTATAAAGTCTTTATTAACTACTCAGTCAAGTTTTCATAAAAAATTAAGACTGCCATAAGCCATAACAAACACAATATTTGGGTTTTCTTAAATATAACGCCGGTACATTAGACCGAATCACTAAAAAAAGTATCTTCGGTCCATCCCCCAAAATGTACCTTGGCTTGTTTTACAATGAATCCCTAAAAATTTCTTGCCTAGGTTTAAGATCCAGTGAGCTAAGCCGTTTTTAAAAATGGTCTTTTTTGAGTTTTTCAAAGATTTTTGATATTTAACTAAAGATTATATGCGCAATATAAGTATCCTAGGAAAGAGTTTTCAAAGACGCATCCAACGGTATGGAAAATATGTAATAGTACAGTAGTGCAGTAATAGTTTAAACAATATAAACAATTACATACATCACAATAATTGTGGCCTTTCTACAGAAAATTTACCGAATTCAACCTGAAAGTCAAAATTTTATAAAAGCTCAAACTCCTTAGGTCATACCCGTCGTTGTCTTCTAATGGACATTCTGAGGACTATATAATAAATAAAAAATAAAGTTCTTTCAGTGTTTACCTGTTACTAAACGTTTTAAAACTTAACATTCTTCAAGTTTTTTTTTTTAAATAATAAATTTTCTTTTTAAGAATTATAACCAAAAATGTGAGTAACATGGTCACACCCGTCCCGATGGAATTGCCCAGTAATGAATTAGCAATTTTTATTAAAAAAAATTTATTTCATATGAAAATCATTATTTTCAAAATTGATATTACATTTTTATTTCTTTTGTTTCGGCTGTATAAATAATTTTCGAATTGAAATAAATAACTTCATTTTTATAATCAAATTTGTTTTTATTTCTATGTTTTTATCCAATTTCAACAGAATGAAAGTGGCCTAAGTCAATGTACCCTCTGAAAATACCTCTTCCTTAAGACGTACAAACAATTTAGTTTTTTTTTTTTATAAAAATTTAGGACAATGACATAATATTCCTAAAGATATAATCTCCACTTAAGTGGAAAAATGTTGTACATTAGACTCAAACTCAAACCCTAAGATATCTCAAAGTATCATATCATATAAGCATAACTAACTGCCCTGAAATATCCTAGCAATGTTATATGCAAAATCCTTCCCAAAAATATCGATTTTACCTCATTTTTGAAAAATCGGTTTACCGACATCAGAAACACGGCAAAACCGGAAACTTGAAAATTTATAAATTCCATTTATAAAAAATCGGCAGTTTTCTGTTGGGATTTTGAACACTCTATTGTTGACATCAAATCATCATGGGTTTAAAATTGTAGTGCAAATGCAAGTATTACTTGAACTATATTCCGGCTAGGTATCAGCACTGACAATAAAAATTGATCATATCTCATGCTGGTAGACAGAGATAGTGTCAAGGAACACAACTGCACACTGTGTTTCATCAAAATCATTTAATATATTTGAACATGAATGCATTACCAAGAGCCTTTTACCTAAAACTACAGAGCATTCGTGAATCACGATGAATACAAGTCCTAAAAGTAATAAATCATTACTTTGTATTTCAAATAAAACATACGATGCAAACACATATGTTTTGCCTCTAAGAGCGTTGTCATAAATATTTAAGGAAATTACAAATTTGTTTACAAAATGCATATCAATGAAATTTTTGTCTATATGAATCAAGGAGAATTTTGTAAAACACAACAAAAATTTCGCGTGCAATTACTATCAAGTCATGTGTAAAATTTATTGCTTTGAAGGGGGAAACCATAGAAATGTAGACCCCCAACAACAATTAGAAGTTCAGGGACACTGGTGACGTCTTAAATTAAATATATAGTAGAAATTTTTTTCTTTTTAATAATTAAAATTTTTTTGAAAACAATCTTTCAACACAATGAGACAACAAACAGCACATATTGAGGTCGTAAATTTTGCAACAACAACAAAAAATAAAAAATATAATATAGTCACTTGTAATTTGTGTGAAAAGAGGCTAATAAAACACAATTTTATATTTTATTGAAATATAAAAATATACTCTACAAAATATATAATTATTTGCCGTAAAAAATACATTTGAGGTTGAAGTGCTATTAAAAAAAAAATTATACTTTTTTCTACTTTGAAGTGTTTCTTGGTAATTTAGAAAAAATACACAGTAGAACATTTTTCAGCTCATTGATTTGGGACTCAATTCTGAGAATTGCACGTGATTGTAGTCCCAAAAAAATGAAGTTCTGCCCGATTCGTTTTGTCAAGTTACATGCTATAAAAATTGAAATTTAAGGCTATTGACCTCCAACTATCTGACGTTATATGATGTAGCTTGGTTTCAGATGTTTGTTGTGTTTATTACTACCTTTTTTTCTAAAGAAATTTCCCAAAATTGTAATTTCCTTAAAAACTGTTTTAGTTTCTTTTTAAATTCCTGTTGCTCATTAATTTTGCTGTTTAATGACACAAGTAATGAAACTTTTAAATGTGGAATAAAAATCCAAATGGATATTTTGATTAACTACTTGGCTTTGGTTTATAAGCAACAATTTCAAAAAAAAACAGACGCCCGAGTGAAAACAAAAAAGTAATGATGAACAAAATGAAACGTTAAAAACTTTCATAGAATTTTTCATAAATTATATTGGACTTACGTTGATGGTGTTAATGAAAACCTATACACACACACACACGCACTCACTACGATCATCTGTGGCCTAAAAGAGAAAGAGCAGCGAGTGGGAGCGCGTAAAAGCTTCCGCCAATAAACAAATTAAAATATGCGCACATTTTCCTTAAGTCGACAACAAAACAACCAAAAGAAAAACTACAAGAAAAAAAACTTGCGATCATCTTTTGCTGTGCGGTGGAAAAAAGCTTGTGAAAGCCTTTGCAACACAAAGGCAACCATTGTGTATTTCCTCGTGTGTATTGGTAGTGGTATTGATTTTCTTTATGTATGGGTAACTTTGGACCCGAATGCGAGTGAAATTGGTAAAGCAAATTTTTAGCAATATTCAGTTTGAAAAAATTCTTCGTTGAGGATAGAACGCTATAATTTAGGGAGTAAAATGTAAGAATACTATTGAACATGAAAAAAAAAGAAAATTACAAAAAAAAACTGATTGAAGAAAACCAAGAACTAAATTGAAAAATAAAAGGAATTTCAATTAAATTACAAAAGAAAAAGTAACGCTAAGTAAAGTGACATTATAGTAAACGGCCATAAGGAATACAAAGCCCACCCACCATCAAGTGTTTGTAAACAATTGCAAAATTCGAGAAGAAAAAAAAAACTAAATAAAAACAATACGAACAGTACAAATTTTATATACAAAACTATGAATGAAATTTTTTTTGATATAACAAAAAATGAAAATGAATATGAAAATATGAAAAAAGAACATTTTGAGTAACATTATATAACAATTTTTGGAAAATTGTAAGGAACGAAAAAAAAAAAAATTCTTGCTACGGAACTGAACTGAATTGAAATGGAATATCATATAACAATATGAAAAGAATGATAAAAAATATAATATATATATATATAGATATAATTATATATATAACTGAGAACTGAAGTGCATGGCAAATATCTAGGAAGAAAGCTGCTGAATTTTTAAGAAAAAATTTCAAATCTATTATACAAAAAAGTTGAATTTATAAATTTAAGTTAATAAATTGCAAAGGCAATTATTTAACTGATAATGTGTGTGTTATGTGGTGACAAAAGGAAGCGAAAAGTCTTTGAATGATTTCTAAAGCAGAAAAGTTATATATCTGTACAGTTTTTTTATTCTTAAAGAAAAGATTGTGGTTATGAAGACTTCTGGCGAAAAATATATAGAATTTCTATAGTGATCTACGGCGAATATATATAATATAGATAAAAATGAAACTAAAAATACGGATTGAGCTATATATATATATATAAATTTGCTTAACAAACATTAAATTGGATGTCAAATATATAAACATATATATTTGATCGAAATAAGAAAATAAATGGAATATAAAGAGAAAAAAATAGGAAAAATTTTTAAGAAATAAAAAAATATGAATAATAGAAAGAGATTGAGAACAGTTTTTTTTTAGCTTAAAGCAAAGTAATTTTTATAAGCAAATGTATATTGGTTTTTACTAAAATAATTTAATAAATTCTAAAAATAATTCAGTGTTAAAGGATTAAATAAAAAATAGTATAAAAAAATTAAAATTAATATAAAATTATATGACAAGTTAATTAATTTTTCAAATACAAAAATAAAATAATTAATTAATTTTCAAATACAAAAACAAATTAGCCACTTTGAAATGTGTTTATTTCTGTTAAAGAAATAAATAAAATTTACAAACATTTATTTATTTTTTTTTTTAAATATTTTTTTATTTCAACTGTTCAATTGATAACTTATCTATACGTTTTAAAAATTATCTAATAAATAGAAATAAAAGTGTAAATAAAGTAAAATAAATATTTTATTTCTATAGTCTATTCTATTTAAAAAAAAATTGGAAAACAAATTTTTTAAGTTAAATAAAATTAAAAATAATTTTTTTTATTTTGTTTTTCCTTTTAATAAAATTTGTTTTAAACTCTTCACGTGAAAAAAATCCAAAATTTGATTTGATTTTTTATTTTGTTTTTCCTTTTAATAAAATTTGTTTTAAACTTTTCACGTAAAAAAAACCAAAATTTTAAAATTTGAAGTAATAAAATTCTTACATATAATAAATTTAAAAAAAAAATTTTTAAATTAAAATTTACCTATAGTGCTAGAAACATATTCCTACAAAGGATTTAAACCATTTTGAAAAAAAATATAAACTTAAATAAATTTAAAAATTATTGTTTTTCGTTTGAATTGAAATGTGTTTAATATTATTTAGAATTTATTTTTATATGATCAAAAATAAAATTTAAATATTTTACCTATAGTTTTGAAAATATTTTCTCAAAGAATTTTAAAAAAAAATTTTAGTTAAATAAAATTAAAAATGATTTTTCATATTTTTTTTTTAAATAAAACAATTTTTTTTTTGTTTTCAAACGTTTCACTTGGATTATTTGAAAAATGAAGAATTTTATTTGAAATTTTTTATGTTTCATTTAATTATTTTATATATTTTCGATTTATTTTAATTATTTTATTATTATTTTATATATTTTCGATTTATTTTAATTTTAAAGGAAAATAATAAATTTAATATCGCTTTAATTCAAATTTATTTATCTTTTTTTGGAATTTATGTTTATTTGTTAAAAAATAAAAAAAAAATTATTACAAAAAATTATTTACAAAAAAAAAAAATCGAAATAGTAATAAAATATTTCTTTTTTAAAAAAATAAAAAAAATTCCAAAAAAATTTTTTTTTTTTAATATAAAAAATATTGTTTTTTATGTTTTCGATTTTGTTTTTAATAAGAACACAATTTATAAATTATATATTGTTTGAAACCGTTTCACGTAGATGATTTGGAATTTCTAGTTAATTTAATTTTTAATAAATGAAAACAAATTTATTGACCCTTAGAATGAAATTCATTAAAATGTTTTTTTTTTGTATTTAAAATTTTTTAAAAACAATGTTTAGATAAAATAAAATTAGATAATAAATTAATAATTTATTTTATTGAAAAAATAATGCTGAATTTGATTTCAAAATAACTGGAATTTACTTAATTTATTTTATTGAAAATATAATTAAAAAAATAATGCTGTATTTGATTTTTAAATAACTGAAATTTATAAAATAAATTTTTGGGTTTTTTTTTTATTTTATAATAAAATAAAACAAATTTAATATCTTTTTAATTTAAATTTTATTTAATTTGTCAGAAGCAAAAATACTTTATATATTAATTTTCGATTTTTTTGCTTTTAAATAAAATAGTATTATCGTTTTAAAATGTTTCGCGTTGAAAATTTAAAAAAAATACTTACATTTTTTCAATTTCTTTAAATAACTTTTAAAAAGTTTCTCAATAAAAATATTGGTTAATTTTTGTATTAAGAATCTTTTATTTTTACTTATTTCGAATATTTTTTTATATTTCTAATTTTTATTTTTTAAATAAATTAAAGTAAAACAAACCAATCTCAGTATTGTTTTATCGTCAAAAATTTATCATTTTTATTTAAAATAATTTACTTTTTTATACCCTTCAACAAGCGCTCACACGAAACGAAGGGTATGTGCAGTTTGTTCTTGCATTTGTGATGTGCCCACAAAGAGGCGTGGTAGGTAGGACAGTATAAAGATGTCCGTCCCCCCAAGATTTCGACTCTGGCAAAAAACTACTCCCGCCTCTCATACAAACTCCCCTTTATTTGGGGTCTGACCCTAAGATTACAGCTATCGAGCTCTGGTATGCATGCTTCAATCCTCTAAGCGCAGAATACGTTGTATTAGAAACGAGATCGGACAAAAACTACTCTCACCTTCCGTACAAACTGCCCCTGTTTTTTGAAGTTACAGATGTATATAAATATATTCTCAGCTCATATAAACAATTCAAGTTCAATATTTGATATTTCCTTAGTAGTTGTAAAACATTACTGACTTATAATTTTCCTATCTTAATTGACTTATAATTTTCCTATCTACAAAAATTGCCTCCGATAGTGTAACAGAAAAATGATTTAAATTACCATAGAAATTCTTAAATATGATCGCTTTTTATTTCCAACAGATTTGTTGCAAATGTATACACATATTGAAAGATAGGTGGCGCCTCAATCGCTTAAGTAACGATTTCATATAATAAGTTACATGTAATGTATACGCTACCAACCACCTGAGTTATAAAATCTCAAACACATAACGTATACGCACCAACCACTTGTCAACAATTGCCAAACAATACATCTAGCAGTGTATAGGTGGCTCCGATGTTATTAGGGAATGTTGATTAATAAAAATCAAACAATTTCACACCTCAGTTTAAAAATTGTCAATGCACTGGACAAGTTTTAAGCATTTTTTTTTTGAATACTGAAATGAGAAAATGTTTGCTTCAAATTAAATTGGTAAATTCCTCATTTTTATCATAATTTATAGATATTAGATAGATATTAATAGATATTATTATAATCAGTTTTGTTTAAATACTTGTCACTACATATATTTTATAAATTATAATTTTTCGGAAATTTGAAGTTAGATACCCCAATAACATAAAAATTTACCTCATATGTATATAGGTTAAAACTTTATCATCTATTGGAATTTTTTTGTAAATTTAAAAAAGACATATGATCCTTTTCTGATCATTTAATGGATAAGTTTTATATTTCAAACTTAAATTTTGACGTCTGTCTTAATAACTTTTACGTATATATGTTTTTAGCCTTTAAAATATTTACTAGTCTGAATATCATTCAATTCAAAAATTTATATTTCAAATTTAAATCTATACGATTTACTTAATACCTTTAACCTATATATATTTCTAGTCTACGATATATATAAATACATGCTATTGACATTCTATCTTTTGCTTTTATATCTCCAGAATAATTATACATTTTCAAAAAAGTTTTTTTTATTAAAAATATATTTATTATATATATTCCAATGCCATTTAGTAGGTGAGACATTTTCAATACGTCAGCACTTTTGTTTACATACACACACACACACACACACTTATTCGACAATGATAACCAATTGATGGTGTTAAAAAAAGAATCTAACAAATCTTCAGCTTTAGGTGACAAATACACACACACACAAACACTCGCATACATGAAAGCTGCCCGCTTCTTTAAACTATACAACGCCCTCGACCAGCACCATTATCCACATCACTTGCAGAGAGACCACTACAAGTTGCTCAAGGACATTTATAAATAGTAACATGAACATTTTCAGCAAAAGCTATAATGCCAGACGCAGCCGACCGCACCAAAAACAAAATTCCTTGAAATCTTTAAGACTCTTACACGCTCTTGCTCTCTCACACTTTAAGGCCGTCTCTCGCCGTTACTCTTAAAAACTTTTCATATTTGTGCTAAAATAAAATAGAACAACTCATACAACATATTTATTTATATATGTTTATATAAATGAGTGTGCGTGCGTGTGTGTATAGGTATTTTGATCTGTAGATCCATACATATATTCGGAAAATCTTATGCTTTGCCAAACATATTTTAAGATTGCGTCAGTTGTCGTTGTGTCATCGTTATAGATTGATCATTTGGCTGCATTGGTTTGGTGGGTAGCAAAAATTTTTGTTCACATAGCTCAAGAAAAAAATTCTTAAGAAATGTCCCCCCCCCATGTCTTGTTCTTATTTTTTTTCTGTAACGTAAAGTGAATAATATAAAAAATCGGCGTCGGCGGCTGCCGCTTGTGTGAGTGGCGAGTGATTAACGTTTCATGCGTGAAAATTTCATAGTGATTTCCCACTTTTTTGTTGTTGTTTTACATGATTTTCTTTTACATTTACAACAAAACTTAATTTTAGTGTCATGATCTTGTCGTGTAGCAAGTTTTGTTGGTATTTTTTAAATCAACAAAAAAAAAAAAAAAAAATTGGGGCCACTAGAGGGGGTCCCTCGCCCCGTTAACCCCCCCTCATGAAATGTTGTGGTATGGATTGTAATGAAAGTGTTGACATTTTGTAATTAAAATCAATTATAATTGAGATGTAAGGAATGTGTGACAAAAAAAAAACATGTGAAAAAAGACAAGAAATACGTAGAAAAATAGAAAAAAATAGAAACAAAAAAAAACAGAACATTAAAAAAATAGTAAATTCAAATGAACTTTGTGATTTGAACAAAAAAAGGAAAATGTTATTGCAGGAATGTGCACAAAGTATTATGAGGGGCGGTTTAATGGGAAAAGCTTATTTAGTTTAGACATCTATAGTAAAAAATGGCTAACAAAATAAAAAAAAAAACTTTTTTATGTTAGCTTCCATATCAGATTTTCAAGGCACCTACTACACAAAACACGGAATGTTGGCTTAAACAATAGGACTAGCCTACTGTACTAGTTTTTAAGAATATCGAACTAATTTGATGTAAATATTATTGAGAATTTTATTTGGCGATATGCATCTGTTTTTTATATTTGCAGAGAACATTTCACAGATTGATATTCAATTTTCACCTAAGTACTTTTTTTTGTACTCCTACTTGATATTCTGATAACACTGTGTAACATTTTCGTGGCCAAATGAGAATTTCCAAGTCAGGGTGAAGGTACTAGGCCAGTATAGTTTAACCCCCAAAAAGATCTTGGGGCTTAGATTTTCAGCTATAACTCAAAAACCATTGATGATTTCTCATTTCATTCTTTAGAAGAATTGTAGAGAACTCCAAGTGTTTTACTATACTGAGTTAGTACCTTCACCCAGACATGAAATTACTCACCCTTCAAATTTGCTGTTGTACAGTGTAATTGAAGCATATAAACCAAGACTTAAGTGTTTAACGTCTTTCAAACCTACATCCAAACATTGGTCCCAAAAAGAATTTTTTTTGACACAAAACTCACAACATTTTTTTGGACCGCGTTCACCACCCAAGCAAGTGGGTTTAGATTTTGTCATCCCTAGGGATGAGATTACATATCATTTGATATGCGAAAGAGTGTAAAGCATTAAAGGAAAAGTGTAAGATCTCTAGTATCTTAACACCAAATTCGTTGCAGGACGATTTTAAGACGATTGAGCCATGACCGCCTTTCTGATCGGCTTGCTGGCTTAATGGGGGGCACGATCACTGGATCTTTATGAAAATTTACCAGTATTAATATTTTCGAAAAGGAAGTAATGGGATTGTAAATAGGAAGAATAGCCCCCACAACTTCTGGTACCTCCCATACAAAATGATCCATTTTTGAAAAATTTAATTTTCCCCCATAACTTCTGAATGGTCAACTGGAGGATATTTGAATTTGGTCAATTTAATTGTTTTGTATTAGTAGACAAACCCTCAGACACTCACACCCTTTACCACATACCTTCTAGTACCTCTTATACAATTGACCGAAATCACCCTCATAGCTTTAGAAACAATTTTTTAATGTACACTGAAATCAAACAGAAGTGAAATGTAAGTTTGTGACAGTTTGACTCAGGATTAAATATGGTCTATATCGGCTGACCCTTTCTGGTATCTACCATAGAAAATGACCTATTTGTGAAAAATGTAATTTAGCCCCTCCCATAACTTGCAAACGGACAACTAGAGTATTTGGTCTATTTAATAACCTTGTAATACTAGAAAACCCCTCAGAAAGCCGGAAACCCTAGCACGTTACTTTTAGTACCTCCCACACAATTGACCGAATTCACCATCATAGTTTTACACACATATGTTTTTAAAAGTACACCGAATTCAGTTATATTCTGCGTGAGATGTAAGCTTATGAAAATGTGACTCAGGAATCAATATGGACTATATAGGCCAACCCCTTTCTGGTTCCTCCCATACAAAATGACCCATTTTTGGAAAACATAATTCTTCGCCAAAACTTACAAACGGATAACTGCAGGACATTTGAATTTGGTCAGTTTAATAATCTTGTAATAGTAGACAATCCCTCAAAAACTCGAAACCTTTGCCACACCCCTTCTGGTACCTCTTATACAATTGACCGAATTCACCCTCAAAGGTTTTACATACATAATTTTTTCGTAAGTACAACTGAATTCAGTCAGATTTTGTGTAATATTTAAACTTGTGAGAGTTTGACTCTGGAATCAATATGAACCTTATAGGCCGACCCATTCTGGTACGTCCCATACAAAATTACTTATTTGTGGGAAATTTTGATATTTTTTCCATAACTTCCAAATTAACCCCTGAATGATATTTAAATTTGATCAGCTAATTTATGTTGTAGTAGTAGACAAATCTTCAGAAAATCAAACAATTGCCACCTCTCTTCTAGTACCTCCCATACAAATGATCGAAATTTTTGTGTGAATTTTAGTTGGTACCTTAAAAGACATTTTCGGTATCTCTATACAAAATAACCATAAGCCAAGAGATATTTCAATTTAACTTTTTTAAATTTTTAAATTCTTCTGGCCGAAAGTCCTATCTGCAACATTTTACGCTCCACAAGCAGACATATTAAAATACATAAGTTATTACCTATAAAAAATCGGTAAATTTTAATAGTTCGAGTGCTAAACAATGTCATGCGTAGGGTGAGGGTATTTATCAGTTAGTTCGTCTGACTGCAAGTTATGTGCTAGTTAGTTTTGCATACAATATTTACGATGTTGTTTTCCATGTCTGCAAATAGTTTCACATAAAGTCATTACGTATGAGTTATCTACAATTATTATACCTAATACGTATACGCCCCAGTACAGTTTGCTTAGGTTTAACTAGTATACAATATGAAAATTGCAAACTCGGTTAATAATTGACTAAGTCATAAGACTTTAAGTAAGGAAAGTAACAAAAAAAAAAACAGTATTTTTAACCGTTAGTCAAGATTTTGAGGGTGTTAGTGAACTTTGCTATACATACACATGTTGTGCTCAAGCCGATCTGTACTTGGCACTCTTAAACATCCGATTGATGTAGCTCTGTGTTATTAATTACATGAATGTTATATAGAATATCGATTTACAAAGATTTCCATAGGTATCAAGAAGATTTTTCAATTAATACTGAGGAAATACTAAATATAATTCGTAACAAAAATTGGGAAAATTTTAAATAACATTTTTATTTATTTTTGTAATTATTGTTATTTTAATTTGATTTTTTTAGTAAAAATTTTAAATATTATAAAAATTATTAGATTATAAAAAGTTGTCAAATAATTTTTTTTATATTAAATTTACGTTAAGTGTATCAAATGATACATCAAATTCGGCTTACGATCAGAAAAGTGTTTTTTTTATATATTTTTTTATAAATGAAACCTTATAAAGCTTTCTTCATTTTCTTCAATCATATATTAAAGCGTAAACATTTTCAAGACTAAATCTAGAGTTAAATAATAACATGTCACTCGAAATACTGAAATTCCTTTTATTTGTAGTTTTTGGTCTACAATCCTTAGTATATTAATTATAATAATTAATTGTATTTCTTTCTCTCTCCCTATCTCCTATAGCGAACGAGTCCTTACTTTTACGAACACCCATTTCGATTACCTTGCAAACGCTTAATCACAAAATCGAACAAAATGTTTAAGAATCATTTGGATATGATCGGCCGCAACGAGAGCCCCAGCAAGAAAGCCAAGTTCTGGCAATCTTATATCAGATCCTTGAAGGGTAAGTACAAAAAATAAGATATGAAAAAAAACTAAACTATTACCACTATTACAATGAAGAATGCAAACACCGTGTAAAAATGTATATAATTAGTTTAGTTTTAAGGGTTGTTGCTATACCACTATGGCAACAGGTAATATGTTTAATTTGTATGATTTAGCAGGACACCTTATAAAGACACATTTTGTAATGAAATTTAGCCTTTTACTTATCGCATATATGTATATCGTCCCCTTAATATAACAATAATGTAAACGCATGTACACAATTTTTTTATTGCATAATAAGAATCTACATAACTGATTCTAAATGTGGTCAAAATTTGGTGAAATTCTACTTCCACAAAGTGGGTCAAAATATCACTTGAAATAGCGTATAATTCCGTGTTTGAAATTTTTCATTAATAATGGTGTAAATGCATTTTAAAACATTGATTATTTTCTGAAATATTTCTGTTTTCCCAGATGTCTAATAACACAAAAACTTAAAAATCCATTATTTGGAAAAGGCAAAAAAAAATTATATTTTATTAAGTGGACGATATCATCCTTTGGCAAACTTTTTTTAAAAGTCCTGAAATGTTTATAGAAATAAATTTTTTAAAAAGGACATATCAACTTTTTTCTTATGAGTACAGTTTTTGTGTCACCGATTTGTGTGTGTATAATATGTGCTACTTGAAGAGTTATGTTAGACTAGAAGCTATAATCGCTTAAATTTGTAGCTTTTATAAGTATGATTTATAGTAGATAAGAACTTACCCTTTTTGTGTATAAACAGGCTCTTCCTTAGCAGGACAATAGTACGCGATTTAGTTGTTCGCCTTGTTCAGTGGAAATCTGTAAAAAAAATATTATTACAAATTGTATTAATTAAAACTATTTATTACATTAAAAGTACTTTTTGTTACAATAAAAGTACTTTTTGTTACAACAAAAGTACTTTTTGATACAATAAACTTACTTCTTGGTATAATAAAGGTATGTTATGGTACAATAAACGTACCTTTTGTTACAATAAAAGTACTTTTTGATACAATAAAAGTACTTCTTGGTACAATAGACGTACGTTATCGTACAATAAAAGTACTTTTAGGTACAATGAATGTACTTTTTTGATACAATAAAAGTACTTCTTGGTATAATAGAGTTATG
The DNA here is from genome assembly GCA_964034835.1 of Muscina levida. Classification (NCBI taxonomy): domain Eukaryota; kingdom Metazoa; phylum Arthropoda; class Insecta; order Diptera; family Muscidae; genus Muscina; species Muscina levida. The sequence continues at coordinate 25,139,970 of OZ035880.1, forward strand.
TTATGGTACAATAAAGGTCTTTTTTGTTACAACAAAAGTACTTTTTGTAACAATAAAAGTACTTCCTTGTACAATAGACGTACGTTATGGTACAATAAAAGTACTTTATGTTACAACTATTGTCCTTCTTGGTACAATAGAAGTACGTTAAGGTACAATAAAAGTTATTTTTGGTACAATAAAAATACTTTTTGATACAATAAAAGTACTTACTGGTACAATAGAAGTACTTTATAGTACACTAGAACTACTTTATGGTACAATAGAAGTACTTTATGGTACAATAAAAGTACTTTTTGTTGCGATAAAAGTACTTCTTGGTACCATTAATGTACTTTTTGGTACAATTAAAGTACTATTTGGTAAAATAAAAATACTTTTTGATACAAGAAAAGTACTTTTTGGTACAATAAAAGTACTTCTTGGTACAATAAAAGTACTTTTTGTTGCCATAAAAATTCTTTTTGTTACAATAAAGGTACTTTTTTTACAATAAAAGTACTTCTTGGTACAATAAAAGTACGTTAAGGTACAATAAAAGTACTTTTTGTTACAATAAAAGTACTTATTGGTACAATAGAAGTACTTTATGGTACAATATATGTACTTTTCTTTACAATAAAAGTACTTTTTATTACAATAAAAATACTTTTTGGCACAATGAAAGTACTTATTGGTACAATAGAAGTACTTTATGGTACAATAAAAGTACTTTTTGTTACAATAAAAGTACTTTTTGGTACAATAAAAGTACGTTAAGGTACAATAAAAGTTATTTTTGGTACAATAAAAATACTTTTTGATACAATAAAAGTACTTATGGTACAATAGAAGTACTTAATGGTACACTAGAAGTACTTTATGGTACAATAGAAGTACTTTATGGTACAATAAAAGTACTTTTTGTTACGATAAAAGTACTTCTTGGTACCATTAATGTACTTTTTGGTACAATTAAAGTACTTTTTGGTAAAATAAAAATACTTCTTCGTGCAATTGAAATACTTTTTGGTACAATAAAAGTATTATTTGTTACAATGAAAGTACATTTTGTTACCATAAAAGTACTTTTTGTTACCATAAAAGTACTTTTTGTTACAATAAAAGTATTTTTTGGTACAATAAATGTACTTATTGGTGCAATAGAAGTCCTTTTTGTTACGATAAAAGTACTTTTTGGTACAATAAAAGTACGTTAAGGTACAATAAAAGTACTTTTTTTTTACAATAAAAGTACTTGTTGGTACAAAGAAGGACGTTAAGTTACAATAAAAGTACTTTTTGTTACAATAAAAGTACTTATTGGTACAATAGAAGTGCTTTATGGTACAATATAAGTGATATTTGTTACGATAAAAGTACTTCTTGGTACAATAGAGGTAAAGGTACTTTTTGGTAAAATAAATGTACTTATTGGTGCAATAGAAGTCCTTTTTGTTACGATAAAAGTACTTTTTGGTACAATAAAAGTACGTTAAGGTACAATAAAAGTACTTTTTGGTACAATTAAAGTACTTTTTGGTAAAATAAAAATACTTCTTCGTGCAATTGAAATACTTTTTGGTACAATAAAAGTATTATTTGTTACAATAAAAGTACATTTTGTTACCATAAAAGTACTTTTTGTTACAATAAAAGTACTTTTTGGTACAATAAATGTACTTATTGGTACAATATAAGTACTTTTTGTTACAATAAAAGTATTTCTTGGTACAATAAAAGTACTTTTTGCTACCATAAAAATACTTTTTGTTACAATAAAAGTACTTTTTGTTACAATAAAAGTACTTCTTGGTACAATAGAAGTACGTTAAGGTGCAATAAAAGTACTTTTTGTTACAATAAAAGTACTTATTGGTACAATAGAAGTACTTTTTGTTAACTTCTTGGTACAATAAAGGTACCTCTTGGTACAATTAAAGTACTTTTTGGTAAAATAAAAATACTTCTATTATGACTGTGTAACATAATAAAAGTACATTTTGTTACAATAAATTTACTTCGTGGTACAATAAAAGTGATGTTTAAGATAACAAAAGTACTTCTTATAACAATAAAAGTTCTTTTTGGTACAATAAAATAACTTTTTTCATAATAGAAGTAAACCGTGGTACAAAAAAAGAGTACTTTTTGTTACAATTTGTGAAATTGAAATATTTTTTGGTACAATAAATGTAGATTTCAGGACAATAAAAGAGGTGTTTAATAAAAAAGTACTTTTGTTTACAAAAAAAAACTGCTTCTTTGTACAATAAAAGTACTATCTAGTAAAGTAAAAATACTCTTTGGTACCTTGAACGTACTTTTTGTTACAATAAGTCGAGGAACTTCTTTGTACAAAATAGTACTTTTTGATGCAATGAAAGTAATATGTGGTATAATACCTTGCATATTTCTAAATTCTTACAAAACAATATTGTAAAGAAAGCAACAGATTGCAACGCCATCCTTTTTGCTGAATAACTTTCAGGCAACATGTCGTAGGTACGCAGGAAAAACTGACCAAGTCGAGTTTTTGTGAAATGGCCTTAATGGCGTAAAAGTTTTCCAAAAGTTACAGTCTATGCTCTCTAAAAAAATTCAATATCTATTTAATATATTTTTGTAGTTATTGTATCAAAACACAGCCGGCCAAAAACTTTAAACCATCAATAACTCAAAAGTGTACTTGAGAAATTTTTTGCACAAGTGTGCCAAAAGTCATAGACAATGTCCAATGTCCATAGGCGGCCACAAACTTTAAATCATCAATAACTCTTACTTACTTACTTACTTAAGTAGCCAATTACAATTTACGAAACGTAGTTCATATGTATATTTGAGACCTGAAGTAATAAAGAATTCCACACGCTTCGGTCTTCTGCGTGTGTTCTCCAGTTAGTCCTACCAGATGATGGCACATCGCGTACCACTTGGTCCTTCCAACGAAGTATGGGTCTCCCTGCTCTGCGCCGTCCTTCAGGTTTGCCTTCAAGCACCTTTCTCGCTGGAGCATTTACATCCATCCTGGCAACATGTCTCAGCCATCGAAGTCGTTGGATTCTGACTCTTTTAGCTACGTCGATGTCGTGGTAAAGCTCATACAGCTCATGGTTCAGGTAAAATGGACCCCCCATCAATAACTCAGAAACACAAAAAGTGGACTTGGTTAGATTTTGCTATAAGCCGACGATATGTTTACCGATCCACCCATCCTTCTGTGCATACAGTTTTGTCACACTAAGTTTCATACTTAACATATGGACGAACTTTAGCAACTGGCAATAAACATTCGTTATTGTTTTTTTTGGGTTTCCTTATTTTTTTAATACCTTCTCATATCACCCATTTTTTTGAATTGTTATACTTTTTTTTGAGTTTTATTAAAAAATTCTACTTTGGCGTAAACAAATATTTAAGCATTGTAGTGTAGAAAAATGATCCCCCAACCGCTGTGCCATTAAACTACATAGCATGAAAATTCTTGTCCAAATATACAAAACAATCAACCAAAAAAAAAAAACGTATTTTTTTGTTTGATGCCACTTTTTTGGGTTAGGTATCTGATACGTTTGTCTTACAAGACAATATCTATGTATATATGTTCATACAAATACATAGTTTTTTGAATGCTTCCAAGAATTCAGCAATGGTATTTTGATTTTTTTTTTCTTCAGCCAATGTATATGTAAACCACACAACCACAATATTTTGGCACAAATCCAAAATAATGCGTATACAAAAATATAAAAGCGAAAAAAAAACAACATAAAAAAATATCTCAAGACAAATGGGAACATATTCCAAAAGCTTAAAAAAATACGCACTAAAGCGTATATACGTATATCAAAAACACTTTAGAGCTACAAGTGCTAGAGACTGTATAATGAATGACGGGCTAGAAATTAATTTTCTTTTATTTTAATGTTAAAAATAAAATCGAAACAATTTTCGCTATAAGCACTTAAGAAAAAATCAGCACAATACTGATAAGGTAGGGACGTTTGAATAGGGAGACAGATATTTATGGCGGAAAACTTACATGTGCCTAGCAGTTGATGAATTAAGACAAAACACTTACACGTTGCACTTTTAAAGGTACTTTATAGTCTAGCACAGAGTAAAGAACTAAATTTACATATTGCTAAGAGAAGATATATACGAATACAAAATGTGTATTATAGTTTTAGGCTTCTTAGAGTAAGAAAGTGAGTAGAGAGAAGAAAGAGAGAGAGTGAGTGATGTATGCAGAGAGAGAAAGTATGCGTACAAGTAAATTGTAAGAGTATTAAGGAATTACTAGTAATTTTTTTCTTATTTTTTATTCGATTTATTATTTTGCTACATTTATTTATTTGTTCATTAATTTATTTATTTTTTTCTTCACTTTTCTAGGATCTGAGGATATCCGTGCCCATGAGACTCCTAGGGCTTCCCGCCCATACAGCTCATACTTGGATTCTCCTTCGACATTCAGGAGCATCTATGATGAGCCTTCCACCGCCAACGAGCGTGTCCAGTCTCATGGCTACAGATATTTGCCCGTCAGCAGAGATACCTACGGTTACTCTCCACGTGCCATCTATGATCATCACTACAGCAGAACAAGTAAGTTTCGTGTTTATGTTCATTGTTGTTCTTGCTGTTGTTAGTTTCTCACATAAATACTAGCTCATAGTTTTAATGAAATCCTTTTAGAATACAGCTTCCAATGCTTTAAAACCATCCATTCGTAATGAAAATCACACAAACACACATACAACCCATATATCGATAAACAAAAATTGATTGATTGAAAATTTAATCAATTAACTAGACATAACAATTCTTATAAGCATTAAGCAATTAAACATGTATCTCATTTACGACATTTTCACAATTTTTATCGAGGCATGACATATTCGTTCGAACAGCCACTCATAGTGTTCATTACACCATATGGTTGCAGTAACAAATCACATTAATCCGTTACAATACAAGATGACATTTTATAATCAAAAAAAAATCTGATATTGAATTACAAAATAATAAAAACATCCATACACATAATGAATGTAAACGTGAGCCGAACTATAAGAATCCAAATTGTTAAACATAAGTCGAAACATTTTTAATAGCATTGACACTAATAACTGGCATATCAGGCCAGATGTGTTGACTTCTCAGTAACGTATTATAGCTGGCTTGTCGACAAAGATTTTTGGCTACACACAACCCCCCAAGATAAATTAAAAGTATCACACCATCTAGGGTGATTCACTTACAGGCTTTGTTTAACATTTAAAATCAAAGAGTAAAACTGGAACAAAATTTCAGAAAATTTATTATGAAGCGAAATTGCAATCTATGACATTTATTTCTTATTGATAGTTTTAGCCGAATGTTGACCGTGGCTACGACTTAGGTGGTCCATTCGGAAAGTGCAACTTTTGATCAATCTTTCCAGCAGTGTCAACGGTAGCTCGCATTTGATGCAAGCTACCGTTGGCTGCCAAGTTTTAAATTGTAGCTGAAATATAGACGAACACATTTGATTTAACATAAGCCTAAAGAAAACAATCCAAAAGTGTGATTTAACACGATCTAGGGTGATTCATTTATTGAAATTTACATTTATTTGAAATTTAAAATAAAACACCTATACTAGAGTAAGATGAAAAATTTTTTATTATAAACCGGGACAATAATCTCTGACATTTATTTTGCAAAAAGATAATTTCATTCAAATGTTAGCCTTAGGTGGTCCTTTCGGAAGATTCAGCTTCCCAACAGTGTTTCTAGTATTTTTACCGGCATCTTTCGTATTATGAAAGCAATGTTGGCTTCTTAGTCTCGAATTATAGCTGACATATAGAAGAAGATGTTTGACTCCACGTAACTCCGAAATTAAAGGATCCAATGGTGTTATTTGACACGTTCTAGTGTGATTCATTTACAGCCTTTATTTGAAGATTTAAATAAAACACTTAAACTAGAATGTGAGGACGGAATCTTTATTATTAACTGTACCTACAATCTCTGACATTTATTTTGTAAAAATAATTTCATACAAATGTTCGACCGCGCCGAAGCCGTATGTAGTGTGTTCGGAAGGTTCAACTTACCAACACTGTTTCTAGTATTGCCACCGGTAGCTCGCCTGTAATGCAAATAATGTTAGCTGCCAAATTTTGAATTGTAGCTGAAGTATAAACGAAGACTTTTGTCTTCACATAACTCCGAAAAGAAAACAACCTAGAGGTGTGATATAACACGATCTAGGGTGATTCATTTACGGCCTTTATTTTATATTTGAAATAAAATATCAAAAATCTCAATATATTCAGGAATGTATATAACAAACTGAAAGAATAGTCTACGACATTTAATTCTAGAAATTAATTTCATTCAAATATAGACCGTAGCTACGTCTTACGTGGTTCATACGGAAGGTTTAACTTTCCAAAACTCTTAACGGCAGTAACAACAGTATTTCTCGATTTGCGAGAATAATATTGCCATCCATGCTTTGAAACGTAGCTGGATTATCACTCAAGTGTTCCGGCTTCCACGTTTGGACTAGAAAAAAATCCAGAGATATGAAACCACACGACATAGGGTGATTCATGGACAGGCTTTATTTAAAATTTTAAATCAATACTAAAACTGGAACAAGATTTTGGAATCTTTATGTTAAATCGAAAGAACAGTCTCCGACATTTAATTCTTAAAAATAATTTATTCAAATATACACCATGGCTACGTCTTACGTGGTCCATACGGAAGGTTCAACTTTTCAATACACTTTCCGGCATTGTCACCAGTATTTCGCCAATTGCGCTAGTAATGTTGACTGTTACGTTTTGAAATGTAGCTTGCTTATGAATAACGATATTTGACTCCACATAAACGCAAAAACAAAAAAATCCGAGGTGCGATTTAACACAATTTGGGGTGATTCATTTACAGCCTTTATTTGAAACTTGCAATAAAATACTTAAAAATGCATTATATTTCGTAATGTTGATTATGACCCGAAATATAAATCTTTGACAATGAGTTTTTAAAGATAATATTGTTCACATGTAGGAGCCTAAGTTCAAAAATGAGCCAGATCGGTCAAAAAATCCTCCAACCTCTTATACAAATTGTCCTTTTTTTGGTCATTGCGATTAGAACTGCAGTTTATGAGCTCTCGGGCTGAAATTTGGCTTGTGCGGTTCAATCGCCTAAGCGGAAGATAAGTTTTAAGATGAACAAGATCGGACAACACCTACCTCAACCTCCTATACAAACGCCTCTCTTTGGGGGTGTCCGTCTTAAGAGATATCGATCTTAAATTTAGTTTGCAAGATGTATGAAGATGAGCAAGATCGTTCAAAAACTACTCCCATCTCTCATATAAACTGCCCCTTTTTTTGGGGGGGGGGGGGGGGGGGTTCTGTCACCGCGGTTACAGCCGTAGTTTCAGAGCTATCGAGCTGAAATTTGGAAAACAAGTTTTTATTCTCAAAGCAAAGGTTTAATTCAGAGGTGACCTAGATCGGTCAAAAACTACTCCCATCTGTCATACAAACTGCCTCTTTGGGGGGGGGGGGGGGGACTGTCCCCGTGGCCACAGCCGTAGTTTTAGAGCTATCGAGCTGAAATTTGGCTTATCTCTAAGCGGATTTTAAGTTTTAAGACGAACAAGATCGAACAAAAACTACCTCCACCTCCCATAGAAACACCTTTTTTTTGGGTGGGAAGGGCGATGTCCGTCTTTCTATCCCCGCTATTACAGCCGTAATATCAAGCTATCGATGAAATTGCTCTAAGATTAGTAAGATCGTTCAAAAACTACTCCAATCTCTCGCACAAATTGGCCCTTTTTTGGGGGGACTTTCCCCGCGGCCACAACCGTATTTTTAGAGCCACCGAGTTGAAATTTGGCTTGCCAGTTTCAATCCTCTAAGCGGAGCTTAAGTTTTAAGATGAACAAGATCGGCAAAAAAAACTACTTTCACCTCCCATTCAATCTCACTCGTTTTGAGGATGCGCGTCTGCCTATTCCCGCTATCACAGCCGTAGTTTAAGAGCTATCAAGCTCAAATTTGGAATACAAGCTTTTATCGCTCAAGCGGAGATTAAGCACTAAGATGAGCATGATCGTACTTAACTACTCCCACTTCCCATACAAACTCCCTCTCTTTGGGGTGTTCGTCTGTCTGTCTCTGAGGTAACAGCAGTAGTTAAGAGATATCAAGCTGAAATTTGGAATGTAAGCTTCTATTCCTCAAGCGAAGATCAAGTACTAAGATAAGCACGATCGTACTATACTACTCCCACCTTCCATACAAACGCCCTCTCTTTGGAGTGTACGTCTGTCTGTTTCTGAAGATACAGCAGTAGTTTAAGAGTTATAGGTTTATGTTCTTAAATGAGAAATGTCGAACAAAACCTCTCCCACCTCCCATTGGATGTGGAAGGAAGTCTAAAAGTAATTTACACCTCTCATACAAACTCCTCTTTTTTTGCGGTACAATATTTAAAACATAAAGAACCTTAAACATTCCCAAGATCAATTTGTTCAGTTTTCAAATATTGGCTAAGAAAACCCTAAAGATAAATTTTGTAGTATTATTTTTTTTTTTTTAAATTTTTTTCATACAATTCTTCCCCATTATAATTTTCCAAGATATTCAATATCAGAAAACACCAGACATATTTCGCATACAGTTCAGAGGTCTGTTACTCACATCTACTTATATAAAAAAAAATCACTGATATAAAAATATTTGCAGTTTTGTTGTTATTTTCTTCATATTTTCCACGACACATTAAGTCAACTGCCATAACATATATAACATTGTCAACTCAGGTCAACATAACTTATATACACATTTATAACCTGACATAATATAAGTTTTTTTTCTTCTTAATTTTATTATATTTTTATATTTGAAATTACGGAAGAGTAACATAAAAAAGCTTTCCCAGCATCTGATGAGTTTTCATAAATTTAAATTTTATATTTCTATATATTTTTTATTTTGTTATTTGTTATTAGTTTTATTTTTGTTATGTTGTACTATTTATTTGTTATTCGCCAACGTCGTCGTGGTCGTCATCATCATCATATGATCGCATAGCTCTCATATCATATGTCTTATAACGCCTACTCGTCCGTCCGTCTGTCTGTTTGGTTCTATCTACATGCACGATAATATAGAGAAAAAGCTCTATGGGACCAAGTGCCTGTAAGCTTATTCTAGTGTCATATTGAAGATATACAACAAATATACAAAATTTATTTAAAAATATACAAAACAAATACCAGATTTCATGGGGCACACACACATACATATACATTTTAAAATATTTATATAGTTGTATATATATATGTATTCACATATGTACACGCAAAAAATTTCCTATTTCAGTAGGCAATACTGACATTTTTCATATACTCAAAACAAAAATTTAGTTTGTTATCTCTGCATCTTTCATAGGTGGGCGTTGAAATTGAGCTTTTCAAGGTTTTCGGTTACTTTTGTGATTTTTCAAAAATATGTATATACAATATAAATGTATTGTTTTTCGCCCTTGGTAGTAGTTATTGTTGTTTATCTCACATATATGTCTAGATATTTTATACAGATGTATGTATGTGTGTGTAGCTTTTATTTATATTTTTGAAATTGTTATTGATAACAAAATAGATCTGTTGGGGGCTAAAAATGAATAACAAGGTTCTAGGTTTTCAATGCTATACAGATACTTGTATATATGTATTTGTATATACAAATATATAAAATATAACATTGTCGAAATATGACAAAATTAGAAACGAATATCTTACAACCAATCACAATGATGATGCTTGTTAATGGTTTCTAGTTAGACAGTGGCCTCGTTTCGATTTCAGTGATTTGAAAATTCAAATTAACTGACAAATTTTTAAAGGTTCATAATTTTATGTCTATAGATATTCCGGGTGACGATTAACATGTTAGAAAATTGAGTTGCATAAGAAACTATTTTACATTTTTGTACTAGTAAAAAAGACTGATTTTAAAACAAATTTAAAAAACTTGACGCAGCTAATGCAGCTTCTTACAATTAGGGTACTCATTCTTCTACGTAAAAATGCGCCAGTTACTTTATGAAGAAATTTTAAATAATTTAATCGGAAGATGTAACCCGAAAAAGATTTAACTAAGAATTATTTTAAGTATAATGATTTTTAGTTAGAGTACTCACGGATCTGCGCAAAAACGTATGTAATTTATTTCTTAACGAAATTTGCCGCAGCTAATGCAGCTTCTTGCAGTTAGGGTACTCATTCTTCTACGTAAAAGTTAGCCAGTTACTTTATTAAGAAATTTGAAATGATTTAACAAGAAGTTGAAACACGAAACTCGCAAAAGTTTGAAGAAAGAGGTTTAAGTCACTAAAGTGATTTATAATTAGAGTACTCACAGATCTTCATGAAAGCATGTACCATTTCTTCTTCTTAAAGAAATTTTAAAATAGAAAGTTTTTAAAATTTCTACATATAATAAAGAGTAAATTAAAAAAACTTAAAAAAAAATACATTAGCTACTGCAGCTAACTACAGTTAGGGCATTCACTTTACGGCTTAAAAGTTCTCCAGTAATGTTATTAAGCTATTTAAAATAATTTAAAAGTTGAAACTCGAGAAAATTTGATGTAAGAAAAAGGTTTAAGTAAATGTAGTGATTTTTAGTTAGAGTATTCACTGACCTTCGTAAAAGCGTGTACCATTTTTTCTTAAGGAAATTTAAATATTGCAACTATTTCATATTTCTGTACTTATTATAGATACTAATCAAACAAAAAAACTTGCTAAAATTGCACCAAATGTTGTAACTGTCTACAGTTAGGCTACTCACTCTTCAGCATAAAAGTGCGCTAGTAACATTAATAACAAACCTGGTGTAATTTATTAGGAAGTTGAAATTCGAATTGTTTGAAGTCCGATTAAGGTTTAAGTTAGTATAGTGGTTTATAGTTAGAGTACTCACGTAACAGTGTAAAAGCGTGAATCGTTTTTTTTCTTAAAGAAATTGAAATATTGCAATTATTTTTCATGCCAATATTTATCAAAGATAAAAATTCAAAAGAAACTTAATGTAGTTACTTATAATAAGGCTACTCACTGTTTTACCTAAAAGCGTGTCTCATTTTTTCCTTAAGGAAAATAAAAGTTAAGCATAAAAGTACGCTAATAACATTAATTATCAAAGATAATAATTTAAAAGAAACTTAATATAGTTACTTATAATAAGGGTACTCACTGTTTTACCTAAAAGCGTGTCTCATTTCTTTCTTAAGGAAAATTTAATACTATTAAACATTTCCATATTTAGTGAAGAGTCTGAATAAAAGAAACTTGTAAAAATTGCACCAGTTACTGCATTAGCGTGATTACTTAATATAAGGGTGCTCACTGTTTTACCTAAAAGCGTGTCTCATTTTTTTTTCTTAAGGAAATTTGAATGCTATATTTATCAAAGAGTCTGAAATAAAGAAACTTGAAAATATTGCACCAGTTACTACATTAAGGTACACTTAGGGTACTCACAGTTCGGCACAAAATTTCATCAGTAGTTTTATTAAGTAATTTGGAATAAATTCATTCAATAGATTCTCAACTCTTCCAATAAAACGACATGTATTGTATTACAACACACAACTCGTCAAATATACAAATACCAACTCTCTACTCTCGATTACATCAATCCTTGTATAACGGATTAGTTTTCGCAAACGAAGAAACACACTCACTTAGACAAAGTTTTTTCAACTTCCCTGGCCTAAGCTTTTCAAATGATGGATTTCGTAAGAATCTTTTTTGAATCCCCTGCAAGTATGCGTACTCCCTCTCACTCTTTGACGATTTGCCATCGTTATATTAATGCAGATTTCATTTTATTTCATTTCTTTTTTTCTTTTCAAATAATTTACGCAAATTTCTGATGCAGAATACTAAAAAATATAGGCACTGATCAGAAGAAGAGGGCAAATATATATATATAGTTGTATGCATTAATAAAAAAGAAAATACAAAAAAAAAAAAACAATTTCAAAGATGTCTACATGTCCAATTCTGCATAAATAGTGATGGACTATTTAAATAAAAATTAAATTGCAAATATTTATATAAAAGGTATATTTTCTGTTTTGATACTTATACACAACATCTGCGAGTTATGATTACTAATAAAGGGAAGTTGATATCAGATGTATGAGAAAAAAAAACAAATATATGTTAACTAAAGTGTTTTATTTAATAGTAAGGCACTGAAAAGGGTATGAAATAAAAACTTAAAAATTAAAAAAATATAGGCAAATAAACGAAAAACAGCAAAAAATTGTTGGGTTGCCTTGTGGACAGGATAACTAGAGTAAAACTTAACTGATACTTATGAAAATTTACTAGTTTTAATATTTTTCAAAATTAAGTTATGATATTGTAAATAGGCGGAATAGCCCCAAACCCTTCGGGCACTTCACATACAAAATTACCTATTTTTTTTTCGAAAATTTATATGTCATACATAACTTTCAAATGGTCAACTGAGGGATATTCGAATTTGATAAATAAGATAATATTGTAATAGTAGGAAAATCCTCGGGAAACAAAAATTTGTTTCCACACCCCTTCTGGTACCTCCCATACAAATGACCGAATTTATCCTCATATATATCTTTTTTGTAAGCACATTGAATTCAGTCAAATTTTGCACAAAATGTACGAATATATTGAATATTGACTATGGACTAAATATGGTCTATATCGGCTGACCCCTTTTGGTACCTCCCATGCAAAATGACCTATTTTTGGGAAATTAATATTTCATCTATTACTTCCAAACGGACAACTGGAGGAAAATCGATTGTGGTAAATTATATTATGTTGTAATAATAGACAAATCGTCAGAAAACAGAAACCTTTGTCACACCCCTTCTGGTACCTTCCATACAAATGAAGTATCTTATTTGTAAATGCACTGAAATCAGTCATGTTTTGGGTGAGATGTACTTTTCGAAAAATTTGACTTACGAAAGAATATGAAACTATATCGACTGATCCCTTTTAGTACCTCCCATACAAAATTACCTCCCATGTTATCTTTTAGAGGGGTGAAATGTAGAACTGGTCCACTTTTTTTTGGATCTTCCAACATTTATTCCGAAATTCAGTTAAAACGAACAAAATAACTTAACATAGGAATATATTTTTCACAATTCCTTCAATTCCCCTAGGCGCACCCTTGGGATAGTTTGAGCTGTGGGTGAAAATTTTGTAATATTTTGATTTTTATATCAGAGGCTCTTAGGGACTGAAGATAAGGGGTATGTATGTTCAGGAAAAAGTTTTGTAGGAAAAAATTTGTGGGCGTCGGTCATACATTTAACCACTCTATGAGGTATCGTGAGACGGTAGAAGGTGATTACATAAAAATATTATAACAATGAAAAAAAAAATATAAGGGAACCAACTTAAAAGTTGAAGATAGAGGGTAGATATGTTCTATGAAACTTTTAGTATTTCAAAAATAGACTGCTCTCAGGGCACCTTTGGTACAGTTAAAGCGGGGCGAGCTAAATTTAAAAAAAAGATTAACTTTTGTATGGAAATCTCCTTAGGGGGTTAAGATAGGGGGTAGGTATAGCGTAGATATAGGGTCGATATGTTTTAAGAAACTTTTATCGTCTCTTAAATATTGGGGTCGGTAGAACAATGGGCTCCTTTAGCCGCACCTTAGAGGCAGTTAGAGCGGCGCTAGCAAAATTTATAAAAAAAATAATTTTTGTATGACAGTCCCCTTAGGGTGTGAAGATAGGGGGTAGGTATGTTTGGGAAATATATTAAGAAAGAACAATTAGTGAGGTCGGTTATACATTTTACCTTTCTAGGGGCGACTATGGGGCTGTTTCGGGGCTTTATGTGGATTTTTTCTCTTTCCCTACCACATTTTATCACGATACGTGAAAATTTTAACTAATCCCACCTCCCCATTTTTGGGCTCCTGATTTTTCTTTCCCAAACTCACAATATTATGGGGTGAGACGTATCGAAATCGAAAAATCGTGCATTATCCCAACCCAAGTATACACTAGTGTGGTCGTAAAATTTGGATTATTGTCGGTGCCACCCCCTTCAAAATTGATAAGTCTTTGCAGATTTTAGGATACCCTAAGTTTAAGCACGATTGGAGTATCTTAACCAGTGGCCGCTTTGGGCATAACATTTTTAAGCTCCTATAGGTTAGAGGAACATAACTCAAGAGCGCCTAGTCCAATTGTAATGAAACAAAAATCCGGAAAAAAAGGAATTAAAATTTACTATTTTCTTTCTTTAATCTTTTCTTATATAATTTCTTTGTAAATCCAACAATTTCGTAGTTATAAATAAATTTATGAATAAAAATATTGAGTATTTCCGAACCCTGCTTAGAATGTTATGTAACTTTTTCTGTTTATATATTACTTCTCTGCATACTCTACAATGTCGTAGTTAAAAATAAATTTTTGAAAAAAAAAACAAAATTATTGAGTTTTTCCGAACCCTGGTTAGAATGTAATATAACATAATTTGAATGCTGTTCAATACTAAGTACCAAAACTGGATAAACTGCATATTATTTTCATGTTGTTTTATTCAACAGCCGATGTTTCATATTATAATCTAAAATAGTGATATTCAAAAGGGGTACTCGTGATCTGTTGTATTTATAACAAGTTTTATGAATCAATATAATTTAATGCAGTATATTCCTATAAATAAATTATATTAATTTAGTAAATAATTGAATTTTCAATAAGACCAAATAAATTCCAATTAATTTTAATCAAAATATAATATTATTACAAAGTTTGCGTAGCGAATTTTTTAAGGTTTTCCGAACCCTGGTTAGAATAATATCTAACATTATTTGAATGCTGTTAAATTCTAATAACAAACTGTATAACGGTATACTATTTTGTTGCATTATTCTCTTTTTGTCCCATTCAACAGTCGATGTTCCATATAGAGATATTCAATAGGGGTACTCATGACTTTTTGATAGAATTTCTTTTTAACCAACAAAATATTTTCCTTCTCATTATTTTAAATAAATAATAAAGATTTTGTAAAAATTTCCTCTATATTAAACAAAATTATTTTCTACAATAGTTGAGGAATACCCTTAATATTATTCATTTGACGTACCTTAATGAGACTATAATTGTTTGGGAGAGTTTGAATTTGTTTCTAAATAAGTACAATTTTCTACAGTTAATACCAATAACATCTTCTTTGATTATATCAGCTCGTAGAAGGAGAGTATGTAACATCTAGAATTACTGTCTCTTCCCCCCTCTCCATTCAAGAATATCTTTGCAGTCGTATAAGAACTTATCTCGCTCACCGACATATTTGAATAACACCGTTAAAACTTAATACATAACAGTTGGTAGTATAACTGTAGAGCATAACTATAGAGTCAAAGTTTATAGGTTTCGTTTCCGTTTCGTTCATCGACAAACGTTAGCTTAGGTAGCGCGATGATCTTACCCTCTGTGGAATTCTCAATTGTACGTAATTTTTGTGTGTTGTGTTTTAAATTACAAATCTGTATTTAAGATTTTCCAACAACGTTACTTTTTTCCATATACGTCTTTTAAACGTCTACTTTGTCATTAATCCATGTTTCGTTCATTTTCGTTATCGCGTTTTCGTTTCACATGTTTTCTTTGTCATTTCGTTCGTTACATTTCGTTCGTTTCATTTCGTTCGTTACATTTCTGTTACATTTTTTTTCTTATACGTAACTGCGCATTTAGTATGTCATTTGTTCATTCGGCTTTTGCTATATGAATTATTAACCGTTTTCTTTATTGTTTTTGAAATTTTCTATGCTTTTGCTTTATTGCCATTATTGCTGCTGCTTTCAACACTTTTGTGCTGCTTTCAACACATTGGTAACTATGAAATATGTCATTTAAAACGCTGCAAACTGCTTGAGTAAAAGTTTCTTTTGCTATAATTGTAAGTTTTTATTGTTATGGAAATCGTTAAAATTTATTACTGGTCTAGTGAATTTATGCTAATTGTTGTTGATTTATATTAATTTTCCAGTCCCAGCTAACTATAATGCAGAGAAGGCCTGGAATGATCATTTGAAGCGTATGCAAGAAATTGAACGCAGGTAAATATATTACTGAAAAATATATACATATTTTTTCTTGTTTGTGAACCGGATTTTTTAAACCCGGTTTTTCGTATCCAGGTTTTTTTTTGGTAATATTTTCGAAACAACCGGTTTTATTATCAAGTAATTTAAATTATTATAAATAGTACATAAATAAAACATAAAAAAAGGTTTCCAAACTTGGTCTAATTAAACTTAAAATCCGGTTTGTTATGAAACCCACAACTCTTATTAAATTAAATATAGAAATTGATTGTTTGAATGTAGTTATTTGTTTACCTATCATTGAAACTACGTTGAATAAAATTAATTAAAAACCGGTTTTACATAACCGGTTTTTTGTGTAACCGGTTTTGAAAATGTAGTTATTTTTGAGAAAGAATTTCTAATGTCCTATATTCTTATTTCACATGTCAATTATTGAATAATAAGTTGACTGGGAACCGATATTAGTTTTCTTTAAATTAGAGTATAGCCAGATACAAAACCGGTTATGGTTTGAGGAGTTATATTTGAAAAATATGGTTCTCCTAAAGCCAAATGGAATAAAGCATCGTAAATAATAACTTTTTAAAGAATATTTAAAACCGGTTCTAATTAAACATAAAATCCGGTTTGTTATGAAATCCGTAACTTTTATTAAATATCAAAATAGATTGTTGGATTGTATTTTTTTATTTATCAATCATTAAAACTACGTTGAAACAAATAATAAAAACCGGTTTTGCATAACCGGTTTTCAAAATGTTGTTATTTTGAGAAATTATTTCTGAAGTCCCATATTTTTATTTCCTACATCAAACTATGAAAAATAAATTGACTGAGAACCGATATTCCTTTTCTTGAAACGGGACCACAGCCAGACAAACAACCGGTTATTTTTATAAAGAAACATATTTTAAAAGTGGAGTTTTCCTTAAGTCAAACTGAAGCTGTATTAAAGCATCATAAATAATACATTTTTGAAGAATATTTAAAACCGGTTCTAATTAAACTTAAAATGCGGTTTGTTATGAAATTCGTAACTTTTATTAAATAAAGAAATGATTTGTTGGATTGTATTTTTTTAGTTATCAATCAGTGATACTGCAATGAAACAAAATAAATAAAAACCGGTTTTACATAACCGGTTTTTTGTGTAACCGGTTATGAAAATTAAATTATTTTTGAGAAAGAATTTCTGAATTCCTATATTCTTATTTCCTATGTCATTTAATGAAAAGTTATTTGACGGGGAACCGCTATTACTTTTCTTTAAACTGGAACATAGCCAGATAAAAAACCGGTTATGGTTTGAGGAGCCATATTTTAAAAACATAGTCCTCCTGAAGCCATTTAAAGCCGGTATAAAAGTAACGTAAATCATAAAATAAAAAAATAAATTAAAAACGGGTTTCCAAACAATGCCCAAATAAACTAAAAATCCGGTTTTTTTATAAAACTGGAGCATAGCCAGACAAAAAAAACCGGTTATGTTATGAAGGAGCCATATTTCGAAAATGTAGTTGTCTTAAAGTCAAATTGAAGCTGGTATTTAGGTATCAGAAATAACACATTTGTAAATAATAATGAAAACCGGGTTTCTAAACACTACCCAATTAAACTATTAATCCGGTTTTTTATGAAACACAAATTTTTTTTAAATATAGAAATTGATTGTTTATATATATTTGTTTATTAATGTATAACTGAAAATATAATTTGAAAAAATCTTCATAACCGGGTTTTTTTTGGAACCGGTTTCAAAAAGTTTGTTATTTTTAAGAAATTATTACCGAAGTCCTATGTTCTGTTTATGATAATAATGATAAGTTGACTGTCTATAGATTTCTTAAATGCTGAGCATAGTCTGTTAAAAAAAACCGGTTGTATTAACAAGTAAAATATCATATAACTTTTCTAAACTCATATTGAAACTAGCAATTATGTGGTAAAAATTGAACTATTTTGAAGTGTATCAAACTGGTATTAAAGTATCGTAAATTAGTTTATAAAAAATAAAACCGGTTTTTCAAATACTGTCAATTAAACTACAAATCCGTTTTTTTTAAACCCAAAATTTGTTTAAATATAGAAATTTTTCGTTTGAGTGATTTTATTTGGTTACCAATCATTGAAAATACGATTTGAAAAAGTCTACGTAACCGGTTTTTTTTATAACCGGTTCCAAAAATTTTGTTATTTTTAAGAAACTATTTCTGAAGTCATATGTTCTATTTTCCTACAACGAATAATGATAAACTGACTTATTACCGATATTGCTCTCATTAAACTGGAGTATAGCCAGATAAAAAACCGGTTATGTTATAAAGAAACATATTGTAAAAATGGCGGTATCCTTAAGTCAAGTTGAAGTTGATATGAAAGTAATAAAACGATTTAATAATATTTAAAACCCGGTTTCTAAACTCGGTCTTACTAAGCTAACAATCCGGTTTTTTATGAAACCCACATGCAAGGCAGATAAAAAAAACCGTTTATATTATAAAGAACCATATTTTTAAAAAGTAGTTCTCCTATAACCAAATTGAAGCTGATATTAAAGTATCGTATATAATACATTTATAAAAAATTTAAAACCGGTTTTCCAAACCCGGTTTTTTATGAAAACCGACTTATTTTTTAAATCTACAAATTTTTTCAAATAACTTTTGAAAAAATATAAAAAAAGAATTTGATTCGTTTTTATTGTTCCTCTATCAACTTTTAATATTTTGTTTTTTATGAAAACCAAATCATTTTTGAAATGTAAAAATTTTTCCAAATAACTTTTGAGGCAATAAAAATAAAGAATTTGAATCGTTTTTATTGTTTCATTATTAACTTTTAATTTTTTGTTTTCTTCTCTTTTCTTTTCTTCAGATACCCATCCCGTTATGGTTTGTATCTTAAGGACAAGCCCTACACACCAAACGCTTTGGTGCCCTTGGAATATGAGCCAGAGGACAAATTGCTCCAAGAACTCAACAAGGGTAAGGAATTCTAAATAGAAACCAAAACCACAAAACCCCTCTCCACAAAAACTCTCAAAACAAAAAGTACCATCAACATTTATGTAAAAAAAAATCAACAACAACTACAAAATACAATTAAACGAAATTTTGATTGAATTGAATTATAACGAAATACACGTTAAGCATAATGAAATCATAAACTAAACGAACACCTGCTAAGATCGAATATGAAACGTTAATGTCAATGTCAACTGTCAATATAGCCGTATCCTCTATTTGCAATAAGGAAGAACATATAAGAATTTTTTCAAATTCAAAAATACACTCAAATAAAAAAGAAATTGTATTTCAATGGAATACACTGAAAACAACCAACCAACGCGCACACACGCATCCAAAATCCATTGATAAAAAAATTTAAGAAATTTTTCAAAAAAAAAAATTATGGGAAAGGCAAAACTTAATTTATTTTTTTTGTAATTTTCATCAAAGAGAATTACTATATAACATCGGGGCTTAAAATAAATTAAGTTTCTTTTTCCTATTTATTTATGTTATTCATAAAACATTAAAACCAATTGTGTTGTCTACGTTCAACGTTGAATAATTTTTTTTACAAAAATTTCTATTATTTTTTTCTCTTTGGTTTTTTTTCTTCTCTTTTTCATTCTATCTTATTCCTTACCCTTAAAACAACAACAACAACTATCCCTAATGCTCTGTTTCTCCATCATTACAGCTTAAAGTTGAAATATACTGATATTAAATTAAGAGAATACAAAAAAGTTTCATTAGATTTTAGCAAATTTCAATATTTAGGGACATTACTTATCTTTCTGTTGAGCAACGAACGAACACAAAACCGTCGTCTAGGCTTAGGAAGAGAAAAGCGTTTTTTCTTTCTGCAGCTTTTTCAAAGCGGTTTCATTCGCTAGGCAAATGATACATTAATTAATTAGCAACAACAACATTACAACTACAAATTGCTTAATGTCTACAAAATGATTACACAACAAAAACAATGAAAAATAACTTAAGTCCATTTTACTTAAATATAGTTTAAATAAAACATATGTACTCTGTAATTATAAATTTAAACAAAAAATAAAACTCAAAATTTAATAAAAAAAAAAAACAAATAAATAAACAATTACAAAAAACTACAACACCAAATTTTTTAAATGTTTCGTTAAATGTTTCATTATTATTAATAACTATATATATATACATATAAAATGTTTCCTTTTAACTTTTAATTGATTGATTCAAATCATGAAATTCACTGAAATTTTATAAATAAAACGTAAATCAAAAACTAAACCACCAAGACATACAAATACTAATTGAAATCATGGCAGAAGTGGGTAGAGAAATTTATCAGACATAAGGTTAGGTTAAATTTACTATACGTTTTTGGCAGTGGAATCGAAGCAGTTAACATCAAATACAAAAAAAATTTAGTTATTTTAAGAAAATTTTATAATAATTATTTTCTTACTTTAAAAAATTTAATTAAAATATTTGAATATTTGAAAAACAAAAAATATAAACAAAAAAAAAACAAAAAATATAATTTTTTTTGTTTTTTTAATGTAAAAATAATTTTTTTTTAAATATCAAATATATTTTAATACAAACTAAAAAAAAAATTAAAAATATTTCATTTAAATTTTTAGTTATTTTAAGAAAATTTTATAATATGTAATTATTTTTTTACTTCAAAAAATTTAATTAAAATATTTTCATATTTAAAAAACAAAAAATATATTTTTTTTTTTTTAATGGAAAAATTAAATTATTTTTAAATATCAAATATATTTTAATACGAAAACAAAAAAAAAATTCAAAATATTTCACTAAATTTTTTTTTTCAAACAAATTGTTATGTTTTAAAAATAATTGTTTTTTATTTTAAATATTCCAAAATTAAAATAAATAATTAAAATTTATAATTTTTAATATATATTATATTTTTTTTAAATATATAAAAAACAAATATTTTTAATTATATCTTTTTTTATATTTTTAAGATAATTCAATTCTCTCATATTTTTGTTATATATATATATATTTTTCATTATTTTATATATAAAAAAAATTTTCGTAAAATATTAAATTATTTTTTAATTTATAGAAAAAAATTTTATGATATTTTTTAAAATTATATATAGGCAAATTAAATTTTATTTTTGAATATTTTTATATATAAATTAAATTATTTGAAATATAAATAACAGTAAATTATTTGTAATAAACAATTATTAAAATATTTTGTTTTAAGTATTAAATTATTTATAAATTTGCAAAAAAAAAAATTTATGAAATTTTTTTAAATTTTATGACATTTTTATTTGTTGTAATATTTGAAAATTAAAATTATATATGGAAAAATATAATTTTAGTTTAAGAATATTTTTATATACAGTACGAGCTCGATTTTCGCAACCGATAGCAGCCCAAGCCGGTTGCAGTTACCGAGATTGTTGCGATTACCGAACCTCTTTTGAAAATTGTTATTTTACTTTGTGCAAAATGCCCCACGTCACTTAAAAAAACTGTACTATTACAGTCATTTGTTCACTTACATTGATCAGTGGCGTAACATAGCATGCAAATAAAAAAAAAACATATAATTACTGCGAATACATTGAAAAGTTGCGCTCATCGAGACTGCTTTTTTGAACGT
Organism: Muscina levida; assembly: GCA_964034835.1. Classification (NCBI taxonomy): domain Eukaryota; kingdom Metazoa; phylum Arthropoda; class Insecta; order Diptera; family Muscidae; genus Muscina; species Muscina levida. The sequence continues at coordinate 25,161,773 of OZ035880.1, forward strand.
GTTGCACTTATCAAGACTCATGTGTAAAAAAGAGCGGTTGCGCAAATCGGGGTGTTGCAATAATCGGTAGTTGCGAAAATCGAGCTCGTACTGTATTATAAATTTTATTTTTTTTTGAAATATATATATTGAAAAATATTTATTTTTAATATTTATCTATATTTTATTTTTATTTTAATTTCTATTCTCTCAAATTTTTATTATATATATATATTTTTTTCATATTTATTTTATATATATGAAAATAATTTTTTAAATTATTTATGAACTTATAAAACAAAATTTTTATGAATTTTTTTTTATTTAAAACTAAAAAAAAAATTTTTACATAAGTTTTAAGTAATTTCAAAATTTTTTTATAAATTAAAAAAAATTTTGTCGTAATACGAATTTTTTTTTTAATTTTGAAAAAATTTCTTAAATATTAGTAAAAAAATTAAATTTTTTAAAAAAATATAATAAATTATTTTCAAAAATATCATTTATTAAATATAAAAATATTCTAAAATTAAAATTATATATAGGCAAATATTATTTGAATTTTAAAATATTTTAATATATAATAAATTATATTTTTTTGAAATATATTAAAAAACAATTATTTAAAATATTTATCTTTATTTTTTTTTTTTTTTTGTTTTAATTCTATTTAATATTTTTTGATATATATAGATATATATATTCAGTATTTAATATATATGAAAATATTTTCTTAAAATATTGAATTATACATGAATTTAAAAAAAAATTTAAATTCTTGAAGGCAAATATAATTTTAATTTTAGAATATTTTTATATATAAAAAATTATATTTTTTTGAAATATGTAAAAAAAATTAATTATTTTTAATACTTATTTTTATTTTATTTTTAATGATATTCTCATACATATAAAAAAATATTCTCAAAATTTTAAATTATTTATGAATTTATAAAAAAAAAACTTAATGAAATTTTTTTTTAATGATTTTGTTGTTATTTTTTAAAACTGTCTTTCTTACTTCAGAAAAAAAATTGGATATAAAAAATATTTTAATTTAAAAAAAAATATATGTAATACTTATATTTCAAAATGTAAAAATAGTACTTGACACAAAAAGATTTAGAATAATATAAAAATATTTGTTTTAAAATAATTTCATGTATTTGTGAAAATTTTAATTTTTTAAAAAAATATACTATAATATTTTAAAAAATATCATTTACTAAATATAAAAATATTCTATAATTAACGTTATGTATAGGCAAATATAATTTGTATTTTAGAATATTTTAATATATAATGAAATATTTTTTTTTTTTGAAATTTATCTAAAAAAAACAATTTTTTTTAATATTTATCTTTCTGTTATTTTAAATTCTATTCTCTCAGATTTTTGTAATATATATATTTATATATTTTTTAATACACATATTTTTTTTCATTATTTGATATTTATGAAAATATTTTCTTTTTTAATATATATATTTTTTTCATTATTTATATATATGAAAATATTTTCTTAAAATATTAAATTATTTCTGAATTTACACAAAAAAAAATTCTAATAATTTTTTCTTGTTATTTCTAAAAACTGTCTTTTGACCTCATTATTTACTTAAGAAAAAAAAATTACACACATTAAAAATTTTATATATTGAGAAATATTATTTTTTGAAAAAAAAAATATATTTAATACTATAATACTTTATTTAAAAATATAAAAAAATATTTGACATATTTTTCTTTTTTAAAAACGAAAAACACATAATTCGAATTTAATTTGAAATTTTGAAAAAATTTTATAATTAAATTTTTTTTTTTAATTTGAAAATATTTTTTAAAAACTTTAAAAAAAATTTTCTAAAATTTAAAAAAAATTTTGTTAATGAAATTTTTTTTTGTTGATTTTATAAACTGTTTTTACAATAATTTTTTTCTTACTTAAGAAACAAATTTATATGAAAAAAAATATTTTTATATTGAGGAATATTATTTTACAATTATTTCAAAAGTTTAAAAAAAAAATTTTGCCAATCAAATTTTTTTGTATTTTTAAAAAATGTTTTTTCAACCATTTTTTTTGAAAAAAAATATGTTAATAATATTTTATTTTAAATTTTATTAATTATATTTAAAAAAAAATATTTTACACAAGTTTTATATATTTAAAAACATTTTTTAAAAATTAAAAAAATTTTTACCATAATAACAATTCATTTCTCAACTTTGCAAAAATGCTTTAATATTAGCAAAAAATTTAAAATATTTTATTAAAAATTAATTAAAAAATAGTACATTTTACTGAATACATTTTTTTTTAATTCAAATTATATATACATATAACATATTTTTATTTATTTTATATTAAATTTTAATTAAAAATTATAATTTTTTAAATTTAGTTCTATTGTAAAGTCCGTCCGTCCATCCTTTAGTCTGCCCTCGCGATTACAGCCATATTTTAAGAGCTATCGAGCTAAAATGCCAAATTCTATCCTCTTAGTAAAGGTTAAGTTCTCAAATAAGCAAGAATGGACTTCAACTACTCCCACCTCCCATATAAAACTCACCCCTTTTTGGGGCTTAAAAAAATTCATTAAAATTTTCTCAGTTTTTAAAATAATTTCCACACCATCATCTGCCATGACTTCAATTAAACATTTATCATGTATTATTTCTACTTTTTACTTACTAAATATTAAGCTAAAACAAAAATTTTCTATTTTTTCTAATAATAATAATAATATTAATAATATTGTTTCAATAACCTTTATTGTACATGAGCGGTTAACAAAGCTAAATAGATTAAGTCATACAAAAGAGAAAAAAAAACCTACTAATGCTTGAACATATAAAGCAGCTAGCTAAGCTTTATGTCATTGTGTAATTGCTGTAAGAAAGCAATATGTAAAATAGTAGTATTGTATCATACAACAAACATTATCCATTTGGTTTGTCAAAGCCGCTCATGTGTAATAATAATACCAATAATAATAATAACAGCTGTACAAAAAACACCAACAACCAAAAAAAAAAAACTAACAGAAAATCTAGCTGAGGCCGCTGGGTTCAATACCTCGTGCGGTTAACTCTTTAAATTTCTGTTAATTTTTTTTTTAAATAATATATACTTATCAAAAAGAAAACAAATAACTTAGCAACTTCACTTCACTGTACAAACAAGACTAAGTCCAACAAATCAACCTACAACCTACAGTGCATCAACATCAACAACAACAACAAGAACATCATCTACCACCGAATGAACGTCGCATTTGCGTTAACTCTTCATCATCTGCTCTCTGGTGACTCAAACAAAAACTCTGTATAATTTTTTTGGCGTATTCTACTGATATTTGTACTAAAAAGAAAAACATAAAACAAAACTGAATATGACAAAAAAAAAACAACAAAACAAATATTATTAATAATAATAATAATTCAGTAAATCCTCATCCTCCATTATCATCCTTCCCCTTTCCCACCTCCCTTTCTATCGTTGACATAAGTAACTGAAAAAAAAAAAACAAAAAATTATTTCAATAAAAACTCATATTTATTAATAAAAAAAACAACAACCAAACAAAACATTTTGTTTCATTTGTTAAACAATGCAGAAGCAAAGCCAACTACAATTTTTTGTATTTTGAAAGGTTTTGGATTACAATAATAATATTTTTTGTTAACAATTTTATGTTTATTTTTGAAAATTAACCACTCTGTTTATTTTTGTTTATATAATTTTGTTATTTAAATTAACTTTTTTCTATTATTTTAACATTTATTATTGGTTAACTTTTTTATTTTAAATATTTTATATTTATTTTTAATTTTTTTTTTATTTTTTTTTTTAATATATATTTTTTTTATTTTTTAACATTTTCTAATTTATAATTTCGTTTTTTGTTACTCTTTGTGTGTGTATGTGTGTGTTTGTGTGTAACTGTATATTTTTATGCGTGTACATATTTTGCCCTACTGCCATTTCTGTGTCATTGACTCTCTCTCTCTCTCTCTCTCTGTATCGTAATCGTAATCGTTTCGTTACAATCATTTATTTATACTACAACAATCAAATTCATTACAAAATATGAAATATTTAACGAACTTTTTCTCTTTGTCTATATATATATGTATGTATGTTTTACACAACAACAATTTGTACCAATTGTGTTACATTTGTACTACTTTTTAAATATTACTTGTGTATTTGAATTGTTATTTGTGATCTCTTAAATAATTTGTGTTAATTGTAGTATTTGTTTTTACAATGTTAATATTGTCACGGCAGTATAATTTAATTATTCCTTTATGTTTAATGTATAATGTCGAAAAGACAAATCAATTTTAATTCCATTTTATATGGCGGCATCATAAATTCAGGTTAACATTTTAAGATAATCCTTTTTCATAGGAAATGATAAGAAAGTTATTAAACTTAATGGAAGTTACACTTTTTTTTTGGTCTGATTATATAAGATCTTATCATTTTAAATTCAAATTGTTGTACTATTCTGTTATACTATACTAGAAATCACGAATGTGTATACTATTCTTACTAGTCTCTTGTTAATCATGTCAGCTCCACGAATAGTTTACTATTTCACTTTATAATGTTATTTTAAAAAACCGGCATCTAACTTGATTGACACATTGTCTAAATTTACGATAATGGGTTAAAAATTGTTGACTATGGAACATTTGAAACTTTTGGCACATAAATGTCATGTGCTTTATGAAGTTTTAAGTAGAGTAAGCTTAGTCCGTCTGTCCGACTAGTTGATAATACCTGTCAAAACTTTGCCTCGATCAATTTCTCGGTTACCTCCACTACCTCCCATATAAATATATATTTTTTTTAACTATATTTCGGAAATCAATTATTGGACAGGAAGTGACAATAAGTAATTTTAATTGCTTTACGCAAGTAGAAAAACCGAGCAAACCAAGTACCTTCCATATAAATGACCAAAATAGCCAATTTCTTCCTTCGACTGCCTTTCTTGGAGATAAAAAATTTACCCAGCTCATGTTGTACCTCCCCAAAAATTTAAGAACATAGTGCAACAAAACGGTCGTGTGTGGGAACATTCAACACTGTATTGAGTAAGTCTCAAAAAGTAGTGTAATAGTTAATTTCATTTAAATTCTGAGTTCAAATTAAAGACCTGCAGCGTTCCATTCATTCTACTTGTACAAACAGATAAAACAAGTAAGAACCTGATATTATCGGTACAAATACAACAAAGAGTACAACAAAACATGTGCTCATGCGTTTTGGATTGAGTAGATCGTGTATCATCTCTTTCTCTGACTCTCATTGTAGTGGAAACTTTTTTCTCTTTATCTGTTCCACTCAGTGAAGTAACTGTTGTTCCTCTTTTTTTGAATGGATATATCTATTTAATATAGATAATCCAGAATGTACGCTTTGCGTTGATGATGTTTTCTTAAAGTTGTTTTATTCTTTTTACAAAATGTAATGGTGTAAGTTTCATCTGTGGCAAATTTTAACAAAAAAGAAAACAAAATTTCGCTCTTTATGCTTGCAGCGTCACGCTCTCCACATATTCCAAGCACAGATAACAAGAATACCGATATACAAGTATTTTTGATATTTGGTACTTTCACTCTCTCATACCTATTCTAACGTTATCTAAAAGAGAAATATTCCATACGCACTCAATCCAAAGAGAGCGAAACAGATACAAGTAGATGGTTCTTTGCAGACCTATAGTTCGAATGTCCCTAACTGAATTTCAGGATGCATTTTTTCATAAAACATTTTAACCATATATCTGCAATTTAATGGGACATTTTAGTCCGTTTTTTAGTAAATACCACACAGGTATTCTAAAATGTGCGTTTACTGCATTATATTCAGTGAATGTGGTTGGTAGCTAGTCTTTCTAGGAGGCGCCCAATCATGTTATTTCACTAAAGCGTGAATTTTAATTTAAGTCTATTCTTCCATTCCTAACGCCCTTATGGAGGAGTGATACTTACTTACTTACTTAAGTGGCCAAATACAACTTACGAACGTGGTTCATAAATATGAGGCCTGAGGTAATAAAGAATTCCACACGCTTCGGTCTTCTACGTGTGTTCTCCAGTTAGTCCTACCAGATGATGGCACGTCGCCTACCACTTGGTCCTTCCCACGTAGTTTGGGTCTGCCTGTTCTGCGCCGTCCTTCAGGTTCGCCTTCAAACACCTTTCTCGAGGGAGCATTTACATCTATCCTGGCAACATGTCCCAGTCATCGTAGTCGTTGGATTCTGACCACGATGTCGTGGTAAAGCTCATACAGCTCATGTTTCATCCGATGGCGAAACTCGCTGTCGACACAGATATGTGCATATATTTTTCGGAGTACATTTCTCTCGGTTACTGCCAGGTTTTGTATGTCCGTAGTCGCAAGCACCCACGAGTCGAGTAAAATTATCACCTGGTACAGCTGTTTCTTAGTATTCCGAGATAAGGTGGTGTCACTAAAGTGCTGGCGAAGTCCGTAAAAATATCTATAGACGAGCACTATTCTCTGCTTGATTTCTTGGCTGACACTATTTTTCTTATTGACGGATGATCCGAGGTAGGTAAATTCAGCTACTACCTTAAATCGATCGAGAGGACTCTTTGTTCGTCGAAATCATTATTTTTGTTCTGTACTAGTTGACCGCCAAGCCCATTTTTTCTGACACCTCTCCTAGTGATGAGAAAACTGCAGTAACATCCAGCAGATTTCAGCCAATGATGTCTATATCATCGGCATAGGCTGGTGGCATATTGTTGAATATTGTGCCAGGCATGTTGATACTTCCCTTCCCTATAACTATATTAAATAGTTTACAGGAAAATCTATCACTCTACATGATAATTCTTTATGGGTTGAATGGTTCAGAATACTCCTTAACAATCTTAACTGAGGATTTGGTGTTTTCCAAGGTACATCTGCAAAGTCGTATTAGCTTTACAGGAATACACACAGTTAGCGTTTATAGAACATTGATTTACAAAAAAATCGCACATGTTGTACTGTCCTTAGTGTTACCTCCTCTAGGAGTTAGTCAATATTGAGAAAATTTATATTTTTCTAATTATTACTCAAAAGAAACTTTTCAAAACAATGAAACATACATAATATTTTCTATTTATAGCTGATACTTAAGAAATCGGAAGGTTTACTCCACCCATTTAAAATTATAATTTACTTTCAGATTTTTGTTGGAATAAATTTGCGACTTTTCCTTTCGGTAATTCCATACAAAGTGATCAAATGCTCCGAAAAAAGTTAATAGAACTTTTATTAACACTTCTTATACTGTAACATTGCAGTTACAGTTTTACTACATGTCTGTCAGCCTCTGGTCCTACGACCGAATGTCCTATGGATTAAGCTCCATAAGCAGGCAAATAATAGTAGATAAGTCATTTAAATTTTAAAATCGGTGAGGTTCAGTAACTCAAGTCATAAACAATCTCAGACATAGAATAAGGGTATTGATCAGTCACTAAACCTGACTAAAAGTTTTATATTCAGATTTGTAGATACGTGAAATAGTGGTCAGAACACGTGACTACACTGCGGAAGATCCGTGGCTCGATTCTCGACTCCAGTCATCTGCATTTTTCTTTCGATGTTGTCGACAGCAACTTCGCAGAATAATGTCGGGTCAGTTAGCATGTCTAGTAAAAGCTTCTCCAACAGTGACGTTCGCATTCGTCGATAAACAAGTGGGTGCCGTTTGTTGTGAATCATAAAATAGAAAGCGTGTTAATTCACAACAACGCAAGAAGCTATCTGCAAGGCATCCTCTAGGAAAGGTGCATGACCATAGTAAATCGTTGATGAAACGTAGGGGATCCATCCAAACAAATCTTCGACGAAATTTTAATACAAGAGTCCGCTTTGTCATGCACGACCAGATGAGCGACAATGTCGTTCAAATTGTCGTTAACAGTTAAAATCACACATTGAAGTAGTTACATTAAAAACGTCCGATACATGAACCATCGCACACTGCTGTTTTTAGGTGCCGTGACATAACCCCACACGGACATAATCCCCAAAACGATTTTGGGGCTTATGTCCGCAGATTAGTGTCGGACATAATCCCCAATGAAATTGGGGGTGCCCAATCGTTATGTCCGGGCACCCTGTTTTTAATAAACTGAATATTTTTTACGTTCTCTTTCTTCTATTCAATTTCATCTCGTTATTGACCCGTTACATTAAATTTTTCGTTTGATGCACGACAACATTAGTATTTTGTCGGTTAGCTTGTCGTCAACCGAATGTTTTGATGACAAGTACATCAATTTTTCACATTTTGTCTTGAGAAGGAGCAATGTACGGTTTCATCATATTAAACACAATTTTTTTTAAGTAGGTATATTCCTGTATACAATGTTCTTACATTTATTTGCAATTTGTAAGCAATGCACTAAAATATATGAATTTAAAATTTATAAAATATTAAATGTTTCTGTGACCACCAATAGTTAATTCTCCTAATGCATAGTAATCGTAATATATATTGTCGAAATACAAAATTCATTGTTTTTTTTCATTACCTTTCAATAACAAATAAAGAATTTAAAGAATTTGAATTTTAATTGTTTTTGCTAGAGATTCATTACAAAAAAAAATCCTACAATATCACACATTAGATTTCTCTAGAATTTTGTAGAAAATTAATTATGCATAATTTTTGTTTTTAAACAAAACAAATTTGTTAAGAAAAACAATATACTCACATACAAATTAAAGTTTTAGCGGAAGAACTCGTAGTTAAATTATGCAGTTACCTGAAACGAAATCATAAAATGGAATTAAAATTATTGTAGAAATATTTCGTCCCCTTAATATAACAATAGTGTATGTGCTCATACACTTTATTGCACATTTAGAATCTCCACCATTGATTCTATGCCTAGTCAAAATTTTGTCAAAATCTACTTCCACAAAGTGCGTCAAAAGGTCATTAGAAAAATTAGTCTTTAATGTTTTCTTCGAAAATTTCATTGACATCCGATTTGACGAAAACTTTAAACTCGATTTTCTCAAAACACCAAAAAAATTATACACTATTGTTTTATTAAGGGGACGATTTGTTATTATGTTTATATGTTAATTTTGTTGTTCCATGATGAACAGTACATGTACTGTATAGAAATGTTGTCAAGACACACACACACGCAAACACAAAACACACGTTTTTAGGCATAGCAACTAATTAGACTTTATTTTTGTTTTGTTTTTGTTATGTTTTTATATTATTATTTTGTCCATTATTTTTTGTTTTATACATAACAAAACTTTGTAGTATTTTGGTAAACACAATTGTATTTTGAAGTTATGTTGTTATGGTAAGTATTCTATATAAATAAGGATGTACATAACACAGCTCTGAAGTGAAAGACATGTTACAAAATTATAAATTTATTTTCACATATTGACAGTGTCGTATTTTCTAAAGGCATAGTCAATAGTTTTTAAAATACAACATAACAAATTCAGTGGAATGACCTAAATTTGGACTTTATTAGGTGTCACATTTCAAGGCATTCAATGTTTAAACATAATTTCTGGCATAGGGCCCCCTGCGATGCCGCTTATGAACGCCATTCTGTAGGTCTGATTTTGCACACCTCTATTTCGAGCATAGCCGGTCTTATATCGTTAATAGTGCATCGAATGTTGGCCTCCAAATGATCAATCGAGAGATTTCACATGTACCCACAAAAAGTAGTACCCGAAGAAGGTGGCCAATTTACAGGTTATCTTCTTGAGATTATTCGGCCTTGTTGAAACCATTTCCTCTCTAAGTGCCTGTAGCGTTCGTCATTAGTGGTAATGTTGGCACCGGTTTCGGATTTAAACACAAATGAGTCGATGAAGCTTTCGGCATGATCACCACATTGACTTTTCTGGATAAAATGGAGTCCCTCAGCAGCCTTATGAGTATGGTGCTCTCTTTAAATCGACAATTCTACTATGCGAACTATGTGCGAATTTTGAAAAAAAAATCCACAATATGTACACGATTTGTTCAGGCATAAATCTAACCCGGTTTTTGAACCATAAAATAGTACAACACATGATTTTGGGACTCAATTCTGGGAGATGCACGTGAAAGTACCCCCAAAAAGAAGAAGTTCTGCATCATTCGTTTTGTCAAGTTACATGCCATATTAATTTAATCTCGAATTGAAGTTAGTAAGTATCATATAGGGGAATTTGTCATGTTTTAGGCTCTTTTGTTATATTTTTATATGGTGGCGTATGATTATCATAAGTTATATTCCACGTAAATCATACGCCATGGGGTACAACAGTTTTATTGTAACTGCTACAAAATAAACCCAGTTCAAAATAATTTGATGAATGAAAAAGTGAAACTGTTGCTTATGTAGGGAAACGTTATATGAACAAATTAAAGGAATTGTAATTCTTAATTTTTTTAAAATTTGTTTCAGCAAAATCTGACTAGTGATTCTCGAGTTATGCCAAACAAAAGAGCATAAAACGTGACAAATTCCCCTATACGATACTTACTAACTTCAAAACGATATTAAATAATTATGGCATGTAACTTGACAAAACGAATGATGCAGAACTTCTCCTTTTTGAGACTACTTTCACGTGCACTTCTCAATATTGAATCCCAAATCAATGACCTGAAAAATGTTGTACTGTGTAAGCCAAGAATTTTAGGATGTTAGAAAACTTTGACATACAGGGTCAGGTTGTACTCGACTAGATCTACAACATGCACCATGTCACTCCCCAAGTTCAAAATAACTGTCACATAATGTAATGGATTACATTCAAAAATAAAAGCTTTATCAAATTGATTCTTATTGAATCTTTTGTACTACAAACTACAAACAGTCTTGTGCAGATTTATGTCGAAATCCTGAAATTGCAAATGCTGTTTCGTAACCAATATATGATTACATATAGGAATATACATACATGTAACAGAATTAAATTCACATAGAAACTGACCAATTTCATTCAACTCACATAGAATACAAATGTGTATTTGTATTAGTTGCATTTCATAATGCATATCTACTAATACCATAGCTATTGGATTAATTCTACTTTTATGTATCGAATCTATAAAATATGTGTGTTTAAAATCCCCAAGCAAAGCATTTTTAAAAGAAACTTAATATGGTTATAAAATATCACGTTATATAAACATTGCTATGCATGTATATGCGTCATAATTGTGTAACATATGCATAGGCACACAGTTAGTCACATAATTTATTCATATTTATACATATACGAATAAAACATATGTATGAGCAAAAGTAAGTTTATATATCGAAGAACATCTGACCCCTTAGCACATTTATAATGCTCTCTCTCTCTCTCTCTCTCTCTCTAACACACTCTCTACATATTGCACATGAAATGCACATTAAAAACCACACAACATTTATAGCATTGCATATATGCGATATGCGATGCCATAATTTTAAATGTAATTCTGATAACATAATTTATATAAGTTGCCAGAGAACTTTATGTGGCAGCATGTACTGCATATATACAGGATATATACATATATACAGGATGCTGCATAAGAATGCGTCGATGATTTGGTAGTTTTGTTTTAGTAAAAATATGACACTAGAACATGCTAAAGTTCTGCATTGAAGACAATAAATTCTAGCATTTGGACTTTTAATCTATGAAAGATTTAAAAAAAAAATAGGAAAAATACTTAAGGAGATATTTAATGAATTGTAATATATAAGTTTTTTAAGTTCTCACCTTCAGTAAAAACATAAAATTTACAAAAATAACAAATTAAAAAAAGTGCCAGAAAGGGCGGGCCAAACTTACAGTTTTTTCTTCAAAACTTTGTACTGTTAATACAGAATTTGGGCACGATCGCAATCAATTAACGATTAGGGCACTAAATGGATCAAAGTGGGATTTTTCAAAATTTGACCCAAGGAGCAAAAGTCGGGACATTAGAATTCGTTTTTGGGTCGTATCAAATGATAAATACCCTCCTACCCGTAGGGTGATGTTATAAAAAGGAGAAAGGGTAGGCGAGGCGAAAAAAGAGAAAATTAATGTATTAAATCGTCTACTCGGACTGAGGAGAGAGACTGTAGGTCTTCTTTGTAACTCTTCCCTAAGTGTTTTATCCTCCAACGAGCTAGAGCGGGGCAGCTACAAAAAATACGTTTAATCGTCTCACACTCCTTCTCGTCCTTGTCATACACTCGGCAGTAGTCCTGTATGGATCTATCCCATATGCAAGGTCGGGTGGCTGATATTGCTATAGACTGATAGAATTCCACAGGCCAGTTTCAGATCACTTCTACATAGGACAACCATGTACGCCGATCGGAATATGCTATGCCCCACGTTGACCTATCATTGTGATGTGTGGGCACCAAGACGAAGAGAGTGGTTTGTTTTTTATTCAAAACGACGATCTGCCCCACATTTTGCACTTAATTTATTAATTAAGTAATTTTTGTTACAATTAAAAAACTACGAGTATGTGTAAAGTAAAACAAAAGTACTTTCAGATGCAACTAAAGTACATGTTGGTACTATAAAAGTCTATTTTTGTAAAATAAGTCTTTTGCTTGTTAATGTACTTTGTGGTACACTTAATGTACTTATGCGTATAAAAAAGTACTTTTTAGTACAATTAAAGTACTTTTTGGTACTTTGTGGCAAATTACAAGTACTTTTTGATAAAAATAAAAGTACTTGTCGGTACAAGAATGATACTTTTTGGTACAATTTAATTACTTTTTGGTACAAAAAAAGTACTTTAAGAAAAGTACATTTCGGTAAAAAAAAAGTAGTACTTTTAGGTGCAACAAAAGTACATTTTGGTACAATAAATATGTTGGTATACCATCACCTATAGGCAAGATGATATATATATTATTTGAAACGAGAAATAGTATAACGTATTAAAGGAGACATGTTAGACCCCAAGTAACTTAAGACCAAATTTTGTTTTATGACTTTTTAAGACGATTGAGCCATGTCCGTCTGTCTGCATGGCTGGTAGGCAGGTCAACTCGAGTAAACCTTAACTGATCTTTATAAAAATTGATCAGTTTGAATATTTTTCAAAACGAAATAATGGGATTGTAATTGGGCAAAATACACCCACCACGGCTGGTACCTTCTATACAAAATGACAAATTTTTATAAAAATAATATTTCTCCTATAACTTCTAAACGGACTGCTGAGGGACATTACAATTTGGTCAGCTTAATAACCTTAAATTACAAGATAAACTTTCAGAATACTAAAACCCCTTCTTATAGCTCCCATACAAATGACCGAATTAAACTTCATAGTTTTACGTGCATATCTTTTATATATATATATATATCAACCGATCCGTTCTGGTACATCCTATAGATATTGACCTATTTTTGGAAAATTTATATTTTCCCCATAATTTTCTAATTGTAGGATATTTGAATTTTGTCAGCCCAATTATCTTGTAACAGTAGGCAAAACAGCAGAGAAACATTTGCCACGCCTATTCTGAAACCTTTCATACAAATTACAGAAATCACTCCCATAGTTCTACATGTATATTAGAGTGGTGGCGAAAACTTAACTTTGGATTTTTAGTAATACCAGAGCGGAATATTGTGTCAGTTGTTATAAAACGGCTTTAGTCAAAATTTGAACAAAATCGGACAACATTAAGCCGTGCCCCATAGAGGTCAAAGTATGTAAATGAGTATGGACTCAGAGAGAATGTAGCCTTGTGGTCGGTGGTGAAAATAGTGTACTTTATTTCCATGATATATCAAGTGGGCGTGGCCCCGCCCATTGGACTCTATTTTTGAAACCGCAATATCTGGATGACTGTTTCTCCAATCGCCTTTAAAATTTGTGTGGAGGTATTTGACAAAAAAGTTATTGATCCAAAAAAAATGGGCGGGATCGAATCAGTGGGCGTGCTATGAAACTTGCAACTTTTAAAGGCTGTATCCCACGAACTATAAGGGGTAAAAAGATGATATTTGGTATGTGTTGTTGGTACAGTATAAATTACAGACAGGGTAGAAGTGGGCTGTGCCACGCCCCATTTAAAAGAAACCGTTCTAAAAGTTATAAAAATAGTCTTGATTGTCTTGAAAACAGTATAGTAGATATATAACCAGGATATTTTGAACCAAGTTGCTAAAAAGAGCCGGGAGCCCCCCAGACGCGTCAATATTTAAATTTTACATATTTGCGTGAAAAAATACAATTCCTTAATTGAACCATAGTAAAATACAAAGGATTAACTAAGTACCTGACCTTTAACCTCTTTAGGGCACTAGAAATAGTTGTCCGATCTTTCTCAAATATCCGTCATGTATTTTTTATATCAAGTGGCATAATATTCCGGTACAGCATTTTTAAATATCCGCAAAAAAAAATCGTCCATACATTTTGCAGCCGCCCTAATACACTGAAGTCAGAAAAATTGTGCACTAGGTAAACGTATATTGAACGTTGATTTTCAAACTAAAATCGGACACGTTGTGCCCCTACTCACAAATTTTACTTTTAATATGTTGTATTTAGAGAGGAAACCCAAGAAACCGGGCTAAATCCACCCATAGAAAATTTTGATTTCTTTTAAGATTTTTGTGCGAATTTATTGCAGAATTTTTCTTTGATAAGCAGTTTGTACCGTAAAAATCGCTTTCGGTACCTCTAAACAAAAATCCCAGAGGCCCAAACGTATTGAAATTAACATTTCACATTTGTTAGCAGAAATTTGTTTTCTACATCCTAATTATACGTATCGTGCAATCATAACTCGTATGGGTGATAGTATTTAAGAGTCAGTTAACCTCACTGATTTTATCGCGCCCATTACAAATACATAAATTAGCCTTGGGCTGTTATCGAGCTCAGAACATCAAATTGTTTGTATTCCTGTATTATTTAGGTTTATATCTCAATAAGTTATGTGTGTGTGTGTTTTTCTTCTGTTCGAACACATTATGTACTCACTGTAGACATTTATATTGCAATTGTGTTCTTGTCCATCATGGGTTATATAACACACAGTAACATAGGTTGGCCATGAAAGTGAACTACCCTTTAACAAAGTGTATTTAATATTAAATTATTACCAACACTCATTGTACATTATTAAATTCACATCCACTAATATATTATATTATTTAAAAAACGATTTTTTTTAATTTCCCCTCTTTGTGTCTCTTTTTTCTTCATTCGCAGCTCGTCGTTCTCCTTCTCCCTTCTATCAACCATCTCGCGTAAAGCGCGCTGGCAGTGAACCCTATGTGCCACCACCATCCTACTGGAACCGTGCCCCCAGTGCTGGACGCGCCCCATCAGTGTTCGATCGTGCACCTTCCGTATTCGATCGTGCCACCAGTTTGGCTCCCTTCACCCGGCCATTGTTCCGTGCCAGCTCTTTGGAACCCTTGGATGAACTCTTTGCCAGTAAGTCAGACAATAATCCCGAACACTTTGAGCGTGCTGGCTCACCAAGTCCCACTCCCGTTAAGGCTGGTCGCTGGGGACCACGCCCCACTGAAGTTGCCTACGATGCTAATGGTAAACAAAGATACAAAGAATAATTGTTTTTCCAAATTTCTAAAGACAAAAAGAAAATTTTGTTGTCAAAATTGATTGTGTTAAATGTTAAAATGCTGAATGTTGATGTTGATTTGATGTCTTAGAAAAAATAGTGAACGCAAAAAAAAGCTAAAGCTTTAGTGATAATTTCGAGTAAAATCAAAAATCATATTACCTGCAATGATTTTACCCGATTTAGTTCACGGTGTAACGAGCTTCAAGCGTGATTTTTTTATGTGAATTTGGTTATTAGTGATAATGTCCTGTTGTTGAAACCAGAAGCATCAACGCAAACTCTATATACACCCACACGTCTTTTTATGTCCCTCTCTCTGTCTCTCTCTCTCTTTCTCTGCCTTTTACAATGCCCTATTTGCTGCAATAGGAACCCTTTCCCCTAGCTCCTAGAAGGCTTTAGCCTTCGTTTTCCTTTTTCAACAGCTTTTTGAACAGCTTTTTGTTTTATATATAATTTACTTAGATTTAAGAATATTAAATATTAATAATTATATTACTAAAAAAAATTTTAATTTTGTTTGCCTTTAATAATATAATTATAACGAATTTTGAAATTTTTATCAAAAATTTTATCCGATTTAGAATTTTAGTAAATTGTTCTGCCAAATGCTTTAGTGTTTAGGAGAATTGTCCGAATTTAAGTTAAATCTTGAAGAGAAACAAATTAGGATATCTGTTAGGACATGTTTTATTTAGCTTTTTCTTTAGGAAAATCTGGCTGGACCAGATAATTGTAGTTGAAGATATTCATAATTTTGAAAATACCATTAAAAAAATTATTCTTAAATGAATATCACAGTACAACACATGATTTTGGGACTAAATTCGGAAACTGCCAGTGAAAGTAGCCTCAAAAGGAAGAAGTTCTGTGCCATTCGCTTTGTCGAGTTACATGCCATAATAACACAGTGCAACACATAAATTGGTGCCGCCTTCGTACCCAGCTATTTTTGAAGTATATACCGAGACTAAAAAAATCCCCAAAGGATTTGGCCCCATTACATCGAAACATTTTTTTATGGATACTCAAATATTTTCACCCCAATACGATTTTTTGATCATTTTTAGGGAGTCCATATTTCATAAACTGTTCGGAATTTTTTCTTTTCGTCTTCGGCAAAGTTGTAGATCTAAACCAGAGCAAAAAAAAGTCTCAAATAAAAAAAATAAATAATAAATAATATTCCACATAAATGATACGCCACGGAGTACAACGAAATAAATTTTGTGTGGAAAACATCATGAAAAATATCCTTTTTTCCCATATTTTTGCAATTTTCATGCACTGGATGCAATTTTTTTGGGTCGGTCTATTTGACACTTTTTTTGCTCTGGTTTTGATCTACAACTTTGTCGAAGACAAAAAGAAAAATTTTCTAACGGTTAATAAAATATGGACTCCGTAAAAATGATAAAAAAATCGTGTTGGGGTGAAAATATTGGAGTATCCATAAAAAAATGTTTCGATGTAATGGGGCGAAATCCTTTGGGGATTTTTTTAGTCTCGGTATATACTTCAAAAATATCTGGGTTCGAAGGCGGCACCAGACGATGACCTTAGAAATGTTGCATTGTGTAATATAATATCGATATGAAGTTAGTAAGTATCGTATAGGGGATTTTTTCAAATTATATTTTTTTATGTTTTTATATTTTTATATTTTAATATTTTTATATTTTTATATTTTTATATTTTTATATTTTTATATTTTTATATTTTTATATTTTTATATTTTTATATTTTTATATTTTTATATTTTTATATTTTTATATTTTTATATTTTTATATTTTTATATTTTTATATTTTTATATTTTTATATTTTTATAAATGTAACTTGACAAAATTAATGATGCAGAACTGCTTCTTTTTGGGGATATTTTCACGTGCAGTCCTCAGAATTGAGTCCCAAAATCAATGAGATGACAAATGTTGTACTGTTGCACACAGTCTCACACAGGAGGAATATATTTGTGTATTAGTTCTATACCAAAATCCATAAAGCCAAAAAAATAAAAAAATATAACTTTTACTTAAGATTTATTAAAAGTTTCTAAATGAGCTTTCAAGGTCCTTCTAACTTTTACTAATTTTTAAAAAAACTACGGAAAAAAGTGTTTTTTCAATATCCAAAAAAATATTAAAATTATTAAAAATTATTACTTAAAAAATTATTTATGTTATAATCCAAAAAAAAATCGGCTTTAAAATTTTTTTTTTTAAGTAATAAATTCAATATTTAATGTGTAAGAAAGCTTTTCCAAATTTTGTGCGATATATGCTGCAAAAAGTAGTGCGAGGGTTGATGCAGGCGTTGTATGTCTGCTGAGGATTAAATATATAGTTATATTATATATAAATAATTACATTTACATTATATGAAAATAATACTTTTACTTTTAAGTTTTAATAATTGCAACACCCTTACACAACTGGGTTACTACTTCCGCTCCTTTTTACTCTATTTGCCATTCGCCACCTCCTTTAAAGCACATTTCACTTATAAAGTTGTACCTTGTGTCACCTTTGCAGTAGTTAGATCCTTAAACCTCACATTCCATTTTTGATATATCCCATTTGAAATTATATCCCCTTTCCACTCCCCCAAACCACTATAATTTCAATTGAGATCAGCACTTACGACGCATGGATACTATCAAACAATGGTTATGTGTGTGCGTTTAATTAAAACCAAATTTTTTTTTGTTTCTGTGTTCTTTTTTTTCTCTAACTCGCATCTTTTTCTAGTGTAAAAATACCCTCAAAGAAAAAACCCAAATCACACAAAAAACACTTTTCTTTCTACCCCCGCTCAAACTATATTTTTTTAATCAACATCAACCACGACCACCACCACCACCATCTCTACTACAATCATCGTTATCGCCATCACCACTACCATTGTGGCATTTTCAATCTATTTGTTTCACATGATGTGGCGTGGTTGCGCGTGCGCAGGACTTCCAATCTTCCACCCCAGAAACCGCTTCAGGGATATGTTGGAACCCAACCCAAACTCTCCCATCTCGGCCTTCACCCGTGATCCCTTCTGGTGGGATATTGAGGACTTAGCACCTTTCCGTGCCGGTTCACCATTCCGCGGTTTGTCGGTGCCACCACGTGCATCCAGCCCCATTGCCAGAGATTCGTTCTTGTCGCCCGTTAAGAATCGTTATTTGTGGTCCAAGCACCCCGCTAGACCCTTGACCCGTAAGTATTAAATATAAATTTGTAACTATATTGTTATGTAATACAACCCTGCATTAAAAAATGAGTGGAAAAAACCTTGGTAGCGTTATGGGTAGAGAAGAATGTTCTGATATCCCAGCACAATGTCCCTTTGTACATATTCAGAAGGTCCTAATGTGACTAAAAAAATTTAAAATTTTGTCATTCCAATAAAAAAAAAAACAATTAATAATGATATCATAAATTTTTGGGAAATTAAAAACTTATTGAAATTAATTTATCTTCATCGTATTTTTTAAGAAAAGAATTCATTCAGCTTTTTATTCATGGAGAAAATTATAAAAATATAAAAATATAAAAATATAAAAATATAAAAATATAAAAATATAAAAATATAAAAATATAAAAATATAAAAATATAAAAATATAAAAATATAAAAATATAAAAATATAAAAATATAAAAATATAAAAATATAAAAATATAAAAATATAAAAATATAAAAATATAAAAATATAAAAATATAAAAATATAAAAATATAAAAATATAAAAATATAAAAATATAAAAATATAAAAATATAAAAATATAAAAATATAAAAATATAAAAATATAAAAATATAAAAATATAAAAATATAAAAATATAAAAATATAAAAATATAAAAATATAAAAATATAAAAATATAAAAATATAAAAATATAAAAATATAAAAATATAAAAATATAAAAATATAAAAATATAAAAATATAAAAATATAAAAATATAAAAATATAAAAATAAAAATATAAAAATATAAAAATATAAAAATATAAAAATATACAAATATTAAAATATAAAAATATAAAAATATAAAAATATAAAAATATAAAAATATAAAAATATAATAATATAAAAATATAAAAATATAAAAATATAAAAATATAAAAATATAAAAATATAAAAATATAAAAATATAAAAATATAAAAATATAAAAATATAAAAATATAAAAATATAAAAATATAAAAATATAAAAATATAAAAATATAAAAATATAAAAATATAAAAATATAAAAATATAAAAATATAAAAATATAAAAATATAAAAATATAAAAATATAAAAATATAAAAATATAAAAATATAAAAATATAAAAATATAAAAATATAAAAATATAAAAATATAAAAATATAAAAATATAAAAATATAAAAATATAAAAATATAAAAATATAAAAATATAAAAATATAAAAATAAAAAAATAGAAAAATAGAAAAATAGAAAAATATAAAAATAGAAAAATAGAAAAATATAAAAATATAAAAATATAAAAATATAAAAATATAAAAATATAAAAATATAAAAATATAAAAATATAAAAATATAAAAATATAAAAATATAAAAATATAAAAATATAAAAATATAAAAATATAAAAATATAAAAATATAAAAATATAAAAATATAAAAATATAAAAATATAAAAATATAAAAATATAAAAATATAAAATATAAAAATATAAAAATATAAATATATAAAAATATTAAAATATAAAAATATTAAAATATAAAAATATAAAAATATAAAAAATATAAAAATATAAAAATATAAAAATATAAAAATTTAAAAATATAAAAATATAAAAATATAAAAATATAAAAATATAAAAATATAAAAATATAAAAATATAAAAATATAAAAATATAAAAATATAAAAATATAAAAATATAAAAATATAAAAATATAAAAATATAAAAATATAAAAATATAAAAATATAAAAATATAAAAATATAAAAATATAAAAATATAAAAATATAAAAAAATAAAAATATAAATATATAAAAATATAAAAATATGAAAATTAACTAACTTCGAAAAATTGAAACGCATTGCTTATTGCGTCTTAAGGCTCATACACAACCAATTTGTTGACCTCAAATTCAAAGTTCTTATAGGGTCATTATCATGGCTCATTGCCAGCCATCATAGCTTTATATTATCTTTACATCTAATTTGTATATATTATTTACTTATAATATTTACTCTTTATTTATACTCACTCTTATTACAATATCTAACATTAAATCGAATATTACAATTTCTATTTCACTTACACCAGCTGCTGAAGAAGAGGAATTGTTTGATTAACTTAAAAGCAAAAACAAATAATAAAAAAAACAAACAAACAAACCACTTAATGCACAATGCAAAAATCAAATAAGCTGTATATTTTTCACAAATCAATTTGACTTTAACTATAACATCGAATTCAACTTTCATCTGCGAGTATCAGAAAATAATTTGAAATGAAAAAAAATCGAATATCAAAATCTAACATTAAACATAGAGAAAAAAAAAACTAAACAAAATAAACGAAAAATTGGTAAGAATTTTTTACAACAAGAATAATAAAATGTAATAAATGCATGAAGATGAAAATAAAACAATAAATAAAAAACCAAAGACTGGTAGCAAACTGCCCCGATTAACCTACACCCCCACCCCCAAGAAAATCTCAAATACCATCAAGACCATAAAAGTATCATGGCCAAAAATTAAAATCATAATTGGTATTAACAAACCCCCTTACCGTAACCATTTGTACTAGCAGTAGAAAGTAAATAAAACAAACAAACAAACCCCACCACCACCACCCAGACAACAAAATCCTAAATTTGTTCTAATCGTTTTCCCCCCGACCCCAGGCACAAGTTAAACCTACTTGCAAGTAGTTGTGTTTGTATTAGTTACTAGTATGTAATTAATAATAGTTACTAGTACCAAGTAGTTTGTTTATAAATTTGTGTTAAATTGTTTGAGTTAACACAGTGTGATTAATTTTCATTTTTTTTGTTTTTTTTTTCTTCCCCCCTCTCCACTTATAGCTCACCGCACCATCTTGTAAAGTGGTTCGACTGATGGTCTCCTGAAGAAGCAGCTAAATAGCAGCGATACTATTGAAAAGAAAAAAAACAAAAAAAAACACAAACGAATACAACGATTCTTATAGATTAACAGCGAATACGAAACGAAGTGAATTTTTTCAACAACATCCAATAACTCTTGAGCGGCCCTCCCTCAGGGCTGACTCATAACTCTCTCCCACTCTCCCACCAGCACTAGTTCTATCACTCTCTTTCACGAGCGCTTTCCACCTGCCGCGGCGCTTCATATTTAAATGCCTAAGTGCTAATTCTGTAAGAGGGAACTCACTGGGTCCCCCCTTAATCAGGATAAAAAACCTCTCGCTAAACGTCAAAATATTAAAAATTTTTTTGTTTTCAATTTTATTAAATTTGTATTTTTTTTCTGTATTACTTATTGTTTTTTTGTGTAATTTTAAATTTAAAGCAAACATTGTAAAATAATAAACGATTTACATTTAAGTAAGTAGTTGGTACTTGTTCCTTTTTTTTGTATACTCATGAGAGTAGAAATCTAAAATGTGTTAAATGTCGAGTTAAGTTTATCAAAACTCCTTAACACAATCACAAACAACACACACACACACTATATGTAACTCTGTGTCTAGTAAACGTACGAGTAGATGTCCTTTTTGTGAAGATTCAAAACAACAACAAAAACTCACCACAAAACTAACTTCACTATATGAAATATGTAAATTTTTTTTAGTTTATAAAGAAAAATTAATACAATTTTGTGAAAAAAAAAATCATGTCTGCCAAAATTTTGTAATAAATTTACAATTAAAAAAAAAACACCGAAATTTCAAAGGATGTTTTATTTTTTACCTGATTTCTATAAAACTTACTAGGGACTCAATTCTGAGAAATGCACGTGAAAGTAGCCCCAAAAAGAAGAAGTTCTGCATCATTCGTTTTGTCAAGTTACATGCCATCGTAATTTAATATCGAGTTGAAGTTAGTAAGTATCGTATAAGGGAATTTAACACGTTTTAGGCTCTTTTGTTATATTGTTATATGGTGGCGTATGATTATCATAAATAATATTCCACGTAAGTCATACGCCTGGAGTACAACAGTTTTATTGTAAGTGCTACAAAATAAACCCAGTTCAAAATCATTTGATGAATGGAAAAGTGAAACTTATGTAGGGAAATGTTATATGAAAAGATTAAGGGAATTGTGATTCTTAATTTTAAATTTGTTTGAGCTAAATCGAACTATTGGTTCTCGAAATATGTCAAAACAAAAACGTGACAAATTCCCCTATACGATACTTACTAATTTCAAATCGATATTAAATTATTAGAGCATGTAACTTGACAAAACGAATGTTGCAGAACTTCTTCTTTTTGGGGCTACTTTCACGTGCAGTTCTCAGAATTGAGTCCCAAATCAATGAGCTGATAGGTATGAAGATTTGTTAATTGTATGTCACTCTTATCACTTGTATAAAGTTTCTTTCATGGGCCAATAATGGTGTTGCACAGTTTTATATACTACGGTTTAGGTTGTGGACTGGTAATAACGAGATCAGATAGAGAAAAAAGAGAAAATCGTGCGATACCCCAATCGTCATCTTGGCCTATGAATAGCCATGGAAGGCACCGCATTAAACATTTTAAATTGCCTACTCCAACTGAGAAGAGAGAGTCTAGGTCCATTCCCTAGATAGTTTAGCCCGCTACAGGCTAGAGGTGTACCAAGAAAATGTTCCATCAACTCGGACTACTCCTCGTCCTTTCACATACGGCAATTGTACGGTATAGACCTATCCCATTTGCCTGTTAGGTGCCCGATATTGCAATGATTAGTTAGAATTCCCCATGTCAGTTAAAGGTCACCCCTGCACAGGCCAACCATGTACGCCAATCGGGATCAGCTGTATGCGGGCTACAGCGATCTATCAGTTATATTGTCGGTTCTGTAGAAACAACATCTGCTGGCTGTTTTCCACAGCCAAGAGTTAACAAATAGGCGCGTGAACATCTTCTAGAGAGTCACGATCAGCCATAGCTCAGTCTCCAGGTTTACTGATTCATTACACAGTACAATACATGATTTAGGGACTTAATTCTGAGAACTGCACGTAAAAGTATTTCCAAAAAGAAGAAGTTCTGCATTCATTCATTTTGTCAATTTACATGCCATAATAATTTAATATCGATTTGAAGTTAATAAGTATCGTATATGGGAATTTATCACCATGAAACGTAATAAATTGCCTACTCCGACTGAGAAGAGAGACTCTAGGTCCATTCCCCAGATAGTTTAGCCATCTATCGACTCAAACTACACCTAGTCCTTTAACACACGACAGTAGTACGTTATATATCTATCCCACTTCCTGTCAAGTGTCTGATATTGCAATGACCAGTTAAAATTGCCCAGGTCAGTTTTAGTACACTCCTGCACAGGCCAACCATGTACTTCGATCGGGATCTGTTGTATGCGGGCTACAGCGACATAACAGCTATAATATCGGCTCTGGAGATACAACGTCTGCTGGCTGTTTTCCACATCCAATCCTCCACTAAGCCAAGAGTTAACAAATGGCCGAGTGAATATCTTTCAGATAGTCACGATCAGACATAGTACAACCTCTGCTAGCGACCACGTCTGCTGATTTATTAACAAGAAACTCACTATGTTCTTGGATCCAACAGAGTCTGACATCCAAGGGCTTTAGTCCATCCAACTTCTCCTTACAGCTTCTCACTAACATTGATTTACACAATGTAGAATTGATTGCTTTCATTGCTTATCGATACTAAATTCCTTGACGAATATAGTATTGATTTCACACCCTATAGTTGATGTTGTTGTTGTTGTAACAGCTGCAGAATGTAGCTGGGACGATAATTCTTTGTACCGATTTTCAACTTTTCGGCACTCGATCGGGCATGTAATCCGATTATCATACAATTATTGTTGGCAACTCAGTTTCGTTCCTTTGTAAATAACAAGGTTCTGTGTCAAGGGATTATTAGATGTTGTTGTAAGTTTTAACCGCCAAATTCCTCCAAAGATGGCGCCAGCTGATGTCGTTGATTAATTTTGCCATTTCAAACCATTTTCTGTTTTCCTTGGTCCTTGCGCAATCTGGATTTTTGTAGCGGAAGCATTTAGGATTTGTTTTGTCGACTGGATAACTCGAAAGTATTTGAAAAAAAAATTTTATCGATGTTCATTTTACGAGTGCCCCGGCCGGAAATCGAACCCGGCACCTTCGGACTGCTAATCTACGTCGATTTCACTGAGCTATCAAAGGCCACATAACCTATAGTAGTATAGTAGTGGCTTCCTGAATAGCCAGTACCTCAGCCTGAAAACACTGCATTCATTTTGTAGCCTGAATGAGAGGCTCAGCTGCAGGTTTTCGCTGTAAACACCAGATTTTGTGCCTTGTAACATATTCGAACCGTCAGTTAAGCGACACCTTAAGGATTTCCGCCGTTATTCCATTACGATCTATCTGGAATTTCAACGTTTACTTTACGGAATTCCATACATTTCTTCACAAAAGTAGTATAAGGTGGCAGATGAAAAGATACGCCATTGCCCAAAAGCCGGACCATATACGGATTGGGGCCAATAGCCAGCTTTTTGAGGCTGTTAGTCCTTCTGCCTGCGATTTCCTTGCTGTGCAAGTCCAGGGGTGGAAGGCCCAGGAATACATCTTTCTAGCGCTAGTAGTTTCCATTTCAGCCATCCTTTGGACATTGCCCTCCCGCCAAACTAGATATCCATAGGTGACAATTGGCCGGACTATCGTGATATACAATCACATTTTGACCCCCTGCAAGTCCAGGGGTGGAAGGCCCAGGAATACATCTTTCTACCCCTAGTAGTTTCCATTTCCGCCATCCTTTGGACATTGCCCTCCCACCAAACTAGATATCCATAGGTGACAATTGGCCGGACTACCGTGATATACAATCACATTTTGACCCCCTGAGTCCCAACTTTTACCTTACATCCCTCGTTAACCTTTTCTCGATATTCCTTGAAGAATTTAGCTTCTGATCAAGAACAACACCTAGCCTCCGTTGAGAGTTTTAGGTCCACCCCATTTAGTGTCCGTGCCCTGAATACCTTTACCTTAAATCTACATGTGAAGAAAACCCATTCCGTTTTCTGAGGGTTCACCGCCAAAACACAGGTATTGGACTAGTATAGCAACTTTCTAATGGCAATTTGGATAAGTATACAATTGGTTGGTAGAACCAAGTGGGGCCCAAAGTTCCCCATATTATAAAAACACCTATTTAATCAGTTATACTAGTTGAAAAGCCGGGAGGCAGGAACGGGATTACATGCCTTAGGTATAAAAACCACCTTAACCTCCCTCCTTTTCTCTGGAACCCAACATAGCCTGATACAAGGTCTGAAGATCTCCACCAAAATAGAGGAAATTTTATGCAAAGCGGTCTGCAACCTGATAGGTATTATGCCATCCGGACCAGGCGATTAGAAGAGTTCAAAAGTATTTATAGTCCACTTTACTATTTTCTTCTTCTATGATCGATATAGGTGGGTTCATACTACCGACCGCATTATCTACATCCAAACATCCTGGAAAGTGTGTATCCATATGAAGCTCTAGTGTTTCAATGCTGTCCCTCTCACCGTACGGGTAGGATGTTATTTATCATTTGATACGATTTAAAAGTGTAACACATAGAAGGAGTCACTTTAGACTCTCGGTGTCTTTGAACCAAATTTGATACATCGCTTTTTAAGTCGTTTAAGCTATGTCCGTCTGTATGTGTGCCTGTCTATCTGGCACGAGTTAATATTTCCCCAAAACTACTTACGGACTTCTTATGGACTACAATGCCGCGCCCCTTCTGGTACCTTCTATACAAATACATTATTCCGCCCACTTTAGAAATCGAGAAATAATATCAATACGCTCCACGGGATCGTACCCAAATTCTGTATTTAGTATAGCTATAATATAACAAAGTTTTGGAGCGAAAATTGGAAGGCTAACCACGCCCCTTCTGGTACCTCCCCACTTTTAAAATCGAGTTAAAATAACAATATACTACAAAATTTTATGTCTTATTGAGGGTGAGGGTATATGTAAGTCGGGTTTTCCGACTGAAACTTTCTTACTGGTTTTAAATGCGTCTATTGCATCTTATTCTACCGACGTATACCCCTGCTCTTCTCAACAAACTTAAACAACAATAATAATCTACATAATATTTTGTTTTGTTCTCTTACAAACTCTCTCCCTCCCTGCTGTTATATATATCATCTCATATCTTATTATTTAACAACTTATTACAGTGATATAAAATCATATTTAATATCACAATCATAAACCGTCCATTTAACATGATAATTTAATTGCTCTATGAAGCTATTCCCCTCTCTCCTCCTCCTTCAACAAATCAACCTACAGACTGTCGCATAGTTTCCCTATGGAACGTCCTTAGCAGTTAAAACGCAACCAACAATTGCATGTCGTCTTATTAAGTTATTACTCCTAGCACACTCATGTCCACAATATTCCCATGCAGTTGTGTATGTGTGTGTGTCAGTGTAACACTGCAAGGATATTAACAATGGAAAAAACTCACGCAGCGCAATAGAATGACAACAGACAGCAATGGACGATCTGACTAAGAGGTTGCCACCACAAATTGTATTAATTGTGACCTTAATTAATTTAGTTGTTTAAGTGAAAGTTTAACCATACAGGCAGACGGCACACACACACACACAAAGAGACAGACATTCAGACAGGCAAATTACAGTTGCTTTCATTGGAATAACACAAAAGACAAAGGCAATCATCACTGAGAACGCAGAGAATGCACAGAGACATAAAGTGATTAAGGAACACTATGGAACACGACAACGGCGGCGGCTACTCTTATTTCCATGACAGAGAAATATTATTAGCGTTATTATTGAAACAATTACTTTACTTTGGTGTCTATCTCGCAGTATTGATGGGTGGCCTCAAAAGTCCCTGCTTGGCATTTGAGTTTTGAAAAGGCCGCCGAGAGACGTACTCCGAGTGTGTGTGGGTAAGTGGCAGATATCTCGTTATTGGTGTGAGATTTGTTATTGTTATTCAATGAGCTGGCTTCCCTAAGCCTTGGGGGAAAAATACAATATTTTTTAACACGTAATTGATAGAGGGACTACTACGCATTTTACAAAGTCAGTCAATGCGTGGCGTTTTGGGAAATAAGTGGGGGTAAGTGTTTTGCTGTCGGGGATTGTTATCTTTAAAAGGTCTTATGTATTTTAGTAGTAATAAGTTTTTTTTTTGTGTGAAAGAAAACAAAAGAAAAATACATTATTTGTAAATAAATAAATATTAAATGGAAACAAAACAAAAATAAATCTACAATATAAACTCAGGCTTGAATTAAAATCGACACCACTACTTTGTAATTGTATAAGTATAAGTATAAGTATAAGTATAAGTATAAGTATAAGTATAAGTATAAGTATAAGTATAAGTATAAGTATAAGTATAAGTATAAGTATAAGTATAAGTATAAGTATAAGTATAAGTATAAGTATAAGTATAAGTATAAGTATAAGTATAAGTATAAGTATAAGTATAAGTATAAGTATAAGTATAAGTATAAGTATAAGTATAAGTATAAGTATAAGTATAAGTATAAGTATAAGTATAAGTATAAGTATAAGTATAAGTATAAGTATAAGTATAAGTATAAGTATAAGTATAAGTATAAGTATAAGTATAAGTATAAGTATAAGTATAAGTATAAGTATAAGTATAAGTATAAGTATAAGTATAAGTATAAGTATAAGTATAAGTATAAGTATAAGTATAAGTATAAGTATAAGTATAAGTATAAGTATAAGTATAAGTATAAGTATAAGTATAAGTATAAGTATAAGTATAAGTATAAGTATAAGTATAAGTATAAGTATAAGTATAAGTATAAGTATAAGTATAAGTATAAGTATAAGTATAAGTATAAGTATAAGTATAAGTATAAGTATAAGTATAAGTATAAGTATAAGTATAAGTATAAGTATAAGTATAAGTATAAGTATAAGTATAAGTATAAGTATAAGTATAAGTATAAGTATAAGTATAAGTATAAGTATAAGTATAAGTATAAGTATAAGTATAAGTATAAGTATAAGTATAAGTATAAGTATAAGTATAAGTATAAGTATAAGTATAAGTATAAGTATAAGTATAAGTATAAGTATAAGTATAAGTATAAGTATAAGTATAAGTATAAGTATAAGTATAAGTATAAGTATAAGTATTGGTATTGGGTCCTATCGTGGCATAGTGGTTAGAAAACGCGACTATCATGCGGGAGATCCTAGGTTTGATTCCCGCCTCCAGTCATTTACATTTTTCTTTAATTTCCGGTACCCTTGATGTTGTCGACAGCAACGTCGCAGTATAAGTGTCGAGTCAATCGGCATGTCTAGTAAAAGCTTCTCAAACTTTGACGTTCGCATTCGTCGGTAAAAAGTAGGCGCATTTTGTTGTAAATCTAAAATAGAAAACTATCCCATACCTCATTAATGGGGTGTTAAGGGAAATTAAGTTTTTTTTATTATTATTAGCCCAGGGGCCAGCTTCGATTCCAGACATAAAAGCCAACAGCAATCGAGTAAATCGCGAAATACCGGGGCTACCTCATGATGGGAGTCATTCCCTACTTCTGGAAGTAAACCAAAGTGGTTTTTATGCCGGTACCTGACAAATGCTCTAATGTCAAACCGAAAGTCTTTCGACCGATTAGGCTCTTATCTGTTGTCCTTAAACATTTTAAAGGTCATTTGAAATCCATGTTCAAAGTCATACCTACACTTAAAGGAGGTCAACTAACACTGCCCTTCACTCTATAGTCAGTACAGTCGAGATCTACCTCGTAAAAAAGATCTACGCTATGGGAACTTTCCTAGACAGCGAGGGAGCCTTTAACATTCCTAAAGGTATGACATGATATGAGGGGTTGACATTACAATGACTCACCTAATTGGGATGCTTCTGCTGGAAAGAACCGTCAGAGCTAAATGGTTAGGGAACCCAATTGCTAGGAACGTTAACAGAGGGACACCTCAGGGAGGAGTTATGTTTAAATTTCAATGGAAAGATCTGTCGGAGCTGAATAGGAAGGGATCACAATTTGCTAGGAACGTCATAAATGAATCACTGTTTATATCATAAATATTATTACTGAGCAGTGAAATTAAAAGCTTTTTGCCATAACTTCGGCAAATTAAGTGCTTAAAATTGTCTTTAATTACTCTACATTGCGTTCAATGCTTTGACATAAAACAAAAACGAAATATACTTGGATAAAACGCAACATCGTGTAAAATGCCTTATAAGTGTCCCTTAAGTATCTGACAGTCTTAGTGTGTCATTTTTTTATATATTTCTTTTTCTATATATAATTTAAGTCATGCCCCGCGATACGTCTCTCTAACACAAATGAATTTTTACAATTTATGACACCATTTGACCCCAATTAATTAAATAACAGCAAACGAAAAAAACGCAACAATACCAAATTGCCAAAAAAAACGAACCACTAAGGACTTAGGAATGAAAACATCAATGGCCCAAGCGTCAATAAGGCATAAATGTGTTAACCTTTATCCTATGCTTTATCCTATGAAACCTTGAATGTTCGCCCGTTAACATATTAACTTGTGCTGGTGCTGGTCCCATGGTCCCTGTGCAGTAGTAGTAAATAGTATCATTTGCAACATAATTGAGATTCACATCAATTACTTTGGTGATGGACTTCACATAGAAGGTACCCCATAATACTAATGACATTGCCTGACCTTTGACCAACTGTAATCGCCAAAAACAAAAGAAAATGAAAGAAATATATACTAGTCATTGCATGATGACAAAGGACAAATTGGGAATTCCATAAAATTATACTCTCGTGACTGCGTGTTGGAGCCAAAGTATTAAAAACGAAATTCAATTATGTGTTCCAATACTAAACTGTTAAAGTATTGGAGAAGGATCCTGTTTTAAAGAGTTGACAGCTAAAAGTTA
The DNA here is from genome assembly GCA_964034835.1 of Muscina levida. NCBI lineage: Eukaryota > Metazoa > Arthropoda > Insecta > Diptera > Muscidae > Muscina > Muscina levida. The sequence goes on from OZ035880.1 coordinate 25,192,520, forward strand.
CAGCGTTGCGGCAAAAGGTGTTTATGTGATTGTGAAGGCAATTTTGAAAATTGCTAAATTATTTATGTTATACTTATAATTTCAAGTAAAATTTTTTTATATTAACGACTTTTGAACTTTAATAAGTTTATTAAAATAATTGAATAAAAATATCATAGTTTTCTAATATACCTGAACTGAACGCCCGGTGTGTTGGTATCTTTATAACTGCTGAAAGCAAAAATATCTTACATTTATTTTATTAAAGATATCGCGGCCGTACTTTTACTATTTGTCTACCTTTCGATTCTTCTAATATTACCACCGGTATCTTGTAAATTCTTGTAGTACTGCTGGCTATTTTTTTGTTAATAAATTTATTTGGCTAACATGTAAATAACATATTTTAAGTTTTTTACACATTTCATGTTAACCAAAAGGTCCATTACATTTCGAAACAACATTTCATATTGACGTTGTCTATAGAAATTTCCCAAAAAAAAAGAATCAAAATCTTTCATTATTTTGTTGTTTAGTTTAATTTATTACTTAATGGCATAGAAAATTGCAAAATTGTGTTTGCTCGCATCTAAACCACTAATGGATTTTAATGGGCTATTAAAATAAATCAAAAAATATTCTAATAAAACTTTCTAACAAACAACCATTACGTTAAAGAGATACAACACGTGGTTGATTATGAAATAGAAAACATCATACAGTGGAGAATTTGCAATACAAAGACCTTTACGACAATGGTGTAAAAGAAGTGAATGAAGCTATCATGGAGTTGTCGTCTGATGCTAATCAACTATGTAAGAAGGAATTTTTTTTTTCGTTAATAATTTCAAAAAAAATTATTTGTTTTTTATACCCTGCGAATCTAGAATTTAGGGACTGGTACGAGTTTGTGGGAACTGTCAGGGGAGAAACGTGATTTGTCGTTGAAGAGATTTGTCTAGGCGTGCACACATATTCGAGCTACTAATTTTTACTATTGAATTGTTTTAAATTTCTTACGAATAAACAATTTTATCTCTTTGGATTACATTTTGTTTTCTATCAAAATATATTATCTTCCATCACATAACTGACGCCTAGTGTATCTGCCTAACTTGATAATTCAGTCAAATGCGAGAACTCTTTCCTTAATTGTGTCAAACAAACAGATTATTGTAATTAATTACTAAAGTTGGCCCAGTATTTGAATTAAGCCAACATCCCCCAAAAAGAACCCTTACTGAGGGCTGCCCTGCAGGATAATGATACCAAATGCTAGAAGTGGCTGTCGAGATGATCCCTAAAATAAGTTTATTACAACATAACTCAGTGCGGTGTCCAAATTAATGCTCATATCATCATGGTTTTACATGAAATTTTCTGTGGTAATGGCATTACAGATTTGTGTGGTGTGTTATAAACAAATGCATGATTTACAATAAATGTTATTAATTTCAATTTTTGTTGTTATGACAAAAAATCGGACTAGTTGTTCTCGAGTTGACAAATAAAAGAGCCTAAAACCTGACAAATTCCCCTATACGATACTTACTCATTTGAAATCGATATTAAATTATTATGGCATGTAACTTGACAAAACGAATGATGCAGAACTTCTTCTTTTTGGGGCTACTTTCACGTGCAGTTCTCAGAATTGAGTCCCAAAAACTGTGTAATAATACTGTGTAATACAATAAATAATTAAGATTTCGTATATCATTACTCGCCGAATTTTATTACTGAACATATACCATAAGTTAATCTTTTTTAAAAATCCCCCCATTTAAGACATACAGCACTAATTACTTTCTGTCATCTGCTTTGAAAATTGGCTAAGCTTTATAATATCCAAACAATTAATTATACACATATACACGAATCATGTTACAGCCAATAAATGAGTTGCCAAAAAGGCAACGATAACCAGACGGACGACTCACAAAAAAAACACACACACACACACACACCAAAGCAGAAGCAAAAACAAATCGTACCAAATTAATTAATTTCACTGTCAAAAAGCTAAATTTAAAATTATTTTTGTGGCATGTAAAAAACACGACCAAAAACACGACCCCACTGACCAACCGACACCGAGAACTCAAGTTAATTCACTTACAAAATATTATATGGTTTGACCAAATCTTAGGGACGAGAGGAGGCACAGTGGCCACAGCACAAACAAAAGTTTGTGGCTAAAACACAACATATAACCGCTAATGCGCAAAATTCTCTACATCCTAGTAGGAGATTTGCTTGATTCACCAGAGTTTTGCTACTTTATCATATATCAAATGTCTAAACGGAAATCAAAACTACAGAAATTCCTCTGCACTCACGCAGTTGTCATAACAATGTAAAGTGAATTAATAAAATTTATGTTGGTCCCAACGACTGACTGTTGACGACAGACCACACAAATCTTTTAGGAAATTTGCCACAGATAATGTTTTGTAAAAGCCATTATGATATGATAACAACAAGATTTTGATCAGCACCGCATAAAGTTGTGGTGCAATTAACTTATTTTTGGGTTCATCCCTATGGTCACCTTTAACAGTTGGAGTCAGTTTGGTGGTTAGCTCTCAGAAAATGGGTTTTCTGTGGTGCGGTGTTGGCTTAGCTGGAATATTAGACCAACTTTAGTAATTAATTATCATAATAAGTTTTCTTTGACACCATCAGTGGAGGAGATGTGGTATTTAACTTAATTATCAATTTATTTAAATACACTAGGCCACAGTAATCTTAGAATTGTGTAACATTATTTGATAGTTGACTTTAATTGCTGGGATTAGAAGCAAAGTGTTGCAAGTGACAAAAGTTGATGTCGAGATATTAGCCTAGAAAGTTACAAATTCTAAAGCAAATGCAGCTAATACTTGATATAGTTTTCGTCTAGATATAACCACTGGTAATAAAAATTGATCTCATCTCATGCTAGTAGACAGAGATAGTGTTAACCCATTAGTGACGACTGTTTCCATATGGTAACGTCGACATCGTTAGATATTGCACGCAATAAAATAAACATAAAAATAAATGTCAAGAATTTTCTTTTTTGATTTCATCAAAGCATGCTTTGATCTTTCATTCTTGATTTACCGCTATGCGATCAGACGTCAGTAGCGAGCATGGGGGATCATTGAAAATAGGTGTTTTTTACATGTGCGCAAAACAGCAATATGGAGGGATACAAAAAGTCACTCCATATCAAGAATATTTTTTGGCTGCTTAAAGACTGATATATTAAAGACTTTTAGTTTTTGTTATTTGAGAAGAATATGAAATATCATAAAAACGTATTGCATGAATTATTTTGTACTTGGTTCTTTTTATTTATCTGTTTTAAAGCTGTTACCATATGGTCACAGTCGGCATAACACCAGAAAAAATTGAAATTTTTCTGAAATTTTTCGTCTTACTTTTTTATGTAATATTTGTTTTTTAACTAATTAATATGTAGTACTGACAAAATCTTTAAAAAATTCCCATTTATTCGCTCTCGTCATTAAAGGGTAAAGGAACACAGCTGCAAACTTATATATATTTTTGTCAATTTCTCAAATGCATTCCTTTGTTTCAAACCCCCTTAATTATAAGAATAATAGTAAACCTTAAAAAATTTATTATTTTTTATGTTTTTTTCTAGAAAAATACTTTTAAGACTACATAAAAATGTTTTGCTGTTCCGCAGAATATGTAGCCTAACTTGCGACTATCATTCGGGAGTTCATAGTTCGATTCCGGTCTCAGTCATCTCAGGCGCTACATTGTTGTGTCTATTGTCAAGAAGGAGGAATGTACGAAATTCATTAGTATCATGAATGATAAAACTCATAATATTTTTTTTTAACTTTACTACCCAGCAAAACAAAAGGAAATACTTTTTAGGGAATAATTTTCTTCACTACTTTGAAAATCATTTAAAATCTCCAACGGTTGCTTAGTTCTTATGATTACACAGTACAACATTTATCAGCTCATTGATTTGGGACTCAATTCTGAAAACTGCACATGAAAGTAGCCCAAAAAATAAGAAGTTCTGTATTCCTCGTTTTGTCAAGTTACATACCATAATGATTTAATATCGATTTGAAGTTTGTAAGTAACGTATAGGGAAATTTGTCACGTTTTAGGCTCTTTTGTTTGACATAACTCGAGAACCACTAGTCAGATTTAGCTAAAACAAATTTAAAAAAAAATTAAGAATTACAATTCCTTTATTCCGTTCATATAACGTTTCCCTACATAAGCAACAGTTTAACCTTTCCTTTATTTTGTAACAGATACAATATAACTGTGGTACTCCGTGGCGTATAATTTACATGGAATATTGTTTATGATAATCATACGCCACCATATAGTATTTATGTTATGTCAAACAAAAGAGCCTAAAATGTGACAAATTCCCCTATACAATACTTCCTAACTTCTAATCCATATAAAATTATAATGACATGTTACTTGGCAAAAGGAATGATGCAGAACTTCTTCTGTTTGGAGTTACTTTCACATGCAGTTCTCAGAATTGAGTCCCAAAATCATGTGTTGTACTGTGTTATGTATAAGCATAAAATTTTTTTTGACAAAACTTCCAAAGATTCCAAAAATAATATTCCATTTTTGTTGTGGATTAGAACGGGTTCGATCGATGCTCTTTGGTACAGCAGAAACACTAGTTAGTACATTAACAGTACTTTTTGGTACAGTAAAAGTACACTTAATCGTTATAAAAGTACTTTTTGTAGCATTACAATTTGTTTAAACTATAGCATTATTATGTACCTTAAGAGTACTTTTAGGTGTAATAAAATTAGTTTTTAGTACAATAAAAGTACTTTTTGGTACATTAAGAGTACTTTTAGGTACAATAAAATTAGTTTTTAGTACAATAAAAGTACTTTTTGCTACATTAAAATTACATTTTGGCACAGAAAATGCTATAAGGTACAACAACAAAAAGTACACTTTGGTACAATAAAATATCTTTTATGTACCATGAAAGTAAAAAAAAGAGTACTTTTGGGTACCATTTAAGTACTTTTTGGTACAATAAACAAACATTTTGCAACAATTAAAGAACTTTACTTTAAATGGTACAACGAAAGCATTTTTTTTGTACATTGATGGTACTTTTAAGTACAAAAAAAGTATTTTTTTTTATTATAAAATTTCTATTTGGAAAAATTTAAGTAGTTTTTGTTACAATAAAAGTACTTTTCGTTACAATAAAGGTTCAATTTGGTACAAAAAAAACTTTTCGGTACCTTACAATACTTTTCGGTACAATAAAAGTACTTTTTAAAACAATAAAAGTTCTTTTGGTTACAACAATAACATTATAAGGTACATTAAGAGTACTTTCAGGTAAAATAAAATTTTGTCTTTGGTACAAAAAAAGTCATTTTTGGTTCATTAAAATTACATTTTGATACAAAAAATACTATAAAGTACAACAATATTTACAATACTTCTTGGTACAATAAAGGTACTTTTTAAAACAATAAAAGTTCTTTTGGTTACGACAAGAGTACATTTGGAAACAACAATAACATTATAAGGGACATGAGGAGTACTTTCAGGTAAAATAAAATTTTGTCTTTGGTACAAAAACAAGTCCTTTTTGGTTCATTAAAATTACATTTCGATACAAAAAATACTATAAAGTACAACAGTAAAAGCACTTTTTGGTACCATAAAAGTATTTTTCGGTACCATAAAAGTATATTTCGATACAATTTATGAAAATTTTAGATAAATTTATTTGGAAAAATTTAAGTAGTTTTTGTTACAAAAAAGTACTATTTGGTACATTAATTTAATTTTTAATAAACTTTTTGGTACACTTAATATACTTGTTAGTATAATTAAAGTACTTTTGGAAACAATTAAGTATTTTTTGTTACAATTAAAGTATTTTTTTGTGCAATAACATTTTGGAACAATAAAGTTACTTTTTGTTGCAACAAAAGTACTTTTTTGTACAACATGAATACTTTTCTGGGACATTGGGATAAAGTATTATTGTACATTCTATTAAGAGTACATTCAGGTCCAATAATATTACTTTTTAGTACAATAATAGTCCTTTTTGGTACATTAAAATTTCAATTTGATACCATAACAATACTTTTAGGTAGAACAATCTTTGTCACAATAAAATTACTTTTATTGTATCACAAAAGTACTTTTTGCTACAATAATGGAATATTTTGGAATAATCAAATAACTTTTTATGACAACAAAAGTACTATTTTTTAAATTGAGAATAATAAAAGTAAATTTTTTGTACCCAAAAGTATTATTTTTTTGGATTAAATAACGGAATATTTTGGAACAATTAAATTATTTTCAGTTGCAATAAAATTACTTTTTAGTACAACAAAAGCACTATTTGGTACATTGAGAGTACTTTTAGGTACAATCAAATTACTTTATGTTGTTATAAAAGTACTTTTTTATAAAAAATAAGTACATTTTGTTACAATAAAAGTATTTTTTTGTACAACAATAGTACTATATAGTACATTATATGTACATTTGTTACAAAAAGTACTCTTAGGTTTTACTTACTAAAAAGTTTTTTTTTGGTACAAAAGGGGTCTGAAGATGAACTCGTCATGGAGTTCGAAACGCGTCATCCTAGTTCCTGACACTGAATTGGCCATTAATATCAACAATAAAACACTTTTCTGATCTTTTAACCAATTTGATGTATGATTTGATACACTAACACAAAAATGATAACTAATCAATGTGATCCAATAACTAAAACTTAATTTCACTTTACACCCCATGAATGAGGATAGCTTCTCGCGTTGTTGTGAATTAACACGCTTTCTATTTTTAGATTCACAACTGATGGCATCTACTTGTTTATCGACGAATGCAAACGTGACTGTTTGAGAAGCTCTTACTAGACACGCCGATTGACTCGACACTAATACTGCGAAGTTGCTGTCGACAACATTCGAGGGGAGCCGACAATGACAGAAAAATGTATTTATTTTTTTTTCTTTTAAGGTGACTGGAGCCAGGAGTTGAACCTGTGATCTCCCGCATGGTAGTCGCGTGGTCTAACCACTAGGCCACTGCCGGTCCCAATTAACACTGTATGAAAAAGTACTTTTAGTTACCATAAAAGTAATTTTTGTTGCAATAACGGAAAATTTTGCAACAACTACTTTACTTTTTGTTACAATAAAATTAATTTTTGGTACAACAAAAGTACCAACTAGTACATGGAAAGTACTTTTTGATACAATCAAAGTAGCTTTTAGTACTTTTAGGTACAAAGAAACCCCTAAGGATTTGGACGAGGGCGGTATGCAAATGTTGTTGTAAGTATAGTTTATACTCTATCTACCCATATCTACTCATAACCTCTCAACAACATAAAGACTACGAAGTTATACGAAAGTAAGGACTGAATTATGGAAAGTTGATAGAAAATTAAAATGTAAGGAATTCTCTGTAGATGGGGGATATGGGTGGATGGCGTGTTAATCAGCCTTTAACTTGTGTAATTTTTTTTTTTTTTTGAAAATAAAGATATAATAAGGAAGCGGAAACATATTTGAGATTCACACCCATATCACATAACGCCTAAAAGCGGATGCGTTAGACCTTAGTGATCCTAGCATGCAATTCGTTTTAGAACTTATTGAAATAATGGTTGTATGATGGTTGTATTGGTGGTTCGATTGGCAAATCTATGTTTGTTGTTGCATACAGCTTATAATAAAACCAGTAAAAAAGTTTCAATCGGGCAACCCGACTGACATATAACCTTACCCTCAGTAACACTTAAAATGTTCTATTATATTAATATTATTACTCGATTTCTAAAGTAGGCGGAGTGGTACATTTCTATGGGAGGTACAAGAAGGGGCGCGGCTAGACTTCCAGTTGTTTTTTTTAAGGTACAATAGCAAAACTCTTAAGTACAATAAAAAGTACTTTTAGATACAATTGAAAAACGTATTCGTAAATTGAGAATAACTTTTGACGGTACCACATAAAATATTCATATCTGTGTAAAAAAGTGAAAATCTAATTGGATCTAATTGTCTCATCTCAACAGATCCGAAAAGTGATTATATCTAATTAGATAGGGAACTTATCTAATTGTATGTAATTAGATCTTATTTGTTTCGAAATTTTTTCTAGTTATAGATCTAATTAATTAAATCAGGGACAAATATTAGATCAGATTAGATTTACTTAGACACAATTAGACCTGTACTGATTTAAGCTGATTCAATCAGATATAACCATTTTTCGTATCTGATTAGATCAAATTGGATCTACACTTTTTTACACGGGTAGTTTAATTCATTGCATCTTGTTGTAAAAGGTTATTAAATAACGTTTACAATGAACTGTTTGAAGTTTTACATACCGTCATGCTACGGGTGGGAGGGTATATATCATTTGGTACGATTTAAAAGTGTACCACATAAAAGAAGTCACTTCAGACCCTCAGTTTCTTTGAACCAAATTCGATTCATGACTTTTTAAGTAGTTTGAGCTATGTCCGTCTGTCTGTCCGACTGGTATGCATGATAAATTTTGAAAGACGTTACCAATAGTTGTGAAACTTTGAATGGATTAATATTTTCCCAAAACTACGAACGGGATTGCATATGGGCTACTTGGCCATGTCCCTTGTGTAACTATCACACAAGTGTACCATCCCGCCCACTTTAGAAATCGAGTATTAATATCAATTCACACAACGCGAACGTGGACAAATTCTGTATTTAGCAAAGCTAAAGCAGGATAAACTTTTGGATACAAAACTGGTAGTCTATGATGACCCCCCATGTGCGGGTACTCCAATGAAATATTCAACGGTGTTATTTTTCCCTGGTTCGAGTTAAAGCCATTTCTATTTCCGTGATATACCAAAAAAAAAATTTTAAAAAAATCATAGAAAAATTTAAGGAAATAAATTGAAAAATGCAAGAAAAAAATTAAAGGTAAAAATGTGATAGAAAATTTTAAAAAATATAATCGTGAGATTTTTTTTTGTGGTATAACCCGGAAATTGATGTGGTTCTAACTCGGTCCAGGAGACCCGTAGGAACAGATAAATAAGGAGCCCAAAAAATTAGAAAAAAAAATTGGGAAAAAATTTAAAATATTAAGGGAAAAAATGTACAATTTCAAAAAATATTTAAAAAAAAATCAAGAAAAAGTGCACATTTTTTAAAAAAAATTTAAATTTAAAAATCATGACCACCCGGAAAATTTCCGGAAAAAATAGGAAAATTTAAAAAAAATTAAAAAAATTTAAAAAATTGAAAAAAGTGGAAAATTTGAAGAAAAATATTAGGAAAAGGGATTGTTTTTTATTTTGGTATATACCGGGAAATATTGATTTTTTTGTTTTTAAATAAGACTGTTAATACTGAGTAGGAGCGCCGCATGCAAAAAGTTTAGTTTTTAAAGAAATCGCGTTGTTGTGAATTAACACGCTTTCTATTTTTAGATTCACAACTAACGGCAGCTACTTGTTTATCGACGAATGCGAACGTCACTGTTGGAGAAGCTCTTACTAGACACGACGATTGAATCGACGCTTAATACTGCGAAGTTGCTGTCAACAACATTCGAGGGGAGCCGACAATGAAAGAAAATTTTATTTATTTTTTTTTTCTTTTAAGATGACTGAAGCCAGGTTTGAACCTGCGATCTCCCGCATGGTAGTCGCGTGTTCTAACCACTATGCCACGGCCGATTTTATATATATCCCGGAAATCTAACTCGGTCCAGGAGACACGTAGGGATTTGGATTCGTCTCGAAGATATCTTTTATTTGAGTACCCGCACATGGGGGGTCATCATAGAACCCAAAGGGCCCCTTTTTTGAAACCCCCGGGCCCTATGGGCCTGAGCGCCAACTTTGAGCTACCATTCCGATGTTTGGGGACCAAGACGAAGAGAATGACATATTTTTTTAATTGGGCTTACGCCCCTTATTCTGCACATCACTCGAAAATTGTATTATATTACTGAGGATGAGGGTATATGTACGTCGTTTTTTCCGACTGAAATTTTCTTACTTGTTTTAGTAGACTTTTTCCCAAAACTTTGAAAAAATACAAACTTACAGTACCGGTTCAATGTAAGTCAAGCAAATACGTCTTTACTTTTTGGTTTTGTATTTGAGATTCTCTTCAATTAACTCCCCCAATGCACCCTGTCCACTAGGGTGGGTCGATAAAAAAAGTTGTGCCGGTCACCCCCTCTGTAACTTTTTTGTTTATGAATAAAAATATATACTGTAAAAGAGAAAATATCATGGAATTTAAAAAACTTTTTTATCGTTACGAAAACAATTTGACTTAGGAGGGTAAAAACCGAGATTCCGGTAGAAACTTCTAGAACTTGACGTCGGAGTCAAAAGTGATCAGAGTAGAAAATGTAGCTGTTGTCAGTCCAAAATCATTGATATGTCACACATTACGATCGGACTATAAATGGAGACACAGGAAACAAAAAACCCAATGCGAGGGGTCAAGGGGCGTGGCAAAAAAAAATAATTTTTTTTTTTGAATTCGTTTTTTAATTATCTTTCATTCTAGGGGGTGACCGGCAAAACTTTTTTTATTTGTATGAAGTGCGACCCACCTTACTGTCCACCCTTACATAAGTTAAGTTGTCTTAATAGTAAATAATTTTCCACTAAAGTTGCTTGAAATGCATCTTATTCCCTACTGGATCGATCACAAAGCAATTAACTTTAAACTAAACATCTATGGTTTCATACATCCACACACACGCAAACACTATCAAAATTCTGGCACCTCAGGAGAGGGGTGTTCTTTGTTTACATCCTAAGAACACACACATATTCACAAGCAACTGCTCTTCTATGTACATATATATGACAAGGAACAAATAAAGTGGGTGTGTGTGTTTGAAATGGCCCATGTGTGCCACAGCTACACCATGAATATCAAATGAATGCATCCGCAGTACGGCCAGCTAAAATATTTGGCCTCTACTCTCTCGGGTAGCCAAAACACACAAAAATGTGAATAAAATGAAATTGTGTTTTTTTTTTCATGTGAGTCAGTCAGTCAGTCAGTGAGTTCTTTTGTTGCATTTATAATATGTTTCGGTTCTGGTTTTGACTGCTTGTGACACCACAAGGCCAGGACGAGTGGGTGAGGTCCACAACTGATGAAGCAGAGAAAAGGCATTAATAGGCGAAAATCGTATCGCTCTATTAAATTCTATGATGTCTTTTTCGTTTTTTGTTGTGCTTTCATGCTCGTCCGTAGCAACCAGTCAGTCGGTAATAGTTTAGCAGGACTTTAACACTGATTGATTAAAGAGCTGGGGTGTCATACGATTGTTGCTATGGTTGCTATGGCTGCTGTTGCTGGTACGTTTTAATTTTTCTCAGTCTAGTTGGTTGGCATCGTTTCACAAGGGGTGTCAACAAAAATGATTGATTCTAGTTGCACATCTACGTATATGTACTACAATATGTATTGTGTATTAAATTATGACATGTTAGTCTTTAGAATATTAAATAGAGTGTTGTTGTATGTACTTTTTGTTGTTATTACTTGAATTCTGTTGCTGTGTATTTGCTGTGTTAACAGGTCTTTTAGATAGAGTGGAAAAGTAAAGGAAAGTGTATTAGACTCATGAGGCTGTAGAAGCAAATGAATGTTCCAAAAAAATTTAAGGAAATCTAAAAAAAATAATTTTTCTGGCTTTAGTAAAAGCTACTGGGTCTTCAAGTGCTTTTAGAACCATTTAAAACCATTAAAGTGAATTCGGACATTTGTATGGGAGAAAGATAATCAAACTAACCAAATTTTATTTTCCTTAAGTTGTCTGTTTGGATGTTATGGAAGAAAAATGTAATTTAAAAAAATTGGTAATTTTGTATGATAGGTACCAGAAGGGGTGGGGTACAATTACATTACTTCGTTGTGGAAAGTATTAATACTATTAAATTTTAATATGAATCAGTAAAGGTTAACTCGAGTTTTCCTACCCACCAGCCTTTAACACAGCCAGACAGACAGTCATGGTTCGATCGTATTAAAAAGTCATACAACGAATTTGGTCTTAAGAAATTTGGGGCTGAATTCATTTCCTTTATTGCGTTTCATCAATGGGCGGAGAGAGCGTGGCTAAACAGTATTTTATCCCTAGAGAGATAAAATTTAGTACACAGAGAGTACTCTGCGCTGTGTTTATTGTACCTTAAAACAAAAACTTTATTTCCCTTTACACCCCATGAATGAGCTATAAGATAGCTTCTAACTATTACACAGTTCTCAGAAATAAGTTCCAATATCATGTGTTGTACGATTTTAGGACTCAATTCTGAGAACTGCACGTGAAAGTAGCCCCAAAACAAAAGAGCCTAAAACGTGACAAATTCCCTTGTACGATACTTACTAAATTCAAATCAATATTAAATTCTTATGGCATGTAACTAGACAAAACGAATGATGCAGAACTTCTTCTTTTTGGGGCTACTTTCACGTGCAGTTCTCAGAATTGAGTCCCAAATCAGTGAGGTGAAAAATGTTGTATTGGGTTAGATTTACAACAATAGACACGTACTTGTTTATAGTTTGTTTGTATTGTACCAACAAGTACATTTACTCTTCTTGAACCTGAATGTACATTTATTGTGCCAAAAAGTAAAAATTATTGTACAAAGTATTCTACAAAATATTAACTTTTATTATATTTTATTGTGCCAGAAAGTGCACAACAAAGTTGTACCAAAAGTACACTTTACTGTACACAAAAAGTACAACTTATTTTACTACAGTACTTTTACTAACTTTTATTATACTAAAAGGTACATTCATTGTATCTAAAAGTTAATCTATTGTACTAAAAAGTACTTTTATTTTACTACGAAGTACTTTTGTTGTAAAAAAAAAGTAAGATTTTATCGTACTAAAAGGTCTTTATTTATACCAAAAAGTACTGTTTATTATACAAAATAGTACAGTTAATTGTACAAGAAAGTAATTTCATTGGACAAAAAAATATTTTTTTTTTTTTGTACAAAAACTTAATTTTTTTTATCAAAAAGTTTATTTAATGTACTAAGGAGTACTTTTATTGTACTATAAAGTAATTTCATTGAAACAAAATGTAAACAATAAATCTTACTATCTTGTACAACAAAATACAAGATAGTAAGATTTATTGTTTCAAAAAGGATATTGATTGTCCTAAAAAGTACAATTGATTGTACAAAAATTAACAAATTATTCTACCAAAATGTATAAAATTATTGTACAAAAAAGTTAATTTATGAGAATCAATAGTTCCTTCATTGTACGTCAAAATACTTTGATTGTAATAAAAAATTAAATTTTTGTACCAAAAAGTACAATTTGATGTACAAAAAAGTCCTTTTCTTATACCAAACAGTGAAGTTTATTGTACCAAAAAATTTTTTTTCATACCAAAAAGTACAGTTTATTGTAACAAAAGTGGGTTTATTATACAAAAGGTACAATTTGTTGTACCACAATTTAATTTTTTCATACAACAAAAAAATACTTTTATTATAAAATAAATTTATTATAAAAATAATTTTTTTTTTCCAAAAAGTTAATTTATTGTGCTAAAAAGTAAATTTTTTGTTCCAAAAAGTACATTTTTCGTACAAAAATGTGTTTTTATTGTACAATAAAGTACTCTTGTAGTACTGAAGGTAAATGTATTGTATCAAAAGGGTAATTTATTGTACTATTAGGTAATTTTGTTGTACCTCAAAGTACTTCTATTGTAACAAAAGTACAATATATTGTACCAAAAATTAAAAATGAACCTAAAAATACTTTTATTGTACACATGCAGTATAATTTGTTGTACACAAAATAATGCAATTTATTGCACTTATTTGAAAAGTACTTTTATTATATAAAAAGTACACTTTATTGTATACGTATTGTTTTACCAGAAAGTACTTTTACTGTACAAAAAAGTACTTTTATTAGACCAAAAAGAAAATATATTGTATTAAAAGTACTAAAAAGTACTTTATTTATATAACAAAATACTACAAAGTACTTTTATTGTATCCAAAAGTAAATATAAGTTTTTTTGTACAAAAAAAAATACTTTAATTACTGCAAAAAATACATCTATTTGGTAAAAAATAAATTTACTATTTTAAAAAGTACTTTTATTGTACTATAGTTTCGAAGAAATAATATAAAATTACCGATTATCTCAAATCTATTTGATAGTAAAGTTTACGACTATCATAAATCGATACGAAACCTTACAAGCACCATCTCTGTAAAGAGTTCGAATATTTCAGGTACATCTCCTTAAATCATTGTCCTTAATGTGTTTCCGGGTATCGTCAATATTTGGGGGGATTTGTTTTTTCTTTTCTTCATGTTTTCTAATAATAGTTTTTTTTAAGGAGAGTGCTTTATAATGCCACCTCGCCCGATCCTAGTTTCTTAGAGCTGACATAGTCACTAAGAAAGCCATTGTGAAGTACTTCAGTATCTTCTGTAACCTACTTCCTAAGACGCCTCGGTAGAAGCATAACATTTAGGTTACTCAACATTGCGCCTTCTCACTACAATTGCTACCACTGAGCGGATGTTCAATGGCTTTGCCCGGGGAATACTACGTAATCTCTCCGACGTTGTGAGCCTCTTGAGGAACCTCCAAAACGAGATTCTGGTTATTCCGAAGTGAATAACGATCAGAAACATACAACTTAGAAAATTCCCATTCTCCCAATATTGTTTTAGACGGGGAAAATCTACTCTACTTGTGTAATGTTTTGTGGGTCCGTTGGGGTCGTTTGAAACACGCGACTACCATGCGGAACATCGATGGCAACACGTGATCTCTTGGACGTTGTGAGCTGCTTAGAGACCTTTGAAAAGAGATTCTGGTATATTCCGAAGTAAATAACGATCAGAAAGACTTAAATTAGAAAATTTCCCAATTACCAATTAATGTCCTAGTCAGGAAAAATCTACTGAGTTAAAATTGCGTAAGGTTTTGTGGGTCCCTTGGCGTCGGTAGTAACACTCGAGTACTGTGCGAGAGATACGTGGTTCCATTGCTGTCTGCAGTCATCTACATTTTTGTTTTATCGTCGGCCCCATCGATGTTGTCAGTAGTATAAGTTCTAAGCGCAAATAATTTAGATAAAAATCGGAGATTGTGGAAACTTTTAAGGAATTACTTTTTTTTTACTTTTTTCTCCCATTCCAAATCAAACAAACAAATTTGAATTTTCAATGCAACCTACTCTGTTCAGGGATATATTAGTACCACAACAGCCGCCCGCCCGCCCGCATAAAATATCACCATCATATATATTTAACATTCCTAATTGTATAAACATCCTAAAATTTTAACTGCAAGCTAAATTAATTAAAAACATGTTTGAAGTTATGTTAAAAACATAATACATATAAAAAAAAAATACCAAAGCAAAACAAAAAACCATAAACAATTTTAAACTTTTTGTTTAAAGTAGCTGTATATGAGTCACTTTTCTCTGCCATATAATTTCTCTTAAAAATAACAGAAAAAAACTTTTACCATCATCCCTTGGAATATGTATGTAATAACATCACATATCCCCTTAATAAAGAGGGGTAAACCAGATTTCCAACGTACACGGCATAACTTTCACAATGAAATTGTATATGCGGGCATAACATTTATGAGAGTAATGCGACAAACACCTCTACGTCGTCCTTAAACATAAACTATATATATATGTACGACTAACCCCTCTGCCACATAAACCATATGTGGTGGTAGTGGTAGTGTCGGTGTTGGTGCTAATACATTCTCACCGTTACGTTGTCTCTACCTCTAAGCTCTACACTGACAAAATATTATTATCATTACTATTATGAGAGATCTTAAAGTCTTAAAGTTATGCGTGGCACACACACATCAGTACAGTAAAAGTACTAAAGGATGTTTGGGTGTCTTATTACTCATTGTTGTCCACTGACCCTCCTAACGAACCCTTACTTTGCCGCATTCCTTGCCTTGAGGCTTATTTCCTGTCATATTGGGTTAATGTATTTTATTTTCAAGCTGTTGCTTTGTCATCGTCCGCTTAGTTGAAAAATTAAAGAAATCACCCTCGTCTAGGGACTCTTAACCGCATGAAGGAAGATCTTGTCAATATAAAGGGACAGTATTACTTATTATAAGAAACTTTTCAACTATTAACAGTGTTAACTGAATGAAATCTCCAATGGCCGATAGATAAAATGTTATTTAATTAATGGAGAAAAAGAAAATCGTTTAGTGTAATGAATTTTTAAGAACAAGATGCCTTTCATAGCTTCGTGTGGTAGAGAATTTTGTTAAATGCATAAATTCAATTAAAATTTTTTGATTTTACACAAAGGTCCGGGCAGTGGCCCCGGATGGTGGAATTTGCGGAATTTTAATATAAACAATTGTGTGTATCTACAACTGGATGTCTGGCAACCTAAAACCGCTGAGGCTATTTAGTTAAATACCCAATTAAATTGAGTAAAGGATTAAATTCCTGGCTGATTGAATTGTAAGACAGCTAAAATAAATGAGAAAATTTACTGCCAGCTAAGAATTAATAGCAAAAGTTATACAATTATTTTTTTATTTTAAAAAAAATTGTGTTATCTTCAATATCAAATGCTATTCTAAATCGTCTTACTAGGACTGCCTGAACTACCTTTAAAAAATGTCTAGTCCTTTTTAAAGCAAATTTGCATGATTGATGATTCTGGATTTTCGGAGGTAAACTTTCCGATCACAACGATTTAAGATGATTGGTAACATTATATTTTTTCTCCGAAACTAT
Organism: Muscina levida; assembly: GCA_964034835.1. Classification (NCBI taxonomy): domain Eukaryota; kingdom Metazoa; phylum Arthropoda; class Insecta; order Diptera; family Muscidae; genus Muscina; species Muscina levida. Next base: position 25,209,345 of record OZ035880.1, read on the forward strand.
AAAGTTCAAAAATTGCAGGGTCGTGTCGGTGCTCTGCGACGTGTTGATTCGGATACTATCGGTGATTGAGGTTCGTATCAACAATACGGTCGCATATTGATGATTTGGATTTTTCGGCGGTTTAGGTTCACATAAGCACTTGGAGAATGCATTGATGAGTCAGGGTTGTCGGCAATTCAAGTTCATATTAGCAATTTGGGAACGTGTTGGTGTTTTGGCTGCCGGATTGCACCTAAAACTTGGGGTCGTGCTGATAATACATATTTTTTGACCACTCAGTTTCGAATCTTCAACTCCGGATAGTAGTAATCTGCAACTCGGGATCGTGTTGGTAACTCGTGTTCTTTCGCAACACAGCTTCGCATCTGCAACTCGTGATCGTGCTGGTTATTCGAGTTCTGGAAATCGTGATCGTGCTGGTAATTAGAGTTCTTAGGAAACTCTTCAACTCTGGATCGTGTTGGTAACTCGGATTCGTTGGCAATTCAGCTTCGTATCTGCAATTTGGGATCGTGGTGGTATCTAGCGTTCTTCTGTAACTTAACTTCGTATCTGTAAATCTGGATAACGTTGTTAACTCGCCTTCTGTGGCAACTCAGCTTTGTATCTTCAACTCGGAATCATGTAGGTAACTTACATTCTTTGGCAACTTTGCTTCGTATATGTAACTCTGAGTCGTATTGGTAATTCGCGTTCTTTGGCAACTTGCTTTCGTATCTGTAACTAGGGATCGTGTTGGTATCTCGCTTTTTTTTGCCAACTCAGGTTCGTATCTGCAACTCGGGATAGTGTTGTTAATTCAAGTTCATCGTTAACTTAGCTTCAAATCTGCAACTCGGGATCGTGTTGGTAATTCGCATTCTTTCTCAACACAGCTTTGCATCTGCAACTCGTGATCGTGTTGGTAGTACGCGTTGTTCGGTAACTTAGCTTCGTATCTGCAACTCGGGATCGTGTTAGTAACTCGCCTCCTATGAAAACTCAGCTACTCGATATAGTATTAATAATTCGAGTTCTTCTGCAACTCAGCTTCGCATCTGCAATTCGAGATCGTTGTAGTATTTCGCGTTCTTCGGTAACTAAAATTCGTATCTATAACTCTGAATCGTGTTGGTAACTCTCCCTCGATGGCAACTCAGCTTTATATCTGCAACTCTGGATCGTGTTGGTAATCCCAAGTTGCAGATACGAACCTGAGTTGCCAAGAACGCGAGAAACCATTAGGATTCAGAGTTGGCAACTCAGCTTTATATCTGCAAATCGGGATAGTGTTGGTAATACGAGTTCTTCTGCAACTCAGATTCACATCTGCAACTCGGGATCGCGTAGGTATCTCGCGGTCTTTGACAATTCGGCTTAATATGTATCTGCAACTCTCTATCGTGTTAGTATCTTGCATTCTTTGGCAACTTAGCTTCGTATATGCAGATCGAGATCGTATTTATTCGAATTCCACGACCGAATTAATAACCCGACGCAGTGCTGATATCACAATGCCAAGGTGCCAGTTTTCAAAAGTTACTCGCACGAAAAGTTTCGTCGTATGCTAGACTGAAATCTGACAAATCGACCGAAGTCGGAATAATCTAGCCAATGCTACAATTAATAGACCAACATCGAGTTTAACCAATAGAAATGGGGTTCAACCAAACGAAGTTAGATTCAACCGAATTAAACCGACCAAAACCGAGATACACCAATAGATATAAGGTTCAACCAATCTAAATGAATTCTCAGTATCTGAATCGAAATTGGATTAAAACCAGCTGAAGTTGATTTTAACAGACCGAATTCCAATTAAACCGACCGTATCCGAGTTAAACCGACACAAATTTGGTTCAGCCAACCGAAGTTTGATCAACAGACCGAAGTATGTACGTCTGAACCGAACGAATTGGGTTCAACCAACCCAAGTCGAATTCAACAGACCGAAATCCGATTAAACCAACCGGAGTCAAGTTTACCCAATAGAAATTTGGTCAAACCATCCGAAGTTGGATTCAAAAGTCCGATTAAATCGAACGAAATCGAGTTCAACCGATAGAAATTTGGTTAAAGCAACCAAAGTTAAATTCAACAGACAGAAGCCCGATTAAACCGACCGAAGTCGTGTTACACCAATATAAATATGGTCCAACCAACTGAAGTTGGATTCAACAGACCGAAGTACGATTGAACCGACCGAATTCGAGTTATATTGGGTTCAACCAACAAAAGTTTCATTCAATAGACCGAAGTCCGATTGAATAAGCCGAATTCAAGTTACGGTTTAGAAATTTGGTTCAACGATTAAACCGATCGAAATCGAGTTTAACCAATACAAATTAGGTGTAACGAAATTGAATTCAACAGACCGAAGTCCGATTGAACCGACCGAATTTGAGTTAAACCAATTCAAATAGAGTTCAACCAACAACAGTTTCATTCAACGGACCGAAGGCCGATTCCACCCGCCGAATTCGAGTTAAACCGATAGAAAATTTTGTCAACCAACCGAAGTGGGATTCAACAGAATGAAGTCCGATTAAACCGACCGAAATCGAGATAAACCAATAAAAATTAGGTTAAACGAAATTGAATTCAACAGACCGAAGTCCGTTTGAACCGACCGAATTTGAGTTAAACCAATCTTGGGTTAAACCAAATTGGGTTCAACCAACAACAGTTGCATTAAACAGACCGAAGACCGATTCCACCCACCGAAATCGAGTTAAGACAATCCAAATTGGGTTCAACTAACATAAATTGCATTCAACAGACCGAAGTCAGATTGAACCTATCGAATTCGAGTTAAACCAAATAATATTGGGTTCAACCAACAAAAGTTGTATTCAACAGACAGAAATTCGATTGAACAACAGTTTTATTAAACGGACCGAAGACCGATTCCACCCATTCAAGTTAAGCCGATAGAAAATTTTGTCAACCAACCGAAGCTGGATTCAACAAAGTCCGATTAAACCGACCGAAATCGAGTTAAACTGATGCCAATTTGGTTCAACTAACAAAAATTGCATTCTACAGAACAAAGTCCGATTGAACCGACCGAATTCGAGTTGAACCAAATTATATTGGGTTCAACCAACAAAAGTTGTATTCAACAGACAGAAATTCGATTGAACAACAGTTTTATTCAACGGACCGTAGACCGATTCCATACACCGAAATCGAGTTAAGACAATCCAAATTGGGTTCAACGAAATTGGATTCAACAGACCGAAGTCCGTCTGTACATACCGAATTTGAGTTAAATCAATCCAAATTGGGTTCAACAAACAACAATTTCATTTAACGGACCGAAGACCGATTCCACCCACCGAATTCGAGTTAAACCGATAGAAAATTTTGTCAACCAACCGAAGTTGGATTCAACAGACCGAATTCGTGTTAAACCAATATAAATTTGGTTCAACCTAACGAAGTTGAATTTAGCAGACAAAGTCCGATTAAACCGACCGAAGTTAAATCATTAGAAATTGGGTTCAACTAACCGACGATGGATAATTTTCCTTGAGAAAGGCAAGTGGGATCGCGTACAAAGAAACTTTGCAATAAACTTTGTTGCAGTATAAGCCGACACTCTATCCCTTTAAGTATAAAGATAGGTAAGTTCAGGAAAAATATTGGGAGGTTACAAATTATGACCGATGTACATTTTACCCCCCTAGGAGGCACAATGGGAGCTGCAGATTTCATTAAAAAAGATTATAAACCAGTTAGAAAGTTTTAGTCGCGAAACCCACCTTATATATACCCTCACGCTCAGTAACATTTTCTAGTAAATTGATATTATCACTCAATTTCTAAAGTGGTCGGAGTGGTACATTTATATGGGAGATACCAAAAGGGGCGTGGCTAGAATTAAAATTTTCTCCAAAACTTTTTCCTGTTAAAGCTTAACAAAATACTGAATTTGGGCAAGATCGCGTTGGGTGTATTAATAATATTACTCCATCTGTAAAGTGGGCGGAATGGTACGTTAGTGTGGGAGATACCAAAAGGGGCGTGGCTAGAATTAAAATTTTCTCCAAAACGTTATCCTGTTATAGCTTACTAAAATACTGAATTTGAACACGATCACGTTGGGTGTGTTGATATTATTACTCGATTTCTAAAGTGAGCGGAGTGGTACATTTGTATGGGAGGTACCAGAAGGAGCGTTGTCATGTAGCCCATTTTCAATATCGTAAGTAGTTTTAGGGAAATATTGACTTGTGCAAAGTTTCAAAACATTTGGATTCGTCTTTCAGAAGTTATCGTGCGTACCAGCCAGTCAGCCAGACAGACAGGCGGACATGGCTCAAACGACTTAAAAATTCATGAATCGAAATTGGTTCAAAGAAACTTTGAGTCTAAAGTGACTCCTTCTATTTGTTACACTTTTGGGTTATATCAAATGATAGATACTATCCTACCAGTAGGGTGAGGGTATAAATAACTGTAAAAATTTTATGGGAACTCCCTTAAGACTTGAAGTAGGGGGCAGTTTTGTTCTGAGAACATTTCGAGGTTGCAAAAATATTAGTGGTCGGTCATACATTTGACTCCTTTAGAGGCACCTTTGCGGCAGTTAGATCAGTGAAAGCAAATTTCATAAAAATTAGATTTCTGTATGGAAGCACCCTTTGAGGATGAAGTTAAGGCGTAGGGGTCGGTCCTACATTTTTTTCCCCAACCTCACAAAATAAAAGGATGAGCTGTATCCAAATCTTATTACTAAAGATTTCCATACAAAATTATCCCATGATAAATGATTCATTTAGAGGTTCTTTTTTAATTATTGTTTAAAAAAGTTCAGGCGTGACTGGTGTAAAGTTATGTTCTTAATTTAATGCAGTAATGCTTGACAATTTATATAGAAAAAAATAACGCCCCACCAACGTCTCCAAATTACTCAGCCATGTTACGAAAAACATCATTCTGTGATTTATGTTGTTTGTGCTCTCTGCTCAATAGGTTTGGTAAGCATAACCGAGACCTTTCGGGTCTATACTATCCGCATATTGGAGATTCAGTGTACAGTATTTGATGATGTGCGAACAAGATGTACATATTCTGACATTGGCAAGGAAAATATTGCAGCTGTAAGGGAATAGAATAGACTCAGCACTAGTTCAACAGGATGAATGTTTACATTTCTGATCTGTTGTTAAAACAATGGATAGCATTAGCTTACAAAAATAAAACATTTTTTGCTGTCTAAAATGAACGCACATCATGTCGACGATATTCGGTTTCAGTAAGTTCGTGCTACGGTGCAATATTAACAAGCAAATTTGGGTGAGCACGTAATTTCTCGTTTCGGACAGGTCAGCCTTGGCCGAATGATATCACACCTCGATATTTTTTTCTTTGGGGTTAAGTAAACTTTAATGTCTTTGCAGATTCGGCAGTTATGATTCAAGACTTGGTAGTTAACATTACTCTGTGGCAAAGCTGGTAAGTTTGATTGAAAGGTAGACAACGTAAGACCTGATCCCCTCCAAGAGTTGAATGAAATTATGACTAAAAAATAAATGTCAGAGATCGTTCCTTCATGTCGTAATAAAGTTTTCAATATTCAATTTTATTTTGATGTCATAATTTAAAATTAAAAAACATACTTCTAAATGAATCACACTTTATAAAAGGGGCATTCCTTATTTGATAAAGTCATCAAACTTAAACAATTGCTTAAGTTTAATTTAAAATGCGCATTAGTTAAATAATACACTGTACTTTTACATATATGTTCTTAACTCATACACTCACACATGCAGACGTTTTAGTACATTGTGTTGAAAATCCCCTGTAAGACATACTATGTACACACTGACATTGTAGGTCTGTTCGCACATTATACTCATTTCTATGTGGTGTTGAAGTACTTTTTTGTATCTTTCATTAAAGTCAATATGATTTGACACATGCGTTTAAATTACTGCCATGCCTTTAAATGATGCTTAGCTATCATAGCTTTAGGGCACAATCTCTTCTTTGTCAGCTTCTATTCCGGAACATATACATAGCTGCTTACTCATAAAGGGAGAGGCTGCATGGTGTGGAGGAGGGTGTGTGCGTTGTTATACCCAGGCAATCATGTGTTGTAATTGAACATACAACACAACACGTCGTAATACATAATAATAATAATGAGATGCAGGATTGTGTTTTTGTACAATTAAACAGGTATATGGCAACTTGGAGAATTTCGAAATTCCTGTGTGTAATATTAACAGCACGTGACGAATAATGCCTAATAAGCGAAAAATAATAGCTTAAAAAATTTTCACACACACTTTCTTTTCAGCACTCAGAAGGTATAACAATATTTGAGTTTCATATGAAATTCAAGGTGAGCATAATAGAAAGTAATTATAAGGCAAAGTGAATTATTTAATGAAGATTGTTTTCCCAGCTCATTTTTAAAATTATGGGTAGCAACCACAGTTGAGGTGTTGTTTTGTCAGTACTTTGTTAAAATACTGTTGTTTAAAGTAAAGCATTTTGAGTTGCCTTTAAATTTCATAGTTGACATAAGAAAATGAAATGAAAATGTGGAGTACTAAACAGTACAACATTTTTCAGCTCATTGATTTTGGGACCCAATTTTAAGATGTGCATGTGAAAGTAGCCCCAAAAAGAAGGTGTCCTGCATCATTCGTTTCATCAAGTTACATGACATAATAATTTAAAATCGACTTGAAGTTAGTAAATATCGTATAGGGGAATTTGTTCCGTTTTAGGCTCTTTTGTTTGACATAACTCGAGAACCACTAGTCCGATTTAGCTGAAAGAAATTAAGAATTACAATTTCTTTAATTTGTTCATATAACGTTTCCCTACATAAGCAACAATTTCACTTTTTCATTCATCAAATGATGGTGAACTGGCTTTATTTTGTAGCAGTTACAATTAAACTGTTGTACTCCGTGGCGTATGATTTACGTGGAATCATACGCCACCATACAACAATATAACAAAAAAAACGTGATAAATTCCCCTATACGATACTTACTAACTTTAAATCGATATTTAATTATTATGGCATGTAACTTGACAAAACGAATGATACAGAACTTCTTCTTTTTGGGGCTACTTTCTCAGAATTGAGTTCCAAAATCATGTGTTGTAATGTGCTATAAACAATTTTAAAATAGTACGAGTATTGGCATCCTCTTGTACAAAGGCTATTATAATTCGTGTGGTAAGAAGTAGACATACATACCCCCCTTAATATACTAATTACCTTAAGCTTTTTTGAACAACTTTTTCTTATAACTTTGTCAATTTTATACAATTTCTTAACTTTTCCTTTCTTAATATTAAAAAAAATTTGGTTTTTTCACATTCTGCCCAAAGTTTTTTTCTTAAATATAATTTACCTTAACTTTTTGGCTCTTTTGTTGTGCTGACAATTTCCTTTAAGTATTAAATTTAAAACAATTTTCCTTTCAAGTTATCTTGGCCTCTGTGACGCTTTTAGTTTGTTTGTAAACATTTCAATACCTTTTGGTTGTTTTTCATAGGGTCCCCTTTCATATCCCCCTTCCTCCCTCTTTCTCTCTCTCCTTCACTTCACCTCTTGTTGTTTTTGAACTTTGAATTTGTGTTATTGTGTATGATTTGAAAGTTTAGGACAAAGTTTTAATGACTCTGCTGCCGGGATTCTTTATTGAAGTCAAGAGTTTTTTGCGTTTGGCAAACATTTTTAAGATAATTACGTTTTTTGTTTTGAGTTAAAAATTGAGTAATGGAGTAAACAAAAGATATTGTTGTATCTGTTGATTCTTCAGTTTCTGCGGGCGTATAATTGAGTGGCTGTTGTTAATGTGTTTTTAAGATTTTTCTTGTTAGTAACATAGAGGAAATAATGAAACAAATAAGAAAGTTTTAAATATAACCTAAAAAAAAAACTGAATTTCCCTTTAAACCCCATGAATTAGGTATGGGCTAGCTACTCACGTTGTTTTGAATTAACACGCTTTCTATTTTTTTTTAGATTCACAACTAACGGCACCTACTTGTTTATCGACTAATGCAAACGTCACTGTTTGAGAAGCTGTTACTAGACATGCCGATTGACTCGACACTGACACTGCGAAGTTGATGTCAACAACATTCGAGGGGAGCCGACAATGAAAGAAAATTTTGTCTTTTTTTTAAGATGCCTTGAGACAGGAGTTGAACCTGTGATCTTACGCATGGTAGTCGCGTGTTCTAACCATCATGCCACGGCCGGTCCCATTAACCCATATAACCTAAGTAAAAACATAAAAGTTGCAGGTATACAAATTTTAGGTTATTATTTTCTTACAATTAAAAAACAAGTAATTATAGATTTATTAAATACAGAATTTGCACACGATCGAGTTGGGTGTATTGGGGAGGAAAAGAACATTCGTATGGAAGTTTCTAAAAGAGGCGTGACTCCTGTTTCCAATTTTTTCTTCAAAACTTTTTCCCATTATATCATGACTAAATACAGAATGTGGACACAATCGCGTTGGGTATATTGAAATTATTACTCGATTTCTAAAAAGGGGGCGAAATAGTATATTTGTATGGGAGGTTCCACAAGAGGCGTGGATTCTAGCCAAAACTTTATCCTGTTATAGCTTTACAAGGTGCAGAATTTGGGCACGATAGAGTTGGGTACATTGATATTATAACTCGTATGGGATGTACCAGAAGGGGCGTGGCCAAGTAGCACATATGCCATGCCGTAAGTAGTATAGGGCAAATATTACTCCATGCAAAGTTTCACAACCATTAGTTACGTCTTTCAAAACTATCGTGCGTATCAGCCGGCCAGACAGACGGACGGACATGGATCAAACGACTTAAAAAGTCATGAATCGAATTTGGTTAAGAAAAAACCTAGGGTCTAAAGTGCCTCATTTACGTGTTATACTTTTCGGTCGTATCACATTCAAACAGCCAAGTTAGGCAGTTCCTATAAATACAACAACTTAAATTTTTTCCCCCTTAAACTTTAATGTACTTTTCTTATACGTTCAAAGTACTAATTTCCAATTTCCAATTTTTTTCGCTGGTTCAATAAAACTTACTTTTGCTACAGTAAAAGTACTTTTTAGAACATTGAGTAAATTTTTTTGTATAATAATAGTCCTAATAGTCCCTATGCCGACGATATAGAAATCATTGGCCGTAATCTGCGGGATGTTACTGCAGTTTTCTCATAATTAGAAAAGGAGTCAGCAAAAATCGGTTTAGCGGTCAATGAGGACAAAACGAAAATAATGATTTCGACGAACAAAGAGTCCTCTCGATGGGGACACACCGTGAACGTTGACAATTATTGTTTTGAGGTAAACGATGAGTTACCTACCTCGGATCTTCCGTCAACAAGAAAAATAATGTTAGCCATGAAATTAACCGGAGAATATGCTAGCCAATAGATGTTTCTACGGACTTTGGCAGCACTTTAGCAACACCACCTTATCTCGGAATACTAAGAAACAGCTATACCAGGTGAAAATCTTACCCGTTCTGTTGTATGCTGCCGAATCATGGGTGCTTACTACAACGGACATACAAAACATGGGAGTATTCGAGAGAAAAATACTCCGAAAAATATATGGAGCTATCTGTGTCGACGGCGAGTTTCGCCATCGGTTGAACCATGAGCTGTATGAGCTTTACCGCCAGGATGAATGTAAATGCTCCAGCGGGAAAGATGTTTGAAAGCGAACCTGAAGGACGGCGCAGAGCAGGGAGACCCAAACTCCGTTGGAAGGACCAAGTGGTAGGCGACATGCCATCATCTGGTAGGACTAACTGGAGAACACACGCATAAGACCAAAGCATGTGGAATTCTTTATTACTTCTGGCCTCAAATGTATGAACAACGTTCGTAAGTTGTAACTGGCCACATAAGGAAGTAAGTTGTCCTTTATGGTGGCCAAAAAATACTTTACGGTACAATTAAAATAATTTTTGGTAAATAAAATTAACTTCATGGTACTAAAGAGTACTAAAATCGTCCTTTTTGTATATTAAAAGTATTTTTAGTACAACATTTTAACTTTATGGTACAATGAAAGTACTTTTTGCTACCACAAAAATATACTTTTGGTGCAATAAAATTATTTTTTGAAGTCATTTAACTGTATTTACTGTACAATAAAAGTATATTTAAATACAATAAAAAGACATTTTTGGTACAATAAAAGTACTTTTTGGTAGAATAAATGTACTTTTAAAAACCACTTAAATTTTCCTCTACACCCCATGAATGAGGTATAGGATAGAATATATATATATATATAGGATTTTTTTAGATTCACAACTAACGGCACCTACTTGTTTATCGACGCATGCAAACGTCACTGTTTGAGAAGCTCATAATGCACATGCCGATTGACTCGACATTGATACTGCGAAGTTGCTGTCGACAACATTCGAGGGGAGCCGACAATGATAGAATTTTTATATTCATTTTTTTTAAAGAAGACTGGAGCCGGGAGTTGAACCTGTGATCTCCCGCATGGTAGTCGCGTGTTCTAACCACTGTGCCACGGCCGGTCCAACATAAGTATTTCTTAATAAGACAAAAGTACATTTCGGTACATTGAAACTTCTTCTTGTACAACAAAAGTACATTCCTGGTACAAAGTAAGTAATTGTTGGCACTGCGATATACTTAATGCATGATTACTCCATACCCAATATAATGAATATCTCATATATCCTATATCTACTGTAGACCGATTAAGACACGCACACCCATAATAATATTCCCAACATTCACAACCTTCTTAATAAACAATCTACAGCAGTAGTTTTAGTTTAACTAACAAAAATATGATAGTATCAACTTCTCAACAAATTCTTCCGTTTAGTTTTAAACTAAAACCACAACAACAACGATCGCACAACAACATATTAAATATTGCACATTTTTCAATTGCATTTACCTCTGCCGACGCTAGTTTCCTGGTAAAAACTTTCACCAACAAATTGCCAAGTGCTTAAGAATATACAAAACCATGTTTATACGTGTAAGTTTTTGCTTTTCAACCCCAACGTCTTAGCATTGTGCCAACTACATGACAAACTTTCATGTAAGTGCAAGTATTTAAACTCTTGTACACAGTCAAAACTTTAGCTACTCAATTATTTAAACAAATTCCTATCAATGTTAAGACAGAGGAGCATTTATACACACAAAATATTTTCTCGTACAAAATTAAACATTTACTACAAGTGCAAGTGAAAGTAAAGGAAAACTTTTGGTGTTCACATATTTAAGTTCACACAGTACTTAGGTACATAGAAAGACTTACAAGCAAACACACCCGAACATGTGTGGTGGCTGAGTTTGTAAGTATACCAACCAACTATACAGCTTACAAATGTGGGCACAACTCCAAAGTTTTATTTACCAATTAGCCAAACGTACATATACGTACACTTATACATATGTGTGAACATGTTATACGTATACGTTACGTTATTTATGTTCAGTTCTGTCTTGATTGAATATGATAGTGTTATAGTCATAGTGTTGATACTCCCTCTCCCTCTCGCTCTCTTTCTTTCTCTGTTAAAGCAACAATTTGGCAATCCATCAATTTGTTGTACTTTTACGTTTACTCATTCTTAATCCCTACCATCCGCCAACATAATCCTTCGGTTTGTTATTTTCACATTCTTTTGTATATTCAATCTTTTTTGTTGCCTTATTTTGGGTACTTTTTTTCTAGTTGGCTCTATCTCGCTGTACCGACGAAAGTTTTTGTTTTGTTATTGTTTCTTTGCTGGCTTAAAGATTAAATAACAAAACTTTTGCATTCCCCCCTTTGGCAGTTGTTTCTTGTGGACGTTGCTTTGGTTTCTCTTACTGGCCATAACATTAAAGGCAGCTTTGGGATTTATAATGTTGGAAGAAGACGAACGACGACGAAGTATGTCGGAATGAAGAATTGCTGTTGCAGTTATTTAGATGTATTGGTTACCCCAACTAACAAAGTCCATACAAACGATGGACAAAGTATAACGAAACTTTGTTTTGTTTATTTTTCACTTATACTCGCACACAAATAGGAATGCTTTACCAATGCACTGTGGTGTTAATGGGAATTTTTGTGAAAGAAAAATAGCACTAACAGAACATTACACAAATCTTTAATAACAAGAACTGTATTTAAGCCAAAGAGAATTAACAAGTCATGTAATCAGTACGAACATATTGATATGTATATGCAACTTTAAGTTTTGATTAATGTGTGGTGGGAGGTGGTGACAAAAGAGTTTTTATTTTTGGCTCAAAGGGAGGACATTTTGATAATTCGTATGAATTGTACAGACAAAGTGTAAGATGGGTCATGAAATAACATCAGACTATAACACCCAATTTAACGAACCAATTGTATCCAAAGTTTTCGAAACTTAATATTTTAATTTTTCATAATCTTGCACAAAGTTTTACCGAAATCAGACTACTATATCTGATATGTCCCATACAAGTGTGGACCTTGAAAATTTATTAAACTTAACACCTTATTGGATTGATTAATTTTGGCCAAAATTTACAAAACGCAATTTTCTAACTACATATTATCCAAATTGTACATAGTTTGAGCAGAATCGAACCAAGCTTTTGGTACCCCCGCAGAAAGTGCCCAGTGGGTCTTGAAATTTCATCACCCAATTTTGTCCAAAATTTGCAGAACATAATATTTTTATTTTTGATTTTATTAATACTAGAAAAAGTGTAACCCATTAATGGAGACGTGTTTAACTCCAAGTATCTTAAGACCAAATTTGATTAATTACTTTTGAAGACGATTGAATCATGTTCGTGTTTCCGGCTGGCTTAATGGATGGCTCTTCGACAGGATTACTCAAGTAAACCCTAATTGATTTTTATGAAATTATATCAAAATAAAGTAATGGGCAAAACAGCCCCTCCCCTTATGGTACCTACCATACAATATGATCTATTTTTGTAAAAATAATATTTCTCCAATAACTTCCAAACAGACAGCTGGAGGACATTTAGGACCAAAACCTAAACCTTTGCTATAATCATTCTGGTAGCTCCCATACAAATGACTGAATTAACCCTCATAGTTTTACATACATATCTTTTTTGTAAGTACACCGAATACAGTTATGTTTTGCGTAAGATGTGCGCTTGAGAAAATTTGTATCAGGAATAAATATGGACTATATTAGCCGACCCTTTCTGGTACCTCCCATATAAACTTACCTATAATTAATAAAATTTTAAGTAAAAATGTGAATTTACAACTTCTTTAAAACTTTTTTCCTAAGTTGTGGCAAAAAATAGTAATAATTTTTTCTTAACCCTTTAAGAAAATTAGAAACGAGTGAACGGCAGCACAATACAACCCCAATATGAGTTTGTGTTGGTGAGTTGATCTCTTCTTCTCTCTCAGTGAAGAAACTTTTTATACAATTTTTCATAATTAAGAACAAAATTAGAATATAAAAGTCTAGGAAACAATACAAATAACATTCCTAAAGCGCGTGTGGCAACGTACATTAACACATTAGAATTAATTTTTACGAAAAAGTGCATTTCTCTTCTTGTCGTGCTAACAACAAGCGTCGGCGCAACTACTTCAGACGATTGCTCAAGCGAGACTGTATGCATTAGTTTGTTTTCGATCAATGCTTGAGCGAATGCGTGTGTGTCTCTTGTGTCCATGACCTACCTTATGCTATTGACTGCTATTAACTAAATAAAAAGTAATTTAAAAAATTTTGGATTTTGTCGAATTTTTTTTTTAATTTTGTGAAACTTTTGTGATTTTTGTTAAAAAAAAATAATTTTAGTTAACTTGTTCAACACAAATTTTATTTTTTTTTAGTTCTGTACATTCTGAAGAGCACAAAAATCGAAATTTTAAGCTCTTTATTAAAAAAATGAATTTTTGGGAACTTTTTTAATGGAGCAATAAAATTCAGGTTTTAGTTCATTAAGTTATGGCTTAAATTTCATTTAGCACCCTCTGGTGCAGTCAAGGAGGGTAACATGCAAAAATGTATTTGACTTGTGTCTATCGATCGATATCACTTTCAGCACATTTTGAGACTTTTTTTATATACAGGTGAACTTGCCTATAACGAACTCACTGGGGATCGCATAACGTAGTCACTGGGGAGAGGTAAAAATGTTTAAAAAAAAGTTCGAAAAATGCTGTGTTTTTTTAAAAAAAATCGTTATAGAGAGAAATTCACTATAGAGAAGTTCGTTATAGCGAAGTTCGACTGCAGGTATCAAATTTTATCCTTCTACCTCTTTTCCATGCCCACTGATCCAAAATAAAAATGTTGTCTGCATATTCATATTCATGTTGCAGTGTTCTAACATATCTGGGTGTCAAATTTCGTCATACAATTTTGCCACACCACCTCCTAAAAATGTCGTTTGTATACTCTTGTTCGTGTTGCCTTATATTACGCACACTGATTTAAAAATTAAAATTTCATCTGCATATTCATCATTATGTTGCTGAGTACTATCTTGGTATCAAATTTTATCTCTCTAGGACTAAAATACAGTTTGGCCACGACTACTTCGCCCACTGAGCCTGCATATTCATATTCGAGTAGCCGAGTACTATGTGATTATTAAATTTTATCTTTCTAGTTCTAAAAAACGGGTTTGCTACTTTTGGCATTTGTATACTCATATTCATGTTGCCTCGTATTCCGCCCTTTGATCTAAAATTAAAATTTCATCTGGATATTCACTATTGTGTTGCCGAGCACTATCTTGGTATCAAATTTTATTTCTATAGGACTAAAATACAGTTGGGTCACTCCCACTCCGTCCACAGATCCGATATTAAAATTTCGTGTACATATTCATATTACTCTTGCTGATTACAATCTGTGTACCAAATTTAATCTCCCTAGCTCTAAATAAACGTTTTGACACGCCCATTCCGCCCATAGAGTCAAAAATTTTAAAAATATATAGTCTACGGTATTTTTATACAGTATACTAAATGCCTTCCAAATTTCTGTGAAATCGGGAAAACATATATATATGTAGAAAATCCTAATATGTTGGACACATAGCTGCCAGATTTGACGATTTATCGTATTATGTATGATTAATCCAATATATATTAAAACAATCATTCATTTTTTGATATTCTTTTACGATTTTCAAATTTTGTAAACACGAGGAAAACAAAAATTAGATTCAGAATTCCGTGAACTAAAGTTTTGTATTTTAAAACAATTTTTGAGAGTATTGACTCAGATTTATTGAGTTTTTGGAAAACAATATGTGATTTGAAATGTGGTGCTGGATCACATGTTTTTCCTTTTATATCAAAGCTTGTGAAGATGGTTATGATATTATCTTATTCTTCAGCAAGTGTTTAATATTTCTTCAGTCAAATAAATCTTAATAAAACGAAGTTTCGAAAATCTCTTGAAATAGAAACAATGGAATGGTTTACCAAAAACAAACTGTTATGAAACATTAATTAAGCCCGACCTGTTAAAAAGACAAATTCAGAAATGTATTTCAAAAATGAATTACTAAATTTATTCCGAAATAATAAAATTAATTACCTTTTATTATTGTATATAATATTTATTATTGTATATAATATTCAATACATGGAAATATTCAATAGCTTTTATTCTTATAGACTTGAATTTTTCGTTTTATTATTTTAATAAAAAATATATTTAGCATTTCGTCGCTGCGCCGACCAAATCAGTTGTGTGTAATTTTTTGAAGTTGTTTTAACAACAAATACTCAAAATTTAATGTTTTGCTAGTTTTAATGCTATTTGAAGGTGTTTTTATTCAAAAAGTGGTGCAAAATTGAGATAAATTTTGAGATATTAACTAAAAAACCTGAAAAATGGCTAAAAATGGTCAAAATCTTTACTTTTGATCGACATTAATGGTTTAAATTACGTGAAATTTGGGAAAAAAGTTAAAATATTGCGTAAAAGAAAGTTAAGAAGGCAAAAAAACTAATACAATCGAATAATTTTTTTTTAAATACCGCAGACTGGATATATATCGTTTTCTCAAAAACTGGAGCCAATCTGGCATTTCCAAATATGATTTCGCACTCAGGGGCCTCTTCCCAAATAGTTCGAAAAGGATTCACCGAAGTTCATTTTTTCGACTATCACAGTGTTGTTAACCAGCGATGATAGTTAGTTTATATAAGCATGTGTATTTTCATATTGACGATTTTGAAAAATATATTTGGCGATATTTTCTTAATAATCTGGCAGCTGTGGTTGGACAGGTTTTTAAGCAATCAGAGGAAGCCCTAAACAATGCCCTTATAGGTACTGAACGTAACTTTCTTTGCCTCAAAATCAAATTGAAGATTATGACATATATGTGTGTATGTAAGTATCAGTTTTTTATCTTTACCTAGCTACAGACATTTTGGAAACAATGCAATTAATCTATATATATAAAAGAGGATGTGTGTATGTATGTAACGTAGGGACTCGAAAACGGCTGGACCGATTTTGATGAAATTTTCAGGGAATCTTCCGAATAACCCCGCGAGTAACATAGGCTACACATTGTTTGGATTTTTCTACATTTAGGGGGTGAAATGAGCACAAACCGAAAACGTAAAACTTATTTCCCAGCAAAGTAAATGAGGTATTACAGAAGCAAATCTATGTATTGGTTAAAAAGTTATGACCTCTGAGAGTTGGCATACGGAAATTAAGTTTCTAAAAATCATTTTTCAGAATATTGGGCGGGATAAAAAACAGTGTCAAAAATATACTATTCTCTTCGTCTTGGTCTCCAAACATCGGGATGGTACGTCTGACGTAACTGAAAAATTGCTAAAAATATACCTAAACCAGAAATATTCATGCTTCTCAGCGCGAACTAGGAATTGATTGTAGACATATAGTTTCTAAGCGAAATTGTCTAAGAATTCATCGTACATTGCGATACTGGTATACGATTACCATGTTTTTTTAGACGCGAACAAATTGTTCCGCCCTAATGAACAGGCTATTTGGAACTTAATAAGTAAAAAGTGCCGAGGCGCTGCCACGCACTTCAATAGTTAAATATTTAAACTGTATCAAATAATGGTCCGTACACCAGTTACTTTTCAGAAAAAAATGCAATATTCATTGTAGTTATACTGGAAAACACCTTTTGTTTTATTGGGGCACAATTAACATTTTTAAAGTATGTCAGAGATAACATAAGCAAATATTTGTAAATAACCTATATATGGGGTAATTTTTTTTGACGTATAGAACTTCTTTTAGTATACTTTGGAAAATCACCATGTAAAAACTACACAAGTACAACGTTTGCAAATCTTGCAAATTTATTTTCAAAATGCACGTTCTGTTCGCCAAACTTATGGAGCCCTTTGTGAAGTTGAGGGTGCATATAATGATCCATCTCAGCAGCTAATAGAAGCCATCGACGTTTTAGACGTAAGTGTGACAGGGGACTCGAATTTATCAAACCGACGCCATTCTCAGCAACTCGGTCTATACAAATGCTGAAGAAAGATCTTGGCCTGCATCTATATAAGATCTAACTGGTGGAAGAATTTGAGCCAATGGACTATCAAGTGATTTTTTTTTATTTATCATGTCATTGCACATTATTTGAACGAGAAATGGTTCCAACACGACGGTGTAATATGCCATACAGCGCGTGAGACCATCACTTTGTTAAGCCAAACATTGGTGACCGAATTATCTCAAAAAAATGGTAATACGAGTTCAATACAAAAATAGTATTCCGCAATATTCTTGATCCGTGTGATAAGAAGACATGACAAAAGAAGTTTTTATGGCTAAAGGCATGAAGCTTCAGACGGAATTTTCATTTGCGGTCAATAGGCGGAGAAGGCATAACAAAATGTTTTTTATGCCCAAAAAGATAGTTAGTATCCGCTACTACAGATCAAAATAAAAATTATTTAAATCAGCGGAATGTCTGTTTCCGATTTTTGGAAGAAGTGGCTTTTCGCCCTACTTATGTAAGCACTATACATGTAAGCACTATACTTACTAGACCTAAATGTGAAATATATTACAAGTTAATGTGCAATAGCGAAGCATTGCCGGGCCCACTAGTTGTTGAGATAAACATAAAATTTTTATAATTATGACAAAAAATTGATTCTCTCGCTTTATGTTATTTTTCTTTACACAAATACATAATTAGATCTTACCTTTAAGCTGTTGCTTATGTTGTTGTCATCATAACCGAGATGCACCAAGAAAACGAAATCGCTGTTCCACTGACTCAACGAACGATCGTTGCAATTTTAAGCTGTAAACCGAACAGACGCACACACAACATAACAAAAGGAAAGCAAAAAAACACTTGGAGCAATGGCATCTGCATAGACAGCATAGCAGCCGGCCGGCACGAGCAACACATTTGCTTATTGAAGATAACTGCACCACCATCATAAATTGCAACAAAATAACATTTCTATTAACTTTCTTCTTAAACTTCTTAAACACATTTTGCGTATTCCCGTGAAAACATTTTTGGCAGTATGCACCTACCGACCAAATTGCAATTTACTCTTCATTTTACTGCACAAATGGTTAAAATAACACTTTCCCTTTACATTTATTACACAGTTTTCATGATTTTAAATAATTTTCTTAGGCAATTTGCACATTTATGTTTGCTTTTGCAGGAGACGACTTATTTTACAACAACCACGCACCGAAAAGAAAACAAAACTAATTAGAACAAATGTCAATGAATGCACAGAGAAATTATACAAATTGAAGTTTATGGAGAACAGAGAGAATAGACTCTCTCACTCTATTGAGAGACAAATGTTGAAAATTCTAACACTACCAACGGTTTGTCAAACTAGTCATCAATCATTCCTGGCTTTGCCAATAGGAAATGCGTTCATCATCTCATCTCTCTCAAATTGTCTCTCAACATAATCGCTACTCTAATCTGCCAACAATATGAAGATAATTTTGGCGCATTTTTTAGTGCAATGGTGCATTCTTTGTTGACATTTCTCATTACATAGTTTTGTTTTCATGTTGATGCGTGGTTGTGGTGTAGTGGTTTTCTAAACAAAGCCAATAGTAATCTGGAAGTAACATGAGAAAAAACATTAAAAATATGTTAAAGTGTTAATATTGTAATATTAAAGTGTTTTCCGGTCGAAAATTAAACCATTAGTAAATCAGTAAGGAAATGCAAAACATTGATTCGGCCGGTTGGAGTCCACTCCCAAATTATCCACGGAAATACGATTACTGTTTAGAAAAGTGTCGGTAGTTAAATTGTTGCATAAATTGTTTAGTAGTAACTGTTGTTCAATGAACAATTGTTGCAATCATTGGTGGTGGTAGATATGGTGGAAGTGATCATCCATTCGCCATTGTTTTGCTTCTGCCTGCAGACTGCTACCGGAGTCTTGTGTTTATGCCGCCGGCTAAGTGTTTCTTTCTGTTGGGTTCGTTCGATACGTTGTGTTGTGTGCGCGTCTGTTCGATTTACGGTTAATAACTTTAACGATTCTCTCCTTCAATTGGTAGATCTCTGTTATGATGACAACAAAAGCAGTATGTAACACTAAGGTAAGAAATTTAAGTATTACTGTAAACATTTGTATATAAACAAAAAAACAAAAAAATCAAGTGGGAATAAATGTGAAATGCTTGTATTAAATAGGAGTCTGTAAAAACCCGTACAGTCAGTTGAACTGACTGATAAATACCCTTACCCATACGACTTTCGATCGCATGGCCAGACAATACATATAGTAAAACTGTAAAAATTGTTACAGCCAAAAAATTTAAAATGTTAAAATCAAATCTCTGGGCATAGCATATAATAATTATTTATGAGGGTACCGAAAGGATTCACCTGAGAATCAAAGACAAATTCTCAATTAATTTGCACAAAAATTTCCATAGAAATTATTATTTCTAATACGTAGGGTAGGGTGTTCCTTATATGGGATTTTTTGGAATTTATTTATTTACTAGCTGGCCCGGCAGACTTCGTCCTGCCTCCAAATTTTTGTAAAAGATGTTGAGTGCGGTTGAAATCTAATTCCGATTGGTTTATTTTAATAAAGAGGGCGAGGTTTTTCCGGACAAATTCTGTACTTCATATATCTAAAAGATTATTCATGTTATTGTAAGAAGTGCATTGCCGTCCATGATTTGATGAAAACTTACTTATTGATAGGCATACATTCTAAAATCAATTTTTAAGCCGATTGACTGCCATATAACTTTCTGCGTTGGTGAACTGGGCGATTGTACCTAAAGGTTCTTGGTCTGAGCCATGATAGTTCTTTGCGCCTATTTATCCTAAGAAGTACGAATTTTCAAAAATCCCTTAATTTGGCTCAACAACCTTATTAACCGTTTAGTCTGGGTGATAGCAAAAGTTTTTCCAATTTTCACGTCTGTCCCCTAAAAGTTCGAAATACGAAAAACCACTTTGTGAAGCTCTCTAATGATATAGAAAGTGCGCCAATATTAATGTTTGCCATTCTACCTTAAAGTCTGGCAGAGGATCTATAGGCCTCCCCAACTTTTACAGCAATTTTGGTCGAAATCGATTTAACCGTTTTCCCCATTAGTGGTGTCATCAAAATGGACATCTATTTTTATATATATAGAGTTTACAATAGTTTTAATGTTAATAAAATGTTTATATGTAATGTAATCAATGGTGACTAAATGACTTAAAAAAAATTAAGTGTATCATAAGCTAAACACCAGCAACTGGATCCAAACTTACGTCCAAAATTTTCTCATGTCAAAAAAAGCATTCATTTTAAGTTTGAGTAAAATTGGGCAATCGAAATAATTCATGTCCGGCAACCTCAACAGCGGGTCCATTTATACAAAAAAAAATTCTCATAATAAAACAAATTTCAGGTCAAATTGTTTGATTCGTTATAATTCCACCATAACGGCACCTTCCGGGTCGTTTTATTCAAAAACTTTGTTCTCATGATCGCATAGTTATACATACTAAATTTCTCTTAAATTGGTCCATTCGATCAAATTTTGATTAAAAAAAATCCACCCAAACGCCACCTACCGGGTCCATTTGTACATAAAATTGTTCTTGTGATTAAACACATACATTCTGAATTTCAGTAAAATTGGCCCATCCATTAAAATTTTCGATATAAATATACCCCAGCGACATCTAGCGGGTCCATTTGTACATTCAATTGTTTCTTATGATTAAACAAACATACATTCTGAATTTCAGTTAAATTGGTCCATTCGTTTAAATTTTGATTATAAATCCACCCCAGCGCCACCTACCGGGTCCATTTGTACATAAAATATTTTCTCATGATCGAACGAATATCCATTCTAAATTTCTGTTGAATTGGTACATGCATTCAAACTCTCGATATAAATCCACCCTAGCGCCACCTGGAGTGGATTTCTTTCTTTACGAACAATCTACGGAAAATTTCGAATCGAATAAAAAAAAAATCAGCCAAATCGCTCCAGCCGTTCTCAAGTGATGTTATGACATACGTGGACCATTTCATTTTTATATATATAGATGTCAGAATTGTTAAAATGGATCAGCAGTGTCGACCATGATATGATTAAAACTTACTTATTGTTAGCCATATATTCTAAAACAAAATTAACTGACATAATTATTACATTCTCCATTGGAGTAATGATAACACTTTGCCCCTTTTATCCCAAGTAGTACGAATTTCCAAAAATCCCTTCATTTGGCTCAACAACCCTATTAACCGTTTAGTCTGGGTGATAGCAACAGATTTCTCAATTTCGGATTTGTCCCCTAAAAGTTCGAAATGCGAAAAACCTCTTTTTGAAGCTCTGTAATTCTATACGAAGTGCGCCGTTTGCGACCTGGGTGACCATATGCAGCCTATCCCAACTTTCGCTGCAATTTTGCTCAAAATCGGTTTAAAAGTTTTCGCAATTAGTGGTGTAATCAAAATGGACATCTATTTTTATATATATATAGAGTTTTCAATTATTTTGATGTTAAAAAAAAGTTTATATGTAATGAAATTAATGGAGAGTAAATGACTTTCAAAAATTAAGTGTACCATAAGCCAAACACCAGCAAACATACATCCAAAATTTTCTCATGTCAAAAAATGCATACAGTTTAAGTTTGACTAAAATCAGACAATCGACATAAATTTTCGAAATAATTCAGCTCCAACCACCTCAACAGCGAATCCCTTTATAAAAAAAATTCTCATTATAAAACAAATGTACATTCTTACTTTCAGACAAATTGTTGATTCGTTAACATTTTCACTATAATTCCACAGCGGCACCTGCCGGGTCCATTTATACAAAAACTGTGTTCTAATGATCACAAATATATAAAAACTAAATTTCAGTTAAATTGGTACATTCTTTTAAATTTTGATTAAAAATCCACACAAACGCCACCTGGTGATGAAATAAACATACATTCTGAATTTCAGCGAAATTGGCCCATCATTAACATTTTCGATATAAATACACCCCAGCGCCATCTACCGGGTCCCTTCGTACATACAATTGTTTCTAATGATCAAACAAACATACGTTTTGAATTTCAGTTAAATTCGTCCATTCGTTCAAATTTTGATTATAAACCCACCCCAGCGCCACCTACCGGGTCTATTTGTACATAAATTGTTTTCTCTTGATTAAACGAATATCCATTCTAAATTTCAGTCGAATTGGTACATGCATTCAAATTTTCGATATAAATACACCCTAGTGCCATCTACCGGGTCCATTTGTACATACGATTTTTTCTGATGATCAAACAAACATAGTTTCTGAATTTCAGTTAAATTGACCCATTCGTTAAAATTTTGATTGTAAACCGACCCCAGCGCCATATACCGGGTCCATTTGTACATAAAATGTTTTCTCATGATCAAACGAATATCCATTCTAAATTTCAGTTGAATTGGTACATGCATTCGAATTTTCGATATAAATTACCCTAGCGCCACCTGGATTTGATTTTTTTCAACACAAACAATCTACGGAAAATTTCGAATCGAATAAAAAAAAAATCAGCCAAATCGCTCCAGCCGTTCTCTAGTGATGGTATGACATACGTGGACCATTTCATTTTTATATATATAGATTTATTTACTTAGTCTACTGACATAATTATCGTACAGACTAATTTACAGTAATTTAATTAATAGTTTAAATTAAATTCCATTAGTTAAAAATGTTAAATAAGTTCAATTTAAAATTTATTTTATTTATATTAAAATTAATTAAAAGGGGATAAACTATTGCATAACTTTAAACATCTTGCGATTGGTTCATTGATTCCATAATTAGAACGATGAAAATCTTCACGAAACAGACGGTCATGTCGTAACTCACGAAGAGGATTATACAAAGATACAAGATTTTTTAACTCAATACAATCAATTTCATTAGAAATAATGTTATAAATGAACATTATTGAAAATATCGTCCTTCGATCTCTTAGGGATTAAAGGCCCAAAAACTTTCGGCGAGTATCATATGGAATAGTTCGCCCACCTAACTTTTTTAAATGCAAAATTTGTAAATATTTTTTGAATTCTTTCAATTTTTTTTGAATGGATAGTATAAAATGGATTCCAAATTAAAGAACAATATTCCAATTGACTTCTCACAAAAGAAACATATAATGTTTTGAATGTAATTGGGTCTTTAAAATCTGTAGAATTTCTTCTTACAAAACCTAGCATTGAATAAGCTTTTGCTTTCGTTTCGTTTGATTTCGTTGAAAAAAAAGTATTAGTAGCGAAGTCGGACATTAGAAAGAAGACACAATGTAAAATCGAATGGAATCAGAGGTCAAAATGTAGATGCATTAGTCTTTGCTATATTAAATGTAAAAAAAACGGTTTTTAACCTATGATATCTCGGAAACGGATAGAGGTATTGAAAATATGTAAATGGTCATACATATTTGTATTTGTAGACATTGATCAGATATATGCTAAATTGTTGAAATATATGGTGGTAATGTAAAAAAAACGCAAAAACATAAACTTAACTAAATATAATTTTGTTGTTGTTGGATGTAAAAGTATAATTTTGATTCTCTTTTATTCCTCATAATCGGTTTTTGGATTATGACTAGAGTTTCTCTCCCGGGAATCCCGGTCATTTTTAATTCCCGGTTTCCCGGGAAATTAAAACACCTTTGGCAGATCAAACTTTAGAAGCTTTAAAGAAGCGAATTGAAGAAAGAAGGGGCAAGCGACTTTATACTTTAGTGAAGTATCTTAAATATCCAACAGTATTTGATAAGAAAGCTAATAACTTATTTCCTATTTGTGACATTAGAACCGAAAGACCATTTGAGGATATTTTAACCGATGCCATAACAAATGTAATGTTGTATCAAGTAATAGACTACTAAATTACTCGATAAAAAAGGATTTACAATTTTACGAAGCAAGTGGAAAAGCAACGATAAATGTCACCATTTTATTGAATGCTCTTCTGACAATAAGGCCAACATCAGTTGAAAGCAAGCAAATGTTTTCAATTGAAAATAGAATTAGAAACAGACTGTCTGATGAAACTATTAACCCTCTTTCTGTTTTAAAAACGTATTTTCAAAATGACAAATTAACTTTTATTGTTTAACTAATATTTTTATATACATATACATTAAGATGAATGTTTTTCGTTTGTTATGTTTTTGTTTGTAATGTTTTTGTTTTACTTGCAGCTTGTACTTTATAATCTCATACTGCAAAATTTAAAAAAATTAACATAGTTTGTCTTGTTTTTCTACTGCGCGAAAATTCCCAGAATCCCGGGAAAGACAAAATTTTTTCCCGGGAAAAAGAGAAACTCTAATTATGACCCTTTAAGTACATCTGCATATTAGCTCTCTGAAAAGTAAAATAGCACCAGCAATTGGAATTTTGTATAAGTTTAAAAACAAGTTAAGTGTTAAATCTAAATTGATGATTTTTTCGTGTTTAATTCAATAAACTATTCTACTACGTTATTGTTTAAAGAAGTATGTAACAAAATCCTCCCAATCAATGGATTGTATAACTACAACATTTTAAAGTATGTTTTCAAATGTATACACAACATTCGTTACCACACAATAACCTTTTTTCAGAACCAGATGAATTTTGATACCAGAAATAGAGTAAATTTGAGAGTGCCAAGATGTAGGTTTGAAAAGTCAAAACAGCGGATTGATTTTGTTGGTAGTATCACCTATAATAATCTTCCCACAGATATCAAATCAATTGAACGAATGTCAAATTTCAAGTTTTGTTGTAAAAAACATCTTTGTGAGAACGTCGAATCGCTTCTGTTATAGCCTTATTCCAGTAAATTATTTCTCTTACTTACTTACTTTTCTCTTTTTCGTAAATATGTTTATTATTTTTTTTTCACATTTTACATATTTTTTTTTATTTCTCCTTAAATTAGAATGAATATACATATAAGAAACATTCATATCTTTGCTTTTTGTTTTAATAAAAAAGTTTTGGTTCGTATGTAAATGTAAAAAAAACGCAAAAACATAAACTTAACTAATGCGGGACACTTAATGCTTATGAATGTAAATAAAATTGTACAATAAATATCACAAATTAAACAAAAAAAAACAGATTAAAGGAATTGTAATTCTTAATTTTTTTTTTAATTTTTTTTTCAGCTATATCGGACTAGTGGTTCTCGAGTTATAAAAAACAAAAGAGCTTAAAACGTGACAAATTCCCCTATGCGATGCTTATTAACTTCAAATCAATATTAAATTATTATGGAATCTAACTTCACAAAACCAATGATGCAGAACTTCTCTTTTTGGGGCTACTTTCACATACAGTTCTCAGAATTGAGGTTCAAATCAATGAGCTAAAACATTTTGGACGGTGTTATTATCGTTGGGTGTAATTCACCCATACTGTTAAATCTGTCAAGTAAATGTATACCCAATTTTTTTTAAAAATATTTTTTTTTAAAAAGTAATCCTTCTGAGTGGATTGCACATAGACGATAGTAATGGAGGGTAAAAATTATGTTTCCTTAAGATTGTCCCGAATGTCATATCTCCAACTGTTAACGCTCCAAAAGCAGGCTAATAATAATAAATAAGTAACTTCAATTAAAAGTCTGTTAGTTTCAAAAACTCAAGTAAACAATATCTTACATTGGATGAGGGTATTTCTCAGTTACCAGATTACATGTGTCCACAACCTAAAAGTAAGTACATAAAACATAGCGATACCATTTATGGACGGAACTATATTGTACATAATGTCGGCATCGAAATGTAAGGACGATTTTTTTGTAGATATTTTTGAATATTGTGCCACTTGATGTTAATAATGCATGACGCAAATTTGAGTAAGATCGGACAACTTTTTTCCGTGCCCCAAAGATGTCATAGGTCAGGTTGTTAGTGAATTCTATTTTTTACCGATTAAGGAATTGTATTTTTTCTCGTCAATATGTAATAGTCAAATATTAAATATTAAAGTGGGAGGCGCCTCTTGTCTTCTTTGCCAACTTGGTTCAAAATAGCCTGGTTATATATCGGTTTCTTGTAAATGGGGCGTGGCACAGCCCACTTCCACCATGGCTGTAATTCATACTGTAGCAACAACACATATCAAACACAAAAAATATTTTTGTTGCACCAAAAATTATTTGCAGTTCACCAAGTCTTCTACTGTGCGAAGAATACTTTTATTGTATCAGAAGATATTTTGATTGTAACAAAAATCACTTTTATCCTACCAAAATATACATTTATTTGTACCAAACTATATTATAATTGTGGCAAAAAGCACATTTATTGTATCAAAAATTAATTTAATTGTAACACAAAGTACATTTATATAACACATAAGTACTTTTACATAAAAACAGAGTACTTTTATTGTCCCAAAAAGTACTTTTGTTGTACCAAAAAGTACTTTTTTGCAACAAAAAAAATATTTGTGTGCCAAAAAGGTACTTTTACTGCACCAAAACTCACTTTTGTTTTATTAAAAAGTACTTTTATTGTACAAACAAAAAACTTGCATTTAATAACTTGAACTTTAATTGCCTATTGCTTTATCAAAAAGTACTTTTGTTACACCATAAAGTACTTTTATTGTATCAAAAAGTACTTTTGTTGTACCAAAAAGTATCGTTGTTTACCATTAAATACTGGTATCAAAAATTTTTTTCATTGAAACAAATTTTAAACATCTGACGAAATCTTAGCTCCTCACACACCTTTCTAAACCCCTGTGCCCCATAAATACTTTAAAACTACTTAGCATTTTTATTGTGATTCCTTTACAGAAAAAGGAAGGGAATAAAGAAAGCAAATCTCATGCCAAGTATCAAAGTTTACAACTCATATATGAGAACATCTAAAATTGTTATTAAGGTTATAAACTTGACCCATTGTTTGATTTATGAGCGTTTAATGGTTTTCGCCTAAGCTTTAAAAGTACACAGACACATAGTTAAAGTTTTCAGACTCCTTGTTGCCTCCTCCAAGTTGCCCCTTTCGCCTTAACACTCTCTCCTCAACAACAACTCCCGCTGAGATAAGTTCAAAGAGCAAATAAATCAATCATTTGTTCATTGGTTCTTTTTATAATCCTCCACCTCTCTTCACCCCCAGTGAGATGTGTTGAAAGCAGCTTAATAAAAAATCAACAACAATGTTGCATACTAACTAACTAAGCGTGTACTCGTAGTGCGTTCATTACCATAAGTTGGCACGAACGACTACTAAATATCATTTCATGGATGAAATAATGCCTGGGTAAAAATAAAGATAATGGATTACAAGATTCAGTTTGATGATATGGAGCAGGGACGTACGGATAATGTTAAGAAAGTTAAATAAAAATTTGTAAAGCACCAAAACAGATATGACAAAGTGATATTTACACATGTATGTATATGTATGCGTAGGGCAAAGACACAATATGCTATTATGTACGTCTATAGTATATTTTTAAATATTCATTAAATTTATGGAAACATTACTAAGTGATTGAAAAGTGATAATTACTTTAAATTTGCTTGACTGCTCAAGCAATATGATTGATTGTATTAACAAAAAGAAAATCACTGGTAATCAAAAATGATTAATAGCTTTAAGTAAACATTTTTTTTTAAAATGACTGCATTTGGTTGTATAAGAAATAATTGTTGACAATCAGGGTAGGACATATTTATTTGCAAATATTATAATCGCATTTTAATTTCTGTTGGAAAAACAGGATGTGCAGTGCATCGTTTCCATACAAGGATGACACAAATATATCTACATGATAAACTCAAATGTGGTCCAATAAGATCACGCCTTCTGATGATACAACTTAAATATGGTCCCAAAGGACCACGCCTTCTGATAGCTCCCAAGTGATTGTTTTTATTATACTGGATTGGTTTTTAAATTGTTTTTATATATACTTCTATACAGACGTAAGGGATTCTATGTAAACTTTGTAAAATGTAACATAACTGCTACTAATATATAATTGTTATTATAAAGTGTGATTCATTTAGAGGTTTGGTTTTGATATGATTTTTTTGAACTGATCACGCATGACTGGTACCAAGCCGTCTTTTTAATTTTATTTAGTACTAGCTGACCCGGCAAACGTTGTTCTGCCATACAACTTCGTACCCTGCGAACTTTGTCTCGCTCCAAAGTTGACGCCTTCATATAAGCTCCAGGGTAATATTAATACAGATAGTTAAAATTTTAATGTAATTTATTTGAATTTATTCGAAATTAGTGAAGAGCGATCTGATAAACAATGTATTTCCATTTGTTTTCCGGCGCAAAAACAAACATTGAAGACGGTTTGCCGACACGCGAACAGGAAACGTACAGCTGACCGTGCGAAAAGCAGGGGAATTCGAGATTGATCCCACAAACTTCCAACAATTGGCTTTCCGATTTATTGATTGTCATCACAAAAGCCAATCGAATGGTTTATTTAATTCGCTTGAATTCGAAAGGACGATCTATTTTTCCATTCGAAAAGTCATTTTTGAATAATTATCCAAAATTTTCCATATTAACATCGTCCAAAATTATCAAATCAAACATTAAAATAAAAAATTTCGTCGAAAAAGAAAATTCAATTTTTATTTAATTTTTCCGTAATTTTCCAACAAACATTTTTCCATTCGAAAAGCCACTACGGAACAATGGCTTACAAAATTTTATGCGAAAATTCAATTTGCGATTTTCATCAAATCAAGTAATATAATGCAAAATTTCGGTAAAACAGTCCAAGTTTTTCGAGCTTTTCCGGAATTTTTCGAGTTTTCCACCAAGAATTTTTCTATTTTTCCATTCGAAAAGTCGTTTTGGAATTATTATTCAAAATGAAAAATTTCGTCGAAAAAAAATTTAAATTTTTTTTAATTTTTCCGTAAGTTTTTGAATTTTTCAACAAAAATTTTCTATTTTTCGATTCGAAAATCCATTCCGTAAGAATTCCATACAAAAAGGCAGTTTTCGAGTTTCCCTATTTTCCGACTTTTCCGAAGAATTTTTCCCAAACATTCTCCTGGCAATTACGAACAACTGAAAAAAATTTTGAGCAAAATCGGCCCAGCAGTTCTCAATTGATGAATGAATATATATATTACTATTACACCATTTTTATATATATAGAAATTATTTTTCCCGTTAAATTTTCCGGAATTTTCCGAGTATTTCGCTAATAATTTTCTATTTTTGCATTCGAAAAGCCATTTCGTAACAATTGCACACAATTTTCCCGGGGTTTCCTAGGGATTTTCCCAAAATTTTTTGGCATAAAAAATTCCTGCCAATTATGAAAAATTAAAAAAAAATTTAGCAAACTGGGACAACGTTCTTTCTTGATAAATTACTATACATTTTTCACTCTATATTTCACAATAATCCGAAATTTTTCAGCAACACAAAAAATGTTTCACCTTTACGTCGTCTGAAATCATCAAATCAAGCGATACAATGGAAGATTTCGTCGAAGGCATCCAAATCTTTCGATTTTTTTCTGGAATTTTCCGAGTTTTCCACCAAGAATTTTTCTATTTTTCAATTTCAAAAGTCATGATTGTTCGAAATTGTTCACATTTACATCGCCCAAAATTACCAAAACATCCGATAAGATGCAAAATTTTGTCGAAAAAAATATTTTTTTTTGGCATTTTCCAACTTAAATTTTCTATTTTTCCATTCGAAAACCGACAAAAATTTAAATGCGATTTACCTCAAATCAGGCAATGAAATGCAAAATTTTGCCGAAAAAATTCACATTTTTCGTTTTTTTTTTGTAATTTTCCGAGTTTTCCACCGACAATTTATATATTTTTCTATTCGGAAAGTCATTTCGGAATAATTATCCGAAATTTTTCGCAAGTTACATTGTTCAAAACTATCAAATAATACGACAAAAAGCAAAATTTCGTCGAAAAATAGTATTACAATTTTTCGAATTTTTCCGGAATTTTCCGAATTTTCCAACAAAATTTTTTTATTTTTCCGTTTGCTGACCCGGCAAACGTTGTTCTGCCATACAACTTCGGACCCGGCAAACTTCGTCACGCTCCTATGCTAAAGCCTTCATATAAGCTCTAGGGTTATATTAAAACACAGATAGTTCAGATTTTAATTTAATTTATTTGAATTTAATTTAAATCAGTGAAGATCGATCTGATAAACAATGTTTTTCGAATGAAGGCGGTTTGCCGACACGCGAAAGTACAGCTGACCGTGCGAAATCACGACACTTCGAGGTTGATCTCCCAACCTTCCAACGAAGCGCTTTGCGATTTATTGATTGTCATCATGAGGAATTAAATAAGCTAGAATTGGAAGGGACGGTCGGTTGGAATAATATGAATTCGTGGAATAAGGACTTTCTCTCCTTTAAATTTGCCCTTGATGATCGTGGCTTTAATCACATTGTTTATCAGTTTCTTTACAGACAACCGAGTACCGTCGAACAATTTCGGATGATTCAAATTTCGCAACATGATTATGATCCCACCTTCAGCTGACACATCTAGGGAGTTCAAAAATTCTGTCGGATAGTTGGTCGCCTCATTCTCGTCGGTCACGAACGATTTAACGCTGGTTTTCCCAATTTCGTTAATTTCAAAATTCGATGTTGTCGTGCGAGCTCTGTGCAAACTGTCGTTAGATATCTCGTTCTTGTATTTGTCCCACAATGCTCTCGGTTTCGACGGTTGACACGTGGCTATGATGATCGCAAACATTCGTATCGTTTTCGAGCAAATACAAACGTTTTCAAGCTTCTCGCAATGTGTCAACTGATTAAAACGAATAAAATTGAAACGCTCAGCTTCGACCTTGACGTACATGTCAACGCTGTACTGTTGAAATAACCTGCGATATCTTTACAGACGATTGTCACCATCTTGCCGAATCATCAATCGATAGGCATACAAATCCATTAAGCTATCCTTTTAATTCGTTGCTTCTCCTGAAATACGAATTCGAACTTATATGGAAAATAAAGAGAAGTGATGACTTGTAAACAAACATTTCGTTATATTGACCATCTTTAAATTGAGATGATAGCCATCCTATCCACGGCAGAACATCAACGGGTATTGAAGTGCAGTGTCCACTATCCCGACGCTTGAGAACAATTTCTCCCCAACAATTACCACTGCGACTTCATTATTAGTGGGAGCATTGAACTGTCTTCCATGGCCTCCAGAGGTTCTTTCGTCTGCTCTGATAAAGTTTTGTGGTCGTCAAAATGCATCGTATCCAATGCGGTTTTGAACAATCTGACCAATGCGTTATGCTAATGCAGAAGATTTTTCAATTGATCGATCATTTCGAGTTTAATCGCAGTAAAAATTGTGCGACGTTGATCTAATACAATTGACAAATCACCAACGAAATATATCTGAAGGAACTTATGATCTTCGTTTGGTGGTGGTAACAAAGCTCCCGCTCGATGGTGTATTTGCCCTTCAATCTGAATATTTAAAAGCAAGTTAAAATACACAAAATCTGACTTTTTCCAAACATTCGAACGTTGAGTAAACGCTAGCTTAACACTTTGCTAAAGATATTCCTAGAATAGTTCATTTTAAAAAATATTATACCTTCGTAATTTTTTAAAAAAGCAACGAAAATAAATGCAATGTTTCGGCCTATTTTAAAAAAGTGACAAAGATTTAATTTTGTTACTTTTTAGAATAAGCGACGAAGACATAAAATTATTTGAAATTTACTATTCTTGTCGTACTGAGCTAAGGTTTTACTCAGCTCCAGTAATACTATCAGACAGTTTTTCGAGTTTTCCACCAAAAATGTTTCTATTTTTCCATTTGAAAAGTCATTTCGGAATAATTATCCGAAATTTTTCACAGTTACATCGTCCAAAATTTAATCGAAAAAAAAATATTTTTTTAAAATTTTTTCCGGAATTTTCCGAATTTTTCCACAAAAATTTTCTATTTTTCTATTCGAAAATCTATTCCGTATCAATTGCATACAAAATTCCGTACAAAAAGGCAATTTTCGATTTTTCAAATTTTCCGACTTTTCCGGAGGATTTTCCCAAAATTTTCTTTCGTAAAAACCTACTCCTGGCAATTACGAATAACTGAAAAAGCCAAATCGGTCCAACCGTTCTCGAGTTTTGCGCTTAGCAACACATTTAGCGACTTATTTTTATATTATAGATTGTTGGACAATTTGTTATTGAATTGCTGACACTGCAGCAACAGTTTCCAAAGTATTAATAATAGGCCATATAACACCTCAGTGAAGATCCGATATGCGCGCCAAAAAATTTGTTGTGAGAAAAGGCATATGCCTGGCTCAATAAATACGTTAGTAGTAAACCAAACGGAATCATCGGTTTAACATAACCATCAATGATCTGCCTTACCGCTCCTTACCTTAAGTTGAAGCTCTAGATAGCGGCAAAATTAGCGGTTTCAGCAAGACCATGCTACAGTAAACACAGAGCACTTTCAATGCCTTTATAAAAAAAAAATACTTTTGGTGAGCAAACAGTAAATGTCAAAGATTATTTTTTCGGCACATAAAAATTTTCCTATTTTCAATTTTTATATGATTTATATGCAAGTAAAAATAATTAAAAAAAAGCTTCTCGGTGCTTTCTTGGAGGTTTTATCACTTAAAGTTGTGATGATACGTGGAGAAATCACAACAAAAGGTGCTGATGAGGTATCGAAATAGCTATCCGCCGTACCAGCTATCGCATAATCGCAGAACGATTAAAACAAATTCGTAAAATAAAAACTTTTAATTGAATCACCTTTCATAAGCAAAACTTTTAAATTACGTTTTTCTGGCTTTAACTTTGTAAAATGTATTTATATTGTATCTAGTAGTACTTTCATTATTCCTAATAGAACTTTTATTGCATTACAAATTGTTTTCACTGCACCAAAATGTTCTTTTATTGCATCAATATGTACTTTTATGGCACTGAAAGTACTTTTATTGTACCAAAAAGTAATTTTATTGTTAGATATGTAACTTTATTAACCGAAAGTATTTTTGTTGTATACAAAGTATTTTCATTATAAAAAAAAAAGCTTCTATTGTACAACAAAGTATTTTGTTTTGTATCAAAAAGTGCTGAAATTGTTCCAAAATTTACTTTTTTGTGCCAATATGTACTTTTATTGTACCAAAATGTACTTATATTGTACCACAACAAAGTATTTTTTTTATAGTTTACAATACAAATAGTACCAAAATATAGTTTCGTTGTACCAAAATGTACTTTTGGTGAACAACGAAGTACTTTTATTGTATCAAAAAGTATAATTATTGAACAAAAATATTATTAAATAAAATTAAATATTTATTGTACAAGAAGTGCTTTAATGGTACCAAAATGTACTTCTGTTGTACTAAAGAGTACTATAAATTCAACGAAAAGTACTTTTATTGTACCTGAATGTACTTTTGTTATACCACAATGTACTTGTTGTACCAAAAAGTACTTCAATCGCATCAAAAATTACATATATTGTACAAAAAAGTATTTTTATTGTAACAAAATGTACTTTTATTGTACCAAAATGTACTTTTATTGCACAAAAAATTACTTCTATTGTACAACAAAGTATTTTGTTTTGCATTAAAAATTACTTTTATTGTACCAAAAAGTACTTTTGTTGTATCCAAAATTACTTTTATTTTATTTCCTATCAAAAAGTAATTTTATTGTACCAAAAAGTACTTTTTTGTATTAAAATGTACTTTTATGGTACTAAACGTACTTCTTTTGTACAAAAAAGTAATTTTTTGGTACAAAAATTACATTTATTGTACAACAAAGTATTTTGTTTTGCATCAAAAAGTACTTAAATTGTAGCAAAATCTTTATTTGTTGTACCAAAAAGTACTTTTATCGTACCAAAGTGTACTTTTAAAATGTACCTATGTTATATCAAAAAGTAATTTTTTGTACAAAAATTTTATTTTGTTGTACCAAAAAGTACTTTAATTGCATCAAAAAGTACTTTTATTGTTACAAAATGTTATTTGCAGTGCCAAAAAGTACTGATATTGTACCAAAATTTAGTTTTGTTGTACCAAAAAGTACTTTTATTGCATCAAAAAGTATTTTTGTTGTACCAAAAAAAAACTTTAATTGTACCAAAAAGTACTTTAATTGCACCAAAATGTACTTTTATTGTACCAAAAAGTACTTTTATTGTACCAAAAAGAACTTAATTTGCATCAGAAAGCACTTTTGTTGTACCAAAAAGTACTTTTATTCTATCAAATTGTAATGGTACTAAAAGTAATTTTATTGTACCAAAAAGTACTTTTATTTTACCAAAATATACTTTTTTGACCCAGTAAGAACTTTAATTGCATCAAAAAGTACTTTTATTGTACCAACAAGTACTTTTGTTGTACCAAAATTTGATTTTTTTTGTTATAAAAGTACTATAATTGTACCAAAAAGTAATTTTGTTGTATATAAAGTAGTTTCATTGGAAAAATGGATTAATGTTTGTATCAAAAAGTACTTTAATTGTAACAAACTGTACGTTTGTTCCATAAAATTAAACATCTATTGTACAATATGTAATTTTGTTGTACCAAAAGATACATTTATTATACCAAACCGTCCTGTTGTTGTACCAAATAACTTTAATTGTATCAAGAAATACTTTTATTCTACCAAAAAGTACTTTTATTGAAACAAAATGTACTATTATGTTTTAAAATTTACTTCTATTGTTAAAAAAAGTACTTTTATTATATAAAAAATTACTTCTATTGTTCAACAAAGTATTTTGTTTTGCATCAACAAATACTTAAATTGGAGCGAAATGTATAATTGTTGTACAAAAAAGTACTTTTTTTGTGCCAAAACGTACTTTTGTTGTACCAAAAATGACTTTAATTGCATTAAAGGTTACTTTTATTGTACCAAAAAGTACTTCTATTGTATAAAAATGTACTTTGATAGTGCTAGAAGCACTTTATTTGTACCAAAAATTACTTCTATTGTACAACCAGAGGAAAAACACCAATTGTATTGTATCAAAATTTACGTTTATTGTACCAAAATGTACTTTTTTGTACAAAAAAAAGTGCTTTTGTTGTACCAAAAAGAACTATTGTTGTATCAAAATGTATATTTATTGTACCAAAGAGCACTTTTATTTTACCAAAAAGTACTTTTATAGTAACAAAATGTACTTTTGTTATACCAAAAAGTATTTATATTGTACCAAAAAGTACTTTTATTTTACCCAAATATATATTTATTGTACCAAAGAGTACTTTTATTGTACCAAAAATACTTTTATTGTAACAAAATGTACTTTTTGTTGTACAAAAAGCTTTAAAAAATAAATGCTAAAGGTTATTTTATCGGGTCATTATATAGGTTTTATCATACAATTCAATTCTAAGTAGTTTATTTAAAATTAAAATAAAAACACCAAATTCGGCTCAAGATCAGAAAAGTGTTCTTTATTTATTGTTTGATATTTTTGGTCAAATTCAGTGCGTCACGCACTAGGATGACGCGTTTCGAACTCCATGACGAGTTCATCTTCAGACCCCTTTGTGACGAACTGATGCACAAGGGGTCTGAAGATAAACTCGTCATGGAGTTCGAAACGCGTCATCCTAGTGCGTGACGCACTGAATTTTACCAAAAATATCAAACAATAAAACAAGAACACTTTTCTGATCTTGAGCCGAATTTGTTGTATCATTTCGATACACTTAACGTAAATTAATATAATGTACTGTAAGATCGACTAACAAAACACAAATACACTTAAAATAAAAACTTTAAAATGAATAACCTTTTACAAGCGATAAAATTTCAAATTTATATATATTTTTTTTTAAATTGTTAAAATTTAAAAAAACTTTAAAATAATGAACCCGTTTGGTATATATATAGAGATTATAGGAGAAAAAAGCACATTTATTATGGCCCACAATCACTTTCCTCTAATTTATGCACACAATTTAGTTACCGCCAGCCCTTCCTAACTCCCTCCCTGGCGCAATGGCGCACTTTACACAGAAATGATAATTGGCAAATATTTCGCATTTAACAAAATCATCGCATTTTTATTGCACATTTAATTTATATTTATTACAGATTAAATATTAAACAGCCGAAATTCCCCCAGGGGTGGTAGTGGGTGGATTTTCCACTGAATGTAATTATTACCCAGCAACTAAATAACTTTTGTTGTGTCCATTACACAATCCTTGGCAAATGTTGAATAGAAAGCGAAACTATGTTATGCTTGGTGGCAGCGAAAGCTGTACAAATACCAATGGGCGACGAGAAAAAAAACTGCTAAAATATTTGCTCGTCGTATACACAGCTCAGCTGAATAAACATTTAGATACGAATACGAGTAGCCGCTCATACAAAGAGGGAATACCCTCCCCCTTCACCACAATAGACAGCGTGACAGGCTCCCTCTCACTATCACTCTCACTTTATCTCTTTCCCTTATGTACAGAGGAGGTGGGACATGGAACGGCGATAAACATTTTCACAGCCAGAAGGATTGACATATTTTTCCCAGGGCTAAGAGGTAGGGGGTGCAATGGAATGGTTTTGCCATTCAAATTCTATAGTCTAGTAGCTTTTATCACTTGTACAGATTAGTTGACTTAAATGCTGAATTTAACTTTGCTTGACACTTTGCTCAGCAGACCAAATAAACAAACACCGCACAACAAAAAAACTAGACGCATTGACACATTCCCCCTGAATGCTTATCAGAGCATAGGAAATGATTTTGGATTTTGATTTATTTGTTTGCTATAAAATGGTTTTTGGCGATTTCTCAATGTAGCTGCTGATATTGGGGGTGTTCGCCACAATAAAGGTAGACTAAAAGGCCTGTTGATCTGCAAAATTGGATGTGGGTCAAGGAGTAACCTTTATGCTATTACGTAATAGAAATTTTTCAATAGCTTTCACGCTTTTGAAATGAATTATGAAACTTCATATATTTTATAAAATTTTGACAGACGAAATGAATCGGAGATAATAAATGGCTTCGGTTGAGTGCTGGACTGTGAGAGGTAGTTTTGAACAATCAGTAATATGTTTATTTTACATGGAGAGCTTAAAACGTGACAAATTCCTCTATGCGATACTTATTAACTTCAAATCGATATTAAATTGTTATGGCATGTATCTTGACAAAACGAATGATTCAGATCTTTTACTTTTCGGAGCTATTTTCGCTATTTTCTAATATCCTCCAGTTATCCGTTTGAAAGTAATTGTTTATCCAAAAAAAGGTAATTTAGCATGGTAGGTACCAGAAGGGTTCGACCGATATAGTCCATGTTAATTTCTGAGTCATTCTCTCATAAGCGTACATCTTATGCAAAATATTTCTGAATTCAGTATTTATACATAAAAGATATGTATATAAAACCAGATTGAAAGTTTCAGTCGGGAAAACCGACTTACATATACCATCACCCTCAGTAAACATAAACTTTTCTAGTTCATTGATATTATTACTCGATTTCTAAAGTGGGCGGTATGTGTGGTACATTTGTATGGGAAGTACCAGAAGGGGCGTGTCTAGACTTTTAGATTTTTTCTTAAAAACTTTATCCTGTTTGAGCTTTACTTAATACAGAATTTGGGTACGATCCCGTTGGCAGTATTGAATTTATTACTCCATCTCTAAAGTGGGCAGAGTGATACATTTGTATGGGAGGTACCAAAAGAGGCGTGGCTGAACTTCCAATTTCTTCCCTAATACTTTATCCTGTTATAGGTTACCAAAATACAGGATTTGGGCACGATCGCGTTAGGTCTATTAATAATATTAATCGATTTCTAAAGTGGGCGGCACCAGAAGGGGTGACTTGTTTAGAAGGGGTGCTGGTGACTTCCAGTTTATTTTCTCCAAAACCAAATTTAGAATTTGAGCATGATTGCGTTGGATTTATTGATATTATTACCTACTGTCTAAGTGGGCGAAAAGGTACATTTGTATTGGAGGTAGCAGAAGGCTTTCAAAATTTTTACCAAAACTTTATCCTGTTATAACTTTACCAAATACAGAATTTGGGTACGATCCCGTTGGGTGCATTGATATTATTACTCGATTTCTAAATTGGGCGGGAGGGACCAGAAGGGGCGGCGCTATGTAGCCCATTTGCATACCGTAAGAAGTTTTGGAGAAATATTAACTCGTTCAAAATTTCAAAACATTTGGTTGTTACACTTTTGGGTCGTATTAAATGATTTATACCCTCCTACTCGTAGGGTAAGGGACCTGAGGGTATTATTCGGTCAGTTGTATGGGAGGAACCATACAACGTTTTTCATAATTTTCCCCATCATATTTTGAACTTTTGGGCAGTTTTCATCATTGCCCCATGATGTTTTAAACCTTTATCGACTTTTTCATCATTTGCCCCATCATGTTTCAAACCTTTACCGTGTTTTCATCATTTGCCCCATCATGTTTTGAACCTTTACCGTAGTTTTCAATATTTGCCCCGTCATGTTTTGAACTAGTTTTCATCATTGCTCCATGATGTTTTGAACCTTTATCGTCTTTTTCATCATTTGCCCCATCATGTTTTGAACCTTTACCGTAGTTTTCAATATTTGCCGTGTCATGTTTTGAACATTTACCGTAGTTTTTATCATTGCCCCATCATGTTTTGAATCTTTACCATAGTTTTCATCATTTCCCCTCCATGTTTTGAACATTTACCGTAGTTTTCATTATTTGCCTCATGATGTTTTGAACATTTACCGTTGTTTTTATCATTGCCCCGTCATGTTTTGAACTTTTACCGTATTTTTCATCATTTGCCTCTTCATGTTTTGAACCTTTACCGTGTTTTGCATTATTCCCAACATCATGTTTTAAACCTTTATCGTCTTTTTCATCATTTGCCCCCATCAAGTTTCAAGCCTTTACCGTGTTTTTCATCATTTGCCCCATCATGTTTTGAACCTTTACCGCAGTTTTCAATATTTACCCCATTTTTTGAACCTTTTCCACAGTTTTCATCATTTCCCCATCATGTTTTGAACATTTACCGTAGTTTTCATCATTGCCCCATCATGATTTGAACCTTTACCATAAATTTCACCATTTCCCCATCATGTTTTGAACTTTTACCATAGTTTTCTTCATTGCCCCATAATGTTTTGAACCTTTACCGTAGTTTTCATCATTGCCCCATCATGTTTTGAACCTTTGCCGTGTTTTTTATCATTTGCCCCATTATTATTTTGAACCTTTGCCGAATTTTCAGCCATCGAGCTGAAATTTGGTATAAAAGCTTATATATCCAGGCTGAGGTTAAGTTTCAAGCAAGATCGGACAAAAACTACTTTCACCTCTCATACAAACCAACCTTTTTTGGGGTTTTGGGGATATCTGTCTGTATGTCCCGTAATGCGTAGTTTAAGAGTCATCGAGCTCAATTTCTTAAGAAAACTTCCATCCTCTTGCCGGGGTTAAGTTGTAAGTTGAGCAAGATCGGATGAAATCTAATCCCACCTCTCATTAAATATCAAGAGTTTGGAGAATTGAAATGTTCCACAAAAAAAATCCCCGTTATATTTTATTAAAGATATCTGATATCGAAGATACCGGCCGTGGTATAGTGGTTAGAACACGCGACTACCATGCGCGAGATCACAGGTTCAACTCTTGGCTCCAACAAAAATTAAAAAAAAAAAATTGTTCATTGTCTTCTCCCCTCGAATGTTGTCGACAGCAACTTTGCAGTATTAATGTCGAGTCAATCGGCATGTCTAGTAAGAGCTTCTCAAACAGTGACGTTCGCATTCGTCGATAAACAAGTAGGTACTGTTAGGTGTGAATCTAAAAATAGAAAGCGTGTTAATTCACAACAACGTGAGAAGCTTTCCCATACCTCATTCATGGGGTGTAAAGTACAACACATAATTTTGGGACTCACTTCTGAGAACTACACGTGAAAGTAGCCCTAAAAAGAAGAAGTTCTGCATCATTCGTTTTGTCAAGTTACATGCCATAATAATTTAATATCGATTAGAAGTTTGCAATTTGTCACATTTCAGGCTCTTTTGTTTGACATAACATAAATACTATATGGTGGCGTATGATTATCATAAGTAATATGTTATTCCACGTAAATCATATGCCACGTAGTACAACAGTTTTATTGTAACTGCTACAAAATAAACCCAGTTCTGAATCATTTGATGAATGAAAAAGTAATACTGTTGCTTATGTAGGGAAATGTTACATTACCCAGTTTACTGTTTTCAACAAAATATTTACGCACTAAATTGTAAACTTTTCCGATATGTAAAGGAAACATTTACATGTTATATAACCAATGTCCTAAAGACCCAAGTTGTTTTCACCTTTCTAAAGTTCACATAACTTTATCTGTCATATTTGTATTCCTACAATACTGCTCACTACATTATCTTACCCCTAATATCCACTTGCAGCCACCACCACAATTTCATTCAAGGCCACCACACACATACACAAAATATATTCAGCATTGTGTTTGTTGTGTTTTCGACAACAATAAACACTTTTTTAAGTGTTTTAGTTTTGCAGAAATTCTTAAAGTGAAAATATTTAATAACGCTCAGATATTTAATCCTACTAAAAGGGTTTCATATTTTCAACATATCCCTTTTCGCTCTAACTTAGAATCTTTTTTAGGTTTACTCCATTGTAAAGTGATGTTGTGATGCTATTGATTGGCAGTGGGTGGAAGTTTGATCTAAGACTTTAGTGGGCATTGTTGAGATATTTCAAGTGGAGCTATTAAGCATAAACATGTGGTTGAATAAATTGAGTGTATGTGTGTGAGTGTGCATACACTGACGAGGGTAGTGCTAAGATTGAAAAAAAAAATTTTATAAATAAAAAAAACAATCCTTTTTAAAGCTTGTTTACTTTTTTATGACATCAAGTATTGTTTGTGGAATTTGCTATTTCTAAAGGAAAAATTTTTTATTGTTAAACAACAAACAAATATTTATTAATCTATAGTCAATAAAACTTACATTTTTTTGTTAACTCTTGCTTTGGATGAGCAAGAGAGGTGCATATTAGGATGGTCGCAAATTATATGAGAAAAAATTTTAGAATTTTGTCGGAGCGCCACCCAAAAAATTAATTGTTTGTACATTTTACAAGAGCCAAAGTTTGAGAACGATTGGGGTATGTTAACCCGTGACTCTGTGGACTTAACTTTTCAAAGGTCCAGTAGCCACATTTAGGGGCTATGATTTATAAGTTTATGGCCGAATTTATTTTGATAAATAGACATAGGATTTTTTTAGAGGGCAATGTTTATGACTTTTGGAACACATTTGCATCATTAAGTCTATTATACAAAAAAAAGTGGATTTCGTGAGTTTACGCAGTATTCTGACGATATGATACAATAAATGTACTTTAAAGTACAATTAAAGAAAATTTTAGTGCCATAAGTTAGCTTTTCGATGCATTAAAAACTCTTTTTTTTGGTGCAATAAATTGTACATTTTGGTACAATAAATTGTACTATTTGGTAAAATAAATGCCCTTCTTGGCATAATAAATTGTACTTTTTTGTACAAATATTTTTTTGTTACTATGTACTATAAAAGTACTTTTCGGTACAATAAAAGTAATTTTTAGTTCAATAAATTATTTTTTCGATACTATAAAAGTACTTTTTGGTACAATTAAAGTGTTTGCATTACAATAAATTATCCTTTTGATGCCATAAAAGTACTTTTTGGTACAATAAAAATATTTTTTGTACAATAAAATTACTAACTGACAATAAATTGATTTTTTTGTGGAATATATTTTGGTAGAAAAAAATACTCTGTAGTACCATAAAAGTACTTTTTAGTACAATAAATTAACTTAATGATACAATAAACGTACTTTTTGGAATTAAAAAATTGTAAATTTTGTACAAAAAATGGAATTTTCGGTACAATAAAATGTACTTTTTGATATAAAAATTTACTTTTTGATACAATAAATTTTACTTTTTCGTACAAAACCTTACTTTTTGTTACAATAAAAGTACATTTTAATACAACAAAATAACATTTCGATATTATAAAAGTGCTTTTTTGTATAATAAAAGCATGTTTTTGTATAATGAAAGTACTTTCTGGTTTGAAAAATTTTATTTTTAGCAAATTGTACTCTTTGTGTACAGTAAAAATACTTTTAGGTACAATAAATTTTACTTTTTTGTACAAACAATACTACAAAGTACTACAATAAATTAATTTATTACAATAAATGTACTGTTTGGTACTATAAAAGTACTTTTTTTTATTTTTTTTTTTGTATAATAAATGCACTTGCTGGTACAATAATCTGTACTTTTTGGTATTAAAAAATTTTTTACAAGCTACAAAAAAGTGTACTTTTGGTAAAAAAAAGCACTAACGTTTTGGCACAATAAAATTACTTTGTAGAACAATAAACTGTACTTTTTAAATTTACTTTTTGGTATAATAAAAGTACTTTTTGTACAATAAAAGTACTTTCTAGTTCAATAAATTGTATTTTTTGTACATAAAATTAAATTTTTGTACTTAAATTGTACTTTTTGGTACAAACAAACTACTTTTTGGTATAATAAACGTACTTTTTAGTACAATAAAAGTACTTTTTAGTACACAAATTTTACTTTTTGGTACAGAAACCTTACTTTTTAGTACAATAAAAGTACTTTGAAATACAATAAAGGTACTTTTTAGTTCAATAATTTATCTCTATGATACAATAAATATACTTTTTGTACAATAAAAGTACTTTCTAGTTCAATAAAATGTATTTATTGCGTACAACAAATTGTACTCTTTGTGAACAATAAATGAAATAATATAAATT
Source organism: Muscina levida (assembly GCA_964034835.1). Taxonomy (NCBI): domain Eukaryota; kingdom Metazoa; phylum Arthropoda; class Insecta; order Diptera; family Muscidae; genus Muscina; species Muscina levida. The sequence continues at coordinate 25,252,737 of OZ035880.1, forward strand.
TTTAGACTTTGTACAATACTTTCTATTTTTATACCATCACCCTTAGGGATGAGGGTATATATCATTTGATACGACCTAAAAGTGTAACACATAGAAGGAGTCACTTTAGACCCTAGGTTTCTTTGAACCAAATTCGATTCATGACTTTTTAAGTCGTTTGAGCCATGTCCGTCTGTCTGTCTGTCTGGCTGTCCGGCTGGTTCGCACGATAACTTTCGAAAGACGTAACCAAATTTTTTGAAATTTTTCACGAGTTATTATTTCTTCAAAACTACTTACGGTATTGCAAATGGGCTACATGGCCCCGCCTTCTGGTACCTCCCATACAAATACATCATTCCGCCCACTTTAGAAATCGAGTAATAATATCAATACACCCAACCCAAATTCTCTTCTTAGTAAAGCTATAACAGGATAAAGTTTTGAAGAAAAAAAATTGTGTCTATCCACGCCCCATCTGGTACCTCCCATAGACATCTGGTACCACCCACTTTAGAAATCGATTAATATTATTAAAAGAACCTCAGCGATCATGTCCAAATTCTGTATTTGGTAAAGTTCAAGCAAGATATAGTTTTGGAGATAAAATCTGGAAGTCTAGACATGCCCCTTCTGGTACCTCCCATACAAATGTACCACTCCACCCACTTTAGAAATAGGGTAATAATATCAGTCTAGACACGCCCCTTATGGTACCTCCCATACAAATGTACCTTTCCGCCCACTTTGGGGATGAAGTAATAATATCAATACACCCAACGCAATGGTGCCCAAATTCTGTATTTTGTAAAGCTATAACAAGATAAAGTTATGGAGAATAAATCTGGAAGCCTAGACACACCCCTTCTCGTACCTTCCATACAAATGTACCACTCTGCCCACTTTAGATATCGAGTTATAATATCAATATAATACAAAATTATTTGTTTTACTGAGGGTAAGGATATATGTAAGTCGGGTTGCCCGACTGAAACTTTATAACTGGTTTTAATTACAAATCGGTCAATTTCAATAACTCAAACCTTAAACAATATCTTAAAGTGGGTGATGGTATTTATCAGTCAGTTTATCTGACTGAAATTTCTGTACTGGTTTTTTTACAATTTGATAAAAATAAATTTCACTTTTTGGGACAGTTAATGTGATTTCTGGTACAATAAACTTTTCTTTTTGGTACAATAAGAGTACTTTGTAATGCAATAAAAGTACAGTTTAGCCCAACAAATGTACATTTTGATACAAAAATTGTAAATTTTAGTACAAAAAATAGTACTTTTTGATCCAATAAACATCGTGCTGAGTACTATCTGTGTAGTCAATTCATCTCTCTAGGGCAAAAATACTCTTTTTAGTACAGTAAATTGTAGTTTTTGGTATAATAAATGTATATATTGGTACAACAAATTGTACATATTAGTACTGAGTACTCTCCGCCCACTAATGAAACGCATCAAAAGAGACGAGTTGAACCCCAAATATCTTATGACCAAATTCGTTTTATGGATTTATTAGACGATCGATCCATGTCCGTCTGTCTGATGTGCAAAATAACTCAAGTTAACCTTCACTGATCCTTAGGAAAATTTAACGGCATTAATATTATTCAATCGAATTGTACTCCACCCCTTCTGGTACAACCCATACAAAAGTATGTATTTTTTTTAAATAGGTCACTAAGAAGGAAATTCGGACTGCAAGGGGGTAAAATGGGCGTGGCACAGCCCCATACAACTGGAATTTTAAAACGGCTGTAACTTTTAAACCATTATAGGCACGAAGTCGAGATTTGGTACGTATATCGGTCGTATAAGAAAAAATACTTTGTTTGTGGGAAGTGGGCGGTGCCACACCCCTTTTTTAAAAATGGTTATTTTGGCCAAATAAATGGATCGATTGCAATTGAATTTTCTATGTGTGATACTGTCCATAGGGCTTCTTTCATAGGCTACATGAACACATAATTAGACAAAGGGGCGTGGCACCTCCCGCACAAACCGAAATTTTAATCTGTCATATCTCAAGAGCCATTAGTGGTATGAAGATGGGATTTGCTACATATGTTACTGACACAAAGAGGATAACGTCTCGCTGAAAAATGGACGGTGCCACGCCCCTTTTGAAAGAATCGTTATCTGGGCGTTATAAATGGACCGATTGCAATTAAATTTTCACTTTGTAGTACTATCCATTTGGCCTTTATCATAGGCTACATGAAAACATAATTACCCAAAGGGGCGTGGCACCGCCCACGCAACCCAAAATTTTAATCGATCATATTTAATGAGCCTTGTAAGGTATGAAGATGAGATTTGCTACATATATAAGTGGTACATTGGGGATTACGTCTCGCTGGAAAATGGGCGGTGCCACTCCCCTTTTGCAAAAATTGATATGTCGATCATATTAATAGAAATTGATTGACTAAGTGATTAGGTGAAATGGTTGTAGATAGAATGATGTAATTTGGGGTGGCGATGTGATGTAATTATTCGAAATTCGTTCTTTAGGTGTAAAAATACCGAAATGGGGATAAAACTGGTACTCTCGTCCAGACCAAATTCCTTCGGACTTTTTGGGGGGTGTTCGTTCCTTTGCTGTTTACCTGTACTGTACTGTTTACCTATTTACTGTACTTAAATTCTTAAGAAGATCTGGTAAAGCAACAACAAGTCAAATTCGCAAAGTCAACAACAATTTAACTTTCCAAAATAGGCAAAATTCATTTCCTAAAATTTTTAAATAAAAATTTGAAAATTAATTTTAAGAATTTTATTTTAGTTTTCTTCTGTAGAGAGCAACAAAAATTTAGTTTTTCTTTTTAATATTATTTAAAAAATTTGTAAGCTAAAGCACTAGCTGCTTAGTTTATCGGCGTGGCTTAAAACAAATAGAAGTAGATAGGTTTCTAAAGTTAGATTTCGTTTGTGATCGTTTCAAATTCAGCATAACCTAACAATTTTTTCTTTTAAAAATTGAAAAATTGTGTTTACAGGCATTGTTTAATTTAAATCGAAATTCTGAATTTTTATAAAATTATTAATTTTAAGGTAATATTAAGTCCCACTATGGTTAGTTATCATACACTCTCACTACCCCCCTCCCCAAAACCAACATTTTGGGATAATCCATAAAAATAATATTTATACAATATACACTCTGGGGCCTTTTTAATGTGTAAGCCTTTTCGATGCTTGAAACCAAATGCATTTTATCGTTTCAGTTTCATCTTTTGTTTAAAGAACATATGTATGTACATATTTAAAGATGGGAATACATATGTATGTATGTATGTGCGTTGACACAAAATATATACATTTATATTCATAAAGATTGGGTTACACTTATTTTTTTGTGCGGTTTTGTTTTGTTTTAAGGGGACGACTGTTAAAACAATATCTCATGCTTACAGGTCGCCCATAAAATAACTGAGGTTATATAATATAATGTACATGTCAAGCTATATACCTACAAAAAAAAACATGAATATGTATTCATGCACATTTGTGTGTACATATACAATATATGGTTGTACTGTGAGCAGTATACGCTCTGAACTCTGTTGTTTGACGGAGTGATGCTATTAAACTTAATATCTTATCGTGTGTATCATATGTATGTCAATTATTTTCATGTTACCATTTGTTAAATTTAAGCGTAGAGAATTTCGTATCGTAGATATTTTAAGCAAATAGGCAAGGGAGTATTTTGTACGACTACTTGTTGACAAGACATCGTAATGTCAGACGGTGGCGTATGATTTATTGTAATACATACATATGTACATCATGAAGGCGTATGATGTATATTTAATTGATTTCAACAAGTCAGTGATTAGTAAAAACTGAGCTTTAAACGTTTGTTTGAAGAAAAAATTTTTATATGTCTACATTTTCTACACAAATCCAAACGTCAGCTGTTTGGAGAAGCTTTTACTAGACTTTTATGGCGAAGTTGCTGTCAACATCAAGGGGGTCTATGAAGGAAATGTATATTATTGCGACATGATTGAACCCCGGTTCTTCCACATGATAGTCAGGTGTTCTCACCATCATACCAATCATTGCTGTCGAAAAAAAAATAGAATTAATTAATACGCCCTTAAATGCAATTTATCATCTTTGTCAGCAAGAACATTTGTCATCAGCTGGAACCAATTATAGCATAATTAGTGTGTAACTAATTATCTTTTTTTTTGTATATCATTCAGATACGATTTACACCATTCCCATTAGAAAACTTTTTCTCGGCAAAGTTTTCCTTTCGACTCCTCCTCATTATAGCAACAACAATTTTAACGCCTCTCTTTCTCTTATTCAATCGATTACAATTTAAAACAAAACCGCAATTTCACGCTAACAAAGGTCATTGACAATAATGGATTTTTTGTTTGTGTTTGTATTGCTCTTACTCTTGCTCTCGCTTAGTGACAAACTAAATGAATCGTATTAAATTTCAAATCGAATTTCGTTACCGTTTTGTGTTAAAAGCTTATAACAATTCCTGGGGAAATGATACATTAAAGTGATTTTGCGATAAGCATTTCAGTAACAACACCAACAACAACTTTCACAATATAATATAATCGAATTTACCTAATCTTTGTCAAATGCCAACCAACAACAAATCGGCTTTAAAATTTAAATTCCTTTCTTGTTAAGGACAGGTGGCAAAGAGTAAGAAGATGATTACACACGTGTAAATTGGGAATTGTATTACAACAAAGGAATTATTGCGACAGATGTAAAAGGAAATGTAGTACAGGTATATGATAAAGAAAACGCAAGGCCTGCAGGGGATAATGTCACAGAGAGATGATAACAGCTTATGCTTTTTTTTTTGTACAACAATAAATAAATATCAAATTAGCTAGTATTTATACATTTGATGAGATATCATATGCAAGATAAATTCAGTATATAGAGGAAGGCACTAAAAAAACAAAATCATATCGCTCATATGCAGCAAGACCGGCATAAGGAAAAAAAAATCGATTCTGCAGAAAACGCGTTAAAAGGTTTCAATTTACTCCCATCTAGCAATGAAAAGAGGAAATCATATATGTAGTTCACTAGCGAAGTATATAAAAGATATTAAGATAAAAATTTAACAAAACATTAAGTATGATATGTATAACGAGCAATTCTCAAACTCAGTTTTAGTCGGGAAAACCGACTTACATATACATATACATATACATATACCCTCAGTAAAATATAAAATTTTCTAGTAAGTATATTGATATTATTACTCGATTTCTAAAGACACGATCACGATCACATTGGGTGTATTGATATTACTACTCCATCTCTAAAGTGGGCGAAATGTTACAATTGTATGGGAGATATCAGAAGGGGCGTATCCAGACTTTCAATTTGTTCTCCAAAACTTTACCCTGCTTGAACTTTACTAAATACAGAATTTGGTCACGATCGGTTGCATTAATAATATTAATCGATTTCTAAAGTGGGCGGTACCTTATGGGTATGGGAGGTATCGAATGGGACGAAGCTATTATTAGTATTTTCTCCAAAACTTTATCCAGCTATAGTTTTACTAAATATAGAATTTGGGAACGATCGCGTTGGATGTATTGATGTTACAACTTGATTTCTAAAGTGGGCGGAATAGAACATTTGCTTGGAAGGTACCAGAAGGGGCGTGGCAAGACTACTAGTTTTCTCTCCAAAACTGTATCATTATTTAGTTTTATTAAATTCACACGATTTCTAAAATGCGCGGAATGGTACATTAATATGGGAGGTACCAGAAGAGGCATAGCCCATTTCCAATACCGTAAGTAGCTTTTGGGGAAATATTAACTTGAGCAAAGTTTCAAAACATTTGGCATCGTCTTTCGAAAGTTATCGTGCGTACCATCCGGATAGCCAGACAGACAGATAGACAGATAGACGGACGGACAGACGGACATGGCTCAAACGACTTAAAATGTCATGAATCGAATTTGGTTCAAAGAAACTTAGGATCTAAAGTGACTCCTTCTATGCGTTACACTTTTGGGTCGTATTAAATGATATATACCCTACTACCTGTAGGGTTAGGGTATAATCAAGTTTTTTTGACATATGTCAGATTCGCCACAAATGAGCGATATATGAAATACAGTTTTACACAGTACAACATTTTTCAACTTATATCAACAGATTAAAGGAATTGTAATTCTTAATATTAATTTAGTTTTAGCTAAATCGGACTAGTGGTTCTCGAGTTATGTCAAACGAGCCTAAAACGTGACAACTTCAAATCGATATTAAATTATTATGGCATATAATATGACAAACGAATGATGCAGAACTTCTTCTTTTTGGGGCTACTTTCACGTGCAGTTCTTAGAATTGAGTCCCAAAATCTTGTGTTTTACTGTGTATTTTGTTATGCAATTACGTTGATATAATATATAAATAAATGATATAACTATAAATAAATAGATTCGACTTTTGAATCAATTTAAAGTTAAAGGCCGTCTGTCTATCTCAGGGATTACTGCGGTAGTTTACAAGATATCGACCTGAAATTTGGTATACAAGCTTTTATTCTCTATGCTGAGGTTATGTTCTGAGATAAGCTATAGCGCTAAAAAAAAACTACTTATACCTCCCATACAAATTATCTCTATTTTGGGGTCTGTCCCCCATGTCTGTTGGTATGCAGGTGATTACTTTCTATGATGACTAAAATTAAATAAAAACCACTTCAAACTCTCATACAAACACGCCCTTTTTGAGGTTGTCCATCTGTCTGTCCAAACTACCACAGCCGTAGTTTAAGAGCTTAAACTTAAAAACTTAATTTCTCTTTGCACCCCATGAATGAGGTATGGGGTAGCTTCTCGCGTTGTTGTGAATTAATACGCTTTCTATTTTTAGATTCACAACTAACGGCACCTACTTGTTTATCGACGAATGCGAACGTAACTGTTTGAGAAGCTCTTACTAGACATGCCGATTGACTCGACACTAATACTGCAAAGTTGCTGTCGACAACATTTGAGGGGAGTCGACAATGAAAGATAAAATTTGTTTTTCTTTTAAGATGACTAGAGCCAGAAGTTGAACCTGTGATCTCAGGCATGGTAGTCGCGTGTTCTAACCACTATGCCACGGCCGGTTCCATTAAGAGCTATCGAGTTGAAATATGCTACACGAGCTTCCATCCTTTAACCGGAGGTTCAGTTCTAGGATAAGCAAGATGAAATGAAAACCACTCCCACGCCTCATACAAACACACCCTTTTTGGGGTTGTCCGTCTGTCTGTCCAAACTACCACAGCCGTAGTTTAAGTGTCATCGAGTTGAAGTTTGGTACCCGAGGTTCCATCCCGTGTGCCAACAAAAGAGCCTAAAACGTGACAAATTCCCCTATACGAAACGTAATAACCTCAAATCAATATTAAATTATTAGAAATACGACAAAACGAATTATGCAGAACTTCTTCTTTTTGGGGCTACTCTCACGTGCAATTCTCAGAATTGAGTCCCAAATCAATGTGCTGAAAAATAATGTACTGTGATATTAAACTTAACAATTTAAAGTCAGTATTTGACTTTTCAGTAAAAAGTTATTAACAAGAATTAAATGTGAGAGGTAAAAAGTAACGCCCACCTCTTACAAATTCCCCTATTTTTGCGGTACAAAGTTGAGTAAACTATTATATACACTAACTCGTTTTATTGCCATTCTTACAAATGGTGAAGTGTATCTGAGCTTCGGCATAGCTGAAAATAATTACCTTACTAGTTTCTCTTTTGGTCTGATTATTCCAGGACCGTTTAGTCGTGTGCAATGAAGTAAAAAGTATTCTGTGTATGCATTGACATGTTACTTGCCTTTGTTTTAAATTACAATTAAAAGTACTTTTTGGTAAAAAAAATTATAACTTGTAGTACAGAAGTACGTTTTTCCTAATAAATTTTACATTTTGGTACAATAAATTATACTTTTCCATACATACAAAAGTACTTTTTGTTAGAATAAAGTGTATTTTTTGGTACATTAAATTGTACTTTTTTGGTACAATACAGGTACTTTTTGGTACATTAAAATTGTTCATTTAGGTTTTCGCCAAAATTAAATTGTTTTTTTTTGGTACAATAAAGTGTACTTTTTGTGCTTTTCGATGTAATAAAAATACTTTTTGGTATAATAAATTGTACTTTTTTGTACAATTGAGTTGAATACCGTTTTCAAGGATGAGCCGGCTCTAAAAATTCTTGTTCCAGTATTTCAAATTAAACTTCAAGGACCTGGGCCATTAATAATTTTAATTGGTCAACTATTCGATATACAAAAAATCAATATATAAATTTTTGATATCGTATTTATACCTCCACCCTACGTGTAGGAGGGTATATATCATTTTATACGACCCAAAAGTGTAACCCATAGAAGGAGTCACTTTAGACCCTTAGTTTCTTTGAATCAAATTCGTTTCACTTATTAAGTCGTTTGAGCCATGTCCAGCTGATACGCACGATAACTTTCGAAAGGCGAAACCAAATGCTTTGAAACTTTGCACAAGTTAATATTTTTCCGAAGTTACTTGCGGTATTGAAAATGGGTTACATGGCCACGCCACTTCTGGTGAGAGTATATGTAAGTCGGTGTTCCCGACTGAAACTTTCTTACTGTTTTTTTTTCTATTTTTTTGTAAATTTAATATTTTTGAAAATGTTATTTCATAGATATCAGAGAATGGCAGCGATACACCGTCACAGTAAGTACACAGTTCCAACACACAGTCTATCGTGCTCAACTGTGTCTCGACACATAAACGGAGACTAAGCTGTATGTGTTTTTATCAACATTCACTCACAGTGTGTGACAAGATATCGTGGTCAACTGTGTCTTTTATACAGTGTGCCACACACACACAGTATTACGTGAACAACTGTGTCTGTGGTACATCAACGAAAACTGTCTTGCATCTTAAAGCTCAAAATGTCTTAAAGCTCTCAATGTTTGTAGTTCCGCAATTGATTTTCTTCTTTACGTGTATACTGTTGTTGTGTTTGAACAAAAACAAAAGTCATATTAGCTCTTGTTGTCCAACGGCAACTGATATAGTGTCGATGCCAGAGCAGCAGCAGCAATTAAACTGTGCAGTTATGAATTGTGACCAAAATCTGATGCACTCACGAGGCAGTATATGGCAGCAACGCTGTGCGCTCTTGAATGATTAAAAATAATATAGTGTGTCAATGATCGTACAGTTAAGGGTTACTGTGTGACCGACACAGAAATTTTTATATGTGTACAGTAATTATCAAAACTAACTGAGTTTGCAGTTCTCTGATAGATATTTAGCATATCCATATAATTATATTTTATCATTTATATGGCGGAGTGCACTTCTTTAGTATTTCGCCTTTTCAACGGCTTTTGCGGCTTATTATAAATTTCTGATTATTATTGCGCATAACTACCCAGTAAGGACTCGTCAAACTAGTTCCACACTATTCCACACTTCATTCACACCAGCCGAATACCAAGTCCTTCTAATGAATTTCAGCAGAAAAAGAAAACTAATTTCTACAACTCTTTCAGCTCTAATTAAATTATAGAAAAACACAACCTAAACCTAACTTTGTAGTAGTTTTCCTACAAATGTAATCAGAAAAAAATTCATCCATCTTTCTTATTTTAATCATTTTTAATTAAATATCCGGCCAACATCCTGTGACATCTACAACCCGAAAGGATACAACAAGGATAACAAAAGCTGTCATTGTATAAATACTGTCATTCATAAAATCTGTCTGCCAACAATGTGATTGTTGTTTTGTTGGTTTGTTTATTTATTTTACTCTCCCTCTATACACAGAGTTGATGACATCTCAACATTGTCGACCAATACAGAGCAAACAAATGAATGAGAACACTCATGTGTCTGTATCTGTGTATGTGTTTTTTTTTCTATAACATTAAAAATAAAGAAAATGTATATGTTAACATAACATTATGGCATTAGTAGTAAACATAAACTATAGCATCGAACAATGGGGTTATGTACGTATGTATATGACCTAAGAAGAAGTGAGGATACAAAACAGCAACCACATGTAAGAAATCGAAGAGATACTAACCATAAATATCCGGCGCAGTTGTAATCCTGAAAAGAAACAACAAGAATTAACGATAAAGGGAATTATTTGTATTATGGTATGTGAATAATGTGAATTAGGGAGGAAAGTAAGATATATTTTTTTTACATAGAGATAATTGTTAATAACTTCATTCAATGTAATTTATCTTCATTTGAGATTAAAATATTATTTTCTATTCAAAATGTGTTAACATCGTGTAACTGAAGTAGACTTTACTAACATACATTTCATTCTGACAGGGTTCTAATAATATGTTATCAAAATAGTGGAAGTGTCAGTAAATAAAATCTTAAAATATCCAGAAGTTAATAAAACCAATGTAGTTTTTGTTTTTTGCTACAACAACAGAACTTTTTGATAAAATAAAAATACTTTTGATAGAATTTTTGGCACCTTTAAAGAACCGTACGAGAAATGGCGTGTCCATTGTCTAAAAGTGTTGGTTTTGAGAAGCTTAATGAAAAGGGAATGTGTCCAAAAACTGGTTCTAAAGTGCTAAAGAAGTCTCAGTTTGACAGGTGTATAGTATGACCGGCCGTGGCTGCCTCCAGTCTTCTACATTGGTCTTTCATTGTCGACAGTAACTTCGCAGTATAAGTGTCGAGTCAATCGGCATGTATAGAAGAAGCTTCTCAAACAGTGACTTTCGCATTCGTCGATAAACAAGTAGGTGTCGTTAGTTGTTAGTATACAAATAGAAAGCGTATTATTTCACAACAACGCGTATTATTATCCTATACCTTATTCATGGTGTGTAAAGGGTAATGACGTTTTTTTGAAGTTATTGTATGACGGTCTCAATTGTCACTTTTGCGGCCAACTCCATACAAAACGTACCGTTTGTCCACATACTAAAGTTCTGGGACCAGATCATGCCCGCCCAGGAAACTTGTCTTTTAGTTGATCCTGTGCAAATGGTTTAAGGACTGGAACTATTGAACCTCAAAAAGTGTCAATCCAGTGTCAATAGACACTATAGCTGAAAAATCCATACGAAACGTACCAGTCCACTTTAGCCGCTAACCCCATACAAAATGAACCAGTTCTCTATACACAAAAGTCTTAGAACAAGGACTGGATCATGCACCCCAGGAAACCGGTCCCGTGACTGGGTACAAAGGTACAATAAAAGTACTTTTTCGTACAAAAAACCAGTAAGCCAACCAGCGTTGGATGTATTGATATTATTACTCCATCTCTGAGGTGGGCGGAAAGGTACATTTGTATGGGAGGTCCCATAAGGGGCGCCACTAGACTTCCAATTTTTTCTCCAAAACTTTATCCTGTTATAACTTAATAAAATACAGAATTGGGGCACGATCGTGTCGAGAATATTGATATTATTACTCCATCTCTAAAGTGGGCGGCGTGGTACATTTGTATGGGAGGTACCAGAAGGGGCGTGTCTAGACATCCAGATCTTTTCTCCAAAACTTTATCCTGTTATAGCTTTACTAAATACAGTTTTTGGGCACGATCGTGTCAAGTGTATTGATATTATTATTCCATCTCTAAAGTGGGCGGAAAGGTACATTTGTATGGGAGGTACCAGAATGGGCGTGTCTAGACTTCCAGATTTTTTCTCCAAAACTTTATCCTGCTTGAACTTTACTAAAAACAGAATTTGGTCACGATCGCGGTAGTTCTAATAATAATATTAATCGATTTCTAAAGTGGGCGGTACCAGATGTGTGTGGGAGGTACCAGATGGGGCGTTGGTAGACTTCAGTTTTTTTCTCAAAAACTGTATCCTGCTATAGCTTTACTAAATTAAGAATTAGGGTACGAGCGCGATGGATTTATTGATATTATTACTCCATATCTAAAGTGGGCGGAAAGGTGAATTTGTATGGGAGGTACCAGAAGGGGCTTGGCTAGACTTCCAATTTTTTCCAAAACTTTATCCTGTAATAGCTTTACCAAGTACAGAATTTGGGTACGATCCCGTTGGGTGTATTGATATTATAACTCGATTTCTAAAGTAGGCAGAATGATGTATTTGTATGGGAGATACCAGAAGGGGCGGAGCCATGTAGCCCATTTGCAATACCGTAAGTAGTTTTGGGGAAATATTAACTCGTACAAAATTTCAAGACATTTGGTTGCGTCTTTCGAAAGTTATCGTGCGAACCAGCCGGACAGCCACCAGACAGACAGACGGACATGGCTCAAATGACTTAAAAAGTCATGAATCGAATTTGGTTCTAAGAAACCTAGGGTCTGAAGTGACTCCTTCTATGTGTTACACTTTTGGGTCGTATCAAATGATATATACCCTCATCCCTAAGGGTGATGGTATAATTAAACTATTTCGTGCAATACAAGTATTTTGGGACAATAAAAGTACTTATTAGTATATTATAAAATCTTTTCGGTACAATAAAAGTATTTTGAGATACAATAAAAGTACTTTTTGGTATAGTAGATTGTACTTTTTGGTACGTACATATTGATAAAATAAAAGTACTTTTTGGAACAAGAAATTTCTTTCTGGTATAATAAAGTCACTTATTTTTAGACAATAAAAGTACTTTTTGTACAATAAATGTACTTTTTTGTACAATAAAAGTTTATTGTATAATAAATGTACTTTTTTGGAACAAGAAATTACTTTCTGGTATAAAAAAATCACTTATTTTTAGACAATAAAAGTACTTTTTGTACAATAAATGTACTTTTTTGTACAATAAAAGTTTATTGTATAATAAATGTACTTTTTGTACAATAAAAGTACTTTGAGGTACAATAAATGTACTTTTTGTTACAACAAAAGTACTTTTTGGTACAGTAGATTGTACTTTTTTGTACAGTAAATTGTACTTTATCGTACAACAAATTGTACTTTTTGGTACATTAATGTTGATAAAATAAAACTTTTTGGCACAAGAAATTACTTTCTGCATTAATAAAGTCACTTATTTTTAGACAAGAATAGTACTTTTTAATACAATGTACTTTTACGTACAATAAAAGTTCTTATGTACAATAAATGTACTTTTTTATACAATAAAAGTACTTTGAGTTACAATAAGTGTACTTTTTGGTAAAATAAAAAAAAGTACTTTTGGGTACAGTAGATTTAACTTTTTGGTACAATAAATTGTACTTTTTGGTACAGTAGATTGTACTTTATGGTACAATAAAAGTAATTTTTCGTACTATATATTGGAGTTTTTTGTACAATAAATTCTATTATTTAGTACAATAAAAAGATCATCAGATAAATAAATTGTACTTTTTTCTACAATAAATGTACATTGAGGTACAATAAAAGTACTTTTTGATGGAGTAGATTGTACTTTTTCGTACATCACAAGTTTTTTGTAAAGGGTACTTTTTAAAGGTACTTTTTGAACAATTAAAGTACCTTTCTTAAAGGTACTTTGTGGTACAATAATTGCACTTTTTGGTATAATAAAAGTAAACTTGAGATACAATCAAAGTAATTTAAGGTACGATAAAAGTATTTGTGGTACAGTAGATTGTAATTTTGTTTGCAATAAAAGTACTTTTTGGACAGTATATTGTACTTTTCTGAACTCTTTGGTACCTTTAAAATACTTTTTGGTACAATAACGAACATTTTGATACAATAAAAGTACTTTTTGGAACAAGAAATGCACTTTTTTGTAATATAAAAATAAATTTTGGCAAAAACTTCAAAGCAATCGGTGCGGAAACTTTTTTCTCGATAGAGAAAATGTGACACCATATTTTTTTAATACTTTTTTCGTGCCCTAACGGCTATGGCGTGGGATTTTTGATATTTTGGGAAAATTAACAAAAGTGATATCCCTAGTACACTACCATGAAACCGATGCTTTCTAAAGAACTAAGTTTTTTTTATTTTCAATGATTAATTTAAATTAAAATCTAAAAAAAAATTTCAATTTCTTTTCCTATTTTTGTCATGAAATAACAAAATGAAATACTAAAATGTATTTAATCCCCTTACGGAAAGAAAAACTTCTTCAATTTGTGTAACTATGACAAAATTCAAACAAAGAAACTACAACCATCACCAGTATTCAGTACTCAACTGACGAAGGCTTTAACTTTTGTCTTTACTTTGCAGATGTTTTTGTGTTTCCTGCACACATTTCATCTACAGATACACGTTGGCACACACAGTAGACACTGCATTCATTGTCCACTTCGTTATTATTCGTCGTCGTCGTCGTCTTTTGCAAATTGGCACAGTGTGTCCTTTATAGTCCTAATGACATATTGTTTGTTTGTAGCCTGATACTCAGTAGATCCTGCAAATAATGGCGATAATAGCGGTTTATTACATTTTTGGTCTTGAAGTCATATTTTATTTGCAGGTTCAGTTTAGAACTGTAATAATTCTTTAAATATTATGTAAATGTAATAAAATTTGTTATCATATTTGTAAGGATATTCGCACATCCTTTTTTATTTTGGAGGTGGTTATAGAGTAAGGGATGTAGAGATTTTTGTATACATTACGTGAGAGTGCGAAATTACCTTACGAATAAGATTAGAATAATATTATTACTGGCCTTATCTTGGGTAGTGAGAGTTTTTGAATTTAAATTTATGGCAGCTAATTTTTAAGCCACTGTGGAAGATAGTCATGTCAATATTTCTTATATCGCCATATATTATCTCTGTTGGTTTTTACATAAAAAAAAAATAAAAAAAGTCTCCCCATGGCAACTTAAAGAATACTGCAATTTCAGGACAACAAAATTTCATAGTTTGAATCAAAATAATCATTAGATGTTTAAAACGTAGTTTTGAGCATATACTTTATGTAGATACATTTCTATATAACTCATACGCTTAGAGCAACATGTTGGCTTACACAGTACAATATTGTTCAGCTCATTGATTTGGGACTGAATTCTGAGAACTACACGTGAAAGTAGCCCCAAAAAGAAGAAAATCTGCATCTTTCGTTTTGTCGAATTATATGCCATAATAATTTAATATCGCTTTGAAGTTAGTAAGTATCGTATAGAGGAATTTGTCACGTTTTAGACACTTTTGCTTGTCGCTAACAAAGAGTTTATTATTCTATTGAGTTTGTGGTTATTGAGACCCACTAAAGCTCATTGCCAACTTTCACAGTAGATGGTAAAAGCATTGATCCTAAATATTCGTTTTCATATTTTCATATTGTGCAAATAGCACTTTTGCCTCTCACTGTTGTAGTTTATGGAACTGTATAAATATTTTGATTAATATAAGTGGCTATAAGTTAATTAGACCATTTAGCAGAAAATGCATATATGTGCTTATATATATATTCATAATGTATTATGATAAATTTTATTGCTTGGTTGTGTATGGCTTTTGTCATATTAGTATGTATGATTGGCTACATAAAGTGATGTTATAAAAGATATAACATTTAATTGAGTGGTGGTAAGTGCACTACAAGTGCAAGCAAAGGACAAATGTGTTAAGAGTAGTTGACAGTTATTTAACTAAGGTTTAGAAAGTAAATTAAGCAGATTTGTAAATCATATTGTAAAGTGTTTTTCCAAAGTATTATATAAAAGATATATGTATATATGTGTGTATATATGTTAATACATATACATATTTATATATATTTCAATCACATTCTCTTGTCATCTAAACACTTTCTTGTTAAGGTCTCAAGAACACAATAAAAAGTTGTTAATAAATTATATGATTTCAATAGTGAAATCCTAACGGAACACGATAAAAGATTACAAAATCCCATCATGTATTTTAGAAATTGTAAAGTCCCTAAAAGTTCTTTAACGTCTGTCCTCATATAAAATATTAAAGCTGTATGACAACTCCTGAAATTTGCCTTTCTATTTATTCAGGATACAATATATTTTTAGGAATGTGCTATTTACCAATTCTGTCATTGTGAATGTGATGGTATTTTATGTATCCCCTTAGATTTGTGATTTTTTTGTAATCTTCTATCGCATTGTCAACTGTAAAGAGTGTTTAGGTGCTGTGTCACGGGCTTCTGATAAGTAATTCTTGTCTACACTCAAAAATAAATGTTAGTTGGCATGGGAGACTCTGTATATGTGTTTGTTAAGGAAAAAAGTACGAATATGAATAAGACATTTTAACATTAGAATTCACAGTTTGAATGTTTAAAAAATTTACTTAGCATACTTGACTTCATACTTTCATAACTGCAATATAGCGCGAGAAATTGTAACTTCAACCGCTTATAGAATAAACGTAATTTAGTTTAAAGTTTTCGACCTTTTCGAACCATGTCTTCTAACACCTCCCAAAGAAACAGATCCATTGGTCTTGGAATTTTCTCAAACTTTGACTTCCTATTTTGGTTCGGACTACGTTGGAATTTGTAACGAATGTATAAAAAAGTTTACAATACTTGTAATATTAAGCTTTTTTTACAATAAAAGTAGTTGCTAGATTAATTAATTTACTTTTTGGTAAAATAAAATTACTTGTTCATTAGGGCTACAACCAAATTTTGGCCCTAGCCCCACACGATGACCTATTTTATGTTATAAAAACCTCACCCACTAAAACGATTTTTTAAAATCTCTCAAAAGGGAAAAAGTAGATAAAAAATGAAAATTGTCTCAAATTTTTATTATTTATAGTTATTATATTTTTTTTATAGTAAAACAGCGGTTTCTTTCCCCTTACCGCAAACTCTGAATGCATTTTCGAAACAGTTTGATATATTGATGGAAAAAAAATATTTGCGTTTTTTTAGATAAATATATAAAATAATCTGATTTCCAAACTTTACCGCGTTTTGTGGGCGAACTTTTTTGACAACCGCGAATAAGTAATACCACTTTTTTTAAAATAATTTTCAATGGCCCATTTGACTGCTAAGGCCATTTTGATAAAAAATATTTTTGGTACAAAAATTTACTTTCTTATCCAATAAAGGTACCTATGGCACAATAAAAAAAAAAAAAAAAACAATTCCCTTTGCACTCCACGAATTAGGTACCCGCTTTCTATTTTTAGATTCACAACTAACGGCACCAACTTGTTTATCGACGAATGCGAACGTCACTGTTTAAGAAGTTCTTACTAGACACGCCGATTGACTCGACACTTAATACTGCGAAGTTGCTGTCGACAACATTCGAGGCGAGCCGACAATGAAAGAACAATTTTTTTTTAAGATGACTGGAGCCAGTTTCGAACCTGCGATCTCCCGCATTGTAGTCGCGTGTTCTAACCACTATGCCACGGCCGGTCCCTTTTGGTACAATAAGATACTGTTTAATGCAATATAAGTACTTTTTAGTAAAACAAAAGTACTTTTTTTGTACAATAAAAATCCTTTATGGTATAATTATGTTACTTTATTAACAATTAAAGTACTTTTTAATACACCAAAAATATTTACCGGTACAATTAAAGTACTATTTGGTACAATAAAAATACAGTTTGCTGTACAATAAATGCATCCTTTGGTACAAAGAAATAACTTTTTGGTTCAATAAAAATATTTTGTTGTCCTTTTAAAGAACTTTTTGGTGCACTAATGTCGCATTCAGTTTACAAAAAATGTACTTTTTGGCATAACTTACTTTTAGTACAACAAAAGTACTAGCTGCTACAGTTTTTGGTACAATTGAGGTACTCTTTGATATAATTTAAGTTTTTTGACACAATAAAAGTACTTTTTAGTAAAACAAAAGTACTTGCTGATTAAATAAAAGTACAACTAAAGTACCTTTGGATGCAATAATAGCAATTTCCAGTCAATAAAGGTTCTTTTTGGTACAATAAAAGTCCGTTCTAATATAAAAAAGGTATTTTTGGTACAATAAAAGTACTTTTTTATTAAATAAATGTCCCCTATAGTACAATTAAAGTACTTTTTGGTAGAGCAAAAGTATTTACTGGTACAATAAAAGCACTTTTTGTTACAAAAAAATACTGCTTCGTGCTTTAAAAATCCTCAATGGTACATTTAATATACTTTTTGGTACAATACAAATGCTGTTCCATACAATGTAGTAACTCTTTGTAACGGTAAAAGTTATTAATCTATATATATAAAAGGCTTGGGTGACTGACTGATCACTCCCCAGCCCAGACGGCTAAAGCTAGAACCGTGAAATTTAGAATGTATGTTTCTTGTATGACGTAGGCGCGCACTAAGAAGCGATTTTTGGAAATTCGGACTGAAAGGGGGTAAAATGGGCGTGGCACCGGCCCATACAACTGGGATTTTAAAATGAATGTATCTTTTGAACCATAATGGGTACGAAGTCGAGAATTGGGACCTATATCGGTCGTATAAGAAAAAATACTTTGTTTGTGGAAAGTGGGCGGTGCCACGTCCCTTTTAAAAAAAATATATACTGGCCAAAAAAATTTACCGATTGCAATTATGTTTTCTATGTGTGATACTGTCCATAGGGTCTCTATCATAGGCTACATGAAAACACCGCCCACACAAACCGAAATTTCAATCGGTCTTATCTCACGAGCCATTAGAGGTATGAAGATGAGATTTACTACATTACTGATATAAAGAGGATTACGTCTCGTTAGAAAATGGGCTGTGCCACGCCCCTTTTAAAAAAATCGTTATCTGGGCGAAATAAATAAACCGATTGCAATAAAATTTTCACCGAGTAGTACTATCCGTAGGGTTTCTATCATAGGCTATATGAAAAATTCCAAGCCATTAAAGGTATAAAGATGAGACTTGCTACATATGTAAATAGTACAAATACCGAAAAAGGGATAAAACTGATGATATCACCCAAATCAAATACCTAAAGGTAGATTTACGAAAATGTATATAGGATTGCTCCCTACAGAATTAGAGAACTGCAAAATGGGGTTTTTCAAAACTCGAATACTTAGTGTAAACTGGTACCATCGCCCAGACCAAACGGCTAAAGCTGTAATCGTATATGGGCATGTTACCTATTTAGTTAGAGGGGGTACCGGTCTATTTTAGTTGTGCGATACGAAAATATCTTTTAAAATTATAACTTTTAGGGATAAAAAGGGACTAAAGCGGTACAATTCCTAAGACCAATTGGATAAAGCTACAATCACATAGATTGGGTATTCGTTCGAAGCGTTGGCATTTTACCTGTATTGCTTAAAGTCATAAGAAGTTTCATTGTAAGTACGGGTGAAGCAACGCGAGCCGGGAAAGCTAGTGTTATTATAAAAGTACTTATTGGTACAATCAAAAATGCTAATAGTACTTTTTGATAAAATTAATGTACTTTTTGGTATAAACAAATAGTAGACAATTTATTTTCGATACAAAACAGAACTTTTTGTTGTAATAAAAGTACTTTTTGGTACAATGATTGATACAATAAAAGTACTTTTCGAAACGGTATATGTTCTTTTTGTTATTATAAAAGTATTTATTGGTAGAATAAAAGTTGTTAATAGTACAATAAAAGTGTTTTTCGGCTCAATAAAAGTACATTTTGGTAAAATTAACATACTTTTTAATGAAACAATATCACTTTCTGGTTACATAAGAAGTACTTTTTGGTATAATAAAAATACTTTGCAGTTTTTGTTGCAATAAAAGTACATTTTGGTACAATAATTACACTTTTTGATACAATAAAAGTACCTTTTTAAAATGATGAAAGTTATTTTTGTTGTTATAAAAGCACTTATTGGTTCATCAAAATTCCTTATTGTTACAATTAATGTACTTTTTGATGCAACAGAATCACTTTCTGGTTACAAGATAAGTACTTTTTGGTGTAATAAAAGTACCTAGGGTACAGGAAAAAAACCTTTTTTTGATACAATAATAGTACTTTTTGGTACAATAAATAAAAAAATATTGAAATACAAATAAAAAAATAAAAAATTTCACTTATTGTTACCACAAAAGTACGATATAAGTTATATTTGTTATTATAAGAGTACTTATTGGTACACAAAAAAGTCAATAATAGTACAATAAGGGACCGGCCGTGGCATTGTAGTCAGGAACACGTGACTACCATGCGGGAAATCCCGTGTTCGATTCCCGGCTCCAGTCATCTACATTTCTCTCATTGCCGGCATCATTGTTACATCAAATGTTGTACCGGTATTATTTTTCCGAGTGTAATAGCATTAGCATTTCTGACAACAGGTGCTAGTGAAATGTTACTGACATATTGTGACAGATTTTGTTCTATTCAAAAATAAGCAATGAAGCAAATTTACATACATTATTTAAATAAAATGCTTATTTTAAATATGTATCTAAATAAAATATTAAAGTCTTCCAAGATGTATTATAAAGAAAAATTTGTGGATACAAATCTTAAAATATAATAGGTCAAAGCATTATTTACAAATACAAAAAAAATTACTGTATGGCATAAAAATTTGTTTAAAAAGATTGAAGTAAACTGAACTAGAATAAAATAGTAAAGTATAGGGAAACTTTTTAAGTAGCCACGAGTTTTGAACATAACGGCCAGTCTGTTATACAAATGATAAATTTGGAATATTTTTCTAAAAGTTTGTTAAAAGGTGACACTTAAATATTTATTTAAAGTAATGTTGTAAGCGACATATTCTGACAATTTTAATTAATTCATTTCCAAGAATATTAAATGCTTTGAAATAGCTAAATTTGACATACAAATGATTTTTTTTATAATTTTACAAAATTTTCTCTTTTACAAAATTTTCTCTTGTATTCACAATAGCAATTTGATATTATGTTTAAATGTTTAAGGGTCCAATGTCCTTGAAATATTAAATCGACTTTAAAAATGATTTTCAAAGTTTCGAAAAACTTCACTTTTTTATATATACGTAATATCTGTCTTAATTGTAGAACATTACCTAAGATTTTGCATAAGAACAACATCCTGGTAATAGTCAAAAGGCCAGTCTGCCATTCATTTGATTGAAATTAAAAAACTGTTTTAACAATCGATGGTTTTCAATTCATAACCTCTGGCCAAAACAAAACCGAATCTAGTCTTCAAAATGTTACATCCAAATACATACAAAAATTGGACACTACAGTTATAAATATGCTGCCGAATATTGAAATTGTCAGACGATAAACCATTTAGTAACAGTGCATTACATAATAGACTAAATAAATTAAATCAATTTAATAAATTATGATTAAATTCCTTACACACATTGTAATATAAACTTTATCTAATACATATCATTTGAATTATCTCTCTTATCTCTCTTTCTCTGACCCTATGTCCACATACTATATGCAGACACATACTCCTACTAAATGGACTACATGTTTTGCTAATTTTATGGCACGATTGAATTGCAATAAAAGTGGTATTTTATTCAAATAATTTTTGTAATGTTTTGTCAATATGTAGCGTGTAAACGACAATCACATTAATTAAATATGCAATGTGTGTACTGCACAGTAATGGGCCATTGAATTACATACAATAAGGGGTCCAAATAAAAGTGAAGATATTTATTGAATATCATAATTTCTGCAACCACATCGTGACAAATTCACCTATACGATACTGACTAACTGCAAATCGATATTAAATTATTATGGCATGTAACTTGACAAAACGAATGATGCAGAAATTCTTCTTTTTTGGGCTACTAAAAGTTCTCAGAATTGAGTCCCAAACCAATGAGCTGAAAACTGTTGTACTGGGTTAGAATAAATCACAAATGAATGCTTTGTCAAAGGATATAAACATTTCATTTGTGGATAACTTTTACTTATATTTTAAGAAGTGCTTCAAAATAAATACTGAGATATTCATGAAGTAAATTATTGTTTAATAAATAATTTTTCTTTTTATGTATTTACCAATGAAATCCATAATCGACTAACAATAATTGAGGGTGTGACGTACATAAAAAATACTGTTTAAGCCTTTTAAGATTTAAGGTATTCCAAGGTACTTTTAAACGCAAAAAAGTACTTTGGTACAATAAATATACATTTCGGTGTAAAATAAAATCACTTATTGTTATAATAACAGTACTTGTTAGTACAATAAAAGTACTTTTAGGAACGATAATGTACGCTTTAGTACAGTATAAATATTTTTGGTACAAAAAAAGTACTATTTGACACAAAAAAAAGTTATTTTTGGTATAATAAATGTCCCAAACGGAATATAAAAGACCTTGTAGGCAAAGTACTTTTTGTACAATAAAAAGTACTTTTCGGTAGAATAAAAGTACTTTTTGGTATGATAAATGTTCGTAACGGAATATAAAATACCTTGTATGTAAAGTACATTTTAGATACAACAAAAGTACTTTTCGGTAGAATAAAAGTTATTTTTGGTACAATTTAAGTACTTTTTGGTACGATAAAAGTACTAAATGGTTCATTAAACGTACTTGTTAATACAAGAAAAGTACTTTATCGTAGAATAAAAGTACTTTTTGGTACAATAATTGGTACACAAAATAACTTTTCGGTAAAATAAAAGCTCTTTCTGTTACAATAAATATAATTTTTGGTACAAGAAAAGTACTATAAGGTGCAACAAAAGTACATATTTGTACAAGAATGGTACGTGTTGGAAAAATAATAGTACTTTTTGACTAAAAAAAATAATTTCTGCTGAAAAAAAAAATGTAGTAAGTTCTTTCTGGTAAAAACAAAACTACTTTACAGTACAATAAAAGTACTTTATGGTACAACAAAAATATTCATTGGTACGGAAAAGTACTTTTTGGTAGGAGAAAAGTTCTTTCTGGTACAATAAAAAGTACTTTCTAGAACAAAAAAAGTACATTTCGGTACAACAGATGTCCTTTATGGTACAATAAAATCCCTTTATGGTACACTTAAAGTACTTTTAGGGTACAATAACATCTTTCATTCTTTCTTTCATCTGGTAAAATATGGCCGTAAAAATACTTTTTTGAACAATAAAAGTACTTTTTGCTACAAGAGAGGTGCTTTATGGTGCAATAAAAGTGCTTGTTGGTACAGGAAAAGTACTTTTTCGAACAATAAATAAATATTAATGCAACAAAAGCAGCACTTTTAGGTAAAACAGTTCTTTCTGGTACAATATATGTACTTTTTGGAACAATTACTTTTTAGTACAGTACATGTGCTTATAGGTAAAAAAAAGTACTTTGTGATACACTTAAAGTACAAAAATATGAATGGTAAAAAAGCACTAAGTTAGAATAAAATTTCTTTCTTAATTAAAAAAAAACTTAATTTCACTTTACATCCCATGAATGAGATATGGGATAGCTTCACGCGTTGTTGTGAATTAACACGCTTTATATTTTTAGATTCACAACTAAAGTTGTTCTTGCCATCATACGGTACGACAAAAATATTCATTGGTATAAATAATACTTTTCGGTATAATAAAAGTTCTTTGGGGTACAATAAAAGTACTTTTTGGGAAAAATAAATTTTTAATGTAAAATATAAAATAAAATGTACAATAAAAATACTTGTGGGTACTTTAAAAGTAATTTTTTGAAACAATAAAATCATTTTTTGGTACAAAGGATGTCCTTTGTGGTACAGTAAAAGTACTGTTTGGAGCAATAAAAGTACTTATTGGTACAAGAAAATAACGTGTTGGAACAATAAAAGTCCATTTTGGTACAAAAGAAGTAATTTATAGCACAATAAAAGTACTTTTTAGTACCATAAATATACTAAATGGTACAATTATAGCTCTTGTTGGTACAATAAAAGTACTTGTTGGTACAATAAAAGTCAATACAAGTATTTATATTAAATGTGTTATTGAAAGTACTTTCATGGTACAAAAAAATATTCATTGGTGCAAAAATTTACTCCTTGGTAAAATAAAAGATCTTTCTGATACAACAAAAGTACTTTTTTGTTTTAATATAAGTAATTTAATAAGTTCGTTCTGGTAAAATAAGGGAACATTGTGGTACAATAAAATTAATTTATGGTACAATTAAAGTACTTTTTAGAACAATAAATATTTCTTTCTGGTACAATAGAAGTCCTTTATGGTACAATAAAAGCACTTTTTGGTACACTTAAAGTACTTACATGGTAAAACAAAAATATATTGAGCTGAAATTTGGAATGTAATCTTTAATCTTCAAAGCAAAGGTTAAGTTCTAAGATGAGCAAGATCGTCCTTTGCAATAAGAGCGGTAGTTTAAGAGGTATTGCTCTGAAATTTTATATGCGAGCTGAGGTTGATTTCCATGATGAACATGATTGATCAAAAACTACTCCCGCCTCCCAAAAAATGGCACATTATTTGGGTTCTGTCCCTGTGATTACTGTCGTAGAAGGTAAGATCGTAAGATCGGTGTCTAATCTATCGTTTAGACTTAATTTGTAAACATATTTAAATTTGTATCTTTTTTTATTATTACCATTGTAACCTTGTCTTAAATGTACCACTCTATTGTGATTTGTAATTTAGTATCCCGGTAACTCGTCTGAATTATTGTGAATGACTTTATCTTAAAACAGAGCTTTCGGATATTCCACTAACTTACAATTTTGGTTACAACTTTGTAAAACCTTCACTTATAATTTACCACTCCAACTGAGTTTCATTAAACTTTTCTTTTTCTATTGATACACCGCGGCATACATTTCATATTGCAACGAGATTATATGCCTTTTAATATTGTCTAATTGGTCTAAGCAACAACAACAACAACCATCATAATTGTCGCTCTTCTAGTCGAGCAAAACCTACTTGTCATCAACATTAAGAAAACGCAGCAGCGAACAAAGTCTGCGTCTACCAACACCGTCACCATCGTCAACAACGCTTCTCATAATCGCTCATCATCTTTCCCTTACGTCTTAGCCAACATCTCGTCATCTACCTTAACAAACACCTGCAGTTCGTCGTGCCCTTCATAACCTCCAAACTAGCCCACTTGCATTCTCTACCGCTTTAGCTATTGCCCGTAACCCGCGCTGTCCTCAGGAGATCTACACCCTCCAAGTTCCTTCTTCAATCAGTAAGAAACAAGATCGGTCAAAAAATGGACGTTAGAGGCTTAAATTCACGACCACCTTGTAATAATCTTGTTGTAATATAAGTACAACAAAAGCCCTTAACAAATGTACTTCTTGTTACATTAAAATCAGTTGTTATAATAAAAGTTATTTTTGGCACAATTAAATTACTTTTTGGTACAAAAAATAGCTTTTGTACTAATAACTAAGTTTTTAGTTGAAAAAATAGAGAAATATAATAAAAAATTAATGGACACTCCACATCTCTATGTTAAAAATTTACAAGAAAACTAAAAGTTTTTTTGTAAGTTACAAATTAATTAAATAACATGACACAGGCAAAAATTTCATTAAAGTTCATAAAAAATGTCTTCCAATTTTTGAGAGTACACAGTAAGGGGCAGGACACTGTACACATAAACATATGAATGGCTTAAATGCCAAATAGACTAACTCTACTAATAGATTTTGTAAAATTTGAATCGTTGAATCACCGATGATACTATATTTTTTCTAACACAAAAAAATTTCTCTAATAAAATTAAATCTATTGAACATTTCTTAAAACGTTGTTTTTTTCTTTCTATTGACATTATAATATCAGCTTTATATTTAATGGAGTTAATCAATATGCCAAGTGAAACGTTCATATATGTATAACACAATACATTTGGTTAATTTACCAATTCAGTAGACATAACGTACAACATTTTCACACGGATGGAAATGTCAATAAAATTTGTCGAGTAAATGCCTATAATATTTACATTTTCCTGTTCGTGTCAGTTAAACACGCATGTGAAAAAGTGTACACACACACTCACAAACACACATGTAAACTCCGCAGAGTAAAGGGCGCAAAAAATCAAAAATCCATTACACGTTAAATGTCAAGTGAATAAACAAATCCTATTGTGAAAAATTCACGTTATGCTTGTTTAATTTTCAATATTGTTATGTGTGTGGTGGTGGTGGTGCAGCGTTGCTCGTTATTTTTTGTATCATAAGGATCACCCTCTAAAAGGGCTATACTCAATAATATAGCTTATTTGTTAAAAAAAGAGGCGACATCGGCGAAAGTAAAGTTTGGCGTAAAATACAAAATTGAATAAAATCTGGAAATTGTGTCAACTGATTTATATTTTACAGTTTATGGGTGAGAATACAGATTTACTTGCACTCACACAACCACGTACACTCGAATGGAAAAGCCTTATCCTTTTAGGGCAAATGTGTCTGGGTATGTTGTCGGTAATATACATTTTGTATTATTATTGTTTACACACACAAAGAAAATCACATTATGACACACATGTACTCGTATGTAAGGGATAAACGGTTTTTTTTAGTGTGTTCCAAGAATTGTTATTTAATTTCTGGAGAATTTAATATTCTGTTAAAGGATATTTGTTGATTTTATACGACCTTTTTTCTTTAACATTAAATTATTCTGTATATCATTCGTTTATTTTCTTTTAAGATCCCAAAGAGGGTATCAGAAAATAAATCTTTTTATATTGAAATACTTATATTTTTCAGTAATCCTATGTGAATAATGGCAAACGATACTTACTAAGTTCAAATCGATATTAAATTATTATGGCATGTAACTTGACAAAACGAATGAAGCAGAACTTCTTCTTTTTGGGGCTATTTTCACGTGCAGTTCTCAGAATTGAGTTCCAAAATCATGTGTTGTACTGTGTTATGAGACCCTACGAAAATATGTTTGATTAATAAGCTACGTAATCACATGCTTTCATCTTCATTTCAATATCATTTGAACTCTTATGTGTCACTTCGGACCACATGTTATTTTACACTTACTCTTTTGAATCGGTAAACATTCAGTCCAACTAAAATCCCAACATTTATTGATGTTTCATTTCCATTAATCCTCTGAATCACTATAAGTATAAGTTTAAATTTGTTTACTATATAAACGCTGTACAATTGCAACTGAACTTAATCCTCTTTTGGCCAATCAGAAAAGGATTTGTAGTTTCCAATCAAAACCAAACAAGAAAAACATTAAAAATGTATAACAATATATGAAATAACTACTTCTAGGAAATGACCCATATAAAAAACAGCATTTTAATCTTTTCCTTTCTCTCTCTGTTCACTATGAACTTGAATAGAGTTCTTAGAATTTTTTCGAACCTCTTCATTCTACATAAATCACAAACCAATTCATTAATATTTTGTTGCCAATCATCATCTTGTACTGAAGAGCGCATAAGGCTCAAGTAGTAACACAACAAATAATCAATATTAATTATAATGTAATTTATATAGTGAATATCTTTATTACATTACTCTTCTGTTCTTTTTCTCTCACGCTGTTAACTATTTTAGCTCTCGTTTACTTGTTTATTTTTTTCTTCTCTCATTTCACTCACTCAGCTGTTACATTAGAGAGTATGCACAGAGTTCATGCCAATGTTATATCAATCATTATCAGACATCTCTATCTCTCTCTTGTTGGTATCTAAATCGAAATTAAATTCAATTTATTTGTAATGCGTAAAAGCGTTAGTTCAGTTATGAGTACCAGCGGTGACTACATGTAGTCAGTGGGCAGAGCATAGTGTCAGTCGTCAATTTGAATTAGATATTCACTTTATAACTGTAGCATCTAATATTTTTTAAGTTATTATTTAAATGATTAAAACTTAAATTTGTTTGACATTGTGCCAAAACAAAGTGGATGTGGGACCAATGTGCATGCAATAGTACATTTGTTGTCACTATTAGTATCCGAGATGCTTTACAAAATTGTAAATTTGTACTATGTATTAGTGTGGCCGTCACTATTACTTCTCAGTGTCATAAATAACTCAATTCATTTAAGTAATTATTATGCAAAGCTGTGATAAAGAAAGAGAGAGTCTTAATCTTGGCCATCTATTTGCTTTTAGGCCATAACATTTAAATTATTATCAATTTTCGGTGAGAGGTAAAATGAGTGTGTTATCATTGATAGTGTAAAGGGGGAACCATAAAAATCAGTGTCAACAACTACACAATAGTGGGTACGTATACGTCACGTCAAAGGGGTTATAACTCATACGTAATTTTGTTATTGTTACATGATGGCTTGAAATCTAATGATAACACAGTACAACACATGATTTTGGGACTCAATTCTGAGAATTGCACGTGAAAGTAGCCCCAAAAAGAAGAATTTCTGTATCATTCGTTTTGTCAAGTTACATACCATAATAATTTAATATTGATTTGAAGTTAGTAAGTATCGTATAGGTGAATTTGTTACATTTTAGGCTCGAAATTATCCTACTGAGTAGGAAAAAATATCTTTTTAATTCAAACAATTGTCTTAAAAGATATTATAATTGTATATGGGCGAAGTCAATCTCCAGGTTTCTTAAGGAGTTTCTTTTAGAAATTTTTGAAAAAAAATTAACTTTCGCAAAATGGTCTTATTTGTATAGGAAGTACCAGACTCCGATTGTTATTCAACGTTCAGTAAAGTGTTCCTTGTGCAAAATTTGACAAAATTCAGTTAACTTACAAAATCAGAATATGCGTGTAGATTAGTTATACATTGTAACTATTATATTGACTTCGGTTATTTGTATGGGGAATCCAAAAGGGGATTTGTTTGTTGATTTGTCTAATATTACAAAATAATGAAACTGACCAAATATAAATATGCTGTAGTTGTTCGTTTGGAAGTTGAAATTTTACCCAAAGTAATGGTAGGTACCAGATGGTAAAAAAAGAAAATAATTTCCCTTTACACCCCATGAATGAGGTATGGGATAGCTTCTCGCGTTGTTGTGAATTTATATTTAAAATTCACAACAAATGGCACCTCCTTGTTTATCGGCGAATGCAAACATCACTGTATGAGAAGCTTTTACTAGACATGCCGATTGACTCGACACTTAATCTGCAAAGTTGCTGACGACAACATCGAGGGGGCCGGCAATGAAAGAACAAATAATTGTTTATTTTTTAGATGACTGGAGCCAGGAGTTGAATCTGGGATCTCACGCATGGTAGTCGCGTGTTCTTACCATAATGCCACGGGCGGTCCAACCCATATAGTCCAATGAAAGAACAAATTATTGTTTATTTTTTAGATGACTGGAGCCAGGAGTTGAATCTGGGATCTCCCGCATGGTAGTCGCGTGTTCTTACCATAATGCCACGGGCGATCCAACCCATATAGTCCATATTTAAGTCAAGTTTTCTTAAGCGTACATCTTACGACATTACTGTACTTAGTTTACTTTGTATGGAGTTAAAAAATGCACTTAAAAAATTTGCCCAAGAAACCATGGGTCTAAAATCAAAATCGAGCCCCTGGTTTTTAATGAAAAACTTTTCGTATTAAAGTAAAACTGCCCTGTAATCGTCCCTAGGTGTTCTAATGTATGACCAACCCCCAGTCAGTTTTCACTCCTAACAAACATATATACTCCCCATATTCACCCCCCCTAATGAGCCACTATATACAAATTTTCCCACCGGTGTCGCTCCTTGAGGAGGCTCCTAAGCAAATAATTTTACAATTTTTGCCTAACTGCCCTAAAGGTGTCCTTGAGGAGTCAAATTTATGACCGACCACAAATATTTTTGCATAATCAACAGTCTCAAATTATAGCTACCCTCAATCATGAATCCTTAAGGGGATCCCAATAAATTTTTTTTTAATTTTTTAAATCTGCTCCTGCCGCTCACATGGCGCCTCCTAGAGGGGGCACTATGCGCCCACTGCTTAACGACTATTCTGTCATGCCCCCCACACCCTCAGCCCACAGATCGAAATCATAAATATTGTTTACATATTCATCACATTTCAAATCTCTGGGGCTGAAGTGTACTTGTGGCACGCCTCCTGCGCTCTCTTATCAAAAATAAAAGCATTTACATTCAGCCAGCTTCCAATTTAGGAGCTGGGCTCGCGAGCCCTAAGCCACAAAATTTGAACTTAGCTCTCGGCTCGCGTGCCAATTCAATAAATAAAATCCAAATGCAATAAAATATAAAAAAAAGTACTTTTATTGTACTTTTTGGTACAAAATACTTTCTTTTATACTAATATACTTCTTTGTACCAAAAGTACTTTAATTGACCCAAAAGTACTTTTCTTTTGTACAAAGTACTTTTTGTGTCAGATTCCTTTTTTGTACCAAAAAGTACTTTTATTGGCCCAAAAGCACTTTTCTGTTGACCAAAGTAATTTTTTTGTGCCAGTGTATTTTTTTGTACCAAAAAGTAGTTTTAATGTTATCTTCGGTACAAAGAACATTCTATTGTACTAATTTACTTTTGTGCCAAAAGTACATTTATTGACCCAAAAGCACTTTTCTGTTGCACAAAGTAGTTTTTTTGTGCCAGAAAACTTTTTGTATAAAAAAGTACTTTTAATGTACTTTTCAGTATAAAGTACTTCCAATTGTACTAATTAACTTTTTTGTACCAAAAAGTACTTTTATTGCCACAAGAGTACTTTTCTGTTACACAGAGTAATTGTTTGTGGCAGAGTACTTTTTTGTACCAAAAGTGCTTTTATTGGCCCAAAAGCACTTTTCTGTTGCACAAAGTCATTTTTTTGTGGCAGAGTACTATTTTGTACCAAAAAATATATTTAATGTACTTTTCGACACAAAGTACTTTATATTGTACTAATTTACTTTTTTGTACCAAAAAGTACTTTTATTGGTCCAAAAGCACTTTTCTGTTGTACAAAGTACTTTTTTGGTACCAGAGTACTTTTTTGTATCAAAAAGTACTTTTAATGTACTTTTCGCCAAAAAGTGCTTTCTACTTTTCTTTTCTGTGCCAAAAAGTATTTTTATTACTTTTCGGTTGCACAAAGTAATTTTTTTGTGCCAGCGTACTTTTTTGTACCAAAAAGTACTTTTAATGTACTTCCTATTGTACTTATTAACATTTTTGTACTAAAAAGTACTTTTATTGCCACAAGAGTACTTTTCTGTTGCACAAAGTAATTTTTTGCGCCAGAGTACTTTTTTGTACCAAAAAGTGCTTTTATTGACCCAAAAAAAGTACAAAGTACTTTCTATTGTACTAATTTACTTTTCTGTGCCAAAAAGTATTTTTATTACCTTTCGGTTGCACAAAGTAATTTTTTTGTGCCAGCGTTCTTTTTTGTACCAAAAAGTACTTTTAATGTACTTTTCGGCAAAAAGTTCCTTTTATTGTACTAATTTACTTCTTGACCCACAAAGTACTTTTTTTAGTACTAAAGTACTTTTTGGTATAATGAAGTACTTTGGTACAAAAAAGTACTTTGGTAGAAAAAAAGACCTTGTGGATCAGAAAAATATTTTTGGGTATTTTTTGGTACAACAAAGTTGATTAGTACAGTAGAAAGTACTTTGTACCGAAAAGTACATTAAAAGTGCTTTTTTGTACAAAAAAGTACTCTGGTACAAAAAGAAAATTACTTTGTATGTAAATTTTGCATCTCTTCGGCTAAAAATATGCACTTGTGACACTTACCTCCTCCTATGATATAGCATTAAAAGGAAATGAACTTGAAGAGCAAATATTACGCTAATAGATCATATGCATAAAACTCCAACTACAAATTTAACGCCGTTTTAACAAATACTACTACTCCCCTTTCAATATGTTTGTACATGAATTTGCATCATATAATGGATAACATTTCTAAACGAATGTTGCAAATTGTAACAAATACTATTGCTTACTCTTGTCAAAGACATCCATATTACTTAACTTCGCGTAACCCCCCAAATGCACCCACCCAAACATGAAATAAGTGCCCTCTCTCTCCCCCGGCTTGTACAAATCTTATCACTTATAAGCGCCACCTTAGCGCAGACATGCATGAAAACATATATATATTTACGAGTATATGATAAAAATAACATTCAATTAATTTAAATTACAATGCAGAAGCAGTGCTCGTACGCACTTACGTACAAGCCAGCTTAAGTACTCCACCATACAAGAGACTCCTAATGGAAAATAATAATATTACACAGATACACTCATACGCCACATAGATAGATGTCTTGTCACATGTCTTGTATAGAATAATTGAAAATATTTCACATTCTAATAGAGGCAGGGAAAGAGAAAGAAGACAACAACAAAAACATATACGAAAAAATTTACTACTATGCACACACACAAACTAACTACTGTTGCAGCATCACCCACGTAGATAAAAAAAAAATCTGTTTTATAGCGAACAGAAGGAGCAGAGTGACAGAGGGGTTGGGGGGTCAAAAAGGAAAAACAACAGCTACAGCAAAAACACTATAAGACAACCGACACTTCGTCAACGTTGTCGAGGAACAATGCTGAAATATCTACAAAAAATACTGTGTCCTGTGATGACGATGTCCTGTAATTTTTAAGGCAGATGACAGATGCGGCAATGCTGTGGCGTATATGTATAATTATAGTTACACCTAACGTATTGTGTGTTTAATTATGTTTACATTACTGTAAAGTCTATGTATTTCCTTTATTAGATCTCCTGTTGCTTTTTACACCCTCAATTTAGAAGTTGTGGTACCACAACATCTCGGCAGACAAACTAACAAACACTTCGCCAAACATTAAGCAGTAAAAACCGCAAAAACTTCAATGTTCCTGTAGCCGGCATCGATGTTATTTACCAAAGCCCATGTCCTAAAATGTCTGTGTTGGACAATTAGACAAACATAGAAGACGTGCCGTTCATATCGTTGTACATACATATATGTGGGTGTTTTACCCACGTTCTAATTATTGAAACACTTTAGTTAATGTTAAATTAGAAAGTTTATTAAAATGTAATTCATGACTTATTTAGATGGTAATATAATGATTAAATTAAACAGAATTCATAACACAAAACTAAAAGACTTCTATACATCCGATCACTCTGGCTCACTCAAATAGACTGTCCTTTGTGCTTTTGCCACTGCGCTTTAGAGCGTTTCGTCAATAATGTGTCGTGCGCATGTTCGTTCGTCAAAGTGTATGTTTGTATGTTCGCTCGCTCAACATGAGTACGTTGGTGCGCCACATCATGTGTGCAGGCATGTCCTATCCATGCCCCAATCCCACAACCGGCCGTCCTGACTCCACATTCGCCCTCGAATGTTCCCAGCGTTTTATAAAATCCACCGTCGATGAATTTATCCCGCATATTATACCGGCTATGATCAAACTTCTCCACAACTCCGTAGGGATCAAGAAACTTCGTCCTCATTTTTATTCCGGTACCGAACTGAGTTCGTTTAAAAGCTACTAAATTATCCACAGCATATGACGGTTTTGGAACTTTTTTACGGTTATACTTATTATAATTTTCACAACGCATCTTCAAAAAATGTTCCCCAATATTCAACACAGGCAAAATATCACCATCCCTCGGATATTCGATAGTTCGACTCTTCACATTATTCAATTTCATATCACAAACAACTTCTCTGCCCTGGTTGCCATGTTCAACGTCTTGTCCCTGAATTTCACCACTATTGTCGATTACTCCATCTCGCAAATCCGAATATTCCAACCGATTTTGTTTCCCAATACCACAAGATGTAAATCCTCCCAAACGCTCGTTGAAAATCGTACTTTTAATTAAGTTAGACTCCGAAAATGTTCGAAAGTAATTCATTAGTCTTATTCGCATTTCATTTTCCCCTAATTTGCCATCTTCCTCTAATTTCCCATATTCCTCTTTCCCAAGCTCAAAATTCTTCAATTTTTCACTTCCATTGTCAAAGGGTTTGTTCTCCAATTCCACTGTATCAGATTTTCGAAAACTAATCGAATGAATTACGGCCATATCCAGTGTTGATGTTGGATTGGTTTCCAATATACGCTGAATTTTCCCAATCGATTTAACATTTCTTTTCTTAAAATTTGCCCCATTTGCGTCGATAATTAAATCCACTTGATCCAATAAATCGTTTCCCAAAACTGCGGGGTATAAAATATCTCCTTCACGAAAAACTTGGAATTGTACCTCTATTTTTGTTCCATCTAACTTCAAATTAGCTTTAAAATTTCCCAGCGATTTTATATTTTTTCCCCCTAATCCGACAAAAGTTATACCCTCCGGGCATAGTTCAATGTTCCCCAAAAGTTTAAAAGTGTTGTAATTCACGGCACTTATATCAGAACCGGTGTCTATAATTGCGGATAATTTTCTCCCACTAATCGAAATATCCTTATAAATTCTCCTTGGACCGTATTTTCCCTCAACAGTTACCGTGTGCACAATTTGATCATCCTTGTCAATGTCCTCCTTCTTCACTTTAACTTTACAATCAAAAGATTTGTGCTCAAATTCCTTGCATTTAAAGCATTTAACTTCAGCACTCTTACACTCATTCGCCAAGTGTCCGGCGTCTCCACATTTAAAGCATCGTTGTTCCACTTTAACGCCCTCAGGTGTTCTCTTCTCAGATTTTGAATGGGTTGTCTTCGAGTATGATGACTGTCCGGCTTCCCTCATCCTTTCGTATATTTTTAGTTTCTCCTTCAAGTCGTCGATAGTTTGCGCTTGGTATAAAATTGTTTTATTCGAAGTATAATCATTTATCCCCTGAACAAAATAGTCGATTAGGCTCTGGTCGTCTATACTAATGGGCTTCGCAATCTCCTGTAGGCAGTATAGATATTCCCGAAAACTCTCGTTTTGTTTCTTTACTCTATTCGACAAAACTTTATGCACATCCCGAGATGATAATTTTGTACCAAATTCCTTCAACAACGAATTCTTAAGAGAGACCCAGTCACGAATGCCCGATTGACTTCTAGCAAACGTTCTAGCTGCACCCTTGAGCAATTGTTTACCATAAATAAATTTTCGTAATACATCCCAACCAACCGTATATGCCATGTCTTCAAACTCTTCCAACCATTGCTCAACGTTGGGTAAACCATCTCCGGAAAATGATGAAACCGAATCCTCTATGTCCCTCAGAGTAAATATACTACCGCGCTCCACAACAGCACGACCCACTGTGGAAGAAGCTTCACCATAATCAGATACACTATCATTATCTCGTTTTAAACCAAAGTGGTTCAACAATCTATTTTGCAACTCTTCTTTTCTCCCAGTTCTCGAAAGTTGTAGTTCGTCTAACTTCGATTTCAAACCGTCAACCGTCAAAGTTAAAATTTCATTTAAGTCCATTGTGATCGGTGTTTACACGTTAAAAATCAATAATCTTAAATATAATCTTAGTAAATAATGTTAGATTTAATTATCCAAAACAATTATCGTTCAAATTTAAAAAAAAGATTTTAATTTACTCAGCTTCTATAACAATTATAAAATCAAAGTTATTTACTCTTTCAAATCGCTTAAATTCTAATTATTAATCTCTTTGTTGTCAACGCTAATTTATTTCACATTAAATATTCATCAAAAAAAATTGTTCTCTTAAAATTTTTCATCTATTTTGTCTGTTTAACTCTAATTTATCGTTTGTGTGTATGTGAACGCTTATCTCATCTATAAAAACTCTTCAATCTCTCTTCGTTTAACATCTATTGCGCTTTGCACATAAGAAACATCTATGTAATCATCTATATAAACATCTATAAATCATCTATACCTCTCACTCTGTTTAACATCTATAAGTCGATCACACACACAACAAATTTAAACTTGCAAATTTCTCTTTACATCAAAATTACTCTCAACATCTTTAGTCTGTTCACATCAAATTCTTGAAAACATTCTCTTTATATGTACGGACACTTGTACACAAAAACTCTTATCTTACTCTGCTGCACCTGCGAATTTGTTGATTTGCATGGACTCCCTCTTAATACAGCGCCGCGCCAGCGTCGTTGCTATGTTGTAAACAGAAAATGTTCTCTCCACAGTCGTCTATCAAAGCATACGTTGTCGTCTTCTCAAGGCATTCACGAACGTCTCACCAAAGCATACCTCGTTGCAGTTGTTGTTGCAGTCTTCACAAAGGGGTTGTTTTTTCTTTGGTATTCGTTGTTTTTGCTTTTAGAAATTTCGCGAATACATATTGTTTTTGTAACCGTCTTTTTGGTTTTTTGTTGTTGACACACACAATAAATGTTTTTTCTTATGTTTGTTCTGTATGTTGCTGTGCACTTTTGTTTTTTTTTTTTCTTCTCAATGGAAATTAATAAACGTCTGCTTCTATGAATGTCAAAATTTCTGTTTCGTTTTGTCTTTTCAACACATCTATTTTTTATTTCTTCATTTATAATTTTCAGCTTTTCTCTTTTTAAAAAAATTCTGTTTATTTCATCATTTAGTCACTGTTCACTATCCACGGTCGAGCCCCCAATTTGTGGGTGTTTTACCCACGTTCTAATTATTGAAACACTTTAGTTAATGTTAAATTAGAAAGTTTATTAAAATGTAATTCATGACTTATTTAGATGGTAATATAATGATTAAATTAAACAGAATTCATAACACAAAACTAAAAGACTTCTATACATCCGATCACTCTGGCTCACTCAAATAGACTGTCCTTTGTGCTTTTGCCACTGCGCTTTAGAGCGTTTCGTCAATAATGTGTCGTGCGCATGTTCGTTCGTCAAAGTGTATGTTTGTATGTTCGCTCGCTCAACATGAGTACGTTGGTGCGCCACATCATGTGTGCAGGCATGTCCTATCCATGCCCCAATCCCACATATATGTACTATGTTCGCTTATATGAGTGAGAGAGATAGTTAATATCTGTTTGTTTTGCACTAACATTGAAAAACCACAAAGTCTGTTTCCGGTAATAAAACTCCTGTTGCTTTGCTTACCCCCAATTAGCAACAAAAACATAAATACACTAAGGCACACACACACACGAACATGTAAAGGAAGCACCAGCTATAGGTCAGAGATGGAAAGTCATTGGATTAATGAAAGGAGGAGTCTTGCATGTCAGTCCATGGAAACTATTGGTTGTCATGAGATGCAACATAAATGAAATACAAAATGTTTTATAGAAAATATAGAAAAAAGTAACTTAATGAAAAGATTTTTTAAGAAAACAATATGTACTATTGTTGAACCTTAATATACAAAATTTAAAAAGGGATATTGTAGGACAAAATTCAACATAAAATCTTATTTTCCCTTTTAATGCCATTTATTAAATATTCTGGCAAAGCTTTTCTTTGTGTGAGTTAACACACTTCAACTCCTATTTTCAAACTCACAGTATCGGATTCACAGTTTTTTCGACGAAAAAGTACTTTTATTGTACTTTTTGGTACAAAGTACTTACTTTTGTACAAAATTTTTTTTTGTAGCGAAAAGTACTTTTATTGGCACAAAAGCACTTTTATGTTGCATAAAACTCTTTTTTTATACCAAAGTACATATTTATACCAAAAAGCACCCAAAAGCACTTTTCTGATCCGCAAAGTAATTTATTTTTTACCAAAGTACATTTTACCGAAACATACATTAAAAGTACTTTTTGGTACAAATAAGTACTCTAGTACAAAAAAAAGTAATTTGTGGATCAGAAAAGTGCTTTAAAAAGTACTCTGGTACAAAAAAATGTACTTTGTACAACAGAAAAGTGCTTTTGGGCCAATAAAAGTACTTTTTTGTATAAAAAAAGTACTCTGGTACAAAAAAAGTACTTACGGGATCAAAAGAATGCTTTAGTGCCAATTAAAGTTCTTTTTGGTATAAAAAAGTACTCTGGTATAAAAAAAAAGTACTTTGTGCAACAGAAAAGTGCTTTCGACCTATAAATGTACTTTTTGGTATAAAAAATAAAATAAATAAATGTACTATTTGGTATAAAAAGTACTTTGGTACAAAGAAAAAGTACTTTGTGCAACAGAAAAGTGCTTTTGACCTATAAATGTACTTTTTGGTATAAAAAATAAAATAAATAAATGTACTTTTTGGTATAAAAAAGTACTTTGGTACAAAGAAAAAGTACTTTGTGCAACAGAAAAGTGCTTTTAGGCCAAAAAATTTACTTTTTGGTATAAAAAAAAAGACTCTTCTGTGCCAGAGTACTTTTTTATACCAAAAAGTTCGTTTATTGGCCCATAAACACTTTTCTGATGCACAAAGTACTTTTTCTTTGTATCAAAGTACTTTTTAATACCAAAAAGTACATTTATTTATTTTATTTTTTATACCAAAAAGTACATTTATAGGTCAAAAGCACTTCTCTGTTGCACAAAGTACTTTTTTTGTGCCAGAGTACTTTTTTATACCAACAGTACGTTTATTGGCCCAAAAACTCTTTTCTGTGACACAAAGTAATTTTTTGTACCAGAGTACTTTTTTGTACCAAAAAGTACTTTCTATTGTACTAAAAAGTTCTTTTATTTTGGTACCAAAAAGTACTTTATATTGTACTAAAAAGTTATTTTATTTTGGTACAAAAAAGTACTTTTGTTTTGGTACAAAAAAGTACTTTGTTACAATAGAAAGTACTTTTTACGAAAAAGTGCATTAAAAGTACTTTGTGCAACAGAAAAGTGCTATTGGGCCAATAAAAGTACTATTTTGATATAAAATAGTACTCTGGCACAAAAAAAGTGCTTTGTGCAACAGAAAAGTGCTTTTGAGCCAATAAATTTACTTTTTGGTATAAAAAAGTACTCTGGTACAAAAAAAAGTACTTTGTGCAACAGAAAAGTGCTTTTGTGCAACAATAAAATAACTTTTTGGTACAAAAAAGCCAAGAGCTATAAAATTTAAAATGAGCTTTTGACTCGCGAGCCATCTATTAAATATAGAGCTGCAAAATTTCAAACGAGCCTACTCTTGAATCGGGAGCTGGGTTCGCTAGCCGAGAACTCATTTGGAATTTTGAGGAAAAGTTCAGATCGCGAGCACGCTAATACCAACTCTGGAAATAATAACACAAATCTGATAATTTTGAAATGTACTAGACATTTGTAGGTGAGGAGTCAATCTTTCAGAAATTCAGTATTCAGAGGCACCCTGTGTCAACACAGTTGGCGATACAGGGTGGCAAAGCTGCCGACGCAAGGCTAATCACTCTGAATCTGTTATCGGAGTTATTCTTGGGTAGACTGAATTTTCTGACTGCTGAACCAAGAGCAACTTCCCTTCATATTTAGCATTAAAATTTCCCACAACAATTTTAGTGTCATAGGTAGGGCATCGCTTATATTTTTCCTTTAGGCGCTCATAGAATGCATCTTTAATGACTTCGTCTTTATCATCCATCGGGGCGCACAGTGGGATCCCTCCATACATTTAAGTGCAAAGACTACAAGGAGTCGTCCGTGATCATTTAATATTGGCTACGAGCATTATTTTCACTACATTAAGACAAAAAATTGGAATTTCATCAAAATCGGCCACGACCAACGCCCGCCGCTTATGCAATCCAAATCGATTTGTTTGCATAAAATTTTTCCTCTACGCATAAAAGTCTTTAAATTTGGTATATACTCCTTCTAGAATAAAAAAACATGAATGTCAAGTTTCATCAAAATCGGCCACGCCCATGGTTAAATGCATAATAACAATTTTTCGAAAACAGTTTTGGTATTTTAGTATGTACATTAGACCGGGTTGGTCCCCATACAAAAATTTTTTTTCTCCAAAGTGGAGAGGAAATCTTAATGATCACCTCGAGACAATATCAATCAAAAAAGCAGTGATAAAAAAACGATTTGGCTGTTTTCCGGGGGTGAGGAAGAAAATTTTTTTTTTTTAAGTTTTCTCGAGGTGATCTTTAATATTTGCCCTCGACTTTGGAAATTATTTTTCGTAACCCGGTCAATGTGCATTTTCTAGAATAAAAAAAGAAGCAAGCCAAGTTCCACCAAAATTGGCCACGCCCACCGCCTATACAACTCAAAATGGTTTTTTTGATAAAATTGCGTATTTTTTGCACAAAGTGTTTCCTGTTCCTGTTGGGACCAGTCGTGGAATAGTGGTTAGAACACGCGACTACCATGCGGGAGATCACAGGTTCAACTATTGGCTTCAGTCATCTTAAAAAAATAAATTTCTTTCATTGTAGGCTCCCCTCAAATGTTGTTGACAGCAACTTCGCAGTATAAGTGTCGAGTCAATCGGCATGTCTAGTAAGAGCTTCTCAAACAGTGACGTTCGCATTCGTCGATAAACAAGTAGGTGCCGTTAGTTATGATTGTAAAAATATAAAGTTTTTTTTAAGTTTCTTTTTATTCCGAAAATTTTCGAGGATTATTTTCTCTTTTAATCGAAAGAAGACTACCTTAAATTTTTTTAAAAAAACGGCTTGGTGGATTTTAGAGATACATTATTTTGTTTCCTTTGAAAATCAAAAATTACCTAATTTTTAGCGGCTTACAGATTT
Organism: Muscina levida; assembly: GCA_964034835.1. Classification (NCBI taxonomy): domain Eukaryota; kingdom Metazoa; phylum Arthropoda; class Insecta; order Diptera; family Muscidae; genus Muscina; species Muscina levida. The sequence continues at coordinate 25,293,076 of OZ035880.1, forward strand.
GGGCATATCTTCTTAATGGTTTATGAAATCACCATAACTTTTTCATAAATGTTTGCAGAAACGCTATGTTTGTTCAAATATATTAAAGTCAAATTACTATTTCGAGAAAATTATACATATATGGACCACTAAACAACATGGAAATATAAGTTACTTTCAACTTAGTAAACTTGTAGGGAATTTACTTAAATTTTTCAAAAACCAAAATAAAATTTTTCTTAAAAACCATAAATGCACATTTCATATTTAAACATTTTTGTACAAAACTGCATCATTAGATTTTTAAAATTCAGTGTTCGAAATCTAGGATTGTTGACACCAAAATCCTACTGTGGGGCGTGTACTCAAATCTGCGTAAAACCAGTAAGAAAGTTTCAGTCGGGCGACCAGACTTACACATACCATCACCCTCAGTAAAATAAAAAAAATTGCTATTATATTGATATTATTACTCGATTTCTAAAGTGGGTGCAGTGGTAAATTTGTATGGGAGGTACTAGAAGGGGCGTGTCTAGACTTCTAGGTTTATCCTCTAAAACTTTATCCTGTTATAGCTTTACTAAATACAGAGTTTGGGCACGATAGCGTTGGATGTATTGATATTATTACTCCATCTCTGAAGTGGGCGGAAAGGTACATTTGTATGGGAGGTCCCATAAGGGGCGCCGCTAGACTTTCAATTTTTTCTCCAACACTTTATCCTGCTATAACTTAATAAAATACAGAATTGGGGCACGATCGTGTCGAGTATATTGATATTATTACATCATCCCTAAAGTGGGCGGTGTGGTACATTTGTATAAGAGGTACCAGAAGGGGCGTGTCTAGACATCCAGATCTTTTCTCCAAAACTTTATCCTGTCATATCTTTACTAAATACAGAATTTGGACACGATCGTGTCAAGTGTATTGATATTATTATTCCATCTCTAAAGTGGGCGGAAAGGTACATTTGTATGGGAGGTACCATAATGGGCGTGTCTAGACTTCCAGATTTTTTCTTCAAAACTTTATCCTGCTTGAACTTTACTAAATACAGAATTTGGTCACGATCGCGGTAGTTCTAATAATAATATTAATCGATTTCTAAAGTGGGCGGTACCAGATGGGGCGTTGGTAGACTTCCAGTTTTTTCTCAAAAACTGTATCCTGCTATAGCTTTACTAAATTAAGAATTAGGGTACGAAAAAGTCATGAATCGAATTTGGTTCTAAGAAACCTAGGGTCTGAAGTGACTCCTTCTATGTGTTACACTTTCGAGTCGTATCAAATGATATATACCCTCATCCCTAAGGGTGATGGTATAAATATTCCGTCTTGATGCGGATAGTGACAATTCGGTCACCTAGATGGATAAACCACGAGATCAGACTATGTATCCACAACCAAATTGGGTGTTTCTGCATGGCAGCTGTAAAAGATGTCACAGTTCTTTCGTCGTGTGCATCCCCGTCCCGTCCGTCGCATTTTCTGTATGGCGGTGATATCAGCCTTGTACAAAGTGGGCCAAAAGAAGTCATCTGATGTTGTTTTTTCTAAATGATAAACTTCCATTATGTTTATTTAAATTACGTCTCGCTGGGAAATGAGAGGTGTCACACCCCTGCTTAAAAAGCCGTTATGTCGGTCATATTATTGAACCGATTTTAATTGGATAGATGCACCATCTTTAAAGAGAGTGCGGACATTCCAGGTGCATATCCTTAAATCATGGTCCTTTTACCCTTTGCAGGGGTCGTCAACATAAAGGGGGCGTTATTGTATTGAGGGTATACAAATTACGAATCATTTGCCTGTGACGTTCGCCATTCACAGTAATGTTGGCATCGATTAAGGATTTAAACACAAATGCGCTAACGATACCTTTGGCATATAAATCGCACCAAACAGTGATTTTTTTTTTTGGGATGTAATGAAGTCTCTTGAGGATTGTCTCCTTATCCAAACTGACAGTTCTGCTTGTTTAGCTCATCGGTGATAAAGACGAAATGCGCTAAAAGTTTGACGAATAGAGCCCGAATATTGGAAATAAATTCCTACGATTTGTAAATATTGTTTTGGTATAAGTTAAACCCACTTCATTCGAGTGACAGCTAGTTTTACAATTATACCTAACGGTAATTCTATACGTCTAATAAACATCCGATAAAAATGATATCACTATTTTATATTTCAACTAGCTGGCCCGGCAGACTTCGTCCTGCCTCCAAATTTTTGTAAATTATATTGAGTGTAGTTGAAATCTAATAACGATTGGATTATTTCTTTGACCTCTAAAATATTTTAATTTAAAGGGCGAGGTTTTCCCGGACAAATTCTGTTCTTCAAATATCTTAAAGATTATTATATATTATTATAAGAATTGCTAAAACGGACTGCTGATCCGTCCATGATGTGATGAAAACTTTCTTATTGATAGGCATATATGTTATTCTAAAACCAAATTTTTAAGCCGATTGACTGACATATAACTTTCTGCGTTGGTGTACTGGGTGATTGTACCTTTAGGTGTTTGGTCTGAGCCATGATAGCACTTTGCCCCTTTTTATCCTAAGGAGTACGAATTTCCTAAAATGCCTTCATTAGGCTCAGCAACCCCATTAACCGTATGGTCTGGGTGCTATCAACAGTTATTCCTATTTTCGTTATTGTCCCCTAAAATTTCGAAATGGGAAAAACCACTTTGTGAAGCTCTCTAATTCTGTAGGAAGTGCGCCATTATAAAAGTTAGTCATTCTTCTTTAAGCCTTTTTGCGGTCTGAGTGACCATCTACAGCCAATCCCCAATTTCACTGAAATTTTGGGACAAATGGGGTCAACCGTTTTCACAATTAGTGGTGACATCAAAATGTATATCTTTTTTCTATATATAGACTTCTGAATAACTATGATGTTAAAAAAAAGTGACTAAATGACATTCCAAAAATTAAGTGTATCATAAGCTATACACCGGCAACTGGTTCCAAACATACATTCAAAATTTTCTCATGCCAAAAAAATCATATATTTTAAGTTTGAGTAAAATCGGACAATCGATATAAATTTTTGAAATAATTCAAACCAAGCCAAATCAACTGCGGGTCCATACATACAAAAAAAAATTCTCATAATAAAACAAAAATACATTCTAAATTTCAGTCAAATTGTTTAATTCGTTAAAATTTTCATTATAATTCCACCATAGCGACACCTACCGGATCAATTTATACAAAAAAAATTTCTCAAGGTTCCACAAACATAAATACAAAATTTCAGTTAAATTGGTATATGCACTCAAATTTTCGATATAAATCCACCCATGCGCCATCTACCGGGTCCATTTGTACATGCAATTTTTTTCTGATGATCAAACAAACATTAATTCTGAATTTCATTTAAATTGGTCTATTCGTTCAAATTTTGATTGTAAACCGACCCCAGAGCCACCTACCGGATCCATTCGTACATAAAATGTTTTCTCATGATCAAACGAATATCCATTCTAAATTTCAGTTGAATTAGTACATGCATTCAAATTTTCGATATAAATCCACCCTAGCGCCACCTGGATTTGATTTTTTTCAACACAAACAATCTACGGAAAATTTCGAATCGAATAAAACAAAAATCAGCCAAATCACTCCAGCCGTTCTCAAGTGATGGGTTTACATACGTGGACCATTTCATTTATATATATATAGATTATGAAAGTGTCAAAACTAAAAAAATACATTCATATTTTTTGTTATTTTTATGGCGGATCGAAGTTTGAATTAAATGCCGTTGAAAAATATTGCACAAATGTTATATTGTTAATAAAGAGCCTAAAACGTTACAAATTTCCCTATACGATACTTACTAATTTGAAATCGATATTAAATTATTATGACATGTAACTTGATAAAACGAATGATGCAGAACTTCTTCTTTTTGGGGCTTCTTTCACATGCAGTTCTCAGAATTGAGTTCCAAAATCAGGTGTTGTACTGCGTATTGCAACAATTTTATATTGTTTAATATTTGCAGAATTCTGCTAAAAAATTTAAAAAAAAAATATTTTTATGGTGTAAATTTGGCATTGATATTTCAAGGACATTTGCTGTTTAAATGTTTTTAGATATTTCTGGATATTATAGGGTTACATACTCAAATTTAGATGGGTGAATTTTTTACAATAAAATGTTAAAATTTGCTACTTTTATTAAATACTGCACGTTTTTGCTTTTTCAGGGACACTTTTTTAACCTTTCAACAAAATATATTGACCAAATATCTTAGTAAACAAATATTGACCATAAGAAAAAAAACAATCAATTACACACGTTACGATATCCACATTTACTTACATATTCCCTTTATGTTAAAATGTATTGCCTAAGATAAGGCTGATATTAAAAACAATTTATACAGCATACATTAAGGCATAAAAGCTTAATCAATTATTGTGATTGAGTTAGTTTTTTTGTTAAAAAACTATAACTACTTTTGCTAAGATTTGTTTACTTTTGCGATTTTGTTTTTATCTATGCTAATCACTGACAAATCAAACAGAAGAAATTGTCCATAAGAAAATTAATGTGGCATACTTTAAAGCTGTTGTATGAACAAGGAATGTATTTCTTACTCAGTAAGAATTTTTCAAGTGATGCGCTTACCAATGCACATCAATTCATTTTTATTTATGTAGGTTAAATTACAAACCAACAATAAAGCAAACTTTATACCATAACTTCAAAAATGTGTAACATTTCTACTACCGCACTAAATAAAACAATAAATCGCACTATATATATACTTGAACCGTAAACTATGTACCATCTCTACTCCTAGAGAATGTAAATTAACGTTCAAACAGAACATTAACATTATACGAGCGACGAACGTTTTATTAACTTCCTCTATTGTGGCTGCATTAAGCAGGTTATAAACTAAAATCTAAGGGTCTCGGTCTTGTTACAGGCCTCTCTCTCTCTTTCTCTCTCATAGCATTTTCATTTAAGGACCAGATAATAAGGCGTAAACGATTTTCATCACCTTTTGCACTGCCATTATGTGTGCCCCCTTACAGCAACTCCCCCTATCTTTCGTTATGGTTTTGTTGTTATGATCATCGTTTGGCAGGATAGGTACGAGTAGACGTTATTGGCCTTCATCCCATTCATTCTGCATAGAATGTTTTGGTAAATTGGTGAATATTGAAAATGCTGCTTTAAATTTTATGACAATTTACAAAGATATTGGAATTAGGATTCGTGGGGGGCAAAATGTCACGTTCTGTTGTTTGCTGCCATTATTTTGGTGATAGTTATTAACGAAGACTTAGGCCAAATACAATATTCAATGTGTAAATTGGAAATTAAGAGAACTGTGTCGATAGGTTATTGAAAATTTCTTAAGCAATATATATATTTGTCTATACACCAGCCTTAAAGTATGCCACATTAATTTTCCAAGTGGCCAATTTCTTTGGTGAAAATAATAAAAAATTGTATCTACACATATATAAAACAACGCAGGAAAAATGAACTTATTGTTAAAGTTTTTTTTTCAGCGATTGTGAAAAGCTGACAGTCACGTCTGTTTGATTTGTCAGTGATAAGCATTAGCATGAAAGGAAGCCTGAAATACAAAACAAAACAAAATCGCAAAAGTAAACAAATCTCAGCGGAAGTTGTTATAGTTTTCTTTCGGTGTGCTTTCTGTGTTCTTAACAACAACATAAAAAACTAATTCAATCACAGTAATTGATTAAACGTTCATGAGATATAAAAGCCTTAAAGTATGCAGCATAAATTGTTTTTCATATCAGCCTTATCTTAGGCAGTACAGTTGAATATAAAGGGGGTATGTAAGAAATTGTTAATATCGTAACCTGTATAAATGATTGTTTCGTTTATTATAGTCAATATTTGTTTAATAACATATTTTGTCAATATATTTAGTTAAAACGTGGAAAGGAGGGTCCCTAAAACAGCAAAAAAATTGCACTCTACTATAAATAAAGTAAATTTTAAAAATTTATTGTCAAAAATGCACCCATACCCGTCATTCAGATAATGACATGGACAGAACAAAAAACTGTAACATCTTTTACAGCTGCCATACAGAAAGACACGAATTTGGATGTGGATTCATAGTCGCCAAGAGACTTCGATGTCTGGTCTCGCGTTTAACCATGTAAGCGACGCAACAATTCTCATCAAGGCAAAATATTTTGACATTACACTGATTTTGTAAGCTCCGATGGAAGACAAAGACCAGGAGGACATCAAAAATTCATTATATGAGCGCTAGGAGAAACTATACAACCGCTGCCTTGTCTATGACATTAAAACTATTCTAAAAGATTTTAATGCTTAAATAGGACATGAAGATGCTCTTGGTTCAACAGTCGTAAAATTCAGTATCCAATAACGGATTCAGACTTTCGTTTCGGTAAGAAGCTGGGGCTTTGCCCAGAGGCTGAAACGATATAAGGACTATGATTTAAGGATATGCACCTGGAATGTCCGAACACTTTACAGAGATGGTGCCTCTATCCAACTGGCGGATGTCCTCGACAATTACAAGGCTGACATCACCGCCATACAGGAAATGAGATGGACGGGACAGGGATGCACACGACGAAATAACTGTGACATCTTTAACAGCTGCCATGCAGAAAGACACGAATTTGGATGTGGTTTCATAGTCGGCAAGACACTTCGACACCTGGTCTCGCTGTTTAACCCTGTAAGTGACCGAATAGCCACCATTCGCATCAGGGCGAAATATTTTTACATCACGCTGATTTGTGTACACGCCCCAACGGAAGATAAAGACGATGAAATTAAAGATGCATTTTACGAGCGCCTAGAGGAAACATACGACCGCTGCCGTGGCCACGACATTCAAATTGTTTTGGGAGACTTTAATGCAAAAATAGGAAGGGAAGATGTTCTTGGTCCATCGATCGGTAAATTCAGCCTGCATACCGACACGTCAGACAACGGGTTTAGGCTGGTTAGATTCGCAGCGGGAAGGAACATGGTAGTGAGTGGAACCAGATTCCAGTACAAAGATATCCACAACCACTTGGCTATCCCCCGATCAAAACACCAAAAATCAAATTGATCATGTGGTAATTGATGGCAGGCATGCATCCAGTGTCATGGACGTGCGTGTTATCCGTGGTGCTAATATTGGCTCGGATCATTACCTGGTTGCAGCCAAAGTTCGCACAAGATTGAGCAGATCGAAAATCGCACGTAACCAAACACAAAGAAAGCTGGACATCGCGAAGCTGCAAACCCCAGAGATAGCTAATGCCTACTCCAACCAGCTCTCCTAACTTTTACGACACAACGCCTCTACTTCTGACGTTCCCGATACACAGTGACAGCATATTGCGCATTCCATGGCAACCGCCGCAACAACCGTGCTAGGATATGAAAAGTGGCGCTCAGACGAATCCTGGTACGATGAAGAATATCGCATAGCGTCTGAGGAACAGGATGCTGCTTATAGGGCAACGCTATAGCCAATTGTAACCCGTGCTGTTAGGGAACGGCATAAGGAGAAAGCAAAACGGGCGAGACAGCTATTTAGGCGAAAAAAACGTCAGATGAAGGAACGGGAGAACGAGGATATTGAGCGATACAGGGATAGAGGTGAGGCCCGAAAATTTTACCAGAAAGAAAGAGCAAATGGATACGGTAATGGCCTCCCCACCTGTAAGAACAGTGATGGAAATCTGGTCACGGATACGCAGAGTGTGCTGCACATATGGGGAGAATACTTCCAGCAACTGCTGGTTCCAGAAGGCAGCGCACGTGAAGTTATCACGCCAATTGTCGACGACGGCTTAGATTGCCCACCACCAAGTCAAGCCGAGGTAAGAAGAGCAATATCGCGGCTGAAAAACAACAAAGCAGCCGGTGCCGACGGTCTGCCCGCAGAGCTCTTCAAATCCGGTGGCGAGGAGTTGATACCGAGCATGCACCAGCTCCTGCGCACGGTTTGGCTTAAAGAGTGCATGCCCGACGATTGGAATGTAAGCGTATTATGTCCTGTGCTGAAAAAAGGTAATCCAAGTGTGTGCTCCAACTACCGCGGGATCAGCCTTTTACCCATCGCATATAAGGTCCTGTCGAGTGTGCTATGTGAAAGACTTAAGTCAGTGTTATCCAACCTGATCGGGCCTTATCAGTGTGGCTTTAGACCTGGAAAATCAACAACTGACCAGATTTTCACACTTCGGCAAAGCCTTTGCGGAATGACGCTGACTGACACGAAGTCTTCAGTGAAGATTCACAAGGACCTTACGGAGCCATTCTATACCAGACGAGGCCTAAAACAAGGCGACGGCCTATCGTGCGATCTCTTCAACATTGTGATGGAGATGATAATGAGAAAAGCTGCAGTAAACACGAGTGGCACTATATTCAACAAAAGCCACATGCTACTCGCGTACGCTGATGACGTAGACATCATCGGTCGAAAGCTGCGGGATGTGACTGCAGCCTTCTCAGGTATACAGAAGGAATCAGCGAAAATGGGCCTAACGGTGAACGAGGACAAAACGAAGTTATTAGTTTTAACGAACAAAGAATCTACTCGTTTGGGAAACTGCGTGAACGTTGACAACTATAACTTCGAGGTGGTAGATAATTTTGTCAACCTAGGCTTCGCCATCCGGATAAGAATCCTGCTTGCAAATAAATGCTACCACGGACTAAGCAAGCGATTCAATGACAGAGCCCTCTCTCGACGATCAAAACTCCAGTTATACCAGATACTGGTTCTACCTGTCTTAATGTATGGATCAGAATCCTGGGTTATGACACAAGCGGATGAATCGGTACCGGCGGTATTCGAGAGAAAAATACTCCGTAAAATATATGGGCCCATCATCGTTAACGGAGAGAATCATGAGCTGTACGAGCTGTGCACTGACATTGACGTGGTCAAACGCATTAAGGTACATAAAACTTCACTTAATTTCCCTTCACACCCTATGAATGAGTTATAGGATAGCTGCTCGCTTTCTTGTGAATTAACACGCTTTCTATTTTTAGATTCACAACTAACGGCACCTACTTGTTTATCGACGAATGCGAACGTCTCTGTTTAAGAAGCCTTTTAATAGAAATGACTTACACTTATACTGCGAAGTTACAGTCGACAACATAGAGGTGGCCAGCAACGAAAGAAAATTTTTTTTCGATGTCTGGTGTCAGGAGTTGAACCTGGGATCTCCCGCAGGTTAGTCGTTCTACCTATCATGCCACGGCCGGTCTAAGGTACGCACGCGATTAAGTCAGCACTACCTTGCGTAACCATACGCAAAGGAAGCTAGGCATCACAAAACTACATACCACCGAAATAGCCAGTGCCTACTTCAACCAACTCTCTCAATTACTTCAAACAATCCCCCCTAGTTCTGATTTTCCCAACACACAGTGGCAGCATATTGCGAATTCTATGACCACTTTCGGCAATCCATGGTACGATGGTGAATGTCGCTTTGAGATAAGGAATAATGCATACAGGTCAAGAATGCAGCCAATGGCAAAGCGTGCTGTGACGGATCGTTATAATGAGAATATGATAGGATAGATGAAACGCCTATTCAGGCGGAAAAAGCGTCTATGGAAGAAAAAATAGAGTCCCAGGATATGTGAAGCCCCAAGGCGGTACCAAAAGTTGAAAAATGCAAAAGTTTTGGAATAGGGATCCCCACCTGTAAGGACTGAGACGGAAATCTGGTCGCGTACACTCAGAGTGTGCTGCAAATATGGAAGAAACACTTTCGTTCTCTGCTCGCTCCCGAAATTAGCAAAAGTGACAAAATCACACCAATCATCGACGACGAAGTAGTATGTCCAGCCCTGAGCCAAAACAGATCAGGGCGGCAATTGTACGGCTTACAAACAATAAAGCTGCGGGAGCCGATAAACTGCCGACAGAGCTTTTTAATGCCGCTAGCGATGTGCTGGCAACGTGCCTGCACCAGCTCATAAACACGATATTGATTAAGGAATGCTTGCCCAAAGATTGGAATTTGGGTATTCTATGTCCTGTGCTTAAGAATCGCATACAAGGTCCTGTATAGTGTGTAATGTGAAATATTAAAGCCCATCTTAGAGAACCTGATTAGACCATATCAGTGTGGCTTTAGACTTGGTAAATCCACGACCGACCGGATATTCACACATATACTGGCCCAGACCTTAGAATTGCAAATCGACATCTGCTAATCAACTGCAAAGCTGCATTCGATAGTCCGATACGACAGAAACTATTAGATGCTATGGCTGAGTTTGATACCTCCGCGAAGCTGATACGACTTTGCGGGGTGACACTAACTGACACGAAGTCTTCAGTGAAAATAGGCACAAATTGGACCGAACCATTATGTACCCAGCAAGGCTTTAGACAAGGCGATAGACTTTCATGTAGTCTCTATAAGATCGTAATAGAGATGATCATGGCTGCAGTAACGCACGACTGGTATCATCTGTAACAAAAGTCACATGCTGCTTGCTTATATTGATGATATAGATATCATTGGCTGTGGGCAGCGGGATGTTACTGCGGCCTTTTTGAGCATTGGCAAGCAGTCGGCGTAAATGGGTTTAATGATAAATGATAACAAAACCTAGAAATTTGCTTAAACTTAAAAAATCTATAGACGAGTATTGATCGCAAGCCGCTTTCTGATATGCAAGAGGAGGATATAATTGTTTATATCTTCTTTGAGCTACAAGCAGATATCAAATCAAGTCTGATCTCAAAATTTATATGTTTGTAATTGTCCGATTGGTAAAATGCTTGTATTTCTTATGAAATACAAGTGGTAAAATGGTATTGTCGAAAACTGGCCTGACGGAGTGCTGACGGCAGTGGAAGGAATGCTGGTATCGATGGAAGCTAGCCTGAGGGAGTGTTAATTCACTCGCCGACGGTAGCGGAAGAGATACAACAGGTCAGTGTATTTTTAAGTTTTATCGCAGAGTGGATTAAATCAAGAGATGTCAGATGAAGGCCCGCGGATGGAGAACCTCGGTTCCTAGCAGATGGCGGCGTGGGCGCACTTGTGGCGTGAATGATGAAGAAAAGACATGATTTGATTGAAACAACAAGTGCATGTATTTGTACATGTTACTTAAAGTAGCAAATAATTAGGAGTGGGGCCAAATAGGACGTAGTGCAAGACTTGAGCTTGTACTTGTCAGTCAATGTGGTACCCTTAAAAAAGAAATATTAACAATTTGAACATCCTTTTGGATTGAAGAATTACATCCGGGCCTTAACAGCGGCCTAGTTGTATGTTCCAGTGGGGTTGAGCCCATCGTGGAGTTAAGCCCTCATGGGCAGATATTCACTTTAAGCACAAGGACATCTGTCTTGCTCTACAGCGAAAAATCCTGGGTAATGTCACAAGCGGATCAATCTATCTAGAAAAATACTTTGAAAAATATTCGGACACACAATCGTTAACGGCGAGGCGAGTACGGTTGTCGGATGTACCATGAGCTGTATAACGACATCGACTTAGCCAAGCGCGTTTAAATAGACCGAATGAGCTGGTTCAAGCACGTTGTACGAATGGAGAAAAATGCTGCAGCTGTAAAAATCTTTGGCAATAAAATTGATGGCCGGCACAGGAAGGGGCGACCAAAATTTCTTCGTTGGATGGACCATGTGAAAGAGCCATTATCTAAGCTTGGTGTGAAAAACTATCTACGAAATTCTTTTCACGTGCGGCTATTGATGGATGAATTTATGTTGCTATTGTAAAATATAAGTTTAAGGAGGTGTTTAAGGTTCGCAGTGAGTTTTGACATTGAAGTTTATGTTTAATGTGTACAAAGCCTAAAAGTATGCTTTAAACAAAGGTTCCTTTAAATTTATACTAAAAGTATGCTGCGTTTATTTTAAAAGTTCATCATTTAAATAATTTTAATGAAACTTTGCATTAATATTTCAATATAATTAATTATGAAAATTTAATATAACATAAATTTAAAGATGACACCCCAGAAAAAAGTACCAGCTTAGCATATTTTTAGCAGCTTCATTAGTCGCAATTTTAAATGGAGGCACTCAAATGACATAATTCTTGGTAACAAACGCAACGGCGGAATAGGAAGTGAAACCAATTCAAGTGAGATAAGATATTTACATTTTTCACGCAATTTCTTTATTTCATCTTTCTTAACGTTAAATTCACATTAACTAGAATTATTATGCCTATTTAAGGCTGCGAAACGTTTATGATTTTGGTTTTTTTTTTCTTTACTATACTTTTTCCATTACTTCAACTACCCAAAGCAAGTAAGTGCTGTGTAGCTATGTTATGATTACCCATACAAACGGCTAGGCGAATATTTTTAGGCGTCAAACTGAATAATTAATTTGTATATCATCTCAAGTATCTAATCTACTTAATCAATTATATTTGGAATATTTACAAACAGAATTGTTTTCCTTGCTTTTAAGAATTTCTATTTCGGTTATATCTTCGAAAGGTTTAATGTTTATGAAAAATAATGAGTTCTAAACGCATTAGAATGTTTATTAGGAATATTAAGTTGTGTTGCGGCAATCATTTTATTAACAATAATGTAATTTGCATATAATTGGTATTTAAATTTCTAAGTTTTTGGAAGAGAGAAAAATAATGTTGTCACTTGTATGGGAAACGAAACTTTATCGTTGTTTGTTAAACAAAAGAGCTACAAAACGTGACAAATTCCCCCATACGATACTTACTAACTTCGAATCGATATTAAATTATTATGGCATGTAACTTGACAAAACGAATGATGCACAACTTCTTCTTTTTTTTGGCTACTTTCACGTGCAGTTTTCAGAATTGAGTCCCATATCAATGAGCTAAAAAATGTTGTACTGTGTAATACTAAAACAGGCCTTCACAAATATTAAATCAAATGATAAACATTAAAAATAAACGCAGCATACTTTTAGTTAAAATTTTAAGTAACCTTTGCTTAAAGCATACTTTTAGGCTATGCTAATATAAAACAATAAAACAACAGCCAAAGTGCCCTATATTAGTTTCATTATACATTTTAACCCAATTTTTTATTACAATACCTTATGCCATTACATTCCTAAATCCTTAATGGTCAACACTCTCACTGTTAACCTTAACCTCATTTCGGGGGAAATCAAAAAAAAAGAAAGGATTTTGAATATCCGCCACCACGTAGAATAAAACATTATTGGGAAATGAAATTCCCGTACATGCCAACAATTGAAAAGGGATTTAGACCGAACAACAACAAATCCTTAGCACACAAACAGCGACAGACAGCAATTACAATCGACATTCCACAGCCATCAACTCTCCAATGCCACAGCAGAGGAGTACACACACACACACACATAGATATGTAAATATGAGCAGATGAAATCCCTGCTAAACTTTAGCAGTTAATGCTGCATACTATACATGTGGGTCTGTGAGTATAACATCCAGTTTTAGATGGTTTTTACGGCTTTTACAATTGTTGTTGCTGTTGTTGTTGTTGGTGTTTCTCATGTGCTATTAAGGGGCACGTTTTGCATTTCAGATTTTTTTTTATACTCTGTTGCCATGGTCGCGATGGCTTTATGTAGGGCGTTATAACTTCCACCTTGTTTAAATCCCAGTGGTGGCACTGGCAGTATCTCCCTCTGACCAGCCAAAAATTTGTATAACTACATAGATACATACATCCTCAAACATGAAGTGCTTTGTAATCTGTTTTTAAGAACATAAGCATTTTGAAAGATTCTTACACTACACACACACACGCATTAAAGTGTCGAAGCTGCTTTTGGTAATACATCTTCGTCGCGTACACGATATGCAACATGATGATAAATAATTTAGTAGTGATGCTTTTAACAAATGACAACAATGAAAATCCTGTCTACACTTTTATCATACTCATATGATTATCTGTGTTTCCTTTCTGCTTTGCTGCTGAAAAGTTTTTGCTGTTCTTTGTGTTTCTGAACTCATTAAATTTAATGTCTTTAATAGGTTTTTTATATCATAATTATTATGCTCTTATGCCAGTAGAGACAATAGAAGTCTTTAATGTATTTAACGTAATTAGTGTTGCATACGTGCTAGGCAACTTTTACTGAGTACCCAGATTTGCTGTGAACTTTTGGGGAGATAACTTTTAAATAGCATATATAAATTTAATATTGATTAAATGTTTGTTGATATAAGTTATAAAAGTAACTGTTTTAATGTTAACAATATTGAATATGTTAATGAAAGTGAAGGCAATTGATGGGATTAGAAGCAAAAGGATGCTAGTGACAAAAGGTTTATATCGAGATATTCGCCTTCAAAGTTTTATTGCTGTGAACATTTGAAAAATCAGCTTATTTCCAAATTACAAATTTTACAGGAGAGCGAAAATACAGTGCCGGAACATAGCCCCCAAAATCGATTTGGGGATTATGTCCGAAAAAATCCAAATCATTAGCTCCGATTTTGAGTATTATGTTCTTGGTTATCTATGTCCCCTTCGCCATTTTTTCGCTCTCCACAGATTTGATACGAGAAAAGGTGTAACGCGGAGACGAGTCTGGTTTACTTCTCGTATCTTACGACAAAATACGTTTCATGACTTGTCTGTCTGTTTGGCTTCCTTATGATCTATATGCACATTTACCAGTCCTTCGGTCCTTCTCACACAAAATGACCTGTTTTTTGAAAAATGAATATTTCTCTTACAACTTCCAAATCAGAAACTACAGGATATTTATACTGTGTCAGATCTTCCTTATGATCTATATACATATTTACCGGCCCTTCGGTCCCTTTCACACAAAATTACCTTTTTTTTGTTGAAAAATTTATATTTCTCTTACAACTTTCAAATGGGAAACTACAGGATATTTATACTTTGTCAGTTTAATAACAGTTACACAGTACAACACATGATTTTGGGACTCAATTCTGAGAATTGCACGTGAAAGTAGCCCCAAACAGAAAAAGTTCTGCATCATTCGTTTTGTCAAGTTACATGCGATAATAACTCAATATCGATTTGAAGTTAGTAAATATCGTATAGGGATATCTGTCGCGTTTTAGGCTCTTTTGTTATATGTTGGCATATGATTATCATAAGTAATATTCCAAGTAAATCATACGCCACGGAGTACAACTGCTACATAATAAACCCAGTTCAAAATCATTTGATAAATGGAAAAGTGAAACTGTTGCTTATGTAGGAAAACGTTATATGAACAGATTAAAGAAATTGTGATTCTTAAATTTTGTTTAAGCTAAATCATACTACTGGTTCTCGAGTTATGTCAAACAGAAGAGCCTAAAACGTGACAAATTTCCCTGCACGATACTTACTAACTTCAAGTCGATATAAAATTATTATCGCATGTAACTTTGCAAAACGAATAATGCAGAACTTCTTCTTTTTGGGGCTAATTTCAAGTGCAATTCTCAGAATTGAGTCCCAAATCAATGAGCTGAAAAATGTTGTACTGTGTTATTAATGTTATTAAAAAAAAGAAACATTTAACACTCCCCTATCGGTATGTCCGATACAAATGAGCTAATTCAATGTCAAATTTCTACATGCATATCTTTTTTTGTAAGTTTACTGAATTCAATCAATTATTGTCCAAGGAAAACGTTTATGGAAATCTTACCTAGGCAACACAGGCTATATTGGCATAACTTGCTGATAGCGCCTATACAAAATGATCTTCTATTTCTCTCCTAACATCCAAATGGATAACTGGAGGATATCTAAATTTGCCAATATAGTTATCTTTTAAAGACCATTTTAGTGAACCTGATAGGACCTTATTAGTGTGGCTTTAGACCTGGTCAATCCACGACCGACCAGATATTCACACTACTTCAAATCCAGGAAAAGACCCAAGAAATGCAGATCGACACCTACCATCTGTTTATCGACTACAAAGCAGCATTCGACAGTCCGATACGACAGAAACTATTAGATGCCATGGCTGAGTTTGGTATCACTGCGAAGCTGATAGGACTTTGCGGGATGACACTGACTGCCACGAACTTTTCAGTGGAAATTGGCAAAAATCTGACAGAGCCATTTGCTACCAAGCGAGGCTTTAGACAAGGCGATAGTCTGTCCCGCAATCTCTTTAACATCATAATGGAAGTGATCATGCGGAAGGCTGAAGGCTGCCGTAAACACGACTGGCACCACCCTTAACAAAAGCAACATGCTGCTCGCGTATGCCGATGATATAGAGGACTTTGGGATGTTACTGCGGCCTTTTTGAACATTGACAAGCAGTTGGCAGAAGTGGGTCTAGTAATTAATGAGGACAAAACCAAGTTATTTGTTTCAACGAACAAAGAGTCTACTCGCTTGGGACGCTGCATGAACGGTGACAGGTATAACTTTGAAGTGGTAAGAGATTTTGTGTACCTCGTCTCCGCCATAAACAAAAATTAAAATGTCAGCCTGGAAATCAATAGTCGAGTATTGATCGCACTATGCGGCTAAGCAAGCGATTTAATGACAAAGCGCTCTCTCGAATGACAAAGATCCAACTTTAAGAGACACTGATCCTACCTGTTTTGATCTACAGCGCAGAATCCTCGGTATTGAAGCAGGCGGATCAATATATTCTGGGAAATTTCGAGAGAAAAATACTTTGCAATATTTGGAACCATACCGTCGTCGAATGAATCATGAGCTGTATAACGACATCGACGTAGTCAAGCGCGTTCAAATAGAATGGACGAAAATGCTCTGGCAATAAACATGATGGGCGGTATATTACATGCATAGTATTACATGCATATCTTTTCTGTAAGCTCGCTGAATTTAGTCAAACTTCACGAAATATATGCGCTTATGAAAATTTTACCCAGGAATGTATATTAGGATTTACTAAGAACCTGACCTTTACCCTCATTGAGGCACAGGAAACAGTCGTCCAATCTTACTCATATTTCCGTCATGTATATTTTACATTAAGTGAGACAATATTCCGATTGAGAATTTTTAAATTTTCGCAGCCGCCCTAATATATATGTATATAAAGGGATTGGTTGACTGATCACGCCCCTTTCTAAAAAATTGTTATGTGGGCCAAATAAATGGACCGATTGCAATGGAATTTTCTCTGTGTGCCACTGTGTTCATAGGGCCTCTGCCATAGGCTGCATGAAAACATAGTTAGACAATGCGGTGTGGCACCACCCACACAAACCGAAATTTCAATTGATCATATCTCACGAGCTTGCGCTGGGCTTGCAACCCGCCACTGACGTTTTAACTATTGCAATGAAAAGAAGTAAGAAAGGAATAAAATGGACCCCCCCCCCCCCCCCGCCCCCAAAATGTTGGCGACCACCGCAAACGAATTAAGGACCATGATTTAAGGATATGCACTTAGAATGTTAGGACACTGTATAGGCCAGGTGCCTCCATTCAACTGGCGGAAGTTCTCGAAGAACACAAGACTGACAAAGCCGCTTTACAGGAAATCCGGTGGACGGGACACGTGTGCTCGCGCATAAAGACGTACGACATCTATAAGCACGAGTTTGGATGTGGATTTGTGGTTGGCAGGAGACTGCGACACCTAGTCTCAAGGTTCAACCCGGTGTGTGAAAGTATAGCCACCATAAGAGTCAAAACAAAGTTTTTCCACATAACACTTATATGTGCCCATGCTCCGACAGAAGAGAAAAGCGATGAGCACAAAGACGAGTTCTACGAGAGCCTAGAAAATGTATATGACCGTAGCTCCAGCCATGACATCAAAATTGTACTAGGCGAGCCTACTACCGCAAAATTCTGTCTGCATACCGAAACGTCGAACAATGGCATCAGACTGATTGATTTCTCTGCGGCAAGAAATATGGTAGTTAGCAGCACTAGATTTGACCATAAAAATATTCATAAGGCAACATGATTATCTCCAGATCAACTGACGAGTAATCAGATAGATCACTTGGTAGTCGATGGAAGGCGCGCATCGAGTGTTCTGGACGTACGAGTGATCAGGGGTGCGAACAATGACTCCGATCACTTCCTTACCACAGTTAAGGTACGCCCTAGGCTAAGCATGACGAAAAACGTACGTAACCAGGCTCAACGAAAGCTGGAAATCGGTAAACTGCGGGCCATAGAGGTAGCGGACGCCTACTCTAACCACCTAACTCAACTGCTGCGGAATGCTCCAACTCCTGATAATATAACCTCGCAGTGACAATATATAGCCGACTCCATAGAACGGACTGCGAGAAGAGTACTTGGGTACTTAAAACCGTCTCAAGAAGATGCCTGGTACGAAGATGAATGTCGCAATGCCACGAGAGAGACTGATGCTGCGTACAGAGCGCAACTGCAGCCAATGGCAACGCGAGATGTTCGTGAACGGCACAGGGAGAAGAGACGTGAGGCAACTCGTCTTTTTAAAAGAAAAAAGAAGGAGCTGAAGAAGAGGCAGGATGAGTGCACTGAGTTGTTCCGAAGTAGATTGGAAGCCAGAAAATTCTACAAGAGAGTTAAGGCGAGAATGCGTGGAACAGGGTTGCCCTCCTGCAAGGACAGCTATGGTCAATATGGAGAGTTAATTTTAAAAATTTACTGGATGCGGACACCACTCCAGAAGACCCAGAATCCAACGACTTCGATGGCTTTGACATGTTGCCAGGATGGATGTAAATGCTCCAGCGGAAAGGTGTTTGAAGTCGAATCTGAAAGACGGCGCAGAGCAGGGAGACCCAAACTCCGTTGGAAGGACCAAGTGGTATTCGACTTGTCATCATATGGTAGGACTAACTGAAGAACACACGCAGAAGACCGAAGCGTGTGGAATTCTTTATTACTTCAGGCCTCAAATTTATGAACCACGTTCGTAAGTTGTAATTGGCCACATAAGTAAGTGAGTATATCTCACGAGCCATTATAGGTATGAAGATGAGATTTCCTACATATGTTACTGGTACAACAAGGATTGCGTCCCGCTGGCCAAAGGGCAGTGCCACGCCTCTTTTGGAAAAATCGTTATAACGGTCATACTAGGGGACCGATTGTAAATAAAAAATTAAAAAAAAATTCTTTAATATGACTAACCCCCCGTTTATTAACGAGAAACTTATCATATTGGGGAAAAATAACACAGAAACAAAAATGTTTTTATAGCATATTCTTGGAAGTCCTTCAAAGTGAGTAATTACCAGGGCCATACTTGCAATGCAATCATATTACAGTCTTATCGGCATGTTTTGGGGGTTTATGCATATAAAAGCATATTTTGGGGTTTTAAGGTTTTTTTTTATTTTTTTTTTTGCAGTTTTTTTAAGATGTTTATTTTTTTCAACTATTTGTGATGAATTTTTGTTTAAAACAAAGTTTATTCAGTGAATAAAATTAACTGCGAGTCAAATTGTATTGTGCATTTTTTTTATCAGTTTAAAAGAAATTTTTTGGTGTTTTTCGTGCTTATCTAAGGCGCATATTTTTTGTTTTTCCTGGCATATTTGTGTTGGCCCTGGTAATTATACATATTTTTTTTTTGTTTTTGTAAAATTCTCTATATTTATCTACAAAATGTGTCAAATTTCTGTAATAAAAATGGCTATTACAGTTTTAAACTTTCCAAGGTTTTCAAGAACTAGAGGCAACTTAAAGTAGCTGATAACTTTTCTCAAATCTTCTAAGCTTAAATACTTATAATCCACTATTACGGAGCCCAGTTTAATTACTGATCATCAATATCAACAAAGTATTCAAAACATTCAAATTTCAGTTATTTGAAATATAAACAACCATTCCGTCTCATTTGAATTTTCCCATTACGATACTCTTCTCAGTCACAAACCAACACTATGCTATAAATAAATCATGCTTAATTTTAGACATTTACCAGGAAATCACTAATACCACCGCAGTTGATACGGCTGTAAACAAAAAAAACACACATACACACAGAACACAACTTACCTATCAAAGGGATTTAAGAAGAAAATTTATTGTTTTTATTTTGTATTTCCAATGAATTCACATAAATCTCAGTTGGTTGTATATTGCAGCTTATGTTTAAAGCTTTACTACCCCAACAACATTGACGGCGGTATCCTTTATTTACATCATCAACGCACTTTTTTTATAATTATCTTAATATTTGTTGGTTTCCGCCGCTTGCTTATATTTTATTTAAAAATAAAGCACTTAAAAAATCTCATTAATATTTGTTATCCTTTTCTAACGGAAATCAAAAGTTTCTTATCCTCTACCACTCTTTGTTGCTAATGAGAAATGTAGGCCACATAGAAATTCACACCATCAACACCACTTTAACCACAACACGAGAACACAGACAGATTTCCAGATGATTTATTTAGTAAAACACCACCGACAACAACAACAGCAACAAAGACGAAAAATCGCAATATTTATTTCGCTTTATTTTCAAGATAAAAACAAACACAAGCGCCGTTTTTGATAAATGTATTGACAATGATAACAAAACTTCAACTTGAAGCGTTAATGGCAACTAAATTTCCGTTAACGTATTTAGCCTCGTCGTCTGCCAAGTTATTATTTCCGCTCGAACAACCGTTTAGGATTTGCAACAAATGCAGACTGAATTCATTACAAATCAGACGAAAACATCTGTCTCAAGTGCCATCGTCGTCGATGTTGCCGTTGACGCTGTTGCCGTCGTCCTTACCGATAACAGTGCCGTTAATTGAACAAACGAACGGATAGGGCTTCTTCTCTTGCCGCCTGCTGTTGCAATACTAGTACTACCGCAACGACAACTACGACGACGACAAAGAAAGTCTACAGTGTGAATTTTCATACTTTCTTTACATCATCACAATTTCTTGTCCTTTTGCTGCTGCTGTTAGTTGCCGATAAAAGCCAAAGTCGTTCTGTCACAGGAAAAC
Source organism: Muscina levida (assembly GCA_964034835.1). NCBI lineage: Eukaryota > Metazoa > Arthropoda > Insecta > Diptera > Muscidae > Muscina > Muscina levida. Next base: position 25,313,984 of record OZ035880.1, read on the forward strand.
TGCTGGCTGTTGTTGCACAACAAACATACACACCAACACACACACACATAGGTTCGAAACAAACCCAAATACCTATACACTGTAGCAAGAAGAAGGCAGAGCATCAGGATTAGAGTATACAAACATTCGACTTTTTCGAAAAACCGGTTTCGGTTATATTCGAAATTTACATTATTTCAAAAACTCGGTTTTCGAATACCTAATTAAGAAAAAACCGGTTAACCGGTTATTTATCGAGTTTTTGCTTTGTGCACAAAAACAAGAAATAGTGTTACTATTATGAGCCATTTAATTTAGAAATGTTAAAAATAGCGAATGGAAGGGAGCGTTTAACAGAAAAAACATATCTAAATCTAATTCTAATATAATATAGATTAAAATCACTTTATAATAATAACCAAGAATTGGGCATCTGAAGCCAGTTTTTTTATGAGGCCAATTACAAAGTGCAACGAGGGCGGAATAATTCCTTTACGAGATGAAAGCCTTAGGTGAGTATATCACCGATGAAGTTATCAGTTTAACCTTAAATAGACTTTGTACTAAAGAACTACGTTTCTTACCCGTATAGCTTTAGTGCATTTTCGATATCTGATGTCTGCAAATAAATTTTTTTATGGAACTTTTATGGATCTCTTTATCTTGAGTACTTACGTGCCCGTTTCGTACCTATTTCAAGAAAAGTCAGAAAAATATCTTCAAATGGAACTTTACAACATTCAAATGCTCTACAAAAATGTTTCTCGAAATATTTTACATGGGGTGCTCTTAGACCCAAAATCAATATCTCGAACTTTTACTACTCATTTTGTCTCTTTTCAATCAATGTCTGAATGTTTGTCATTGTTTTAGTATATATTCGATATCAGATGTCTTCAATGAAATTTAACGATGTTTTTTGTTGTGGAACATTTAAACTCTCTATCTGGACTCCTTACGTGTCCTTTTCGTCCTTATTTCAAGAAACCTGCCGTAAAATGGGAATTTGGAACATTAAAATTTTCTACAAAGATGTTGCTTACAAAAATTTTGTGGGGCTGTTCTAAGGCAAAAAGTCGAATCTTCAACATTTCTTGATTTCGGAAAACCGGTAAAACCGACCTTAAAAAACCGGTTAAACCGGTTATTCGAATATCGATATTTTGTAAAAATCGGCTGACGGTTCTCAACAAGAAAACCGGTTTGCCGGTTTCCGGTTTCGGTTTTGTATACTCTAGTGATGGTATAAGTAAGTCGGGTTGCCCGACTGAAACTTTCTTACTGGTTTTGTTTCTTTTCATTCAGAGTCTGAAGTTTGTCATTGTTTCAGCACTTATTTTTGTTGTGAAACATTTAAACTCTCTATCTGGACTCCTTACGTGCCCTTTGTCGTTCTTATTTCAAGAAAAGTGTCGTAAAATGGGACTTTGGAACAATAAAATATGCTACTAAAGATGTTGCTTAGAAAAATTTTTGGGGCTGTTCTAAGGCAAAAGATCGATATCTTCAACTTTTCATGATTTCAGAAAACCGGTAAAACCGACCTCAAAAAACCGGTTAAACCGGTTATTCGAAAATCGATATTTTGTAAAAACCGGCTGACGGTTTTCGACAAAAAAACCGGTTTGTCGGTTTCCGGTTTCGGTTTTGTATACTCTAATCAGGATGTTTGTTGAATGTTGTTGATGTTCGAAAATTCGTAAACATCTGTAAAATGGGCCACGTTGTTTTCGCCATCCGCAAAATAAATTGGGGATGGACATCCTAAGGACATCCCGTCTCATTCATAACATTGTTGGCAGTGTATAGGGATGGCAGCAAAAGGGAGATAATTTTGCATGCTGTGTTGTTCCAGTTTTTGTGGATCATGCGCACTATGATGATTTACTTCAAGTGTTGGAATAGAACGTTATTTCAAATTCAAATGCGAAATGCTTTTTATTTGTTTTTTTACAATGTATATGACATGCGAAGAGTATTTTAGTTGTATTGTTTAATAACACAGTACAAAGTTTTCAGCTCATTGATTTGAGACTCAATTCTGAGAACTGCTACTTTGACGTGCAGTTCTTAGAATTGAGTCTCCATATTTTATGTGTTGTACAGTGTAGTTTTAGAGCTGTCGAGCTAAAATTTGGTATACAAGCTTGTATCCTCCAAGCGGAGGTTAAGTTCTAATGTGAGCCAAATGGGACAAAATCTACTCTCTGGCAACCTCCTCCTTTTGGCATTGTCCAAGCAGCTAACTACTTCCGGCCTTAGACCAAGTATTCCCTGGGCAATGACTTTAAAGCAACCGTTTAGAAGTTAGCTAGAGTTCGAAGGCGAAACGTTGAGTAACCTAATCGGTATGCTACCACCGATGCGTCTTAGGAAGTAGGTACCAGAAGTTACTGAAGCTCAACACAGGCTCTCCTAGTGGCTTTGGCAGCCCCAAGAAACTAGGATCGGGAGCGGTGGCCTAATAAGCCACTCTCCTTAAACAAAATTTATTATGAAAACACGGAGAATAAATATTACAAGAACCCCCCCAAATGTTGACGACCCCCGCAAACGATATAAGGACCATGATTTAAGGATATGCACCTGGAATGTCCGAACTCTTTACAGAAATGGTGCCTCTATCCAACTGGCGGATGTCCTCGACAAATACAAGGCTGACATCACCGCCATACAGGAAATGAGATGGACGGGAGAGGGATGCACACGACGAAAGAACTGTGACATCTTTTACAGCTGCCATGCAGAAAGACACGAATTTGGATGTGGTTTCATAGTCGGCAAGAGACTTCGACACCTGGTCTCGCGGTTTAACCCTGTAAGTGACCGTATAGCCACCATTCGCATCCGGGCGAAATATTTCAACATTACGCTGATTTGTGTACACGCCGCGACGGAAGACAAAGACGATGACATCAAAGATGCATTCTATGAGCGCCTGGAGGATATATATGAACGCTGCCCTGCACATGACATTAAAATTGTTCTGGGAGATTTTAATGCTAAAATAGGAAGGGAAGATGCTCTTGGTTCAGCAGTCGGAAAATTCAGTCTACAAAACCACACCTTCGATAACGGATTCAGACTGGTAAGTTTCGCGTCGGCAAGAAACATGGTTGTAAGTGGAACCAGATTCCCGCATAAAGATATCCACAAGGCAACCTGGATATCTCCCGATCAAAATACAAGAAATCAGATTGATCACGTGGTAATTGATGGAAGGCATGTCTCAAGCGTTATGGACGTGCGTGTGATGCGCGGTGCAAATATCGACTCGGTTCACCACCTAGTTGGAGCCAAGGTACGCACCCGATTAAGTAGAGCTAAAAACACTCGTAATCAAACGCAAATGAAGCTAGACATCACAAAGCAGCATACCACTGCGATAGCCAATGCCTACTCCAACCAACTCTCTCAATTACTCCAAACAAACCCTCCTAGTTCTGATGTCCAGTGCCACATACAGTGGCAGCATATAGCGAATTCTCTGACCACCGCCGCAACGACTAGGTTATGAAAAACCACGCTCAGACAAGCTCTGGTACGATGATGAATGTCGCGAAATGTCTGAGGAAATGGATGCTGCATACAAGGCAAATCTGCAGCCAAAGGCGACGCGTTCGGTGACGGAGCGTTATAAAGAGAAAAGGAGGGAGATGAAACGCCTGTTTAGACGGAAAAAGCGTCTGTGGAAGAAAAGAGAGAGCCAGGATATCGATAACTACAGGGATAGAGGTAAGGCCCGAAAGTTCTACCAAAAGGTAAAAAGTAAAGGTTTTGGAACAGGGATCCCCACCTGTAAGGACAGAGACGGAAATCGGGTCACAGACACTCAGAGTGTGCTGCAAATATGGAGGGAACACTTTCAATCTCTTCTCGTTCACGAAGGCAGCATAAGTGACGAAATCGCACCACTCATCGACGATGGAGTAGACTGTCCACCACCGAGCTAAAACGAGATCAGCACGGCAATTGCGCGGCTTAAAAATAATAAAGCTGCGGGAGCCGATGGACTGCCGGCAGAGCTTTTTAAAGACGGCGGCGATGACCTGGTAACATGCATGCACCAGCTCATAAACACGATTTGGCTCAGGGAGTGCATGCCCGATGATTGGAATCTGAGTATCCTATGTCCCGTGCTTAAGAAAGGCGATCCTAGTGTGTGTACCAACTATCGCGGGATTAGCCTTTTACCCATTGCATACAAGGCCCTGTCTAGTGCGTTATGTGAAAGACTAAAGCCCCTTCTGGCGAACGTGATTGGACCTTATCAGTGTGGCTTTAGACCTGGTAAATCCACCACCGACCAGATATTCACGCTACGACAAAACCTGGAGAAGACCCAAGAAATGCAGATCGATACCTACCATCTGTTCATCGATTACAAAGCTGCATTTGACGGTCCGATACGACAGAAATTGTTGGATGCTATGGCTGAGTTTGGTATCCCCGCAAAACTAATTCGACTCTGCGGGATGACACTGACTGACACGAAGTCTTCAGTGAAAATTGGCAAAAATCTGTCAGAGCGATTTTCTACCAAGCGAGGCTTTAGACAAGGCGATAGTCTGTCCTGCGTTCTCTTTAACATCGTAATGGAGATGATCATGCGAAAAGCAGCAATAAACAGGAATGGCACCATATTTAACAAAAGCCACATGTTGCTCGCGTATGCTGATGATATCGATATTATTGGACGTGGATTGCGAGATGTTACTGCGGCTTTTTCGAGAACTGAAAAGCAGTCGGCTGAAGTGCGTCTGGTGATAAACGAGGACAAAACCAAGTTATTTGTTTCAACGAACAAAGAGTCCACTCGTCTGGGACGCTGCGTGAACGTTGACAACTATAATTTTGAAGTGGTAGATGATTTTGTCTACCTTGGCTCCGCCATAAACAAAAATAATAATGTCAGCCTCGAAATCAAAAGACGAGTATTGATCGCAAACCGCTGCTACTATGCGCTAAGCAAGCGATTTAACGACAAAGCGCTCTCTCGAAGAACAAAGATCCAGCTCTACTAGACTCTGATCTTACCTGTCTTTCTCTACAGCGCAGAATCGTGGGTAATGACACAAGCGGATCAATCTATTCTGGGAGTCTTCGAGAGAAAAATACTCCGCAAAATATTTGGACCCATCATCGTGAACGGCGAGTACCGTCGTCGAATGAATCATGAGCTGTACAACGACATCGACGTGGTCAAGCGCGTTCAAATAGACCGAATGCGCTGGCTTGGACACGTTGTACGAATGGACGAAAACGCTCCGGCTCGAAAAGTCTTCGGCAATAAACTCGATGGGCTGCGCAGGAGGGGGCGACCAAAACTCCGAGGATGGACAAGGTGACAGAAATGTTAAGTAAGCTTGGTATGACGAACTATCTACGGAGCGCAAAAGACCGAAGCGCTTGGAATGGTTTTCTACGTGCGAAAAGAAAAGAGCATTAGGGTGTTCCTTATATGGCATTTTTTAGAATTTTGTTAAAAATATGTATTAACTGCGATGTTGGTCGTCTAGCTTCACCTTACATTTGTTTTTGCTAAAAATACGAATATATTGTGGAAATGTTTGTATCGATAGTTTGGCATTAGGGTGTGCCGCAATGAGGTTTAAGTTCGAATTTGTTCAAAAATCAGTTTATTGCCGCTTAGTTTTTTACTTTTGAACACAGACTAATTGGTAATAAGCCATTCAATAGCTGAAGGGAAGACCTAAAATAGTATGTGTTTACTTTTACCGTATCTCTTATAGACGCCGAGATATTTGATGTAGAAATTGGGATATTTTTGAAGAAAATATTAAAAATTTTGAAATTGGACTCTGATGTATTTTATGTATTTATGTATTTTTTAAGGCTAATCAAGTTAAAATCTATATGTTCAAATAGTGAATGTGTATATTATCAATATCTCTATCAATTCTCGAGATATCAGGCGTTAAAAAAACGAATTTTTTACTGTAGGCATAGCAATGTCTAATGAACTTTTGTTCCATATGAATACCCATTGTGTCTACTTACCAATAACGATATATATATGATACAAATAAAAAATCCCCCCAAAGGACCATTGGATATTAATGTTTATAGTGAAATTTGTAAGCAGACACAATAGATATTCAGGTAAAACAAAAGTTCAGTAGTCATTGATCTCGAGAATTGATAGAGATATTGATAATATACACATATACTATTTGAACATATAGATTTTAACTTGATTAGCCTTAAAAAATTGAAATACATAGTTGCCCATAATAATCTACATCAGAAATCCAATTTCAAAATTTATAATATTTTCTTCAAAAATATCCCAATTTCTACATCGAATGTCTCGGCGTATATAAGAGATATGGTAAAAGTAAACACATACGAGTTTAGGTCTTCCCTTCAGCTATTGAATGGCTTATTACCACTTAGTCTGTATTCAAAAAAAAAATACTAAGCGGCAATAAACTTATTTGAGAGCAAATTGGAACTTTAACATCCTAATGCCAAACTATCGATACAAAAATTTTCACAATATATTCATATTTTTAGCAAAAACAAATGTAAGGTGAAGCTAGACGACCAACATCACAGTTAATACATATTTTTAACAAAATTCTAAAAAATGTCATATAAGGAACACCCTAATGCTCTTTGTGAACAATTAAAAGGGTGGAGTATTCCGATCATATTGGTTGTTTACAAAAGTTGTTCAGTTATACAATAAGTACGTTTTTGGTAAATATAGCAAGTAAAAACTTTGCACAATGGTGCAAAACTCCTAAAAAACTGATTTGTTTAAAGTAGATAGTCTGTTTTGAGAGCCATTTAATATCTCTAGACTTGTTCAGATTGCATGGGTTTGTTCAGAGAAGTTTTTCGGTGTTACCTAAACTACAATTTCACTGAATAGAGTATGCAAAAAATCTTGATTCCCTATGACTTATATTCAAAATAGTAAAAAAAAAAATGAATTGTTTTCTAAGTTTTTTGAAAATAAACGAGGGAAGTCTAATTTTTTTGGGAAATTTTATTATATCAATTTCTTGAGCGGACTATAAGCTACAACTTTGCTTAAGAAGCGAAAGAGCTAGATTAAAAACTGTACGAAATGTTGCCCAAAAATTGATGTCACCTTTTTTCAAGGGATCCAAGGGATTTCAAAAAGTTACGAGGGACAAAAAAAATTTTTGGTAGCCAATCTAGCCAAACTGAGCTAGGGTTTTACTCAGCTCCGGTTGTACTATCGAACCTATATAGTCACGTTCGGGTGTTTTTTTCGCTGTTGCACTGTGTAATCATACGCCACCAAACTACTCCCTTGCAAGCTCCTCCTTTTTAAGGATTAAAAAATTTATAAAAATCGTGTATGATCGTGAACATCTTTAATATCTTGTATCGCAATTTGTACAAATGTTAAAAAGGATGTGAGCTTCGGCATACAATTATCTCACTAGTTATATTTTACATTTGATATAATTTAAAATGTTTTCATTTAAATGCTTAATCCTTTCCAATTTAATAATTTTAATTCTTTAATAAAATCATTAAGAATTTTTCTCTCAAATTTAACATTAGTACTTTCCACCATAGGCGTTCTTAGCAAACAACTACCGTCAGCTCCTGGTGCTAACATTTCAATATCCACCCTCGTATGTAGTAACACCCATACACAGTCCCTTACAAGACTTATTCGCCAATCCATATAAATTCGCACGCTATACTAAAGAAAAACTGCTAGACTTTGGGTATTGATGTGACGGAGTTTCTTTCAATATTTGTTAATATTAACCCTCCACCACTAACCTTAATTGTCCCTGATCCCCAAACATCGACGACCTTGGAAGACATTGAAGGGGTTTTCACCAACATCACTAGCAATTTATGTACTTTATAGACATTATCAGCGCGTCTCTACGCAATGGTTTGTACATAAAATATTGGCCATTTTGTTGCCAAACACGCAATCTACAGTAAATAAAGATGGGAAATTAGGAAATATTCTTCAAATTGGGAAAGAGGGATGAAGGAAGAACATTTTAAATTAAGGTCAACCGCAATTTGTTTATTAATCGTTAGCAATTACTTTTTGATCGGGTAGAGAAAAAAACACAATCCACCAACAATAAACTAGGCCATGAATGAAGTTAATCAATTAAATTCATGCTCTTACAAATATATTATTATGTAAGCAAGTGTTTGAATTTCATTCAACCCTTTTAAAGGAGTAGTTATTTGCTGACACAATGGCAACATGAAATGTACACCCTAAAAATATGCTGTAATTTATGATAGGTATTTCGTTACATTTTCAATTTTTACTTTACCATCCATCAAATGTATTATCATCAACGCCATCATCACCATCTTCACCGTCATCATCATTGTTATTTCTTTTTTTTTCAATGGAACAAAGAACCAACCAGAAAAAACAAGCGAAACGCATCGGTTTTTCTGCTGGCTCATGTCTTTTTTGCTTAGCGCTGGCGAAAATCGCTTTAGTCAAGGTCAGCTGTGCGAGAATTGCTACTTGTCGCTCTGCATATGCCAGTCAGCTGCTTTATGCACTTGACTCTTGCAGTTTGCTACTTGTCCACATGCAAACATAATTTGTTGAGATATGTGTAGGTATGTATGTGTTTATATGCGTGCATTTAATATCCTTTACTTATGCACAAACTGAGTAAGGTGGAAGAGTGTGTTGGTGTTGATCGGTGTCTGTTCTATGTTTACCGAACATACACGGGTGGGAGGTTGCATTCAATATTTCGATGATATGATATTTATTGTAATGCTCTTAAGGGAACTGTATCGATTGCGTACATATAACATTGCCTGATGTCCTTTAAGTGTTGGTGTGTTTTCTTCAAACCCCTTTTAACTTTACACTCAGACATATCAAGGTATCCTGAGGGCTGTGAACATTGAGATGCTCGAGTAATATTTATGAATAAAAACTGAACTGAACGACAATTGATGGTTATTATCGTATCGCATATAGGAATGTTTGATAAGGCTGCATTGATAAAAGGTGACTGTGGATAGATTGTAACTGAGATCGATGCTGATAGACGGATGTAGGACACACCAATGCAAAGATGTGTGACAATAATAAGTGAATTTGTTGGCATATTATTAAGGTAATCCTTAGACGGTGGTATATTATGTTTCACATTATTGTCAAATTCTTTGATACATTGCTATTGTATTGTATAGCAATAGCAATTAGAGCCTTGCAGCGGTATACACTTACGCATATCCGAAAACATTCGTAAAAATTAAGAAGTACAAAGTAGGAATATATAACAGCGAATTTATACTGTAGCCCATAAGTGACCATAGATTTGTTTTTTGGGAACGCTTAAGTACTTTTACAAACCAAATGTTTTGCACAAGTTTAATATGTCCCAAAAACTACGTACGGTTTTGAAAATGGGCTACATGGCCACGCCCCTTCTGGTACCTCCCATACAAATACATCATTCCGCCTACTTTAGAAATCGAGTAATAATATCAATACACCCAACGGGATCGTACCCAAATTCTGTATTTAGTAAAGCTTTAACAGGATAAAGTTTTGGAGAAAAATAACTGGAAGTCTAGCCACGACCCATCTGGTACTCCCATACAAATGTACCACTCCGCCCACTTTAGAGATGGAGTAATCATATCAAAACACTTGACACAAACGTGCCCAAATTCTGTATTTTGTAAAGTTATAACAGGATAAAGTTTTGGAAAAAATATTGGAAGTCTAGACACGCCCCTTATGGTACCTCCCATACAAATGTCCCAATCCGCCCACTTTAGAGATGGAGTAATAATATCAATACACTCTTCTGTATTTTGTTAAGCTATAACAGGAAAAAGTTTTGGAGAAAAAAAATTGTAAGTCTAGCCACGCCATATCTGGTACCTATCATACATATCTGGTACCGCCCACTTTAGAAATCGATTAATATTATTAATAGACCTAACGCGATCGTGCCCAAATTTTGCATTAAGTAAAGTTCAAGCAGGATAAAGTTTTGGAGAAAAAATCTGGAAGTCTAGGCACGCCCCTTATGGTACCTCCCAAACAAATGTACCTCTTCGCCCACAATAGAGATGGAGTAATAATATCAATACATCCAACGCGATCGTGCCCAAATTCTGTATTTTGTTAAGCTATAACAGGATAAAGTTTTGGAGAAAAAATTTGAAAGCCTAGACACGCCTCTTCGGGTACCTCCCATACAAATGTACTACTCCCCTTTAGAAATCGAGTAATAATATCGATATAATAGAAATTTTTTTTTTACTGAGGGTGAGGGTATTTGAAACTTTCTTAATGGTTTTATTTACGTTATCATATAAATTCCTAATACATTTACATAATCGATGAAGACTATGAACAATACATGTCACATGCCTCACTTTCGGAGAAAATGCCACTATAGCTTTTGCAGCCTTTACCATATATGGTGCGGAAGTGGTCTGCTTATTTTCACTTCTATGGCTTAGTTGAATATCTTTGACTCTTTCCAAAAGCTGCTTCACTTGAAATCTGCAATATGCAGCAATAACTTTGCAGATTTGGCTGTTTCATTTCTAAAAATCAAAGTGGCAAAGATTTCCGTGTTTTAACGAAAGAAAAATTAATGTGAAAACCTAAAATATGCTTTAAAAGTTATATTTTTTAAAAAAAAATATGCCCTAAAAACCATGAATTATGCTTAAAAAAGGATGTTTTTTTATATATACTCTTAAAACCAAAATATGCCGAAATATGACTTTATAAGTAAACTATGATAAAATATGCTCTACCAAATATGTCTCAAAACAATTGTAGGGCAATGAAACATGTAAATACCTTACCCATTTGTTAATATATCGTTCTAAAAAAAACATGCATTTGCATATTTTCTGTTGACCTGATGATAACAATAAAAGTACTTTTTTTGGTATAATGATAATACTAGTTGATATAGTACAAAACCTTTTTGGTATCTAAAAACAAAAATTTTTGGTACAATAAAAGTACTTTTTAGTACTATTAAAGTACTATGTAACAAAAAAGTGCTCTGTCGAACTAAAATGTACTTTTTGGATCAATATAAGTACTTTTTGGTAGATTGAAAGTACTTTTTTTATATAAAAGTACTATAAAAGTATTTTGGTACAAAGAAGCTACATTCTGGAACAATAAAAGTAATTCTTGTTATGTATAATAAAAATCACTTTTTTCAAACTTGAATTTTTTTTATGATGCAATAAAAGTACTTTTTTCAAATAATAAATGTACGTTTTCATACAATTAAAACATGATTGTACCATAAAAGTACTTTTTGAACAGTAACAATAATTGTACGACAAAAGTAACAATAGTTGTACAACAAAGTATATTTGTGGTACAATAAATGTACTTTTTACAACAAATTTTGCTATAAAAGTACTTTTATTGTACTTTACTTTTGTACAATGAATGTACATTTTAGGTATAATACAATAAATTGTGTAAAACAATAAATGTACTTTTGGGTACAATAAAAGCACTAGGCAACAGAAGTAATTTTACCATACCATAAAAGTACTTTTTATAAATAGTGAAATTACTTTTTTGGTACAAAAAAAAACTTTTTGTACGATAAAAGAATTTTTTGTACATTCAAGTACATTTTCTATAGTAATAGTACTACTTCTTTTTTTGCTGCAATAAAAGTAAGTATTAGTTACAATAAAAGTACTTTTTTGACAATTAAAGTACTTTTTGGGCACGATAAAAATACTTCAGAGTAAAAAAGTACTTTTTGGGCACCGTAACGGTTTTAATTTTGATTCCTTAAAAGTATTTTTTGGGTATGAAAAAAGTACTTTATGGTAAAAAAAATTACTTTATTCATACAATAAAAGTATTTTATTGATACTAAAAAAGTACTTTTTGGGAACGAAAAAATAATTGGGGTACGGAAAAAGATGTCAAAGTCATTAAAAATTGGGACCGGCCGTGGCATAGTGGTTAGAACACGCGACTACAATGCGGGAGGTCGGTGGTTCGATTCGTGGTTCCAGTCATCTTAATTTTTCTTTCATTCTCGACAGCAACGTCGCAGTATAGTGTCGAGTCAATCGGCATGTCTAGTAAAAGCTTCTCTAACAGTGACGTTCGCATTCGTCGATTAACAAATAGGTGCCGTTAGTTGTGAATCCAAAATAGAAAGCGTGTTAATTCACAACAACGCGAAAAGCTACCCCATACCTCCATTCATGGGGTGTAAAGGAAATTAAGTTTTTTTTTAGGTGAAGTCATTAAAATATCAACAACAGCAAAACTAATTTAACAGTTTATTTTTCTTTTAGATATTTAAATATTAATACAAAAAAACAAAATGTCAATATTTTTCAAACTAACTTTTTTTTGAGCTGTAAATGTTCTCATTTGCTTTAAAGCCGCCTCAATCAACAAATTTTCGAAATGTTAAATATTTTAGAATGTTTTACTCAAAATTTATCAATTATAAGGTGGTGGCATCAGCTACAACAAGTTTACAGCAGCAATAACAACAAAGAATTTGTTTTTTTTTTATATTGAGAATAAGACTTTCAAATTGTGCTGATTTGTTTGTGATGTTTTAAGCATCCGCGAAGAGTAAATAATTGAAAAAAATAAAAGAAATTTAATTTCCTGTTGCAGAATTGGTTAAAAATATTCGATGGAGTACTATGTGTTCACGTTTATTTTAAAAACCATAAATTTCACAATCCTTCCTTAAGAATTTAACAGTCACCGTGACAAACAAAAATAGGAAAAAGTTTTCCAATATCTGACATGATAATGTCACCTTATAATTGATACATCTTGATTTAACTAATATAAAATGTAGTGTAAAACAAATAGATTTGATAACAGATTTAAGAAACTCAAAATATACAAGAAATTTCTCTTATATCCGATTATTTCTGATAAGCAATTATAGTTTAAAGAAAATTTATATTCCGTGTTTTTAATAAACTCTCTTATATGCGATTTTTTCTTTTAAAAGATGTTCTTCTATCCTATAACTACTGTATCTCAAATTATCAATGGCGGATCTACCCACGCAAAGTTAAAAAAAGTCCAAAGGCTTATTATCGAACTACAAAACAATTTCACCAGATCGTGAGCACTCCTATTGAATATATGCATAGATTTTTCTAAACTCAATTTGCTGGTTCTACAATTAAATTGTGAATTATAGCAGTTTCGGACAAAATTGATTTATTTAAGTGAATTCACAAACCAATTCACTTTTGAAAACCACTGTGTGTGGCTGTGTGTTTGGCCCTTATGCATATCCACAGACAATAGCTTTTGTATAGGTAACATTGTTTACATGATGTTGCACACGCATCAACCGGCTTTGTATTGACGTTTTGACGCACGAAATTAGAGTACGAAGTCGACGTAAAAATGTAACAAACGGCATATGGGCGCTGAAACGGTAAACTGACTATTAACGAAATTAAGAAATTTCGAGTGCGTTCAACTTGAATAATCAGATGTTAAATTAATTTAGCCGGTTTATTTGTGATGTTTGTTGCCCGCGAAGATTCAATAAGTGCAGTGATGGTATACAAAATTGGTCAAAAATCGTAAATTTTGGGTTTTTAACTCTTTACACAAAAAGTTACTCATTTTATCCTGTATGTAACAAACTAATGCAAAAAAAAACCAACAAATTACATTTTTTAAACGTGTTATATAAAAATTTGAAACAGTCCTAAAAACTTTTTAATAAAAATAATTTTACATTTTAGGCAGATGTACTGTGTTTTGAGCTTTTTAAGTACGTCTTGCTTTACATTTAAATCATACCAATTTGCTTTATTTAATTTAAGGAAGTCTTTTGTAAAGAGAATACTTTTCATTCAATCTCTTTCTAATCGGTTTCTATATTTATTTTTATTTAAATTAACTTGACTAAATGCTCTTTCTACATTAGCCGACGAATTACATTATTGGACAAAAACTCGTCAAAATGACGATAAATCGTCAAATATACCATCACTGAATAGGTGAAAAAATAAAAATAAATAAAATTTTCTGAATCAGTATTGATTGAAAATATACGATAGATTATTATCTTTTCACACAGTTATTAAAAACAATACATTTCACAATCAAAACAAACCATTTGACAGTCCTCGTCATAAATACAAATAAAAAAGTTTTCCAACAGCTGACATGTCAACTCCACCATATAATTGATACATCTAGGCCCCAAGGACTATCAGAAATTATGACATTTAGAAAAAACTGAAAATCATTTTAAATTGTGATTTTACACATTCAAATTGTGTAATAAGTTAAAAACATGTAAAACCTTTAATCTTCTTTACAATAATTGGTGCAATTAAAAAACATTTCAATCGTGTTTGATAGTACTTATCGAAAATTTTGGTTTTCATATGGCACAGCAAAAATAATATCATTTCTTCACTACAGAAAACAATGAGATGAGAAAACTTTGCATTTCGACTACAACCTTTATTTATTTTATTTATTTTATTTATTTTATTTATTTTATTTATTTTATTTATTTTATTTATTTTATTGATTTTATTTATTTTATTTATTTTATTTATTTTGTTTATTTTATTTATTTTATTTATTTTATTTATTTTATTTATTTTATTTATTTTATTTATTTTATTTATTTATTTTATTTATTTTATTTATTTTATTTATTTTATTTATTTTATTTATTTTATTTATTTTATTTATTTTATTTATTTTATTTATTTTATTTATTTTATTTATTTTATTTATTTTATTTATTTTATTTATTTTATTTATTTTATTTATTTTATTTATTTTATTTATTTTATTTATTTTATTTATTTTATTTATTTTATTTATTTTATTTATTTTATTTATTTTATTTATTTTATTTATTTTATTTATTTTATTTATTTTATTTATTTTATTTATTTTATTTATTTTATTTATTTTATTTATTTTATTTATTTTATTTATTTTATTTATTTTATTTATTTTATTTATTTTATTTATTTTATTTATTTTATTTATTTTATTTATTTTATTTATTTTATTTATTTTATTTATTTTATTTATTTTATTTATTTTATTTATTTTATTTATTTTATTTATTTTATTTATTTTATTTATTTTATTTATTTTATTTATTTTATTTATTTTATTTATTTTATTTATTTTATTTTATTTATTTATTTTTTGTTTTATTTATTTTATTTATATATTTTATTTATTAATCTGCATTATAAAATCACCTAAATTGAACAGCCCTAGTTTTTTGTTCGCTCGTGTGTCAGTATGTATTAAAACAGACAGCTGGTAATTTACAGATGATCTGAGCCAACTAAAATGACGGCGGCACCTTTCTTAGCAACATTAATTGGCGACGGCACCTTTTCACAGTGACATGAAACTCTGCAGTGAATTTGCGATTTTTTTGCTGTCATCTCATAAACTTGCAGTTGAATTATATTTTTGTAATAATTTTGGTGGAATGTTATGTTATTTTTTAAATAAATCCACAAAGAATCAAGTTAATTAATAATTTATAACACTTTTGACAAGTGTTTGGTGTTTTTAATCCTCAACCCCCGACAAACTGCCGCAGAAAATTGTGAACGAAAAGTGTCTGCTTTGTATGAAACGACGAGCAGAATTTAGCAAACATGTCACAATCTGGTCAAAATATTGTAAGTTCTTGCTCTTGTTGCTGCCTGCGTCCAGTGTTCATTGTGCTATATAATGTATTATTATTATTTAATATTTGTGTCACCACCGGCTTTTGCAATTGTTGTTAATTTTGTTCCTGGCCCATTTGTGCGAGATGCAACCGGCAGCTGCATGCGCATTAAAGTACCCCAAGTTATTGTTCTTATGCAGCAGCACATACAAATATTTATTGCCCAGCAGTAGTGATTGATGTAAAAGAACAATACGCCGGCTATAATGATGAGCGAGTGAGTGGTGCTGGTGTATTTTGTTGTTGTTGTGGTTTATTCCTTTCCGCTGTGTGAATCCTTCCTCCTGTATGCAGTGAGATTGGCAGACAGTTTGGCTGGCTGGTTTATTTTTAATTGGTCACAAGAGTGTCACCAATGTTGTATTATAATTATATTGGCCTAAAGAGGTATTGCTCATCATCATCAGCATAAATAACGAAAATGTGTCAATATTTTGGCAAGTCATTGCTTGTGTTTGCTTCTAAGCGAAGTGAAACACGTATTGTCTGCTTGTGAGTAAACGAACCATGGTGCATCGTATACATATATGTATGTATATATTTTAGTATTGCAGTCTTTCGTTCTGCTTGGAGTATCGTTCCATTGCACGCTGAAGATAAGATCCCTACGCAGACGTATATTCTGGAAGCTCGATTGTAGATAGATTGTTGACTTTAGACTAAAGACACTTTTTGGGGTATTATAAGCAGTTTCCAGGATTAAATCTTTGGGTTAAACAAAAACGGCGCTAGGTTTTTTACAATAATAAATGTATGTTTTTTATTGTTAGTGTAAAACTGATTTTAAATTCGGCAAGCGACGAAAAATTGGAGCTGACATAAGTACAGACTGCCCAGATGAAACCGAGATAGGCAAGACACCAGGTGTAGTTAACATCAACAACCGACATGCTTAAAGCCGATCCAACTCTCAGCGCATACATAGTCAGACCCATTATCGAAGAGCTTTGGTTATCCCATTCTCTTCCAAAAAAAAAACTAAGTAAGGGAGTCATAATTACTCTGCCAAAAAAAGGAGATCTGACAAAATGTAAAAACTGGAGAGGCATAACATTCTTTACTATGAACAAGAAGGTGTTAGCCACAATAATCCACGCAAGGCTGTCATCCTCGCGGGCAGCAGATCTTCGCATTGAATAAGCCAGTTTTAGACCACACCGATATTGCACGGATCAAGTAAACAGTCTACAAATCATAGTGAAACCATCTGTGGAACCTCACTATATCTAATTTTCATAGATTTCGCGAAAGCATTTGATGCTTTTCATTATCAGGCACACTCTCTAATCCACCTGAATTAATTGACCACATCAGAGCTCTGTAGCAGGATTCAACAAGCCAAGTGCTGCACGTTTGTTGAGCAACCCAATTGGTGTAACCAGTGGAGTACGGCTGGGATGTATTTTATTACCACATCGTACTGGATTCGGTCATGCGGGAATCAACACGCGTTAGAAGGGGCATCACATGGGGTATGAATGGTCGACTGGAGGATCAGTACTATGCCGATGATATGTCTGCTCGCCCACAACTACTCTGTTATATCAGCCAAATTGGATCAAGTACACCATATAGCTTCTAATATTAGACTGCACATTCACATCAGCAAGACAAAGGTTTTACGCATCGGCACGGATAATCCCAAATAGTTCACTGTCAAAAATGTGGAACTTGAAGATGTTCAGTCTTTTTGCTATATATCCACCAGCGGTGGCTAACGTGAGGATATTTCGAATCGCATAAAAAAGGCAAATCAGTCATTTGAAGCACTGAAAAAAGTATTGAAATCACCCCAAATCCACCTTAAGACTAAACTACGCCTTTTCTCTTCGAATGTGGAATCTGCACTCCTATACGGCTGTGAGTCATGGAATGGTGCAGCAGGCGACATACAATCAGCTTTTGTAAGCTTTTTGTAACCAGCGAATGATTTTTTGGCCAAATGTAATTTTTAATCGAGACCTCTGCCAAATAACTGGCAAAACACCAATCCGCAAAGAAATTACGAAGAGAACCCTCATATCAGCAGAAGGCGAGGCAGACCAGCCAACACATGGAGAATTCGTAATCAAAAAAACTGATGGCTCAAGATAGATCCCGATGGAAGAATTTTGTTACGGCGCTTTGGAGCCGTAGGAATTAAATATAAGCGACGAATTTGAAGCTTCCGCTTCTTTCTAAAAAATGTGTGTTCTTTGTAGTATAACAATTCCGAAATAGATACTTATATACATACAGTTATTGTTGAAAACCCCAATATTTTTTTAAATTAGCCTAAATAGACAAATTGTCTTCCCTCTATCACTTTTTTAAAATTAATTATCTTTTATGTTTGGCCTATTAAATCCATCAACTGTATTTCTGTATTTCTTACGTGTGGATAATTTCATTGTAAACTATTTTAATGACGTATCTTACCGCATAACAAAAAGCCGCATTCTTTTTTAGAAAAAAAAATATTTTATTTTCTTTCTTTTAGTTCCTGCTATTCTTTTTGTTTTTATTTGCAAATTCCCAAATAATGTGTAGTGAAGAAAAACACGTAAAATGCGCATTTTCTATCTCTAAACGGAAATTCATTTCCTCAGTCGATTGCGAAAATTGATGGTGACAACAACACTAGTGTAATTTCTTTAGGCCTGTAAGGCTTTAAGCAGCTCTAAGTCTGCAAAAGTGTTTTACACACACATATTATAGCATCCTGTGTTGTTTTTGAACCATCCGTGCATTAACACCCACTATCGAAATGGCGTCTATGGAATTGGAGGCAATGTTTTATCGTAAACGTAATATCGTTTATGCCTTTGTACGTCATCGTTTGTATTTATTATGCAAACAATCGGTAAGATTCCAATAGTAGTGAACAAGTTGATGGAACTAACAGTTTGATATAAATGTGATTTGAAAAATCAAGTCCTATAATTTATAACTCATAAAGTATGTAATGTCATTGCACTATATCTTAGCATACACGATGATCACTCGTCATTGGGATGACGTTGTTCATTGTAAATGTTAATCGTTTTTATTTTCGTTCATTTTATTACGCTTAAGTAATCTTGAACTTGGTGAAAAACTTGGCAACAAATTTGCATTATGCACAAGTATAAAAGATACAATAGATGACGATCATCATTATCGTCTAAAGCACACTTTTCTAACGAGTTTGTTTGTTTGTAAACAATGGCACAAATGTACAATTATAAAATTATTTTATGTTTTCCAATTGTTCACTCTTTTGTTCTTACTATTTCTCTTCTTTGTTTTACAGTTAGTTCGTGTGCAATCGCCAGAAGGCATTAAACGAATTGAAATTTCACCTAAGGCCAACCTTAAAGAACTTTTTGATTCTGTCCAGAAGGCATTAAAAGTCGATGGCTTTGGTTTATTTAAGGAGCGAAATTTAACCAAGGAGGTAAGAGCGTTTGACAAAAATCGTATTTTTTTTATTTAAAAATTATCTTATTTTATATTTTTCTGTTTCTTTAGATTTATTCACATTCACAGCAACAAGTTGGCTCATTATTGAAACATGGCGATATGGTGTATCTCAAACAAATGGCTGGTACGTCCACAAGAGTAAGTATATCGAAAATTTTTAAATTTAGGAAAAAAGATTTGTAACAATTTATTCTTTTTTTCAGCGTACTAGTACCACAGCAATCGATAACTTTGAAAGCGTTTCAAAAATTGCTGCAAGCAATAATTTTAAGCCCTCCTCAACTATTAAAGAAGATGAAGTTGATTTGATGTTAGCAAAAGAAAGTGGCTTAATCAAAAGAGATAGAGATAACAAATTGTAAGTATCAGATACGCAGAACATAGCAATCAAATCATTTATGGATTTGATTACACATTAGTTGGATTTAATATTATTTAAAATGTACCGCTTTTCACTCACACTCTTTGGTTTGTCTTTTGTAGATGTCGTCACGCTGCTAATGGGTGCTGTGTTCACTGCTCGCCCTTGGAGCCCTACGATGAATCGTATCTCAAAGAACAAAAAATCAAACATTTATCATTTCACTCATATATACGCAAACAAACGTCGGGAATCGATCGTGGCAAATATATGGTCTTCGATGATATTAATTGTCGCATCAAGAGTGGTTGTCGTGAACATCCGCCATGGCCCAAGGGTATATGCTCAAAGTGTCAGCCATCGGCAATTACATTAAATCGCCAGATATATCGACATGTGGACAATGTTATGTTCGAGAACACAACAATTGTGGAGAGATTTTTAAATTACTGGCGTACAACGGGACACCAAAGAATGGGATTCCTCTATGGTACCTATGAAATTAATAGTGACGTGCCCTTGGGCATAAGAGCCAAGGTGGCGGCTATTTATGAGCCACCGCAAGAATCTACTAGGGATTCGATTAAACTATTAGAAGACGAGTCGGCTGCAGACATAGAAGAGGTGGCCAAAGCATTGGGTTTGATAAAGGTACATAACTAGAATGAATCTTAAAATATATTTTTCTATTAATGCATATGTACAGTAACACAAAGCCTTTAAAGTAAACAAAATATTAGTTTTTTTTAAATTTTTTATTTATATATTTGTTTATTCATATATACAGTAAAACTAAGCCTATAAGACCTAGTTTTTCTATAATAATAATATTTATAATGTATATTATTTTTTTTTTACATTTCCTTAGATTGGCTGGATATTTACCGATTTAATAACCGATGATCCTGCAGCTGGTACTGTTAAGCAAATACGTGGCATCGAGACCCACTTCCTAACAGCCCAAGAGTGTATTATGGCTGGTGAACTGCAAAATCGTCATCCGAATCCTTGTAAATATGCCTCGAATGGTGTATTTGGTTCGAAATTCGTTACAGTCTGTGTAACTGGTTAGTAGCATTTTTATCTATTACTTGTGTGAAATTAATACATATTAACAATTTTCGTTTAGGTGATAAAACCAAACAAGTTCATATGGAAGGATACGCTGTATCTGCTCAATGTATGGCATTAGTTCGTGACGATTGTCTCGTACCCACAAAAGACGCCCCAGAATTGGGTTATGTACGTGAATCGACTGATAAACAATATGTTCCAGATGTTTACTACAAGGTAAGTCATAACTATGGCAAGATGTATTATAAGTTATGTTAGTGCAGTTAAAAAAAAGTACAATTGTTAATGTTTCTACATTAATGCAAAGAGCAGAATATGTGATCCAACAAATCCGGTTAAAAAAAATTAAAATGCAAAAGATGACTATTCTTTTCATATTAACATAATATTAAATGTCATAAACTAGACATGGCACAAGGATATGAGACCTTTTGCACGAATTATACCAAATCAGAATCTGTTTCAATCACACCACAGAGAATATGATAAAATTCAGTTATATTTCATCTTCATCTTTTTAGAGGCAGTAAAGTAATTGGTTATGTTGATATTTAAAATAGAATTCCAGTGAATTATAATGTTTTTTGTTTTAATTTTTATTGCAAAATTACACTTAGTCATGTTGTTGTTGTAACTGTACGTTTGTGTTATATGTATATTGTCTCCTGAAGTTCACTGTGTCTGAAGAAAACTGTGAAGAAGTTTTGTGGGGCCGGGAGTGGGCCGTACAGTTAAAAAGGTATCGTGTCGTGCGGTCCCTTTTTAAACGCGGAACATGAATTCATCACTTGTTTTATTTATTTTATTTATTTAATTTATATTATTTATTTTATATATTTTATTTATTTTATTTTATTTTATTTTATTTTATTTTATTTTATTTATTTTATTTATTTTATTTATTTTATTTATTTTATTTATTTTATTTATTTTATTTATTTTTATTTATTTTATTTATTTTTATTTATTTTATTTATTTTATTTATTTTATTTATTTTATTTATTTTATTTATTTTATTTATTTTATTTATTTTATTTATTTTATTTATTTTATTTATTTTATTTATTTTATTTATTTTATTTATTTTATTTATTTTATTTATTTATTTTATTTATTTTATTTATTTTATTTATTTTATTTATTTTATTTATTTTATTTATTTTATTTATTTTATTTATTTTATTTATTTTATTTATTTTATATATTTTATTTTATTTTTTTTTAAATTATTTTATTTTTTTTATTTTATTTTATTTATTTATTTTACTTATTTTATTTGGCTGGTAGGTTGGTTTGCGTAGCATAAAAACCCCAAGGATGTGATGCGAGAAAGAGAATAAATAAAATAAATCACAAGGGATTTAATGTTATTAATGAAAATGGTTTTCCGCT
The DNA here is from genome assembly GCA_964034835.1 of Muscina levida. Classification (NCBI taxonomy): domain Eukaryota; kingdom Metazoa; phylum Arthropoda; class Insecta; order Diptera; family Muscidae; genus Muscina; species Muscina levida. The sequence continues at coordinate 25,335,972 of OZ035880.1, forward strand.
TTATTAGGGAAGTTCGATAACAAATGTAAGAGTAGGTATACCTTGCAAGGATGACGATCCGCTAAGGGAGAAGTTCTCAATAGTAACTAGATGATTAATAGCTCGATGTAGCGAACAAAGCCTGAAGAGCGCGAAGGATCGCGGCAACTCGTTACTCGTTATATTAGATCTACTGCGATTTTATACAAGCAATACAAATCAAAGTTGTATAGCAGTAGATCCTTACGCCTATTCGAAGGAATAGGGTGGTTCACGAATAGAGTTACGACAAAAGGTGTAAAAACAGCAATTTGTACGTAAACAAGGTCCTTATGGTCCCATTGTGTTAACCGTTGGACGTTTGGGGTATCCCTTCAGCGTATGTGGTGCCGTTCAATTGATGATCTTACAAAAGTTATTGATTCAACCGAAGTGCAAAGGTGTTAGTTCTTCTGTGCCACTTAAGAAGGGTTTTCCCAGAGTTTCCAGTTTTTTTTTTGTATAGGATTGGACAGTCACATATAATATGACCGGTATATGGTGCTGATATTTCTGTTGTAAATACACTCTTTTTTCGAATTCCAGTCAGTTTGCGTGTCTACCTGAGGATCCGTGTCGCGTTAAGGAGGTAATAAGTTTTCTAATCTGTTTTTTTTTTGAGTATTATCAACGTCAGTTTAGTGTTGTATTGAGGAAATGACACTTTTCTGCAGGGCTGACTGAGCTCTATTTGTGCTTATTATCAGCCCTGCACTTGTCCTCAAATCCGTTATGTACAGATATCTAAATATACATAGAACTCTGTTATTCTTGAATATCTCATTGAGAGATGTCTGGCATGCCCTAACTACATTCGATTTGGTGTTGCAGGACTTTAGTAAATTAACCGTCGCTAGACAGCCCTGACTAGGAGAATATTTAGTGTAATACCTTCCTCACGTTAATCGCATTCGCGGCTTTTTTTATAGTAAGAATTTCCTCTTGTAAAATGCTGCAGAAGTCTGGAATCCTTTATCTTATAATTAGGCTTAGATCCGCGGAAAAGTTACCGTACCGGACCCTATCATCCTGATTGCACTTATCAGTAAAGATGTTTAGTGGTCCATATTCCTTTATGGACTGGTTTCATAGAGAATTTCCGTGCACTAAGCATGTAGTCAGTTCTAAGTGAAATACTGAATTGGTTTGGGTGTCCTTGAGTATCCGATAGAGGGATTCCAATTTTCTATCTCTAGATTAAGTATTGTGTATATGTAGTCCTTTTAAGGGTGTTGATGTCATGCATCCGGTAACAAGTTGAACGTTGAACACGATTCATTTGTTGGAACTTGCTCTCTATGCCAAGCGCATAGCATTAGATTATGGAGCCATATTGTAGTATTGGCTTTAGAATAGCGTTGTAAGTCCAAAGTGTTTGCCAGGTTTTCATGCATGTGTGATATGAGTCCCTTGGTGGATTTGTTTTCTATGTTGTGTCTCTCTTCTATCAGGGTTTGCATTAAGTCCCCTTCTGGCGCACTTGTCTGATACGATATTGATATAGTCTGCGTCTCTTCCGCAAGACCCAGAGTGCTATGTAGTCCGCGTACCCGTCGTGCACCCTTCCTACGGCTAGGTTTCACAGTTGCGGTTATAATACTCGTCCTTGTGGGTTACGTCTTGTTTCCTTATAGTGATGGAGGGATTTCCAAGCCTCAAAGTGATAGTTCCCTTCATTTTTTTTTATTTGTTTTATATATTTTATTTGTTTTTTTTTCCATATCCACGTAAATTGATATAGTTTCTAAGCATTTTTTCTTTTTATTCGTCTTTTAATCATCCTCCATACAAACCACACTGCTTTGTTTAAAATAAAACCATTTTTACACTCATTGTCCATTTATTATTAGACACAATCATACAACAATTAATACATTTATATATTATATTTATATGAATTACTACCTATATTTGTGTATATCTAAATATATTCGCGCGCATAACGCTATCATAGTTTTCTTTTGTATTTCTTCTTTTTGTTTTGTTACTTAAGTTTCTAAAACGTTGAAACATTACCTTAAATATACACACGCATTTTAAAAATAGTTCGTCTCTGGTTAAAGTCGCTTTCATTAGTACTACATATGTTTTTGTCAAAAGGATCGAAGAAGGAATCAGGTTTTTGGTTAATAATACATTTTAGTTTAAAAACATTCGAATATGCTTAGCATTTAGATTACATCAAAATATGTATATGTATGTTTGGACATTTATCGTTTTATTGTTATGGCTGATATTGTTTTAATTTTTAAAGATACGATATGATTAACTAACTAGTATCTATTTTATGAAAATTGAAAATGTGGAAACTCTGACGTCAGTTATAAACGGCAGGTTTATTATTTATAAATGAGAACATAGTATTGCCTCAATTTATATAAATACATATTACACAATTATGTTATTGTGAAAATTTAATACTATTTGGCATAATTTAACCTATTTCGAGCGCAAAGTTTTACAATAATGCAAATTTTCAATTTGAAGAATACAATTTGGTATTCAAAACAAAAATTTATATTCAAAAGTCAGCAAATAAGTTTTTTTTTTCAATTATACTACTACAATTATGTTTTAATTTCAATTTAGTTTCGCCAAAAGGTTGTAAGACAATTTTTAATTATATAACAAATGTCATGTTATTGTCTTGTAACCCTACAGTTACAAGGTGCTTTTAGAACATGTACAAATTAGTACATATTTCATGCATTTATTATACATTCTTGACTAAAAATAAATCAATGGAATTATATCCAATATTAATTAAAGGAACGATTCCCTTAAGAGCTTTTTATAAATTAATAGGGCTTTGATATTTTTTGAGTTTCTTAAGTTTAAATTTCCATTCGTTTCGGTAGAGTTTTTTGATTATTTTAATTAATATTTTTATTCTTATTTGTTTGTTTGTATATAGTAAATGTTGCTGTTGCGAGTGCAACAATAGGTGGTTAATTTTATTTGATTTGTTTAATGAATACTTTGGCTTTTAATTTCATATACCAATTATATCTTAATACTTTTATATTACTATTAACAGTGTATTTAAAACGTTAAAGATTCAAATCTAAAAATCGTATAATTATAATGTCATGGCTTGTTCGTTAAACTTGAAATATTGGCAGTTTTTTTTTATTTACAAGTTAAATTCTTGGTTTCAGTTCGTTTTCGGGTCTTAAAACTTGATTTAACTGGAAGTGCTAAAAATAGTGAAAATAATTTTTATAGAGAATAAGTGTGTTTTCTCTCTCGTATTGTAATTATGAAATTGCATTTTATTTGCATGATAATGTCATAAATATTTGCACATATCAAACCTAAGCCGACAAAACTCATTCGAAATTAATCATAAAAAAGTGATTTGAAGTTAAATCTGTGTACAAAAGTTGTACATTCCTTTTTGCGGTGAACAAAATCTGATAGTTTCTGTCTTCGCATCTTGCTGTACTAGAAGAAACGAAAGTGGAAGTTTTCAAAAAAAAAAAAAAAGAAGAAAATAAATCGTAAACTCATAAACATCATCGACAATAAACAGCAAAAGCATGGTAGAAAAAATCGGGTTTAACGGATCCAAGAGGTTAATATAACTTCGACTTGATACTTGAAAGATAAGAGGGTCAACTAAAAGAGCTTTGAAAGGACAACAATTTGGATATTCTTTCAAAAGTTGACGTGATAAATAAGAGAATGAATACGGGCAGTCGCAGTATTTGGTTTTATTTAGATACTATGATTCGCTAAATGACTTAATGTAGTCAGCAAAGATGTCAGTCGTTTTTAAAATTGGGGGTGAAGCAAATTATAGTTCTTGCTAATGAGGTATGGGATAGCTTCTCGCGTTGTTGTGAATTAACACGCTTTCTATTTTTAGATTCACAACTAACGGCACCTACTTGTTTATCGGCGAATGCGAACGTCACTGTTTGAGAAGGTCTTACTAGACACGACGATTGAATCGACGCTTAATACTGCGAAGTTGCTGTCAACAACACTCGAGGGGAGCCGACAATGAAAGAAAATTGTATTAATTTTTTTTTTCTTTTAAGATGACTGGAGCCCGTTTTGAACCTGCGATCTCCCGCATGGTAGTCGCGTGTTCTAACCACTATTCCACGGCCGGTCCAAGAACTTTATTGTACAATAAAAGTAACTTTTGATAGTGAAAGTACTTTTTAATACATTAAATTGTACTTTTTGGTACATTAAATTGTACCAAGTACAATAAAAGTACTTTTTGGTTTAATAAAAGTACATTTTGGTACAATAAATTGTACTTTTTGGTTCAATAAAAGTATTTATAAACTGTACTTTGTAATTAATTGTACTTTTTCTTCTTTTTCTTTTGTTTAGTACAAAAAACAGTACAATAAATTTTACTTTTTGATACAATAAATTGTACTATTTGGTAATATAATTTATACTTTCTGGTACAATAAATTGTACTATTTAGAACCATAAATTTTAGTTTTTAGTACCATAAATTGTACTTTTATATATAGTACAATTGTTTTTTGGTACCATAATTTGTACTATTTGGTATTTTGAATACTACAACGGGGAAAATAAATTGAACTTTTTGGTACAATCAATTGAACATTTTGCTAAAGTAATTGTTCTATTTGGCACAATGGAAGTAGTATTTGGTACGATAAATTGTACTTTGAAGTACAAAAAATTTTACTTGTTTGTTCAATAAATTGTTCTTTTAGGTACAATAAAGCCCCTTTTTGTACTTTAAATTGAGCTATTTCCGACAATAAAACTACTATAATGGAGAATATAAAGAATTTTAGTATTTGGTACCATAAATTGTACTTTCCGGTGCAATAAATTTAGTATTTGATACCATGAATTGCACTATTTGGTACAATAAATTGTACTTTTAGGTACAATAAAACTACTTTTTAGTACCATAAATTGTACTATTTGGTATCATATGTTATACGTTAAGGTACAATAATTTGCACTTTTAGTAAATTGTACTATTTGGGACAATAAAAGTACTTATTGGTACAAGAAATTGCACTTTTAGGTACAATAAAGAATGGTACAATAAATTGCGATTTTTGTTACAGTAAATTTTACTATGTGGGACATAAAAAGTACTTTTTAGTACAATAAATTTTATTTGGTACTATAAATTGTACTTCCGGTGCAATAAATTGTAGTATTTCATACCATAAATTGCACTATTTGGTACAATAAATTGTACTTTTAGGTACAGTAAAACTATTTTTTAGTACCATAAATTGTACTATTTGGTATTATATGCTATACGTCATGGTACAATAAATTGCACTTTAAGTTAATTGTACTATTTGGAACAATACAAGTACTTAATGGTACAATAAATTGCGCTTTTTGTTACAGTAAATTGTACTATCTGGGACATAAAAAGTACTTTTTAGTACAATAAATTTTATTTGGTACTATAAATTGTACTTTATGGCGCAATAAATTTACTTTGTTGTGCCATAAATTGTTCTATTTAGAAACACAAATTGTACTTTTGGTACAATAAATTATACTTTTTGGTACAGTAATTGTACTTTATGGCACCATAAATTGTACTTTTTGTGCTACAATAAAATTTCATTCCGGTTCAATAAAAGTTCATTATGGTACAATAAACGTACATTTTAGCATAACGTATTTAAGTGCAAAACACACACTCTATTGCTCTTACACTCTTTTACTTTTGTCATTATCAAAACAACATCGTTGTCGTATTTGATTTCAAATACATTTTTTACATACATTTCAACTGAGAATGTAATTTCTTCAACTATTATCTCTATTGTAAAAGTTTCAAAACCACTTTTTGTGTTTCTAAGTTCTGTGATGAAAAGGAAAAACTGCTTAAGTCTGATTTTGCAGGAAAGTACTTTCCAAGTTTAAACCTTATTTTTAAAAACTTATTGTGATACTAGTATAAGTGGAAGTCATCCATCGAATCATAGCTAATTAAGGAACACATTGTTGTACATTCCAATTTAGAAATTATTTAATTTAAGGAGCTATGGTCAAAAATAAAAAATAAATTTTTTGCTTAAGTCGACTAAGGCATTTTTTCCTTTTCTCCATAGAGATTTTTTAAAGGACATTGACTATGACTTTTGGAACACTTACAAAACGTTCTCAAGTCCACTTTTTGGGTTTTTTGAGTTATTGATGATTTAAAGTTTATGGCCGTCAAGGTTTTGACACAATATCTACAAGCATAGTTTAAAATTGTCTGATAACGTCTCGGTTATATGAAATGATCAATTTAATCTCAATATGTCATTACTTTTAAAAACTTTACAAATTTAAACTAATGCTTTGTCTAACTAAGTATTTAACATTTGGGAAATATTTTTTTTTTTGCTTTGTCTGATTTACGCTCTTCTCTACATTTACATATATTTTTTTCTTATAAATTCGACAGAGATAAATATTTCTATTTATAAGCCACGGTAGTAGTTTTGATATTTCTATTAGTTTTCGTACATTATTTGTATGTAATCAAAGTTAACATTCTAAGAGGGCAGTTTTTTATTTCTTTATTTATAAAGATTTTTTATTACTGTTCTCACTCTTTTAAAGATATTATTTATTTATTAGTTAGACTATTTGTTTTATTTTACGAGATTGGACACAGCAATTTGGTTAGTACTTATATTAGGGGTAGGGGGAGTTGACACTATATTAACAAAAATGTGATTATTTTTAACAATTTCAATAGATGCTTCATAAGACATCTCACTAACTATCATCGGGTAATATAAATATTACACAAAATTTCAAATTCCGCTGTTTTTTTTATTTCTATTACACATTTTTTAACATTTTCATTCAATACACATCACTTACACAAACACATGGAACACTTATTTGGATAATACTCTCTCTTTCTCTCTCTCTCTCATTAACATTGAAGAGTATTTTAGAGTATTTTATTTAATTTAAAAATTGTGACTCTAAACAATAAGTTATAAGTTATGTTAGTGCAGTTAAAAAAAAGTACAATTGTTAATGTTTCTACATTAATGCAAAGAGCAGAATATGTGATCCAACAAATCCGGTTAAAAAAAATTAAAATGCAAAAGATGACTATTCTTTTCATATTAACATAATATTAAATGTCATAAACTAGACATGGCACAAGGATATGAGACCTTTTGCACGAATTATACCAAATCAGAATCTGTTTCAATCACACCACAGAGAATATGATAAAATTCAGTTATATTTCATCTTCATCTTTTTAGAGGCAGTAAAGTAATTGGTTATGTTGATATTTAAAATAGAATTCCAGTGAATTATAATGTTTTTTGTTTTAATTTTTATTGCAAAATTACACTTAGTCATGTTGTTGTTGTAACTGTACGTTTGTGTTATATGTATATTGTCTCCTGAAGTTCACTGTGTCTGAAGAAAACTGTGAAGAAGTTTTGTGGGGCCGGGAGTGGGCCGTACAGTTAAAAAGGTATCGTGTCGTGCGGTCCCTTTTTAAACGCGGAACATGAATTCATCACTTGTTTTATTTATTTTATTTATTTAATTTATATTATTTATTTTATATATTTTATTTATTTTATTTTATTTTATTTTATTTTATTTTATTTTATTTATTTTATTTATTTTATTTATTTTATTTATTTTATTTATTTTATTTATTTTATTTATTTTTATTTATTTTATTTATTTTTATTTATTTTATTTATTTTATTTATTTTATTTATTTTATTTATTTTATTTATTTTATTTATTTTATTTATTTTATTTATTTTATTTATTTTATTTATTTTATTTATTTTATTTATTTTATTTATTTATTTTATTTATTTTATTTATTTTATTTATTTTATTTATTTTATTTATTTTATTTATTTTATTTATTTTATTTATTTTATTTATTTTATTTATTTTATTTATTTTATTTATTTTATATATTTTATTTTATTTTTTTTAAATTATTTTATTTTTTTTATTTTATTTTATTTATTTATTTTACTTATTTTATTTGGCTGGTAGGTTGGTTTGCGTAGCATAAAAACCCCAAGGATGTGATGCGAGAAAGAGAATAAATAAAATAAATCACAAGGGATTTAATGTTATTAATGAAAATGGTTTTCCGCTTTATTAGGGAAGTTCGATAACAAATGTAAGAGTAGGTATACCTTGCAAGGATGACGATCCGCTAAGGGAGAAGTTCTCAATAGTAACTAGATGATTAATAGCTCGATGTAGCGAACAAAGCCTGAAGAGCGCGAAGGATCGCGGCAACTCGTTACTCGTTATATTAGATCTACTGCGATTTTATACAAGCAATACAAATCAAAGTTGTATAGCAGTAGATCCTTACGCCTATTCGAAGGAATAGGGTGGTTCACGAATAGAGTTACGACAAAAGGTGTAAAAACAGCAATTTGTACGTAAACAAGGTCCTTATGGTCCCATTGTGTTAACCGTTGGACGTTTGGGGTATCCCTTCAGCGTATGTGGTGCCGTTCAATTGATGATCTTACAAAAGTTATTGATTCAACCGAAGTGCAAAGGTGTTAGTTCTTCTGTGCCACTTAAGAAGGGTTTTCCCAGAGTTTCCAGTTTTTTTTTTGTATAGGATTGGACAGTCACATATAATATGACCGGTATATGGTGCTGATATTTCTGTTGTAAATACACTCTTTTTTCGAATTCCAGTCAGTTTGCGTGTCTACCTGAGGATCCGTGTCGCGTTAAGGAGGTAATAAGTTTTCTAATCTGTTTTTTTTTTGAGTATTATCAACGTCAGTTTAGTGTTGTATTGAGGAAATGACACTTTTCTGCAGGGCTGACTGAGCTCTATTTGTGCTTATTATCAGCCCTGCACTTGTCCTCAAATCCGTTATGTACAGATATCTAAATATACATAGAACTCTGTTATTCTTGAATATCTCATTGAGAGATGTCTGGCATGCCCTAACTACATTCGATTTGGTGTTGCAGGACTTTAGTAAATTAACCGTCGCTAGACAGCCCTGACTAGGAGAATATTTAGTGTAATACCTTCCTCACGTTAATCGCATTCGCGGCTTTTTTTATAGTAAGAATTTCCTCTTGTAAAATGCTGCAGAAGTCTGGAATCCTTTATCTTATAATTAGGCTTAGATCCGCGGAAAAGTTACCGTACCGGACCCTATCATCCTGATTGCACTTATCAGTAAAGATGTTTAGTGGTCCATATTCCTTTATGGACTGGTTTCATAGAGAATTTCCGTGCACTAAGCATGTAGTCAGTTCTAAGTGAAATACTGAATTGGTTTGGGTGTCCTTGAGTATCCGATAGAGGGATTCCAATTTTCTATCTCTAGATTAAGTATTGTGTATATGTAGTCCTTTTAAGGGTGTTGATGTCATGCATCCGGTAACAAGTTGAACGTTGAACACGATTCATTTGTTGGAACTTGCTCTCTATGCCAAGCGCATAGCATTAGATTATGGAGCCATATTGTAGTATTGGCTTTAGAATAGCGTTGTAAGTCCAAAGTGTTTGCCAGGTTTTCATGCATGTGTGATATGAGTCCCTTGGTGGATTTGTTTTCTATGTTGTGTCTCTCTTCTATCAGGGTTTGCATTAAGTCCCCTTCTGGCGCACTTGTCTGATACGATATTGATATAGTCTGCGTCTCTTCCGCAAGACCCAGAGTGCTATGTAGTCCGCGTACCCGTCGTGCACCCTTCCTACGGCTAGGTTTCACAGTTGCGGTTATAATACTCGTCCTTGTGGGTTACGTCTTGTTTCCTTATAGTGATGGAGGGATTTCCAAGCCTCAAAGTGATAGTTCCCTTCATTTTTTTTTATTTGTTTTATATATTTTATTTGTTTTTTTTTCCATATCCACGTAAATTGATATAGTTTCTAAGCATTTTTTCTTTTTATTCGTCTTTTAATCATCCTCCATACAAACCACACTGCTTTGTTTAAAATAAAACCATTTTTACACTCATTGTCCATTTATTATTAGACACAATCATACAACAATTAATACATTTATATATTATATTTATATGAATTACTACCTATATTTGTGTATATCTAAATATATTCGCGCGCATAACGCTATCATAGTTTTCTTTTGTATTTCTTCTTTTTGTTTTGTTACTTAAGTTTCTAAAACGTTGAAACATTACCTTAAATATACACACGCATTTTAAAAATAGTTCGTCTCTGGTTAAAGTCGCTTTCATTAGTACTACATATGTTTTTGTCAAAAGGATCGAAGAAGGAATCAGGTTTTTGGTTAATAATACATTTTAGTTGAAAAACATTCGAATATGCTTAGCATTTAGATTACATCAAAATATGTATATGTATGTTTGGACATTTATCGTTTTATTGTTATGGCTGATATTGTTTTAATTTTTAAAGATACGATATGATTAACTAACTAGTATCTATTTTATGAAAATTGAAAATGTGGAAACTCTGACGTCAGTTATAAACGGCAGGTTTATTATTTATAAATGAGAACATAGTATTGCCTCAATTTATATAAATACATATTACACAATTATGTTATTGTGAAAATTTAATACTATTTGGCATAATTTAACCTATTTCGAGCGCAAAGTTTTACAATAATGCAAATTTTCAATTTGAAGAATACAATTTGGTATTCAAAACAAAAATTTATATTCAAAAGTCAGCAAATAAGTTTTTTTTTTCAATTATACTACTACAATTATGTTTTAATTTCAATTTAGTTTCGCCAAAAGGTTGTAAGACAATTTTTAATTATATAACAAATGTCATGTTATTGTCTTGTAACCCTACAGTTACAAGGTGCTTTTAGAACATGTACAAATTAGTACATATTTCATGCATTTATTATACATTCTTGACTAAAAATAAATCAATGGAATTATATCCAATATTAATTAAAGGAACGATTCCCTTAAGAGCTTTTTATAAATTAATAGGGCTTTGATATTTTTTGAGTTTCTTAAGTTTAAATTTCCATTCGTTTCGGTAGAGTTTTTTGATTATTTTAATTAATATTTTTATTCTTATTTGTTTGTTTGTATATAGTAAATGTTGCTGTTGCGAGTGCAACAATAGGTGGTTAATTTTATTTGATTTGTTTAATGAATACTTTGGCTTTTAATTTCATATACCAATTATATCTTAATACTTTTATATTACTATTAACAGTGTATTTAAAACGTTAAAGATTCAAATCTAAAAATCGTATAATTATAATGTCATGGCTTGTTCGTTAAACTTGAAATATTGGCAGTTTTTTTTTATTTACAAGTTAAATTCTTGGTTTCAGTTCGTTTTCGGGTCTTAAAACTTGATTTAACTGGAAGTGCTAAAAATAGTGAAAATAATTTTTATAGAGAATAAGTGTGTTTTCTCTCTCGTATTGTAATTATGAAATTGCATTTTATTTGCATGATAATGTCATAAATATTTGCACATATCAAACCTAAGCCGACAAAACTCATTCGAAATTAATCATAAAAAAGTGATTTGAAGTTAAATCTGTGTACAAAAGTTGTACATTCCTTTTTGCGGTGAACAAAATCTGATAGTTTCTGTCTTCGCATCTTGCTGTACTAGAAGAAACGAAAGTGGAAGTTTTCAAAAAAAAAAAAAAAGAAGAAAATAAATCGTAAACTCATAAACATCATCGACAATAAACAGCAAAAGCATGGTAGAAAAAATCGGGTTTAACGGATCCAAGAGGTTAATATAACTTCGACTTGATACTTGAAAGATAAGAGGGTCAACTAAAAGAGCTTTGAAAGGACAACAATTTGGATATTCTTTCAAAAGTTGACGTGATAAATAAGAGAATGAATACGGGCAGTCGCAGTATTTGGTTTTATTTAGATACTATGATTCGCTAAATGACTTAATGTAGTCAGCAAAGATGTCAGTCGTTTTTAAAATTGGGGGTGAAGCAAATTATAGTTCTTGCTAATGAGGTATGGGATAGCTTCTCGCGTTGTTGTGAATTAACACGCTTTCTATTTTTAGATTCACAACTAACGGCACCTACTTGTTTATCGGCGAATGCGAACGTCACTGTTTGAGAAGGTCTTACTAGACACGACGATTGAATCGACGCTTAATACTGCGAAGTTGCTGTCAACAACACTCGAGGGGAGCCGACAATGAAAGAAAATTGTATTAATTTTTTTTTTCTTTTAAGATGACTGGAGCCCGTTTTGAACCTGCGATCTCCCGCATGGTAGTCGCGTGTTCTAACCACTATTCCACGGCCGGTCCAAGAACTTTATTGTACAATAAAAGTAACTTTTGATAGTGAAAGTACTTTTTAATACATTAAATTGTACTTTTTGGTACATTAAATTGTACCAAGTACAATAAAAGTACTTTTTGGTTTAATAAAAGTACATTTTGGTACAATAAATTGTACTTTTTGGTTCAATAAAAGTATTTATAAACTGTACTTTGTAATTAATTGTACTTTTTCTTCTTTTTCTTTTGTTTAGTACAAAAAACAGTACAATAAATTTTACTTTTTGATACAATAAATTGTACTATTTGGTAATATAATTTATACTTTCTGGTACAATAAATTGTACTATTTAGAACCATAAATTTTAGTTTTTAGTACCATAAATTGTACTTTTATATATAGTACAATTGTTTTTTGGTACCATAATTTGTACTATTTGGTATTTTGAATACTACAACGGGGAAAATAAATTGAACTTTTTGGTACAATCAATTGAACATTTTGCTAAAGTAATTGTTCTATTTGGCACAATGGAAGTAGTATTTGGTACGATAAATTGTACTTTGAAGTACAAAAAATTTTACTTGTTTGTTCAATAAATTGTTCTTTTAGGTACAATAAAGCCCCTTTTTGTACTTTAAATTGAGCTATTTCCGACAATAAAACTACTATAATGGAGAATATAAAGAATTTTAGTATTTGGTACCATAAATTGTACTTTCCGGTGCAATAAATTTAGTATTTGATACCATGAATTGCACTATTTGGTACAATAAATTGTACTTTTAGGTACAATAAAACTACTTTTTAGTACCATAAATTGTACTATTTGGTATCATATGTTATACGTTAAGGTACAATAATTTGCACTTTTAGTAAATTGTACTATTTGGGACAATAAAAGTACTTATTGGTACAAGAAATTGCACTTTTAGGTACAATAAAGAATGGTACAATAAATTGCGATTTTTGTTACAGTAAATTTTACTATGTGGGACATAAAAAGTACTTTTTAGTACAATAAATTTTATTTGGTACTATAAATTGTACTTCCGGTGCAATAAATTGTAGTATTTCATACCATAAATTGCACTATTTGGTACAATAAATTGTACTTTTAGGTACAGTAAAACTATTTTTTAGTACCATAAATTGTACTATTTGGTATTATATGCTATACGTCATGGTACAATAAATTGCACTTTAAGTTAATTGTACTATTTGGAACAATACAAGTACTTAATGGTACAATAAATTGCGCTTTTTGTTACAGTAAATTGTACTATCTGGGACATAAAAAGTACTTTTTAGTACAATAAATTTTATTTGGTACTATAAATTGTACTTTATGGCGCAATAAATTTACTTTGTTGTGCCATAAATTGTTCTATTTAGAAACACAAATTGTACTTTTGGTACAATAAATTATACTTTTTGGTACAGTAATTGTACTTTATGGCACCATAAATTGTACTTTTTGTGCTACAATAAAATTTCATTCCGGTTCAATAAAAGTTCATTATGGTACAATAAACGTACATTTTAGCATAACGTATTTAAGTGCAAAACACACACTCTATTGCTCTTACACTCTTTTACTTTTGTCATTATCAAAACAACATCGTTGTCGTATTTGATTTCAAATACATTTTTTACATACATTTCAACTGAGAATGTAATTTCTTCAACTATTATCTCTATTGTAAAAGTTTCAAAACCACTTTTTGTGTTTCTAAGTTCTGTGATGAAAAGGAAAAACTGCTTAAGTCTGATTTTGCAGGAAAGTACTTTCCAAGTTTAAACCTTATTTTTAAAAACTTATTGTGATACTAGTATAAGTGGAAGTCATCCATCGAATCATAGCTAATTAAGGAACACATTGTTGTACATTCCAATTTAGAAATTATTTAATTTAAGGAGCTATGGTCAAAAATAAAAAATAAATTTTTTGCTTAAGTCGACTAAGGCATTTTTTCCTTTTCTCCATAGAGATTTTTTAAAGGACATTGACTATGACTTTTGGAACACTTACAAAACGTTCTCAAGTCCACTTTTTGGGTTTTTTGAGTTATTGATGATTTAAAGTTTATGGCCGTCAAGGTTTTGACACAATATCTACAAGCATAGTTTAAAATTGTCTGATAACGTCTCGGTTATATGAAATGATCAATTTAATCTCAATATGTCATTACTTTTAAAAACTTTACAAATTTAAACTAATGCTTTGTCTAACTAAGTATTTAACATTTGGGAAATATTTTTTTTTTTGCTTTGTCTGATTTACGCTCTTCTCTACATTTACATATATTTTTTTCTTATAAATTCGACAGAGATAAATATTTCTATTTATAAGCCACGGTAGTAGTTTTGATATTTCTATTAGTTTTCGTACATTATTTGTATGTAATCAAAGTTAACATTCTAAGAGGGCAGTTTTTTATTTCTTTATTTATAAAGATTTTTTATTACTGTTCTCACTCTTTTAAAGATATTATTTATTTATTAGTTAGACTATTTGTTTTATTTTACGAGATTGGACACAGCAATTTGGTTAGTACTTATATTAGGGGTAGGGGGAGTTGACACTATATTAACAAAAATGTGATTATTTTTAACAATTTCAATAGATGCTTCATAAGACATCTCACTAACTATCATCGGGTAATATAAATATTACACAAAATTTCAAATTCCGCTGTTTTTTTTATTTCTATTACACATTTTTTAACATTTTCATTCAATACACATCACTTACACAAACACATGGAACACTTATTTGGATAATACTCTCTCTTTCTCTCTCTCTCTCATTAACATTGAAGAGTATTTTAGAGTATTTTATTTAATTTAAAAATTGTGACTCTTTCTCAGCGCTGAGTACTGAGTACCGAGTGTACTTGCTGATAACAAAATAGTCTCAGCTGAGAATTTATCACTTAATTTCGTTTTGTTTGTATTAATTACTTAATTTTATTTAACATTTAAATGTAATTGTTCTTTGTCACACATACAGGTTAATAATACACACGAAATGCTATAGATTTATACTCGATATATACTCTTGGAACGGACCAAGAGAAAACAAAAACTAAACAAAACTAATTACATATTTAGCTTAACGCGAAGACTATCTAAAAGTTTACTTATATTAAAAGGATAAATTTTCTTGCTGCACTTAATTATAGGTTTAACGTTTATTTTCTCTTATCTAACTAAAAACTTGATTTACAGGTTTTTATTTTATGTTTTTTTTTTAACAGGTATCGTCGTAGCGCCAAATTTTCACTAGTGTGATATTTTTGCTTTTTACTACAATTAATAACATATTCAGCTTCTTAGATTTGTAATCTAGAATTTCAAATTGTTTCCCTAAATACAATTTTTCTAGTTTAGTTTTTCTTTCAAATTACATCGATTTTCGTATCTTAATATTATAATATTTAAATGTTGTATAAATTTATCAAGTTTTATTGTTTTATTTATTGACTTTTTGATATCTTGGTTTATTTTTTCATTTGCTATAAATTAATTGTCGATGATATTATCAACTATTTATCTTTAAGTTTTATGGTATCTCTAATAGACAATTTCGAAAGATCAAAGTTTGAAACGGGGGTCATTTATCTAAATTCGTTTCTTTTGTAAATGATGACAAAATAATAAGTTAACATTTGGTTTGTTTTTGGACCATAGATTAAAGTTTTGAATAAATATAAAATATTAAAGTTATTTATACTTTTGGTAATATTCTAAAAAAGAAAGTTTCTTGCACTCAATAACAAAAAAAAAATAGTAGAAAAAAGTGTCGAAGAAGATATTTTTTTTTTCACAAAGTGTTGCGCCAAAGAATACGCATTTTTGTTTTGTATTTTACAAGGAACTATTTTTAATCATTTTTTTTTGTGGATATTTTGGCTAAAAACTTAATTTTTTTGTACAACTTTTGGAATATTTTGGCTAAAAACTTAATCTTTTTGTACAACTTTTGAGATGACTTCGAAAGTATTTACCAAACAATTATTTTATATGTGAACAAAATTTTGTATATAAACTAGAACCCTGCACAAATTTATTTGCTCTACAAAGACAACAAATGACAATGCAGTGAGCAATGCTTGCAAGGCATTCGCCATCAAAATAACAGTTTTACAAGAATGCATGTTTGAATGTTTTGAAGTCTGCCTTTTCTAAATTTGTTAGAATAAAGTGAAAATTAGTGCTGTTGATTTTTTTTTAACGTTAAGTAGAAGCAAAACTTTGCTCTTGCTTTTTAATACAAAAACAGAACTTTTGAAGACAATACAATTACTTTTATATACAACTAGCTGACCCGGGCAAACGTTGTTTTGCCTTCAAATTTTATTTTCACTGCAAGTCTGGTTCCGGTGCAAAAACACAAAAAACTAAATATTGCGCCATCTGTCGGACGAACTTCAAACTACACGGAAACACTACTCACGGCCCATAGAGCATGCATATAAACGTAGTTTTTGAGTTTAGCGATCACGAACATACACGTAATTTTTATATATGTAGATATAAAACTAATTTGGTACAACGAAAGTACTTTTTGATACACTGATAAAAATAATTTTCAATTTGTTGAGTGTATTGAAACAATACACCAAATTGGCTAACCATCAGTATGTTTTATTGTTGAGTTAATAACCAAATCAGAACCACGGACATGGAAGAAGCGTTGCGAACTTCATAACGAGTTTATCATTAGATCCCTTTCGGACGATTTTTTTTTTGGTACAATAAATTTTACTTTTTTGTACAATGAAATACAACAAATTGTACTTTTTGGTGTAGTAAATTTTACTATTTGTGACAGTAAAAGTACTGGTGCAATAAATTGTAGTATTTGGTACCATAAGTTGTACTTCTTAGTTTAAAAAAAGTTACTTTTTTTTCGTACAAAAATTTTACTCTTTGTTACGATAAATTATATTCTTTAGTACAATAAATTGTACTATTTGGTACAATAAAAGTTTTGTTTGGTACAATACAAATACTTTTTGGTACCATACATTGTAGTATTTGGTACTACAAGTACATTTAATTGTACTTGGTAAAAGTAATTTGTTCCTTTTGGTACAATAGTTGGTACTTTTGGAAACAATGAAAGTATTTTTGTTACCATAAATTGTACTATTGGGTAAAATAAATTGTACTTATGTGTACAGCACTCTTTGCTACAGTAAATTGTACTTACTTAAACTTAATTTCCCTTTGCACCCCATGAAGGAGGTATGGGATAGCTTCTCGCGTTGTTGTGAAATAACACGCTTTCTATTTTTAGATTCACAACTATCGGCACCTACTTGTTTATCGACGAGTGCGAACGTCACTGTTTGAGAAACTCTTACTAGACACGTCGATTGACTCGACACTTAATACTGCGAAGTTGCTGTCAACAACATTGTACTATTTGGGACAATAATATTACTTTTTGGTACCCTAAATTGTACTATCTGGTATTATAAATTGTACTTCTTGCTACAATGAATTTTACTTTTGAGTAAAATAAAATGTACTTTTTGGTACAACAATAATACTTCATGGTATCATAAAAGTACTTTTTAATAAATAAATAAAAGTAATTTGTGCAATAAATGTACTTTTTGATGCAACAAATTTTACTATTTGGGTCAAAAAAACTACTTTTTGGTACAATAAATTGTACTTTTTGGTACAATAAATTGCACTTTTTAGTACAATAAATTGTAATTTTTGGTACAATAAATTGTACTTTTTGGTAAAATAAATTGTACTTTTTGGTACAATAAATTTTGCTTTTTGGTAAAATAAATTGTACTTTTTGGTCCAACAATAGTACTTTATGGTACAATAAAAGAAGTTTTTGGTACAATAAAAGTACTTTCTGGCAAAATAAAAGTACTTTTTATATTAAATAAATGTATTTTTTGGTTCAATAAAAGTACGTTTTGGTACGATAAACTTTAAACTGTCAATTGTTATTGTAAATTGTACAATAAAAGTACTTTTTAACTCAACAACTTTTACTATTTGTTACAAAAAAATTTCTCTTTGGTACAATAAAAGTACTTTTTGGTATAACAAAAGTATTTTTGGTACGTTAAAAATGCCTTTTGATAGATACCTTTTGGTACAATAAATTGTACTTTTTGGTACAATAAATTTAACTTTTTGGTAAAATAAATTGTACTTTTTGTTCCAGCAATAGTACTTTTTGATACAATTAAAGACGTTTTTGGTACAATAAAAGTACTTTCTGGTAAAATAAAAGTACTTTTTTATAAAATAAATTTATTTTTTGGTACAATAAAAGTACGTTTTGGTACGATAAACTTTAAACTGTCAATTGTTATTGTAAATTGTATAATAAAAGTACTTTCAACAACTTTTACTATTTGGTACAATAAAAGTACTTTTTGATATAACAGAAGTATTTTTTGGTACGTTAAAAATACCTTTTGATACAATAAATGTACTTAATGATAAAATAAATTTATGTTTTGGTACAATAAAAGTACTTTTTTTATAATAAATGTACTTTTTGGTACAATGAAACTACTTTTTGGCGCAATAAAAATACTTTCTTGTATAATAAAAATACTTTCTGATACAATAATAGTACTTTCTAGTGCAGTGCAATGTTTTTTACAACAAAAGTACTACAATAAAAGTACTTTCTAGTACAACAGATGTACAATAAATTTATTTCGTGGTACCATAAAAGTATTTTGTGGTACAATAAACAGTCAATTGTCAATTGTTATAGCAAATTCTAAAATAAGAGTACTATTTGATTCAACAAATTTTATTATGTAGTACAACAAAAGTACTTTTTGGTACAATAAATTGTACATTTTTGTACAGTTAATAGCACAAAATGATCAAAGTTATAAATAAAAGTACTTTTTGGTACAATTAAATTACTTTTTACTACAATAAACTATATTGTTTGTGTACCATAAAAGTACTTTTTAGTACAATAAAAAATAATTTTTGGTATAAAAAACTGTAAATTTTCAATTTTAATTGTAAATTCTACAATAAAAGTACTTTTTAATGCAATAAATTGTACTATTTGTTATAATTAAAGTACATTTAGATACAATAAACTGTACATTTGGTACAATAAAAGTACTTTTTGGTACCATTAAATGTACTATTTGGTACTATTAAAAACTGGTTGAAATAAACAAATTTTGTTTTTAATCATTTACTGTCGTGCATAACATTTTTAAGAGCACTTTTTTTACAAAACATTGTTTTCACACTCGTTCGGTCTAACGCTCTCTTACTTTTGTTTTGTTTCCGTTGTCATGATCATTGTGGTAAAAAAAAAGTTGATGCGTTCAAGTTTTAATGTCCTCATATTATCTTTGGACATACTATAAAACTGTGTGGTGAACGCTTCAACTTTTTTGTCGACCCTATCTAGCGTACATGTCTTGTGCGCAGAATCACAACAATCACAAAACCGTTTCAAATGCTCCTGTGCAGGGCTCTAATATAAACTAAATTAATTCGTAGACTCTTTACTTTTATTAATACCAGACATTAATTGTCATAAACATGATTTGTACCCAAAATTTATTTTAAGCATTTTCCCCTTTGTTTCTTTAAAAACCCATACGAATTTATACCACTTTTCACTTATAACGCTCCCGATAAATGCCGTTTCACAAACTCATACACACCACACTGTGCCACAGAGATTGCACCACCACCACCCGTACCGTTACCACCTCCCATATTAGCTGCAGACATTTTGTCATTTTGCACTTGCATTTGAGAAATATTCCACACAACCTCTAGACCTTCGATGACACGACCAAATATGGCACTAAAGGGTCTTACTTTTAGTATAATACGAAATTGCGAACCTACCAAACATTGAGAGTCGTAAATCTTCTTTGCTCTCCGCATACCGACAGCTCCTATGAAGGGCGGTATCTTAGTGTCGTCCGGTACAAATTGTGCCTCCTCGTAAATAGAGCGACTACCATAGCCATTGTTTTGATCGATGTCGCCCGTAATGATACTCTGATTGGGATAACATTTAAAGACGCGACAGCCACGATAGCCTACACCCTTTTCGTTGGTGCATAGGGCATGGAAATTATAAGACATTTTGGGTGCATAGCTGGCATAGACCTTAATAAGAACACGTCCCAGAAATTCGCCATTTCTTTCAAAATCAAAATAGTAAATGTGGTTGTTGTCATTGCTAATGGGATTGAGTAGTAGCAAATCAATGCATTTCCCCACTTCCTCCAACTGTTTGTACTGTGATACAGTAAGTGGTCCGTTGAATAGGTCGAAAGCATCTCCACTGTTGCTACTGGTCTCCAGCGAAGATTTGGCGGTGCTATTAGCTATTTCTGCATAGGTTTTTCGTTTGTATTGTAGCTGATCGTAAATATTTGAGCTCGAGCAATTAGTTTTATTATTGTTATTGTTGTTGTAACTTGGCGGCGGTGGTGATGATTGGTGGGTCTTGAAATTGGCTATTATCTGCTGTTGGTACTGCTGATAACGCCACAGTTGATCTTCGAAAAATTGTTGCTTCTGTTTGGTATACGAGATATACAAATGATAGACACAATAGTTGGTCAAATGCAATATAGGATTATGACTGGGCGGCTTTCTCATCAGCTGCTGCAATGCCGTCATATTATTCGTTTCACCGTTTGGCTGTTCGGAACGCTGGAAGATTTGCTGTATCATTTGAAAATCCAACAGGCGATCATTTGTACTTATGACCTCATTGACGGCATACTGTCGCAGTAATTCTTTATGTTTTACACGGAATTTCTGTTTCTCATCTCTTATTACCTTGTCCAGTTTAACGAAATCATTAGGATTTTGTTCCTGCAGCAATTCCAAGTGCATTTGTAACTTACGCAGCATTTCCTTCATCGCATCCATTTGTATGGACTGGTTGTGAGCGGCCAGCTCATTTTCCAAGTGCGACTTTAAAGCACAACAACCTTCTAAGATATTGAGCAAAAACTCCTTTTGGATTCTATTCAATTGTTCCATATCCGCTAGAGAATTTTGCAATTCCATTATGTCTTGATGCATACGATTTTGATAACTTTCCTTGGCATCTTGATGATTCTGCACCAAATGTTCCTTGTGGTCTAGGCCCGCGTTACAGCCACGGCATAGGGCCAAGTCACAAGTGTTGCACCACAAAGTATTGGGCATGCCGTGTATAATGCAATTTTCACCTGGCGACATTTTGTGAGCAGATCCATCACCCAACTGATGGTGGTTATGTCCTCCCAAAACGTTTAAATGGCCACGAGAGGCATTGCTGCCACAGCCATTGTTGGTTGCATTATTATTGGTGAAATACATAGTAGTACAACCCTTGGAGTTATCGGACGCTATTGAGGCTGATCTAGTCAATGATATTTGGGACTCAATGTCAGCGGAACTATGTGTTGTTGCGTTGGGGCTGTTTGTCGCTGGAGTTGCGGCTGCTGACGATGTTGTTATCGTCGGTTGTGGCAGAGTTTCTAAGGTTGCATTTAATCCTTGGACATCGATGGTTTGCTGGCAGTTCACACATTCGAAGTGGGCAAAATCATCGCTCTTGCTGATCATATCTTCGAGGCAGGCTAGGCAGAACCAATGTTTGCAGGGTAACGACTTTGGCACGGAATTATTAAAGTTAAATGGCAAATGGCATCCACTACAATTGATAATATTACTTAGTTTGTGATGAGACACAGCCATGTTGTTTGTTGTTTATCTGAACGTGGCGGAAAAAGAAAAAAGAGAAAATGAAATGAAAATAAGAGAGTGGCAGTTAACATTTTGGATTGTAATAGATAAGAAATTGGATGTGATATCGTAACTTAACTTGATATTCACGACATTAAAACCAAAATTACTTTTTGGTACAGTAAAAGTACTATTAAGTACAATGAATGTACTTTCTGGTAAAATAAAAGAACAATATGGAAAAAATAAATGTAACTTTTGGTACAAAAAAAATACTTTTTGGCGCTATAAAGTACCTTTGTACAATAAAAGCACTTTCTGGCATAATTAAAGTACATTTTGTCGTAAAAAATTTAGCTTTTGGTACAATGTAAGTACTTTTTGGCGTAATATATATACTTTCTGGTTCAATAAAAAATACTTTCTGGTACAATAATAGTACTTTCTAGTGCAATGAAAGTCTTTCTGAATACAATAAAAGTACTTTCTGGTACAATAAAAGTACTTTTTGGTGCAATAAAATTACTTTCTGGTGTAATAAATGTACTTTTTAGTACAATAAAAGTACTTTCTAGTACAATGGAAGTTCTTTTTGGTACAATGAATGTATTTTTTGGTGCAATAAAATTACTTATTAATACTATTTGGTACAATAAAAGTACTTTTTGGTGCAATAAAAGTACGTTTTGGTGCAATAAAAGTACGTTTTGGTGCGAAAAAGTACCTTTTTAAAATAAAAGTACTTTCTGGTACAATTAAAGTACTTTTTATTGTAATAAATGTACTTTTTGGTACAATAAAAATACTTCCTGTTTCAATAAAAATAATTTGTGGTACAATAATAGTACTTTCTAGTGCAATGGAAGTACTTTTTGGTGCAATGCAAGTACTTTTTGGTATAATAAAAATACTTTTTGGTGTAATAAATGTACTTTTTGGTACAATAACAGTACTGTTTTAGTAGAATAAAAATACTCTCAGGTGCAATAAAAATCTTTTTGGTACAATAAAAGTACTTTCTGGTATAATGAAAGTACTTTTTAATACAATAAAAGTACTCTTTGGTACAATAAAAGTACAATATAAGTTTGATACAAAAAATGGCCTTTTTGGAACAATAAAAGAGGATATGAACCCAGCGGCAGAATTTGAGAGGCCTTTCTCATATAATGCATGCAGTAGTCCTTATTTGGGAATAAGATTTCAAATAAGGAATACAGAACGCATGATTTTTCATCAGATTTAGGCATTTTATGGACAGACCTGCCCAAGACATGTAAAAAGAAGGAAGAGGGATTTCATACACATCCCCTCTCGCTTCCAAATAGCAGGGGTATTGCATGCATTCTAAATGAAAAGAATTGTTAATACGTTTTTTTCAACTTTTATGAAGGCTTTCATACACATACCCTCTCGTTTCCAAATATAAGAGGTGTTGGATGTCTTCCAAATGGAAGACACAATTCGAATGCATCTTCATATGCTAGACAGTAGCATGGCTGACTAACAATCACGAGGTAGTGGGTTCAAACTCGTTGTCGTTGGAAAAAAATTTAAGTATGGAGAAAAATATTTAGAAGTGAGAAATATCTAAAAATAACCGGTGCGTTCTCAAAAAAACTACATAATTTGAGGGTGCACGGTACAGTTTTTGTTTTAATTGCAAGTCATTATTTTTTCATGTGTATGCAGGCCTTCCATAATGCCTTCTCATAGAAAGCATCCATAAGGCCTTCTTCTGGAAACCGGCGCGGAAGGCCTTCTTTTCCAATGTCACGCAATGTAAAAAAAGAAAGAAGGTCAAGGAAGGCATACCGGATCCAAAAGAAGGCCTTCAATCTCATGAACGAAGGGTTCCTTATCATGATTATCGCCACTGGGAAAATGTGTGAAGTACACAAAGCACAATTGTGCTATTAAAAGCGCAACCATACGACGCAGCCTAATAAATATATAAACATATCGTCCACCTCTCATACAAAGACTAAACCTCCACCGATCCTTATGAAAATTTACCAGGGTCAATAGTTTTCTTGTAATTAAGTAGAATAGCCCCACACCCCCTGGTAATTTTAAAATTTTTGAAAATAATGTATTTATCTATATCTAGTATACGGGAAACTGCAGGATACTTTAGGTAAAACCCATACAAATGACAAAAGATAAATTCACCTTCATATTTCTACAGGCATATCTTTTTGTAAGTACACTGAATTCAGTTAAAGTTTGCCCAAGAAATTTGCTTATAGAAATATGTCTTTGGAATAAATATAGACTATATCGGCCTTGCCCTTCTGGTACATCCCATAAAAAGGACATACTATTCGAAAATATTTTTGTCCCCATTTTTGTGTGAATTGCTTAAAAAGGGACTTTTTTTCTTGTTACCAGTTGGTACCATAAAAGACCCTTTCGGTAAAGTAAATTGGTAAATTTCAATAACTCAAAAGTAAAACAAGTAAAACAATTATTTTATTTTATTTTATTTTTTTTATTTTATTTTATTTTTTTTTATTTTATTTTATTTTATTTTATTTTATTTTATTTTATTTTATTTTATTTTATTTTATTTTATTTTATTTTATTTTATTTTATTTTATTTTATTTAATTTTATTTTATTTTATTTTATTTTATTTTATTTTATTTTATTTTATTTTATTTTATTTTATTTAATTTTATTTAATTTAATTTTATTTTATTTTATTTTATTTGAATATTTTTTTGCAACTGATATATTTTGTACTTTCAAAATATTTTCTTGCGTGTTAAGAAAGTAAACGCATTTGCCCGCCAAATTTCTGCAAAATACATACCGACGCTCACACACACTCTCACACATACAAGCATCTGAGTGATATCTATTTTTATATGCAACGCAAACACAAAAAAAAACACCTGTATGAAATTGTGAACTATGTATGCATGCAATTTGTTGCTCCTGAACTCCCATTATTGTTGTTGTTTTCATTTAGTCGATTTGTAAAGTACACAGACGTCACATTGTATGCATGTATAAATTGCAAGGATGCATCATCTCCCACACATTCACATAATTTTGAAGAGAATTTCTATGCTGCGCTTAAGAGTTTGGATGCTTTCGAAGAGCGCAGAGAACAGCGCCCTTCATCATACTCTGAGACCTAGTTTCTCGCAATGACGGCCTTGATATTGAATCCTTCCTTAGTGTCAATGAGAAGTAGCTTTTTATAAGTTTTTGTTATTATTATTTTGTTTTTATATATTCGTGTGTGTGGCTGTGTGTGTGCATTAACCTTCACCTTGAACACACAGTTAATAATCTTGCCTGTTTCCTTATGAATAAGGATTTGTTTGCATCATAATGCAATGAAAAAAAGATGCCTTTAAGTTGCAGGATAGTTTTTTTTCTCTCTTGTTGTACCTATTCATTTGAGGAATGTCGGTTTGTTTGTATTACGGGCAGGATGTAGTGGTGGTCTTACGTATACACTTAAATAGTTTAAATTCCTACTTTGTACTTGTATGTGTGTGTGAGTGTTCGTGTTTATTTAAAATTAGTTTAAAGATCTAGTTATTGAATTGCGACTCGCAAGGCTTTGAACAAGTGAAGGTATGTAAGAATTCTAGATGTGTATATAAATAAACATCCGAATTGAACTTGAAATTTCAATCAGTGATGCTGAGTACATTTTTCCCCGCCGTGTTTGTGTGTATGTATAATGTACTTTTATACGTTTGCAAATTACTTTGGCGGTAGTAGTGGCAACAAATACGGAAGTTTATCTCACATTCAATGTCACTGTTGATGTCACCTTGAACTAAAATCTTTTGAAGGACAATGTTATGGACATATGTATGTATTTTTATGGATCAAGGTTGATATATTAAATACCGCAAGGCATTTTTATAGAGCAAGGAAACAAATTAATGTGTTGACATAAAATTGTGTGCAACAACTGTATCTAAAGGCATAAGTCTCTAGAATTAATTGAATTTGATTTTAGCTTTAAAAGGAATACACATCAAAAACAAAAATTTCTGAGCAACAAATTTGAGTCCAGGCAGGCATAATATGAAACTTGTAGTAGTATGATATTTCATATGATATACTGTATATGTTTTTAAGCGGTTATTCGTACCTAACGCCAGTTTTGTATTTTCAACAAAACTACGAAGAATACGAATAACAATTTATGGTTAATAGGAGTTGCGAGAGTTATTTAACGTTTAATAAACAATTAAGTTAAATGCAAAATGTACTCTCGTATACTCTTATTATATACAATTTAAATTTCAAATTAATTGCCCTGGTATTCAATCAGGAATCTCAGATTATACCATACTGTACTAATGTCACTTTGAAGAGATATACATACATATGCTTTTAAGGACGTATTTTTATAGATCAAGGTGTTTTTGGTCAAAACAAACTTCTATTAAAGGATTATTTTAATGAATTTGGACAAGAAATATTATTATTATTTTTTTGGCCATACTGTGGCACAGATTTGCTTATAATTTTTTATTATTATATATAAAAAAATATTAAGTCAACCAACCCTATTTTTTTTTTGTTTTACAATCTTTTGTTTAAATTTAACAAATTAAATATTACTCGAAATCAATAATTAAAATTAAATTTTTTTATAAAAATTTGTTTCATACTTTATGTTGTATTCTTTTATTTGTTTTTTAATATTATTTTTTTAATATTATTTTTTTAATATTATTTTTGTATTTTTTTTAATATTAAAATTGTTAAATTAAATTAAAATTGAATTTTAATAAATTTTATTTTAATAATGGTAACATAATTCAACAATTTTAATAATTAAAAAAATTACGAAAATTATATTAAAACCCAAATAAAAAAATACAAAATAGAGTATAAAACAAATTTTCATAAAAATTAAATTTTAAAAATTAATCAAACAATTTTTAAAAATTTTAAAAATATAAACAAAATTATTAAAAATTAGAAAAAAAATAATTATAAAAAATTTTTTTTTAAATATAAATAATTATGAAAAAAAATAAGAAATTATTTTTATATATTTCTAAAAAAATTATAGAAAAATTAGAGAAAAAAAATTTACAAAATTTAAAAATACATATTTATTAAATTTTGTAAATTTTTAAATACACAATTTATAAAAATAAATGTATTTTTTATTATTTACAAAATTGGAAAAGTTATAAAATTTTGAAAATACCAATTGTTTTTTTAATTTATGAAATTAAAAAAATTTAAAAACTTTATATGCTTTTAAATATTCTTTACATTTAGGAAATTTTTTTAATTTATCAAAATTACAAAATTTGTAAAATTTTTAAAACATATTTAAATATATTAAATTTGCGGAATTCATAAATTAAGAACATATATAAAATTGATTCAATTCAAAAAATTTACAAAAAAAACACTCAAAAGTTGTAAATAAACACAATTTATAAAAAATATCCAAAATGAATAAAATTTATAATACAGTAAAAGTAATTTTTTTTATAAATTACAAAAATGATAAATGTTATTAAATTAACAAATTTTTTAAAATTTATGAAAATAAAAAAAATTTTATATATATTTAATTTTTATATTTACATAATTTATAAAATTTTACATAAGTCCTAAATTAAAAAATATATATAAAATTGATTAAATTAAAAAAAAATATATATATAAAATTCATTAAATTTATAAAATACAAAAAAAAACTTTCAAAAGTTGTAAATATAAATAATTTTAAAAACATTACAAAAAGAATGAAGTTTATAAAATTTATAAAAATATTTTGTTTTTTATAAATTACAAAATTAAAAAGTAACAATTTTTTTTAAATCTATGAAAATAAATAAATTTTCAAAATGTATATACTTTTAAAAATTGTTTACATTTACAAAATTTTTTCAATTTATAAATTTTAAAAAAATTTTAGAACCAAAAAAAACGTGTAGAACATTATTAAAATTTTTGGATTTTTTAAATTTACACAATTTATAAAAATTCACAGAATTCATAAATTTAAAAAAATGTGTATATTAAATTCGTTCTATTTACAAAATTTATAAAAATATTTTATTTATTAAAAAAAAAAATTTATGGAATTTCCAAATTTATATAATTTGTATTAATTTACAACAACAAAATTGTTAAAATTTACAATATTTTTAAAATTTACAATATTTTTAAAATTTATTAAATTTACAAAATTTTCAAAATGTAAAAAATGAACAAAATTAATAAAATTTACAATATTTTTAAATTTTTAAAAATAAACAAAAATTTAAAATTTTTTAAATTCATATTTGCAAAATATATACATATATAAATATATATAAATCTTCAAAAAAATTTAAAAATTAATAGCGACTTAATTTTTTTTTTTATTTTTTTTTTGTATATATAGTAACATTTTAAAAACAGAAAAGGGAAAAAGGGCAAATGACTAAAAATGAAATAATAAAATTGAAATCGAACATGTTCCACCCAGAAAGCTCAGACAGTTTCCAATACGAGAGAAAAGTGGAATTGTGGGCTAAACCAATCCTTCATTCTCATCAATAAAAAAAAGTCTCTCCATATTAAGAATTAAGACAAAGTCTTTTAAAAAAAATAACTCCCATTATTTTGCTCTCGTCATTAAAGAGTTAATATTGACATTAAAAACCTACATTTTTTTTTTTTGGGACCGACCGAGGCATTGTGGTTAGAACACGCGACTACCATGCGGGAGATCGCAGTTTCAAAACTGGCTCCAGTCATCTTAAAAAAAAAATGTTATTTCATTGTCGGCTCCCCTCGAATGTTGTTGACGGCAACTTCGCAGTATAAGTGTCGAGTCAATCGGCGTGTCAAGTAAGAGCTTCTCAAACAGTGACGTTCGCATTCGTCGATAAACAAGTAGGTGCCGTTAGTTGTGAATCTAAAAATAGAAAGCGTGTTAATTCACAACAATGCGAGAAGCTATCCCATACCTCATTCATGGGGTGCGAAGGGAAATTAAGTAGTAGTAAGAAAATTTTAACATTTTGGTTTCAACAGTTATTTTTATGGATTCGAAAAATTATTACATTTTATAACAATGGTTTTCCTATACAAATTATTTAACAATTATTATAAGAATCTATTAAAATCTTAAAATTCAAAAAAGTGTATAATTTCACATTTTATTGTGGAATTGAAATAATATGAGCAGTTGACCTTAGCTAAAGTAAAAGCTCGATTGAATCGACATTATAGCTATGTAGCAATGAAAGTTGATATGTTTTTTTAAAGAGATTTTTTTTTTACTTGATATTTCTTCTATTACAAGTTCAGCGTGTTCCAGTTTGGGTTCTCCAACTTTCCTATTAGTACACTAAAACTTTGTCACGCTGTTATTTATCTATTCGAGATGGAAGCTAAAATAATGAACTATAGGTGGCGCATGAGTTTATTCTATAACGTATGCACTATATGCAAAGGATCTTAAAACTATTTTTTTATAAAAATTTTATAAATAAGCTAATAACAAAACATCTTACCACTTTTTTCCCCATTCCTTACTATACTTACTTTTGTGTTTGGTGGTTTGTTGTATTGGCGCTTTTATTGAGCAAATCTCAATCAATGAATTTTAGTTATAAATAAATTTCATTTGTTCGTAGTAGTTGCTTTTTTTTTCAAATTATTTATTATTGTTATGGTTGTTCTTCGAATATCGTAGTTGGCTACAACATCAACAACAACATAGTGCTGCTGTCTATGCTGCTATTAAAGAAATATTTAATCGTTTTTTATTTCTATTCACAAAAACACAATTTTAAATCGATGGGTTTTCTCTCGTTCACTTGTTTGCTTGCTCTCGATGCACGACGATGTCCTTTTGTCAGTTGTTTTATCCTATAATAATAGGTAGTTAGCGGCTGTTTCCTATATGCAACAGTTGAATTGAAATGTTAGTTAGTCCTTTTAGTTTTCTACGCATTTGGTGGATTTGATTTTTACGCACTTTTAATAGACGGCCTCCAAAAACGCGTCTTTTTTTTTTTTGATTAGGAACTTTGTTAAAATATAGTTTGTTGTGTACGTGTGTGTGTGTGTTTTTCTTCGGTTTATACGGCGTTATTTTTGTAGTTGTTAAAGTTTGTGTTTTTTTTTATACATTTGGCAATTAAAATCTTAATTCGTAGAATTTCGTTAGTTTTTTTTATTTGTATTTTTATATGTAGAGATATTTTTGGCTTATTGGAAATGATATCGTTTGGTGGTATTATTTATTTTGTGTGTGTTTTCCTTAAAGACCGATTTTTACCGTTTTTAACTCCGCATCGTTGGACAACTACTTTGCAAGTGTTTGCAATGAATGCATTTCTCACTGGCATCAAGTAGTTCCTGTCGCTGCTGCTGCTGCAGCGACTCTAACCATGGCAAAAGCTTAACGCTGTGAGATAATTTGCAGCTCTCTTTCGCCCATTTTCAAGTTCATTTTCTCTTTGCTCTGTGATTTTATGTTCTCTTTGGGTGCATTACTTACTACAAGCAATGATGTTGTTGGTTGGCTGTGTCTGCGTCTGCATGATAAGTACATGGTCATGTTGTCAAAAACTAAACAAATGCAAGGTTTTTGTCCCACACAAGTCCAATGTCAATGATTATCAGCATACATATCTTGTGGTTTTTTGGACATTGGAAGGATGCTATGGTGTAAGAGTGTGTATATATGCAAGTGTGTTGGTGTTGCAAACAGCGTCTTATGTCCATGAGTTTCTGTGTGCTTGTGTGTGTGTGTATATGGATACATGGTCTTGAAGGTATACGCAATATTATTGCGAACGGTATTACTAATACGTACCATGGTACATTGAGATTACACTGTGTGACATAAGTTTGAAGCAAAAAGCTTAATATGTGATTTTGAAGGATATTAAGAGTAGTTTTATTTGGATATTTTGATGGTAGACACATCCTAAGCTAAGGTTTTATTAGCTTATTAATAAATTAATTGTGCACGGGTTAAAACCAGAATTATGTAAATTATTAAAAATGTATTAAATATTTTTATATAAATTTATAAAAATAAAAGTATGCAATAAATTGGGATAAATTAGCGCTGTTAATACATATTGTCTTACGTAACTTTTTTCTTTTTGAATAAATTGTGTACTTCTAAAGCAAAATATTCTTGGTTTTTAAAGGGCTTTAACCTAGGAAAAAATAGTTTAAAATTTAAGTGTTAGAAACTGTTTTAAATGAGGTCATCATTATAAAATGATGTCGTACCGCAGTGACATCTATAGGACAAATGTAGTACTCGTCAATACCTATACAATATTTAGTATTTGCCCTCGACTTGAATTTTTTTTTCTAGCATAAAAAATAAAATTTTGTGAATATTTTTCTGAGGAATTTTTGATACCATCAGCCTTAGAGATGAGGATATATATCATTTGATACGGAAACAAGTGTAACGCATTAAAGTAGAAGAGTTAAACCCAAAGTATCTTAAGACCAAATACTTTTTTGGACTTTCTAAGACGATTGAGGTATGTCCGTCTGTCTGGCTGGATGGCTGGTGAGCAGGATAACTCGTGTAAAACTTAACGGATCGATATGAAAATTTACCAGTATTAATATTTTTTAAAACGAACTAATGGGATGGGCAGAACAGACCTACCCCTTCTGGTACCTCCCATACAAAATTACGTATTTTTTTGATAATTAATATTTCTGTCATAACTGCCAAACATACGGCCGGAGGATATTTCAATTTGGTCAGTTTATTTAACTTGCAATATTAGACAAACCCTAAGAAAACCAAAACCTTTGCCACACGCATACTGGTAACTCCCATACAAATGACCGAATTGAACCTCATAGTTTTTAATACATTTCTTTTTTTGTAAGTAAACAGAATTCACTCAAATTTTGCGTATGATGTTCGATTATGAAAATTTGACTCAGGAATGAATATGGACTATATCGGTTCACGCCTTCTGGTACCTCTCATAATTTTCAAACGGACACTTGGGGGTTATTGAAAATTGGTCGGCTACTTTATATTATGATAGGAGTCGAAACCTCAGAAACCCTAACTATATGACACACCCGTGCTGGTAACTCCCATACAAATGACCGATTTGACCCCCATAGTCTTGCATACTTATCTTTTTTGTAAGTACACTGAATTCAGTCAAATTTTACGTAAGTTGTACGGTTATGAAAAATGGCCTCAGAAATGAATATGGACTATATCGGTTCCCTCCTTCTGGTACCCCCCATACAAAATGACCTTTTTTCGGAAAATTAATATTTCTGCCATAACTTCCAAACCGGCAACTGGGGGACAATCAGATTTGGTAGTTAATCTCTCTTGTTATTAAAGGCATAAAAATTAAAATTTCATCAGGTTTGCAGATTTGAACCTGTAGTGTCGTGTACTTTCTGTATATCAAATTGTATCTCTCTAGGACTAAAATTCAGTTTGGTCACGCCCACTACACCTACTGATCGAAAATAAAAATATTGTTTGCTAATTTGCTGTCAAATACTGTCTGTGTACCAACTTGTATCTAATGTTAAAATACAGTTTGGCCATGCCCCATCCGCCCACTTATCGAATGCAAAGATTTCGTCGGTAAGTTTGTAATTGTATACAGTTTTGCCACGCCCCATCCGCCCACTGATCAAAAATACAAATTTCGTTTGCAAATTTGTAATTGTAGTGTTGAGTACTATTTACATATCAAATATTGTCTGTCTAGGACTAAAATAAAGTATTGCCACGCCCCATCCGCCCACTGATCGAAAATACAAATTTCGTTTGCAAATTTATATTTGTAGTATAAAGAACTATCTACATATCAAATATTGTCTGTCTAGGTCTTAAATACAGTTTTGCCACGCCCCATCCGCCCACTAGAGAAAAATGAAAATATCGTCTGCAACTGTGAACCTGAAGTGACGAACACTATCTGCGTACCAAATGTTATCTCTCTAGGTCTAAAATACAGTTAGGGAACTTACCTTCGCCCAATGACCCCAGTGACTTCTGCAAATTTGTATTGCCGAGTACTATCTGTGTACCAATTTAACCTTCTTGTACTAAAAATACGGGGTTGCCACACCCCTCCGCCCACTGATCAAAAATACAAATTTGATCTGTTAATTTGAATATTTTCTATGTATATATCAAATTTTATCTCGCTCTAGGGCTTAAATACAGTTTAAACACACCATGTTCGCCCTCTGATTAAAAAAATTAACTTCAATGAATATTACCAAATTTAATCTTTACTTACCACTTAAAAAATCGTTTTAAAATAAAAAGTAAAAATCCTTTATTTTTCTACTTTGTTCCATCAATTTTATTATTTTACACATTTTATACATTTTCTAACTTTATCCTTTTATTTCTCTTCTCAATGCCATTTACAGGAAAAAGATCAATACGGCAATGAAGTACAACGTTTGGCTCGTCCCCTTCCTGTCGAGTACTTGCTGGTCGATGTGCCCGCCTCAACGCCATTGCAACCCCAATACACGTTTACGCAATACGACAAACGTCAGCCATTCCCCGTCGAGAATCGCTATTTGGATGGCCATTTACAAGACTTTAATGCATTGACCACATATCTATCGCAATGGCAAGATGAAGAATTTCTCGAGGCAATTTCCGATTTTCATTTGTTGGTCTATTTGTACAAAATGGATATGCTGCCGATGCGTCAACACATGGTACCCCTGCTAGAGGCTGTGCGAAATAAAAATCCAAATATGGCGTATGCCTTTAAGAAAGAAGACGTATGGAAATTATTAGAATCATTGATACAAGCAAGCTCAAGTGGTAGTGGGTATGTTTAAAACTATCATAGATATTACATAATAAGATCATCAACATATAACAAATACCTTTTTTTTTAAATTACAGTGGCACCACCAGTTATCCCTCAAGCTCATCAGCGGGTCGTGCGGCCGGCGGCGGTTCTGCAGGTGCTGCTCTTGAAAATACTGGCGCTGATGTGGGCACCTGGACATGCAATCATTGTACTTTTATCAATCGCATGGAACTGAGTTCATGCGAAATATGCTCTCTGCCTAGATAAATTTTAGGCAACGCTATCGCCACCGCCGCCGCCGCCACTTTTAAAACACCATCCATTTTACTATCAGCAGCACCCCGATATGAAGACTTACTACACACTCTCAAACACATAGCAGAATTTGTTTGCCAACCGCCTAATATGCTACCACATACAGTTGCAAAGGTGATGACGTCGACGACATCCTTTCTTCTTTACCTTCTTCGCAAGCATAACAACAAAAAGATGAAAATTATACTAAAATAATAAAGATTATTTATGTTGGCTTTAAAGGCAGTCAATGTTTACACATACAACAGAGTAGTAAATGTATATCAGGGTAGCCGAAAGTGGACATTTGCGCGTTGGATTTTGGAAAATTGTATAATTTAGAAAAAAAAAACGAAAATATTTAAACTATTTTTTGTTGTTGGAAAATTGTATATTAATGGATAAACAATATATATGCTATTGTAATTTTTTTTGTAATATTCACAATGATCTTTAATTTATTTTGTCGTCTAGAGGCGTAGAACTTAGGTGAGATCTTGTGAAGATAACAGAAACCGTCAGCGAAATCAAATTCAAATCAAAAGTATGTTACAATTTTTTAGCAAATGTCAAAAATGAAAAATTTTAATTCAGGTTCTGTTTATTAAGATGGCTCCAAAAGAAGGTACCGATGTTCCCCCGATTAAAATTAAAGTTGGGTTTGTTTTATAAATACTCCCAAAATATTTCGTTGATATCATTGGGTGCTCGTGAGTTGGCAGTCCTTAAATAACCTCTTAAAATTGGGTTATTGTTAAACTAAGTTATCAGTGTTAATGTTGATATCAGCAAACAATTTTGGGAATATTTATAAAACGAAACAAACTTTGATTTAAGTCGGGAACATCAATGCTGATTTTTAATTCCATACAAATGGGAACATTTCATTATTTGAACCAATTAATAGGCGCAAATATTACACATAGTTATTTGTAATCAATTGTATTTTTTCATTACCATTACTTGAGACAATGGTAATGAATACACAAAAGTGTTTAATGAATTTTACTTTTGTTGCTATCTATAATGAAATGTATCGCAAATAAAAGGCAAAATTTTTGTTCCCCCGGAATTTTCTGTTCCCTCGAAGAAAAATATGGTATGGTAGATGGCCTATCTGTCTCATTCATGGACTCATTCATTTCACTCTGCCTGCTCAGTACACAACCCTTCTAAACTGCCTGAATACATGTGTCAGTCATATAATTATAAATGACTTGTCATATGAACCAAATAATCAATTCGAAATAATTTGATGTTAATTTAACTTTTTAACTATAGATTGGCCCCATGAAATAATTTTTTTTCATTGTAGAATATAAAAACACACTGTGACAAAAGGAAACAAATTTAAGGAACTTGGGGAGTGACATAGTGCATGTTGTAGGTCTGGATCGAGTACCTTGTATATCAAAGTTTCCTAACACCCTCTAAATCTTGACTTACGATTCAAAAACCGGTTTTTCGAATATTTCCTCACTCATGAACTTATAACTCGGTCAATTTTAAGTGATTTTTTCATTATTTTTGAAGTTTGAAGACATTTCTCTATTTTTTGATTATACATATTATTCAGAAAGTGCATTTTGAGAAAAACGAATATTTGTTGTGAGGAAATATCCGAAACACTCGACCAGGCCTACAATATGCACTAGGTCACTCCCCAAGTTCCAAATGACTGTCACATAGTGTAATCATTTTTATTATACCAAACCGAATGCGATTTAACTCGATCGATTTCTATCACATATAATATTTTCTTTTTCTACTAAAAATTCCACCTTCATTGCGAAATTCAAAATTGCGAAATTATTCGATAGTAGCGTATATGGTAATTTATACTCGTAGACCCCTGCACAAGTGGTCTTGAAACGGTTTCAAGCCTATTCGTTTTCAAGACATGTTAAATATGTTATGCACGACAGTAAATGATTGAAAACAAAATTTTGTGTGGACTCAAAAGTACTTTTATTGTTCCCAAAAGTACAAATTATTGTACCAACATGTACTCTTATTATATTAAAAAATACTTTCATCGTACCAAAAAGTAAAATTTATTGTACTCAAAAGTACTTTTATTGTACTAAATAAATATTGGAACAAAATAGTACAATTAATTGCTCCGAATAGTATGATTTTTTGTACCAAAAAATACAATTTATTTTGCCAAAAAGTTAAATTTATTGTACCAAAAGTGCTTTTATTTCACAAAAAAGTACAATTTATTGTACCACAGAATACAATTTACAATTTTTTGTACCAAAAAGTACTTCTATTGTATCAAATATATATTACAATTTATTGTTCCAAAATGTAAAATTTATTGTATCAAAACTACAATTTAGTAAACAATTTAAATAGTACAATTTACAGTACCAAATAGCACAATTTATTGTACCAAAAAGTAAAATTTATTTCACCAGTAAGTATAATTTATTTTTCCAAACAGTACACTTTATTGTACTCAAAAGTACTTTTATTGTACCATATAGTCACATTTATTGTACATTATAGTGCAATTTATTGCACCAAATAGTACAATTAAATGCACCGTATAGTATAATTTTTTGTACCAAAAAGTACAATTTATTTTGCCAAAAATTTAAATTTATTATATGAAATAGTACAATTTATTGTACCAAAGAGTAAGATTTATTGTACCAAAATTGCTGTTAATGCACAAAAAGGGAAATTTATTGTACCATAGGGTACAATTTATCGTGTGCTACCAAAAACTACAATTTAATTTGCCAAAAAGTGAAATTTATTTTAACAAATAGTACAATTTATTGTACCAGAAAGTAAAATTTTTTGTACCAAAAAGTAATTGTATTGCACCAAACAGTACAATTTTTTGTAACATAGAGTACAATTTATTGCACCAAACGGTACAGTTTATTGTACCAAACAGTAAAATTTATAATTTCACGTACAAGTAGCCCCAAAAAGAAGAAGTTCTTCATCATTCGTTTTGTCAAGTTACATGCCATAATAATTTAATATCGATTTGAAGTTAGTAAATATCGTAGGGGAGTTTGTCACATTTTAGGCTCTTTTGTTATGTTGTTATGATTATCATTAGCAGGGCAACCGGAAATATGCCCTAAAAATCGTGTTTTATGCGCATAAAATATGACGTAAAAAATGGCAAAATATGACCTAAAAATCAACAAAAACATGCCCTAAAAAATTAAAGTCATACAATTTTTTTCATATGAATTAGAAATATTTTTATTAAAAATATAAAAAAACAGCTTAAAAATTAAAAAAAAACAATATTATTTTAAATTCAGACTTTGTTAGTAGTTTTGATAAATTTACATACACAAATGTTGAGTAAAATAAAATAGAAATACAAATTTTCGAGGAAATATTCCACGGAAAATTTTAATGTAGGTCTCCGAAGTCACGAACTATCCCAAATCTATTTTTACACATGATCCGAAAAAGTGCGTTGCACTGTTTGCCTGAAAATAGACTTTTTAACATTTCATTTTGATTTTATTTTGGAATCTTTGACTCATAGAGGTTATTTGTTTTCGGTGACTCCTAGTGAAGTTTTCCGAAGAATATTTCTAGAGAATATTCTAATCCTTGACCTCCGTCCAAAGTTGACTTTTAAACAGTTTTTCAAAGTTGGACCAAAAATGTCCTATACGGGTGGGAGCTGGAGGGTTAAAATGTTCCGAGAAAATATTCCCCTGATTGTTTTAATATAGGTCTCCAATTGTTGAGTAATTAGCTCTTTACAAGGCTGCTGTATTTAGTGAAAATTTCTCACTTGCAATTACCTTAATACAGCTGCTAAAATGTTTGCCACATTTCTGCCTGTTGCATCTATAGTTTCATCGATTGACATCCATATAAATTGATTTTTTCGTTTTGCTCGTATATTGTCCATGCAGTCGTTTTATAATATTTTTAAATGTTTAGTTCAAAAAACAGTTTCGGTTGGCACTTGGTAGTCCGTGTATTTCTTAAATCGTGTTCCTATATTTTGATTTCTTATTTGTAAAGTAGAATGTCATCAGACCCAAAAGCTCGGCACAGTTTTTTCTTGAAAATTATGTTCTTTTTAAAGTCTACCGGAACATTCTGGCAAAAATAATTGTTTGGTCTGCTCATTTTCACTTCTATGACTTAGTTGAATAAGTTTGCCGCTTTCCGCATGTTGCTTCACTTGAAATCAGCGAATTGCTGCAATAACTTTGCTGCAGATTTTAGAATAGAGGAATCCACCATCAGCTCGTAGGTCTGGAAACTTTTTTACAACCGCCTTTAGATTTGCTGCTTTTATCGGATTAGCTTTAGGCATTATGTCCAGGGTCGTAATCGGTGGTGGTTGAAAAGCACCTCTTTTTTACGTTTTGTTTACTTATTGAATAATAAAGCGCGTTATAAGATTAATAGAGGTTTTACATTTCACAGTTGTGTAAAACATGATTTGGCTGTTAAATTTTACAAAACCAAAGTTGCAAAGACCCTTGTTTATACGAACAAAAAAAATAATGTCAAAAACACAAAAAAAGGGATATTTTTGAAAAAATATGGCCTAAAAAATATAAATTATGCTTTAAAAAAGGAGGTTTTTTTAAAATTATGCTCCTAAAACTAAAATTTCCCGAAATATGACGTTATGGGTAAAATATGCGAAAATATGCTCTAACAAATAGGTCTCAAAACACTTGTAGGACCATGAAACGTGTAAATACATTACCCATTTGTTAATATCTCGTTGTAAAAAAAACATGCTGTAGCATATTTCCGGTTGCCCTGATCATTAGTAATATTCCACGTAAATCATACGCCACGGAGTGCAACAGTTTTATTGTAACTGCTACAAAATAAACCCAGGTCAAAATCATTTGATGAATGGAAAAGTGAAACTGTTGTTATGTGGGGGAACGTTATATGAACATATTAAAGGAATTGTAATTCTTATTTTTTTTATAAATTTGTTTTAGCTAAATCGGACTAGTGGCTCTCGAGTTATGTCAAACAAAAGAGTCAAAAACGTGACAAATTCCCCTAAAGGATACTTACTAAATTCAAATTGATGTTAAATTATTATGGCATGTAACTTGACAAAACTAATGATGCAGAATTTCTTATTTTTGGGGCTATTTTCAATATTCAGCAATAAGACTTATCTCCCATAATGACAATTTAACTATACCAGTTTAACACACATGGTTTAGTGTCGACGATTCAAAACCGTCCACTTCAGGCTTTTTGAATACTGACTCGAGTCGACATAAATAAACAGTACAGGGCGAACTACATATGTATAAGTCTCTCGTTTGTAGGGATAACGTTTGCTACACCGGGCATTTTGATAGGACTTCAACTTTAAGTTTAAACATTGATGCCATTAAAACCAATGTAATATCTTTTTTAATTGTAGCAAATAAATTCAATTGTGTAATGTCTTACTTTTTACAATACTAAGGCAATGTTTCTTGTATTTCCTTTAATTTTTCTTTCGAATATTTAATGTATAAAAGCAAAGTCGAATTAACTAAAATGAAAATAAAACGAACGATTAAGAGATGAAACATCTAAAATTATAGGTAACCTACCTACACGTAGCATTGTAATACTTTACCTACAAATTACTTTTACTATATATAAAATGCCTAATAACAAAATAAATAATAAAAGAGAACAAAAAAAAACTTTTGTGGTAAATAAAAACAAAACAATTAATGATGTTGTCATTGTATTTTACATGCAGGTAAAGAATATTCATAATTTATATAAGGCGTGGATTAACTCAGTATGAATTTGAACAAGATTTGTTGTTTTGTGAATGTATGTATTTATGTAGAATACAAAGTGAAATTAAAATAAAACAGTTTCACGTCAAGATAAGTATAACGCCACCAGACCTAATTTATATACAACTTATTTTTTCCCGATGACTTTATCCCCGACATCTTATTCAATTTGTCTAATAGTACTGTGCGGATTTACTTAAATCTTTATGTAATAAAGCCTAGGATTTTTGTACGTACTTATAGCACTTGTTTTGTTACTGTATGTATGTATGTTATATGTTTTTTTTTTCTAGATTTCCTGTATAAAACCTAGTTTGCCTTTTATAATTGTACAAAATTTATTGTCATTTGTATCGTATATTTTCATTCATCTGTTAAGTTTCATTTAAAATTTTGAAAAAAAACATACCGTATCTAAACATTTTAAATTTCAAAGGTAAGCAGTGATAAATATTAACATCAAATCAATTGCAATCAAAATTCTGCAAAGATTGTGAAAAAGGATCAACAATAGAGTGTAAAAGTGTAAATAAATATTTCTAATATACATCTGTTCTATGTAATGTATGTATGTTCAAATGAAAGTACGAAACGGATTTAGAATCTTGATTAAA
The DNA here is from genome assembly GCA_964034835.1 of Muscina levida. Lineage (NCBI taxonomy): Eukaryota > Metazoa > Arthropoda > Insecta > Diptera > Muscidae > Muscina > Muscina levida. The sequence continues at coordinate 25,376,431 of OZ035880.1, forward strand.
CAAATGAACTGTTTAAGATCCTGATCTTGTCTCATTGCTCAATATGAACAGACTTTTTGTCAAGAGTCCCTGAACTCAATTAATATCCCAGAATTATAATAATTACTGTTGACAATTTAAATGTTAATGTATTGCAAATCAACTTTTAAGTTAAGCATAAAATATTAAGACTATAACGATGATACCGAAATACGAAAATGTGCCTGTTGCCCAAGGTTTCGGTTATAAGAATTTCATTCCAAGTTATCTAAATATTACAAATAAATGCAACAGAAAATTTTTAAATTTTCAAAACTAACATTGCAGTAGGACGAAAGAGACGGCATAAGTTTGTTGTATTTTGTATTTAGGTAGCAATGTAAAAATGCATGTTACTTTAGTTTTGTTTATTTTTAAATAATTTATTGTTTTATTTCAGCTTTTTTTAATTAAAAATTTTCAAGTTTCAACAAAATTCCCATATATATTACTATACAACAAACAATGGCTTTACGTTTGGCTTTTAATCGCATGACAAATCAATTAACAAAACAACCTATAGTACTCAAAAAGACCCAAATTCGCAATATGTCTGCCTATAGTAAGTTATGGTTTAATATAAATTTGCATCAAAATTATATATCAATATTTGTAATTCTTTTGCAGCGCCATTAGCTGGTTGGCTTGAAAAACCAAAAAGTTTATTATTTCATCCAGAGAATATATGGAAACATAAAGAGGTAAGTTTTATATGGCAATTTTTTTCGTTATTAGTATAAAAACGAATGATTAGGCGAAATTTAACAAAACATGTCGCCTTAAAATAGAACAAATCGTCTACAAACAAAGCATTAGCATAAACGAACAAAAGTCTAGGAAAAAAATTGAAATAATTTACATCGATCAACGAACTTGAAATCCCAGAAAATAGCAGCGGTTATACTACACAGTACAACACATGATTTTGGGACTCAATTCTAATAATAATTTAATATCGATTTGAAGTTAATAAGTATCCCTACAGGTGAATTTTGGTATATTGTTATATGGTGGCCAGAGTACGAAAATAAACAAAACGAAACTTTTGATTTCTTTTTGTTTTGTTCTTTGCAGTGAGTAAAACAAAAACAAAACATAAACAATGGGAACGATTGTGCCCACTTAGTTTTGTATTGTTTTTGCTTGTGAGAGTAAACTGTACCCCAGCAGCAAAAAATGGGGCTTTGCATGCCTTCTTACAGGCCTGCAATGGCAGTCAGAAGCCCTACCCTTCAAATGCAGTCTTCATTTCAAATTAACATAGGGTGTCATAGGCAGGCAAGGCCTGCACATTCCCTTTCTAATTGAATGCGTTTCAGTAGGCATGCCTAGTATGTCCTGCTTGGAGTCCTAATAACAAGGGCCTTCTATGAGGCATTGCTACTGCAGACCAGCTTGCAGGCCTGAAAAAGAGCATTTAAAGAAGGACTAAAATAAAAAAAAACATATGCGAATTATTTCCATATTAAATGATTTCCTACTTTTTATAAATTTTTAATACAATATTTATTACAATTTGTAATAACTAGTTTTTTTTAAACTCCAGCAGCGGGAATCGAACTCGCGACCTCAGTACTCATAGTTGGGCATGCTACCTACTCGGCTATCACGTCATATAGTTGTTGTACGATAAATAACATACATGTGGTTTTCATAAACAACAGCATCTGTCTTACCTTCCCTTAAGAGGCCTGCCAACAGGCCTAATCGGAGAAGTGAAAAGTGCATGGCTATGAACGTCAATTCTGCCTTCTACTAATAGGACTGCCAACAGGCCTGTTTAAGAAAGAAAGTTTGCATGTCCTTTGTGCACATCTATGGTTTTTTGTGGGGTACACAGTAGGGCTGCTCACAGGCCAGTTTTTAGAAGGGAAAGAGGCATGTCTGCGGGATCTTTTCTCACCCTAGTAAGAGGCCTCATTGCAGGTCTCATTTGAGAAGCGAAATGTGCATGGGTATGGAATTTTTTGTTAGGCTTAGTGAAGGACTTATTATAGCCTGTATACATGCCTGGAAAAGGAAGGCGTATTTGAATGTCAACAAACTGCCTTTGAAGGCATGTTTGCAGGCATATTTTTACAATGCCTCGTCTTTTCCGCTGCTGGGACACTATTATAAACGTACGCAGTTGGAAAGGGAATGCATGAGAACAATATTGAAACGTTTTGAGAATAAAAGTTTGACAAACGTTTCACTCATTATAGAGAATTTACTAGAGCAGTTAACCAAATTTTCATTTTCTGTGCACAGTTGTGCTACTAAAACAATAAAAAAACGTTTCTGCATTTGTTTTGTACCCAAATGTAAGATTCAAACGGTAAATAAAAGCATGAAGATGAGTGAAACTCTAGTTGTTTCGTTTTCGCTCATTCTCTCTTGAAAAGTTTTTGTTTTGTATTTTGCTTTTGCACAAAACTCTAAAAAAAATTGAAAAGTTTTTGACATTCTGTAAACGTTTGCGAAATGTTTTGTTTATTTTCGTGCACTGATGGTGGCGTTTGAATATCATAAGTAATATTCCACGTAAATCATACGCCACGGAGTACAACAGTTTTATTTTAACTGCTACAAAATAAATCCAGTTCAAAATGATTAGATGAATTAAAAAGTGAAACTACTGTTGCTAATGTAGGGAAACGTTATATAAACTGATATGGCATGTAACTTGTCAAAACAAATGATGCAGAACTTCTTCTTGGGACAACTTTCATATGCAGTTCTCAGAATTGAGTCCCAAATCAATGAACTGAAAAATGTTGTACTGAGGTATGTTATAAATTTATCTTTTAATACTCTTGACATTCTTTCTAACATCAGCCAATTTAAATATTTACTTTCTACTGACCTTTTTTTGCATTTTTAAAATTTTTGAAAATAATTTATATTTCCTTAGCTATTTAAATATTTAATATAAAATCCTGAGCGATTGTCCGCTCATCTATCTCATTTTATATTCTCTCGTAATCTCAAATATATAGGAGTAGTGGATTATACAGGATATTCATAAGGGTCATAAGGGTAAAAATAATTGACATTAGTATGTTAAGCTTTGTGACTTATGTAACTAATTTCAAATAACTCCTTAACCTGGTCGAACTAACATAGTTTTTGTGTTTCAAATGCTAAATCGCTATGACTGTATGGCTATAATAAAAAGTTTAATAGCATAAGGGCATTTCCAGGATGGCGATTGTGACATTCATACGACTTTAAAGTGAAAAATTAATAACGAAATCTTTGAATTTGTAAAACTTGTTTACATTTTCCGATAGCATTTTAGCGTCACTCCGCTTAGTACAAAATTCAGTTTTTGTAAATTTGTTGTTTCAAAAAAATTAGGAAAAAAAACATGTGATTGCGAACGCGACAAAAAATATTTTTAAATGCATGTAGAAAAATGCTAAACTCCAATCGTGCTCAAATTTTTGGGGGTGGCACCGACAAAAATCCAACATCGATTTTTACAACTACCCTAACACATATATGCCTATTCCGTGATTTTTTTTTTATTTTCGAAATAAAGGAATTTTATAAAGTTTATATACCACAAATTGTTTATCACGAATGATGCGCGGAAACGTCAATAAAATATAATCAAAATTGTGCTGCTAATAGATCAATTTTTGCTATTATTGGAGTTATTTACTATTGTAACAAATATTTAATGATAACAGTGCACTTGCATCATCACTAAAAATGTAATTAATGACCAGATCTTTAATGCAATTTTGCAGCCCGTTTAATCATAAAAGAAAATATGATAAGCTTTGGACATTTAAATTTAATAAAATTTAAGTACATGTCTTTACTAATACATTAAAAAAAATTGTAATAGCTTTTTTCGATCACGGTAGACCTTTCTGTGGAATTGCCCATATGCAATTTATAATAAAGTGAAATTTTGTGAACATTTATTTAAATATTTGAGTATTTAGTTACAGAAAACATTTGGTCACACCCGTCCATAACAAACATAATGTTTGGATTTTTCTTAAATATGATTGACATGAAATTTTTTTTTGCTACTGGCCATGGCAAAGCCCTCTGCATACGTTCATTTTGTATGAGAGCCTCCTTAGAGTGTTAAAATAGGGAGAGGGTATTTTAGAGAAAAAAGTTAAAAAGGAAATACTAGTTAAAGTCGGTCATACAATTTGCCCCTCTAGGAGGCAATATGGGAGTGGCTGTGGGGAACATATATTCACCCCTATTCCCGTAGACGTCGTCGACATCGTCGTCGTTTTTATGTCAACATCACTTCGAGTCAACATCGTTGTCACATCAATGCTATTTCGGTATTCTGTAACTACTATGAGACGACGTCGACTAGTAATCGATAACATGAAAGAAATAACAACAGCTGATGTAACATTTGTACATCAGCTGATTCATTTTGACTTTTATTTTCTGTTGTGAAGAAATGTTTTTTGTGTCCGATTCATATTCAAGCGATGAGGAAAGTAAAAATAGTCTTTTACTGGAAAGGATAATACTTCGACTATGATCCGATGATCTTAAACTTGCCAAATAACGAGTATGTTCATCGGTGTTAAAATCGTAATTTGAGGTTATCTGTTGGCCGGCCTTCCAACTTTTTTTAGATTCGAGAACTACTTAAGTCTTAATAAGGCAGCATTTAATTACATAATCGTTCCTATAGAAATAGTTCCTATCATGAAAAGTGAACTCAGGACATATGTTTCAGTCATAATTAAGTTGTCAGCAACATTGAGGTCCTTTGGACAGGGGCCTTACAACCTAAGTGTAAGTGCAGCCAGTAGTTGCAAGATTCCTGTCTGAATGCAATAGAGAGGTGATTTGTCAACCTTGGATACAATTGGAAGTAACTGAAGAAGACAAATCGGAAGCATAAACTAAATTTTTTTTAACAAAACAGAATTTACTGGAGTAATTGGATATGTCGATGGAACCCATATCAAAATTTTTGCTACAAATAAAGAAGACCAGATTCGTAACTACAACCGCAGAAGATTCTTAAAGGCGCTCCAAAGGAATTAAATTGGTTTTCACCAATTTTCTCACATTACCCCTTAAAATTAGACAAAATCCTTGTACCTATGAGGGATTTTGTTTCCAAGCCTCTATTTGTTACTCGACATTGTTATTCTTGACGTCATTAAACAAAACCTTTTTTTAAATTTACAAAAACTAGTTATTCTTTCAAATTGTTTCAAGTCGTTACTAACAACTGTGACGACAGATTCAGAGTCGTTTCGATTCAACGTCGTCGTCACATTTCCTTACAGAATACCAAAATTGTGTCAATAGTAACCGATAGTTATCGAAAACGACTACGAGAATACCGATTTTACAGCGTCGTCACAAGACGACGTCGTTTTGCGTCGACGACGTCTACGGGAATAAGGCCGATTATAAAAATTTTATTTTTGTACGGAAGCCCCCTTTAGAGGATGAAGATGGGGTTAGGTATGTTTGGGAAAAATTGTATATGGTGTAAATGACTGGGGGTCGCTCACTTGTTTGAACCCTCTAGGGTTGATTCCGGGGCAGTTGCGGGCTTATTGTGGACTTTTTCGCCAATACGAAAAGTTTCTCGTTAATAACCGGGGGCTCGATTTTGATTTTAGACCCATAGTTTCGTGGGCAAGTGTTCGTAAAAACCATCGTAGGTTATGATTTTGATAAAGGACTGTTCGAGATAAATTAACGCACTTTTATGATGATGTATACGGTAGTACAGATAATAATAAAGATGTCTGTCTGAGATTTTAGCGGCAGCTTATATGCCCAAAGCCGAGGTTAAGTTCTAAGATGAGCCCAATCGGTTGAAAATTACTCCAACCTCCCATACAAATTCCCATTTTTAGAGCCTGTCCCCGCGATTACAGCCATTGTTTATGAGCTATTGAGCGCGAAACTTTGTATGCAAGCTTATGCCCTCTAGGCGAAGTTTAAGTTCTAAGATGAACAAGGTCGGTGAAAAACTGCTTCCACCTCCTATACAAATTGTCCTTATTTGGGTTGTATCCCTGCGATTAAAGTCGCAGTTTAAGAGCTATCGCGCTGTAATTTTTAATTACAAGTTTATATCCCTAAAGAGGAAGTTAGGTTCTAAAATGCGCCTGTATCGGTAAAAAAAACTACTCCCATGTCCCATACAAACACAACCTTTTTGAAATATGTCCCTGTGATTGCAGCTGTAGTTAAATAGTTGTCAAGCTGGCATTTGATATGCATGCTTTTATCCTCCAAGCAGAGTTTAAGTTCAAAGATGAGCAAAATCTGACAAAACTACTTCCCTTCCCTTTTTCATACAATCACTCATAGGGATGATGATATAGAGCAATTCCATATGAAAACGATCAAAATTAGCAAATTTTTGGACGACCCCTCTCCGATTTTAAAATAAATAGTCTCAATCGATTGCCCAGCAAAAAATAATGTACCTACATATTTTTTTTTTTTTTTATAGTGACTGGTTTAGTGGTGGTGTACACCACTGTCATGTGACAAAATTGAAGAATTCTTCATAAGGGACCTCATTGAAAGTTGTTTAAAAAAAAACTACTATAGCGATCGCAACGAGTGATAGCTCGTTGGAAAGGTATTGAATCAGGTATCAAATTATATATATATATAATTTGATACCAGAAAAAGTTAACGCATTAAAGGAAACATGTTAGACCCGAAGACCCCAAGTATCTTAAAAAGATGATTGAGCCATGTCCGTTTGTCTGGCTGGTGAGCAGGATAACTCGATAACTTGATCGGCATAGAAATATAACGGTATAAATATTTTCCAAAATGAAGAAACGCGATTGTAAATGGGCAGAATTGCCCCACCCCTTCCGGTACCTCCAAAGTTACTAATTTTTGAATAATAAACATTTCTTCCATAACTTCCAAACGGAAAACTAGAGGATATTTTGATTTGGTAATTTTAGTTATCCCATAATACTAGACAAACCCTAAGAAAACCGAAACCCTTTCCCATACCCTTTCTGGTACCTCCCATACGAATGACCGAATTGACCCTCAAAGTTTCAAACGATATCTTTTTTGTAAGTACACTGAATTCAGTCAAATTATGAGCAAGATGTACGCTTATAAAAATTTGACTCAGGAATGAATATAGACTATATCGGTTCACCCCTCTACAAAATGGCCTATTTTTGAAAAATTTATATTTCTCCCATAATTTCCAATCGGGCATCAGGGAAATAATGAAATTTGGTCAGTAAATTTATCTTTTGATAGGAGGTAAAACCTCAGAAAAGCTAACTATTTGATACACCCTTTCTAATACCTCCCATACAAATGACCGAATTCATCCTCATAGTTCTACAATTAAGTACACTGAATTCAGTTACATTTTGTGTAAGATGTACCCTCATAAATATTTGACTAAGGAATGGATATGGAGTATGTCTGTTGACCTCTTCTGGTACCTACCATACAAAATGACCTTTTTTAGAAAATTAATATTTCTCCCATAACTTCCAAATCGGCACCTGGGGGATAATGAAACTTGTTCAGTTAATTTATCTTGTAATATAAGGCAAAACTTTAGAGATTCTAACTAAGAGTATTTGGCACACCCCTTCTGGAACCTCCAATATAAATAACTAAAATTGCACCTTTAACATGCATCTTTTGTATATTCACTAAATTAAGTAAAAATTTGGCTACGTTAGCGTTCAATGAACGTTGATTTACTGCCCCTTATGGTACCTTTTGTTGAAGGAGAGAAGAGACGGTTACTTATTTAATCTCTCTCTGGTTGAGCTGACCAAATCAGAAATAAGTAACACAAACTGTTTATTTTTCGTAATTTGAAAAATTGAAAAACAAGTGGCCGAGCTGGGATGATGGTATTTATCAGTCAGTTTACCTGACTGAAATTTCTGTACTGGTTTTTCATAAATTTATTTATAACTGCGAGACTATTGATTATGCAGATTAAAGAATTTTAATTTCGGATTGGAATAGTCGTTCTTCAGTTATGGCCCCAAACGTGGCTATAGGAGCTTAAAATCTCTAACATACTCTAATCGATTTTTACGACCACCCTAATGTATACTTTTATTATTTAATAATTTTTTGTAATAGGTTAAAAAGTTGGATCATCAGTTTTTAATAAATTTCGACTCGTCATATTAAGTATTAAGTTGTGATTACCAGGGCCAACAAAAGTATGCATTGCATACTTGCATATGCAAATGCATATTAGAGCCCTTCCGGCATGTTTTGGGGGTTTATGCATATAAAAGCATATTTTGAAGTTTTCAGCGTTTTTTTATTATTTTTTTTACTTTTTATATATATTTTTCGCAGTATAGACAACACGTGTGTATTTTATTAAGATTGGAAGATATTCTCTATAATTTTTCGCATATGGCAACGCCTATATTTTGTTAAAATATTATTATTAATAAATTAAAATCTTCTACAAAGGCTGTATTTTTAATGTACGTTTTTTCGGTACTAACTAATCGAAATATTATTTTTGTGTTTATAAAAGTGTTCCAGTCCGTCGTCAAGAATTTCAATGATCTCTATCTAGCGTTGCGTTGCCACCAGTTCTATCCATTACTAGTTGGTTAAGTTGTCAGAAACTATTACAGTACTATTTGAAGACGTTAGGAAAATTGTTGATTAGTGCAACAGTGAGGAGGCTGAAGCAATGCGTACTTTCAAAAAGAATTAATCAATTAGCGTTTTATTTTTCAAACCAGACAAAATAAATAGCTTGGGGAAAAAAATTTTACGTTGAAACAATAACCGGTGAGACATTTTACTAACCGGTGGACTTTCTAACTCTCTCAGAAATCTAAGTTCCCACATAAATGCGAAAAATCCCGTTACTAAGCCCAAAAAAGCTCTAAAAATCACATATATTAATAAACAGAATATTGATCAAGATTTCAATCGCGGCAATCATAAAAATTGCGGTGAAAGCGTATACATAATATTTATTATACATTTAAAGAATTTAGCACGACCGAAATATGTTAAAAACCACATGTAATTTTTTTACAGTAGAGTAATTAATCAATAGTCTGAATCTTATTCATGTAATGTAAATAATAAATTTATTTAATTTCCAACTTTTTGTTTTAAATTTTTATTAATTCATTGAATAAAGTTAACTACGAATCAAAATTGATTGTGCATTTTTTATCAGTTATAAAGGCATTTTTTAATGTTTTTCGTGCTTATCTAATGCGCATATTTTTAGTTTTTTTCGGGCATATTTGTGTTGGCCCTGGTGATTACCCTTGGACCCATTTCTAATGGAGAAAAATTACTTACCTTAGAAATAAACATTCGTCGAACCTTAAAAGTAATTCTAAACGTAAATGAGATATAAAGAAGGATAATTTTCGCTACAAATTGCTGTCCAATCTCATGTTTATACATATGAATTTGATGTTCTGACATTCCTTTACACAGAAATTCAAATGCAACGAAGAAAATCGCGAAAAATACCTAAAATAGATTTTACTGTTTCTACCACAAAATATTAATAAGTACTAGGTAAATTTTAAAATAAAATTTAAAATATTGGCACTTACACAAATAAAGCAAATAAAATTTCTGTTACAAACAAACAGCGGTCTATCTAGCACAGTATTTTTCTAAAATTCTGCCCAAATTAAAAAATACAACACAAGTTACAAATTATAATCAACATTAGTTTCAAGTTTTAAATACGGATAGATAATGTTATATCAAAGTGATGCCAAGTCGGTCTACAGTTGTAACATCTGCCCACAAAAAATTAAAAGCGATAATTTACATAAAAAACTATAAATCCAAATTTACCAACTTTACTGCAAAAATCAAAAAATATCTTAACTACTTCAACTTTAATGAGTAAGTTAAGGGGGTAGGTCTAATGGTCGATGGTCTTACTTTACTGTTAAACAAAACTACATTTTACGTAATACTTTTATTTTAAATTGTTATTATTATTACTTTGTCATTTAATAGTTTTAATAATACGTATTTTTTTATAATATTTGTATTTTTTTTTTTGGTTGTTTTTAAGTTTTTTTTTGTTTCTTGTTTGGTTGCAATTACTACTACATCATCTTACACATGTTGCTTGATATCTCTAGTCTATACGTATGATATAAATTAAAGAATGAACTTAAAATGGTACTTTTTTTGTATATTGTGTAATTATTGTTTGTGTCTATTGGTGGATGATGATTATGAACTGAATGTGGTAGTCGGCAGGTTCCTAGAAATTTTATGGGAATACAAAATCGTATCTAAAACTACTATTGTTGTACCAAAAAGTAGCTTTACCGCACCAAAAGGTATTTTTGTTGTTCTCTAAATTAATTTTATTGTCCCAAAAAGTACTTTTGTTGTAAATAAAACTACATTCAGTGTCCCACAAAGTACTTTTAATGTACCATCATTTATTTTAAGTGTCTCAGAAAGTACTTTCGTTATGCCTAAAATAATTTTTAATGTACCAAACTGTACTTTGTTTGTACCTAAAAGTATTATAATAAACTACAATGAATTTGTATTGCACCAAAAAGTATTGCTATTGCATCAAAAAGAGCATATATGGCACATAAAAGGACTTTTATTATACCAAAAAGTACTTTAATTAATAATAGTACCAACATTTACTGTTTTTGTATCAAAAACAGTTTGTATGGTACATAAAAAAACTTTAACTGTATCAAAAATTACTTTTCGTACGCATGATAAAACTTACATTGTACCAAAAAGTACTTTCGTTATGCCAAAAATTATGTTTTATATACCAAAAAGTAATCTTTGTACCCAAAATTACTACTAATGTACCAATAATTACTTCAATTGTACCTAAAAGTTCTACAATTGTACCGAAAAGGTGTTTTATTATGCCAAAAAGTACGTTAATTGTGCCTAACTGTACTTTTATTGTACGTAAAAGAACTCGTACCAAAAGTTCCCTTTACTGTACCAGAAATTAATATCACTGTACCACAAAATTTCTGTATTTACCAAGAAAAAAAAACTTGTGTGGTACATTAAAGGATATTTATGGTACTAGAAAGTACTTTTATTGTACCAGGAAGTACTATTATTGTACCAAGAAGTAGTTGAATTGTACCAAAATGTATTTTTATTGTATCAAAATTGGCTTGTATGGTACAGAAACAAACATTGATTGTACCAAAAAGTAATTTTTGTGCATAGTACTTAGCAATAGTACTTTTATTGTACCAAAAAGTACTTTTATTGTAGCAAATGTTACTTTCAATAAGAACTTCCGTTGAGCCAAAAATTATTTTTAATCAACTTTTTTGAAGCAAAAATTTCTTGCAATGTACCAAAAAGTACCTTAATTGTAGCAAAAAATCTTTTATTACACCAAAAAATACTTCAATTGTAATTTTATCGTACATAAAAGAACTTGTACCTAAAAGTACTATAACTACCAAAATGTACATTTATTGTAACAAAATAGCTTGTATGGTTCGTAAAACAACTTTTTTTGTACCAAATTTAATTGTACCAAATGCTATAATAGTAGCAAAAAAGTACTTTCGTTGTACCAAAAATTACTTTTAATGTAGCAAAAAGTACTTTTGTTGTACCAGAAATTTTTTACAATGTACCAAAATGTACTTTAATTGTACCTTAAAGTACTATAAAAGAATCTTTGTAAGACCCAAAATTACTTTTATTGTAGCTAAAAGTACTTGTACCAAATTGTACCTTTATTGTACCGGAAATTACCATTATTTTTGTTTATTTTACCAAAAAAAGTCTATGTGGTACAAAATAGGACTTTTATTGTAGTACCGAAGTACCGAAAAGTACTATTATTGTACTAAAAAGTCATTTGTTGTACAAACATATTACTTTAAATGTACCAAAAAGTACTTTTTTGTACTAAAACGTACTTTTAATGTACTATTGTACACAAAAGTACTTTTATTGTGTCAAAAAGAATTATTATTTGACAAAAATTAGTATTATTGTACCTAAATGTACTTTCACTGTACAAAAAAGCACTTTATATTGTACTAAAATGTACACTAAGTGTACCGAATAGTAATATTATTGTACCAAAAGGTACCTGTATCAAAAATTACATCCAATGTACCAAAGATTATTTTTTTTGTACCAAAAATGACTTGTAATGGACCAAAATGTACTATAATTGTACCAAAATGCACCATAAAGTACTATTATTGTACTAAAATGTGCTTTTGTTGTACCAACATAATATTGTATGATATATAAAAGAACTCACATTGTACAAAAACGTACTATAATTGTACCTTGAAGTACTATTATTGTACCAAAAAATAAAAAAAACATTTTTTGTACCAAAAAGTACAATTAATGGTAGGTATCAAAAAGTTCAATATACCAAAAAACTAACATTTATGGTACCAAAAAGTGCAATTTATTGTACCAAAAATACGATTTAAGGTACCAAAAATTATAATTTCTTGTACAAAAATTATTTTTTATTGTACCAAGAATATTTTTTTGTACCAAAAAATATAATTTATAATACAACAAATCAATTTTTTTTACCAAAAAGTACAATTATTTGCACCAAAAATTACGATTTAGGTACCAAAAAGTAAAATTTATTGTACCATAATGTACTACTTATTGTACCAAAAAGTACAATTTATAGTACCAAAGAGTAAAATTTACAATTTATTGTAACATAAAGAATTTTTCGTATACCAAAATTTGTTATTTATTGCACCAAAAAAAAATACTTTTATTAAACCAAAAAGTACAATTTATTGTACCAAAAAATAAAATTTTACATAAAAGTACAATTTATTGTACCAAAAAGTACAATTTATGGTACCAAAGAGTACAATTTACAATTTATTGTACCATAAAGAATTTTTAGTGTACCAAAATTTGTTATTTATGCACCAAAAAAATACTTTTATTAAACCAAAAAGTACAATTTTACATAAAAGTAAAATTTATTGTACCAAAAATACAATTTTACATAAAAGTACAATTTATTGTACCAAAAAGTACAATTTTACATAAAAGTTCAATTTATTGTACCAAATAGTACAATTTATGGTGCCAAAAAATACAATTTAGTATACCAAAAATTATTTTTATTGTACTAAAAAGTTAAATTTATAATACCAAAAAGAACATTTTATGGTACTAAAAAGTACAATTTCTTACTTTAATTGTACAAAGAGTTAATTTATTAGTTATTGTATATGTTTATTAGTACACCTTTTGAATTCCCTAAATACTATGTTTTCAATGAACATACATCGATCTCACAGAACAGGAATCTTAATACCCCTGCCGCTGCGCCCATATTCAGTGCTAAGTTTCATGAGTAATGGTTATGAAATAAAAACAAAATCTATAAAAACACAAAATTTGCATAATAAGCTAATCTAAGAGTTACAAATTGCATTGAATATTAGACTCTAAAGAAAATTAAGTAACTTTTAAGAGAGCGAGAGAGATAGCAAAGAGCAAAATATGTTAAATATGTAAAAATTTACTTTTGTAAGCTATTACAACTACGATTACTGTTGTGTGTGTTTAAACATTTGATTACATTACATATTGAGAATAATAGAGAGCAACACAAAACTACTCGATTGGTTAAATACTTATTCACCAGCTTAATTATAATATATAATAATAGTAAGAATAAGAATAATAATATAATAATGGGATTTCAATAAACATTTGATAACATTTCATAATACTGGTAATGTATAAATGTTACAGTAACAAGCAAAATTACTACTATTAAATTTTTATATTTCTTTTAATGTTTTGGTTTTTTTTTTGTTTACGGTCGACTTCAAACAACATTTAACGTTTAAATTTCCATTCAAGTTTCTTCATATGTAATTCAATATTATTTATTGTGTGTGTTCGGGGTACTTAATTAATTTTTGGTATTTTAGTTATAAGTTTAGCCTAGTTTATTTAGGGGATCGTGTATGTTAATAAATATATTTAATGTCATGTTGTGTCATTAATATGTTTTACGTTGATACGACTATAATTTATTACTTTATATACGTATTGTATTGCTTTTTATTTCATTGTGTAATAGACAACTACTGCAACTATAGTTATAGATAATCGTATAATTTTTGTTTAATTATTTGTTTTATTTTATGATTTATTTATTAGGTTTGTTTTATTTTTACGTTTTCCAGAAAGGGATATTGTCCTTTATTTGCGAATAGAATATGTCTGTAGTTGGTTTTTGTTATATGTTTAGGGTTTCTCGGCTAAAGTTTTGTGTTTTTCCTTTATTTTTTTTGTTTCGTTTTTGTAATATTGTAGTCAAGTCATTCATATCTTAAAAAGGCATTTTAAATTGGTGATATCGTTTCGAATAAATATGTATATGTCTGTATATAGGTATTAGATTTACTATTTTTTTTATGTACTATTTCTCATATTGTTTAGAAATGTTAACATTTTGTAGGTTCTCTTCTGCTTTTTTTTCGTATTAAAAGTAAAAAGAAGATTGTATTTCGTTAGCATATGAACAATCAGAGTATATTATATATACGTACACAAATGCATTTGAGTGACTGGGGGTTTTGGGCTAGATTTGATGAATTATAAAAAATTTGCATTAATTTAAAATTAAATTTAAACTGGAGTAGTGAGAAATCGGCTAAACGGTCTATATAATAATTACACTTTGCAACAGAAAATTAAATATGAAATATTGACATCAGTATTTTATTTTGATGCATTATCCGCTTACAAAAATAGTCAAAATTATATTTTCCATGGTAATTTTTTTTTTGTTAATTTTTTTTTAAATCTTCCAAAAGTTTATACTCTTAATTGCCTCAAAGTCCGTCTAATGTTATTTATACCATCACCCTTAGGGATGAGGGCATATATCATTTGATACGAGAAAAGGTATAACGCATTAAGGGGACGAGTTAAGTACACTGAATTTACTACAATTTTGCATAAGATGTTCCCTTATGAAAATTGGACTCAGGAAGGAATATAGACTATATCGATTCACGCTTTCTGGTATCTCCCATACAAAATAACCTATTTTTGAAAAATTAATATTTCTCCCATAACTTCCTTGGGGGTGATGAAAATTGGTCAGTTAATTTATCTTGTGATATGAGGCAAAACCCCAGAAAACATAACTATTTGACACACCTTATCTGGTACCTCCCATAGAAATGACCGAATTCAACCTCGTAGTCTTACATATCCTTTTTGTAAGTACACTGAAATCAGTCAAATTTGTACAGTTATACAAATTTTATTTAGGTTCAAAATTTAGTTTTTTACAAATTCAGAAAAATTTGAATGCGGTAAAAAGTGTTCCGTTAAGCACTGGTCGTGAAGTCAGATCTATTGTGAATAAAATGAGTCCTAAGATTTTAAAATTCACACAACTGGATTTGTCTTTAAAAGTTCTTTCAATTGAGTACCCGCACATTTGGCACTTGGCCTTTTTTGTACATTAAAAATACTTTTTTATACAAAAATTACTCTGGTACAAAAATGTACTTTTCGGCACAATTAACTTTCTTTGGACCAAAGTACTTTTTATTGCAAAAACACCTTCTGTTGCACTTTGTACCAAAAAGTACTTTTAATGTACTTTTCGTCACAAAGTACTTTTTTGTACCAGAGTACTTTTTTGTACCAAAAAGTACTTTTTGTCATAAAGTTCTTTCGTACAAAGAAAGTATCTTGTACCAAAAAGTACTATGAACCAAAAAGTATTTTTTGGTACAAAAAAGTAGTCTGGTATAAAAAAATACCATGTGCAACATAAAGTGTTTTTGACCAATAAAGGTACTTCTTGGCATAAAAAGTACATTGTTTCAAAACAAAACACTGTGCCGAAATGTACATTAAAAGTAATTTTTGGTACAAAAAAGTACTCTGGTACAAAAAAAAGTACTTTGTGCAACAGAAAAGTGCTTTTTTGGCATAAATGTGTACTTTTGGTACATAACTTTGGTACTTAGCTCGCGAGCCAAGAGCCCAAAAAAGAGCCAGCTCGTGAGCAAATTTGAAATTTTGTGGCTTTTGGCTCGCAAGCCAGCTTTTTGTTTGGGCTCATGGCTCGCGAGCAAAGTACCAAAGTAATGTACCAAAAGTGCATATTTATGCCAAAAGAGCACTTTTCTGTTACACAAAGTACTTTTTTGTACCAAAATTTACTTTTAATGTACATTTCGGCACAGTGTTTTGTTTTGAACCAAAGTACTTTTTATGCCAATAAGTACCTTTACTGGTCAAAAACACTATGTTGCACATAGTGCTTTTTTTATACCAGACTACTTTTTTGTACCAAAAAATACTTTTTGGTTCATAGTACTTTTTGGTACAAGATACTTTCTTTGTACCAAAGAACTTTTTTTATGATAAAAAAGTACTTTTTGGTACAAAAAAGTACTCTGGTACAAAAAAAGTACTTTGTGACGAAAAGTACATTAAAAGTACTTTTTGGTACAAAGTGCAACAGAAGAGTGCTTTTGGGCCAATAAAAGTACTTTGGTCTAAAGAAAGTACTTTGTGCCGAAAAGTACATTAAAAGTACTTTTTGGTATAAAAAGTACTCTGATACAAAATAATTCCTCGTGCATCAAAAAGTGTTTTAGGGCTAATAAAAGTACTTTTTGGCATAAAAAGTACTTTGGTCCAATGAAAGTACTTTGTACCGAAAAGAACATTAAAAGTACTTTTTGGTACAAAAAAGTAATTTAAAACAAAAAAAGTACTTTGTGCAACAGAAAAATGTTTTTGGGCCAATAAAAGTACTTTCTGGCATAAAAAAGTACCTTTGGTACTCAGTTTGCGAGTCAAGGGTAGAGTATACAAAACCGAAACCGGAAACCGGCAAACCGGTTTTTTTGTTCAAAACCGTCAGCCGGTTTTAACAAAATATCGATTTTCGAATAACCGGTTTAACCGGTTTTTTTAAAAAATTTGAAAATCACAGCATAACAACATATAATATGCTCAATGCTTGCTGTAAAGTATCATTTAAAGATCATTTTCTGACATTTCACGATGTAAGGGTGAAAAAACAGCTAAGGAGTGCAGATAGAGAGTTTAAATGTTCCACAAAAAAACCCCCTTAAATTTCATTGAATACATCTGATATCGAAGATGCACTAAAACATGAAGAAACATAGATGGTCGGACTTTTTTAGGTCCCTGTTCACACAGTGATTTGAAAACAAAGTGATTAGTAAAAGTTGGAGATATTGATTTTTGTCTTAGAGCACCCTAAGTAGAATTTCTCAGCAACATTTTTGTGGAACATTTAAATGTTGTAAAGTCCTATTATAATGTCATTTTCAGACTTTTCTTAAAATAAGGACACGTAAGGAGTCGATAAGAATATTCAATTCAATGACAACACCTGGTATCGTAAAAGCACTAAAACGATAAAAAAAACATTGTGTTTAAGGACCTATTTCAAACTTAATTTAAGGTTAAACTGAAAATTTCACCTGAGGAATATATTAGGAGACGTATAAAGGATTTTATGAATGGCTGTATTTAATAAAAACCAGATTATTAGTACGATAGTATAAACAATACGTTGTTTTTAACATTTTAAAATTAAATTTGTAATAATAGTAACACTTTTTATTACTTTTGTGCACAATTGAAAAATCCGAAAAAACCGGTTAACCCGGTTTTTTCTTAATTTAGTATTCGAAAACCGAGTTTTTGGAATAATGTAAATTTCGTGTAAAACCGAAACCGGTTTTTCGAAAAAGTCGAATGTTTGTATACTCTAGTCAAGGGCCACAAAATTTCAAATGGGCGCTCGAGCTGGCCCTTTTTTTAGACACTTGGCTCGCGAGCCGAGAGCTCATTTGACATTTAGTGTCTCCTGGCTCGCGAGCTGGACGTCATTTGAAATTTTGTAGCCCTTGGCTCGCGAGCCAGTTGTTTTTGGCGATCCTGGCTGGTGAGCCAAGAGCTCATTTATAATTTTGTGGTTCTTGGCTTGCGAGCCGATCATCCTAAGAATTAAATAGAATATAAATTTGAAGCAAACTGAATTCAAAAGCTTTAATTAATTTAAAAATTATAAGCTGACATAGCATACTTTAGAATTAAGGTATCGATATTAATATGTTTTCATATTTAATTCATGTTTAATTTTATATTTGGTTTTATTTTAGAATTTCCAAAAAACCGAACAAATCCGGTTAACCGGGCTTTTTTTACTAAATCGGGAAATCGCGCAGTAGGAAGTGTCTACAAGACATTCTCAAGGTTAGGTGCATGACCATGGTAAATCGTTGATGACATTTAGGGGACCGTCCATACAAATCGTCGACGAAGTTTTCATACAAGTATCCTCTTTGTCATGCACGACCTGATGAGCGACAATGTCGGTCAAATTTTCGTCGATGCCTATAAAAGCGACCTGTGTTCCACATGCACGACCTGATGAGTGACAATGTCGGTCAGCTTGTCGTCAACCGAGTGTTTTGACATCAATATTTCACATTTGTCTTCTTTAGATTTTGTTGATTGTGTTTGATGCACGACAACATTAGTATTTTGTCGGTCAGCTTGTCGTCAACCTAGTGTTTTGACGACAAGTACATACATTTTTCATATTTTGTGTTGTCGTTGACGACAAAGTCTTGTATGACGGAACTTCCAACTGGGCGAAAACAGGTTTGTTGGAAAAATGTATTTTTCGAATAAACTGAAAACCGATTTCCTGAAAAGTTCCAGTATTTGAACACTATAGTCATCAAATAACCCAAGGGTCCCCTTTTTTGCCGCTTATATATAAATGTGTCAGGTGAATTTAGAAATATTTGAATATAGAGAATTCATTAAAATTTTTGTCAAAATTAATTTTTTTATACAAAACGAAGGGATGTCAGTAGAAAAGTTTTTAGCTGTAATTGGTAAAACAATTTGCTGTATTGAGGGATGCATTTATCTGATTAAAGAATTTGAATTTATATTTTTTTGAGGCTTAGTATTAAAATGTAATACTTTCTTTACATTTGTAAGAAAAAAATTATAAAAATCTATTAAGTATTTCACTGGGACCGGCCGTGGCATAGTGGTTAGAACACGCGACTACCATGCGGGAGATCACAAGTTCAACTCCTGGCTCCAGTCATCTTAAAACAAAAATTTTCTTTCATTGTCGGTTCCCCTCGAATGTTGTTGACAGCAACTTCGCAGTATAAGTGTCGAGTCAATCGGCATATCTAGTAAGAGCTTCTCAAACTGTGACGTTCGCATTCGTCGATAAACAAGTAGGTGCCGTTAGTTGTGAATCTAAAAATAGAAAGCGTGTTAATTTACGACAACGCGAGAAGCTATCCCATACCTCATTCATGGGTGTAAAGGGAAATTAAGTAAGTATTTCACAAAATATAAGCACTAGAAACTTATGCTTTCAAAATGCTGGCCATCATACATTTGATGGACAAAAACTTTGTGTGCTACGTCTTGCTACTATAAAAAGTTATATACAAATTAAAGGTCATTTGTGGAAAAAAATTTTGCGGGTTTTTTGCAGAGAACCCAGTTAAAGCGATTTTAATGACGAAGAGGCGTTGTAAAAATCGTACAAGACGCAATTTTTTTGCTTAAGGAAAATGGGCGTGATAGTGATCCAATTTGTATGCAGTAATACTTTTTTCGTTTAAAATAGGAGGCTCTACTATTCTACCAAATACCATTAAGATCGAATGAGAATTGCGAGATTTGAAAATTTCAGTTGTTTGGAAGGTGGCGTGACAATGGTTTGATTTTGACCAAATTTTGAAACAATAATCTGATCAAAATTATCGTTCCAAAAAATTTATGAAGCGACACCACTGTGGGTCGTGGCATACTTTGCACTTTTGCCAAGAAATTTCAACTACATATTTTTGTAATCGTGGGACCATAACACATCAAAAAAATAATGTGGAAATTCAGTTTGTTTTTAAATTTTTGCTATAGCATAGTGTTATTAATAACGAAGTCGAACTTTTATATTTCATCCGTTACAATTTAAATATAAACTCTAAATTGCAATGTAACGAACTTGTTCGCAAAAAATAGGTCCTACCTATCGAAAATATGAGATAATTTTACGAAAAAAATTGGCTGTACATCAATAACTAATAATTGAAATACGCTATTGAATTCAGCACGTCTGAAATACATATATATATAGAAAAATCTCAAGTAATTTCGATAGACCTAAATTTTGTCATGCAGTGTAATGTATTAAGCTTATACAATTCCGCAAATGATCAAAATATACACATATGTATATATGATACAGAATCTTAATGTTTTCAAAAAAAAAAAAAATCAATTAAATTTTCAGCAACAAAAAATTATTAAAGAAAATTATAAATGTTCTACAAAATTACACCAATCTCTACACTAGAATTAAACAAATAAATATACAAAATTTTATGAAATTCTCTTTACTCGTATCTACTTTACTTTACATTACATTTTTAGCCATACAATTTGAAAACGAAAAAAAAACTTGTAGTTACTTGTAGTATTACAGCCGTAACAGTAGTGCAACAAACTAAACTACATACATTAATAATGACATAACACTGGTTTTCGTACGTTTACGGATTACTTAGAGTTATAAACTACAAAATATTTATATATCTAAGTCTCGAGTTGTTAAATATACAAATGTTATATAAGTGACGATCATACTTAGCTGCTTACACGTTTATTCACATCATATCTTATGTGTTAAGAGAGCTAATAAAAAAATCATTTGTGTTTTTGTTTTTTTTGTTTGTTTGTGTTTGACCAAAAACCGTATTTATTTTCCGTTTCATTTTCATTTCATGAAATTGAACAATAGTTTTTCTTTTCTATGTATAATGTTCAATTGTTGTACTCTATTAAACTTTAGAGTAAGTCAGTAGCCATGTTTACTTTAAATTATTTTATTTTTGTTGACAAAACTTTAAACTTCCTCTTTTCCATTTTGTTTCATATTTCTTTTCATAATCTTACTTAGTTTCTTAGTTATTTGGGGGATTTGGAGAAAAAAGCAAAACATTTTATAAGAGTATATATTTGTTCTAAATAGTAAATATTTATATGTATGTTATATATAAAAGGGTGTATATATAGTTATGTATATATATTTTTGTTATATAAACAATTTTTAAAATCACCTTTTGTTTTTCTTCGTTTTATTTTTTGTTGTTTGTTTTAAAGACAATTTTTAGTAAATATATATTTTGTTATACTCGTACATATACATACATAGTTGGTAGGGTATATGTACTTACAAACTAAAATCTAAAGGCCTTAATAAATTAATTTAAATATTAGTAATTGTTATTGTTGGGGGAAGTTATATTAACAATAAAAATAATACAAACAGCAATAATAAAAAAAAAATAATACCAAATAATAATAATAATAACATTTATATAAAAAAGTAAAAATAATATTGTCATTAAAATAATAGTAAAAATATATTACCCTTAAAAAACTGTAAATAGTACATAAGATTAAGTTATTTAATGAAGTTGTTTGCTAAGTTTTTTGTTAGTGGTTGCCCTGATCAATGTAATTGTGATTAGCTTATACCCCTATTACGGTTTACAACTCACCTCAGTTAAATTGAAATTTCAGTTGAAATTTTACAATTTGATATTATCGATATCAACTTAACCTTGCTTTCAAATAAAAAGGAAAAGGATATATAATCGATATTTGATAAATAGAACTGTTAAAAAATTGTTCATGTGAGTTTTCCAATACACGGATAGTCGAAAGTAGTTCGATTATACAACATATTTACTTATTTTCCCTTTGCACCCCGTTAATGGCATATGAGAGAGCTTTTTGCTTTGTTTGTGAGTCAACACACATCTATTTTTATACCCGCTCAACGAGGCTTATAAGAAAACGGCGAGTTCGAACGTCAGTTGTTTGAGAAGCTTTTACTACCATTTTACCGATTGACTCGACTACTTAGAAGTTGATGTCAACAACATTGAGGGGGCCGCCGATCAACTAAATGTAGTTGGCATCGAACCCAGGTTACCCGCAAAATGTCACGTATTCGAATCATCATCACGCCACGCTCGATTGAATATGCAAAGTGATAAATGTTAGATTGCGTATATGATCACTAAGGCATAAAGTTGCCTCAGATCTGGTAAATCAACAATTGATCAGAAATTTAAATTTCGACTAAAAGTAGAAAAGTCCTTTATAAACCATGATCCAAGATATTGACCCATTTTTATGACAATTTTTTAAACCATGCCAGGGTCCATTTTCCTGTTCCACCTTGTCCCAAAGTATATGTTAAACGACATAGGCCAGCGTATAGTTTTAAGGAGAAAAGAACTGTGAATGAGTACTTGATACACAGGGCTTACAAAGAGTGCTTGAGTGAAGACGCTTTAGCTTAATTTTTAATTTAAAACGAAAGCTAATTTTTTATTTCCAAGTTACTGCAGCCTTCACAAACTTTCTAATGCAGATGATATGCATCATTAGAATGTTGTACTAATACCATATTTAAGAAATGTTTAGAAATACTCAAGTAATCTGGCTATATAGACTGAATTGTCTCTAAAAACTTAGGTACGTGACTGTAATCTACTCGATCATTAAGCAGTACCCAAAAATTTCGAGGCGTTCCAACAGTCTCTTCAAACATTCTGATGATAGAAATACGGTTCCAATCTGTCGAAGGCCTTACTGGCATCGGTTGTACCAAGAGCAGGGTTCATATTGGCTCTCTCTTTTCCCCAAGAGCTATGGTAAAACAAATTGGATCTCGGCACGCGAACCCGGCTTCTAACTTGGGATATATACGAATGCTAACGTCACTGTTTGAGAAGCTCTCAGTAGACATGCCGATTGGTTTGACACTTATACTCCGAAGTTGCTGCCAACAACATACGAGGGGAACTGACAATGAATTTATTTTAAGATGACTGGAGCCAGGATACTATATATGATTTAGTAAAAATAAGTACATTAGTACGAGAGCATCAAAAAGGACAATTTGGTACAATTAACATACTTCTTAGTACTATAAAAATTATTTTTAGTACTATAAGGAGGGCTCGCGAGCCAACAGCATTTGGAAAAGTACTTTTTGGTACAATAAAAGTACTTTTTAATTTTATAAAAGTAATTTTTAGTACTTAAAATAACTTTAGTTAAAAAAGTACTTCAGTACGAAAGTCTCAAAAAGTCCATTTGGTACAATAAAAATACGTCTTAGTAATATAAATGTTATATTTAGTACTATAAAAGTACTTTATTACAAAAAAGCTACTTTCTGGAATAAAAAAAGTCTTTTCTAGAACAATAAAAATACTTTTTTATGCTAAGTACTTATTGTGAAATATATGTACTTTATTAGCACAGTAAAAGTACTTTTTTTGACAAATAAATTTTGCAATAAAAGTACTTTTATTGTAAAAAAAAGTATATTTTTTTTGTTTCAAAAAAATACTTTTACTATACAAAATACTTTATTGTACAAAAAAGTGATTTAATTGTGCAAAAAAGTGCTTTCATTGCTTTCAAAAAGTACTTTTATAGTACTCACTAGCCAACAGCATTTCAAAAATTAATTATTGGTACAATGAATTACTTCTTAGTACTATAAAAGTAATTTTAGTACTATTAAAGCACTTAAGTAAAAAAGTACTTTTTGGTACAATATAAATACTTCTTAAGTACTATAAAAGTAATTTTAGTACTATAAAAGTACTTTAGTACAAAAAAAGCTACTTCCTGGAATAAACAAGTCTCTTCTGGAACAATAAAAGTATTTTTTTTAATATTATAATAGTATTATTTGTAAAATAAATGTCTACTTTTTGCAATAAAAGTACTTTATTGTACCAAAAAATTACATTTATGGTTTCAAAAAATAAATTTATTGTTTAATTTTTGTAATTTTTGTACTTTTGTACTTTTAAAGTACTTTTTGCATAGTAAAAGTACTTTTTTGAAACAATAAATTTATTTTTTTAAACCATAAATGTTATTTTTTGGTACAATAAATCTACTTTTTGCAATAAAAGTACTTTATTGTACCAAACAATACTTTTACTGTACTAAATAATTATTGTACCAAAAAATTATTTTATTTTACCAAAATGTACTTTTATTTTAACATAAAGTAACTTTATTGTACCAAAAAGTACTTTCATTCTACCAAAAAGTACTCTTATTGTATCAAAAAGTACTTTTTTGTTCCTGAGTGCTTTTTTTGTACAAAAAAGGGTTTTGATTTATTGGACTTGGCTCGATTTTTCGGCTCTCTGCCCGTTCATGGCTCGGCTCGAGCTTAAATATACCTCGCTTGCGTGCTTAGAGCCGAAAAGAACAAGCTAACACGTACTCTGGCCAAGAGACATAAACTGGCAGCCCACACGGAAGATACAAATATTTTCTCTTTGTTCGTTTTATCGGTGAAGTTACTGCAGTCCTCTCAAACATATATTTACAACAAAATTTTTTTATATTGCTATTAGTTTAAGCCATAGTAAACGTCATTGGCGTGTAGGCAGGGGGGGGGGACCTTCGGCGAACTTCGAAAGATAGACCAGGTGAAAGAGCTGTTATCTAAGCTTGATTTGACCAACAATCTACAGAGCGGAAAAGACCGAAGCGCTTGGATAACTTTTCTAAGTGCGGCTACTGAGAGATGCATTTCTGTTGTTGCTATCATTAAAGAAGGAGAAACGCCACTGGTAACATAACTCACTGCTTAATTATTTTACTAAGTTAGTACAACAACACTTTTACAAGCAATCAGTAGAAGTTGGTGGTAATTATGTTTAAGATCAAGTACTTAAATTTCGATTTAATAATATAGATTTTATTTAATAATATTTAAGAGATGTTACGGCAGTCACTTAAGAAGACTAGTTTTTTTATTTATTATTACTGGCATATTTGTTGAAAAAAGACAAAAATGTTACTGCAGTCTTCTTAAACCTTATTGGTTAGTATTCTTACTAATTTCGTATTCTAGTACTCTAAAGGAAGCATTTTGAAAAGTACTTCACAATTAGATAAGCTCAGAAGATGTACATATTTAGTTTACTGAATGCTGATTGCACTGCAGTCTTCTCAAACATTCGAAATCGTTCTGCAAAAATTAAAATTTCCAAATATAATACATTATACCAGTGTTAAAAGGACACGCCATAAAACGTATAGAAGCTTTTTCATTTAATTTGATTCGAAAATATGTCACAGTTATAGGTCTGATAAGATCTGACTATATGTATATCTTGATATTTTGGATGTAATTCTATCTATTTATAATAATCCTGTATATAATAAAAATTATATCGGTTAAAATAAGGGACACATTTCGGATCAGATTAAATCTAATAATACTACAAAATTTATAAATTATACATAAATAAATAAATAAAAATATTTATATATGTGAAATAAATAAGAAAAATTATATATTCGAAATCACTCAAAAACTAAAATTTACATTACTATACTTTTCAACTATTTTCAGTTTTAAACAAATTATGTACGTTGTTATTATAATGCACTTTTCATTTACAAATACGAGCACGTAATACCTTAACATTATAAATATATGTTTGAATTTATTAACTCAAAAGTTAGTCAACAACTAAGGTTATATATAAGAGGGGTTTTTTTGTCATACTCATTGCTAGAACTGATTTGTACTAAATAACGTTTCCAAACTAATATATAATTTGTTGTTTGTATAAGTACTTGGGCTTCTTTTTTGTAAATTACTCTACAAACAAGTCGTTGCTTCATTTAATTTAGAGAACACAAGAAATATTAACTAAAAATAATTTAATTTAATATCTAAAAAAAACAAATACATGTGTTATATGTTATGCATGATGATCAGTATTGTATTAGTATTTTGTAATTGTAATGTATGTATAATGTTTTGAATTATTATTAATTATTATTACTATTTGTATTATTTTTTCTTTTCAGTTTAAGTAAAAAATAATAAGTTGTATGGAAGACTAGTTCTAAGTTTATATATAGTAGAGAATATATATTTTCTTACAGTTAACTAAAAGTGTATAGATAACTCACCTTTTTTTCTTTGAAGTTTTTAAATATTGCAATGATTTTTTTTGCTGTCTTGGTTATTGTTTGTTTTTTAACTGTTGTTTAAAATCTTGTTTTTTTTTTTGAAAAGAGTGTATATGGTTTTCTTTTCTATAAACGTCACTCTTAATTAGAAAAAATTCGTATTAGTTTTTTTGGAAAATAATTGTAGTTTTATTACTGTTGACCTGTGTAGTTAATGTTCTCGAATTTGATATGTTGGTTTCGCTTGCTATTATTTTCTTTCATGTGACATTAAATAATTTAAGTTGTTTTTCTTCCAATCGGGATTTATAAGAAGAAAAAAAAAATAAATTTTTTAAACAATTCTTTAATTCTGGGTTGCTAAAAAATGTTTTCCAGAAGAATGGAAAAAAGATTAGAAGACTAGATTGGCATAAAAAGAAATAAACTCTTTAAAATTGTGTAAAATTTTTAGTGCCCCAAACCCCAGTTATCCTGGTTGAAACACCGCATTGCAACAACTTTCATACGTACTTTTCCATATGCACACTGGGCCATATCGTTTAAAGTCGATTTACTATCAACGACTTTTAAAAGAGTAGAGGTATCTTTAAAGCAACTCTCTCTGGAGTATATTTTGTTGTTAAGCTTAAATTTTTCATATAAATTATTAAGTTCAAATAATTTGAATAGAATATAGTCTGATGAATTGCAAACACCCCTAACTAAAAATGTTTATATTTTAAAGGAGAAGGAAATAAATTGGTAATCAAATGAACAAACTTTTGGTAAGAGCCTATTTTGTTAATAAAATCTATATTTGATAACAGCAGTTTAAAATTGTGTGTTGACATTAAGGTGAATCTTAATTTTGTCGATTTTCCAAAAAAAAATTTAGTTTTGTATTAAATTAGGTTATGAAAAAAAATATGAGCTCAATCGGTTGAAAATTGACTTGCGGCTCGCGGTTCGAAGGTTGTGAACTTACCGATTATTTTTGAAAAATCGGAAAAAAATGTTGCCTAAATTTCAAATCGCGAGCTTATATTTTTGTAAAATTTTTTTTTTAACCGAACCGCATACAATTCTAACCATTTTTTTTTTTGGAACAGATGAGTTTTTAGTTCACACATACATTTAGAGCCCACATTAGTGGACATTAGACCGGGTCACGAAAAACATTTCCAAAGACGAGGGCAAATATTAAAAATCACCTCGAAAATTATGTCCTCCCACAACCCCGGAAAACAGTCAAAATCGTTTTTTTGTCGCTGCTTTTGGTTTGTGACTCAATCGTAACATACAAGACATCGCTGTATAGGTCTCGACGAGAACTACATTTGTCCAACAGATGTCGCTGCGGTACGACAACATGGCCTCGTTTAAAGCAGTTTCTACGTCAGCTTTTACTTGTTAGGCCGATTAACTCAATACTATACTGCGAAGTTGTCGAAAGTATCGTTGGCGTCGGCGATGAAAGAAAATGTAGATGACTGAGACAGTAATTGAAACAATAATCTCCCGGGTTCTAATCATAGTGCCACAAATGGCCCCTTTTCGCCTTTTTCAGCATTTTGACCTTTACATTACCCAGCTTTCTTCTGGTCAATGATTTTTTCAAATCGGATGAGTAGTTTAAAAGATTACTGCCTACATACAAACAAAGAAACTCAAAAACATTTTTTTATAATATTAATATAGATGAAGATGATAGAGGTCTAACCGTCAGTACTAATATGTGACAATTCCATTACATTCGGTGCATCAACTGTTCGTTTTCCACAAAAAAATAATTTTCCTTGTACGACCAACATATGTACCAAATTTCATCTTCGAACCTCTATTGGTACATGAGATATGACCATTTAATATTCAAGCTTTGTGGGCGGCACCATGCCCATTTTACCTTATTACATTCCGAAATTTCAAAAAATTGCAAGGTTCTAGCCTAAGCTGGGGAGTGATCAGCCTGGCAGAAACGCAAGCATTTTATATATTGTATATTGATAAAAACGAGTTTGGGAAACGGTTTCCCTAAAACCGAAATTTTCACAAATTGTCATATTAAAAGTCTATGGTATTGAGACTGGCTTATTATCATCGCCGACAAAATTCTGGGACTTGTGGACCTTCATTTATACATAGAACTGAGGGCGGCGTCGCACAAATTTTTAAGCTATAGGTGTACATAAAACCGGGATTTGGAAAAGGTTTCCCCAAAACTGACACTTTAACAACAGGTTTATCAAATTACTCGTATGAAAATATTTTAGAAACCGGTTTCCAAAAACCCGGTTAAGAACAGATTTTCATTAAAGTGGACAAAATTGAGAAGAGCCCAGTAGGAAGTATCGTCATACACGACTTTGTCGTCAACGCTGTCCTCAAGACAAAATTTAACTTGTCGTCAAAACACTCGGTTGACGACAAGCTGACCGACAAAATACTAATGTTGTCGTGTATCAAACAAAAATGTTCAATGTCACGGGACAATAACGACATAAAATTGAAGAGAGAAAAGTAGAAGTAAAAAATGTTCAGTTTGTTGGAAACAGCAGTGCTTGAAGGTTCATGTATCGCACGTTTTCCATAAAACTACTTCAATTTGTTACATTGAATTATTAAGCACTGGTAACGACAATTTGACCGACATTGTCGGTGATTATGTCGTACATGATTGTGTGGGCGACATGTCGCTTATTTAGGCATCAACGACAATTTGACCGACATTGTCGCTCATCAGGTGGTGCATGACAAAGCGGACACTTGTATGAAAATTTCGTCGACGATTTGTATGAACGGTCCCCTATGTGTCATCAACGATTTATTATGGTCATGCACCTACCCTTGAGGATGTCTTGCAGACACTTATATTATCTAATTAGTTGATTAAAAAATATGAAAAATCGTTGTAGGCTTTGATTCGTTTTCATATATTTTGGAAATCTGTGTATTTGTTTTGGTTAGTTTTTAGTCGATCTTACTGTATATTATATCAATTTACGTTAGTGTATCGTATGATACATCAAATTCGGCTAAAGATCAGAAAGAAATCGATTTCTCAAACATGACTTTTTATTTTGTAGAATTAAGCCTTATAGATATAGATGGGTAAGAACATCCATACATCGTAGAGCAAAACAGTAAGGACTAGCCAAGATGGGACTTTAAATTTTATTATTTTTTACCCTCAGAATTTCTTAGAATTCTTAATAAACCGACTTTTGCATAAGCACTCAAATCATATTTAGCCAATACTACCTTAAAGATGAATCCTTCAATACAATTCCAATCGAAATAAACAACAACGAACGTTTCTTTCGTTATGATATTAATTAAAGTGGGAGAAAAAAACAAAAATAATTTGATTTGCCTTGAAAATCGATTTAATTTTTATTAATATTATTTTGTATGTGTTGTTGTATGTAATTATGTTATGTGAATTCATCATGTGCATGATGGTAGTATGGATTTTTCATGTATGTTTGTATATATTATAGATATAGATGGTTGTATATATATATATAATAGTTTATAAATGTATGTTATGTAGTTCGAAATCACATCAAATTTTAGCAACACATTACTGTTTGTTTTCTTCTGTTCGTACGTACACAATCGACAACAAATATATATTTTTTTGAAACATAATTTTCACGTTAGTTATTTTTTTTCTTTTTGTTATATACATAATGTATATGCATTTCATATATTATTTAATTCTCAAAATTTTCTCATTCAATAGTGATTATATAAATCAATTTGTTTATATAACTTTATTATACGTTCTTTTAATATCAGTTTATATTTATAGAACAAAGCAAATATTTTTTGTTGTTTTTTTTTTAAATAAGTCAAATTCTTAAGACAATGTGTTTAAATTTATATTTTCTTGTTATATTTTTTCATTTTTAAAATATTTTTTGTTTTTTTTTTAGATGTTTTTTTTTCTTTTTGTCTTTTTTTAATTTTTCTTTGAAATTAATTTTGTTATAAAATTAACGTGTCTTTTAAACTTTCTGCCAAAGTTGTTTTCTTTGTCTTCTGTTTTGTTAAGTTTTATTTTCATTGTAAATATGTATATTAAGCATAAATTATTGGTTTTTTTAATCGCATTTTTTTTTTGGTTTTGTATTTAAGTTTAATTTATCCTACTTTATTATATTTTTAAAGATTATATATGTATAACATTTTGTAATATTAAATATTTTCGTTTTAGTTTTCAAAGAAAAAAATTGCTTTTGTAATTTCAGTTTTATATGTCGTTATAAAGGGTATAGGAGCATTTTTTTTTAAAGTAGATTAATTCATACGAAATTATATTGAGATTCATGTGACAAATGTTACACATTTTAATTTGAGTAGAAAAAACATTATATACTAAAATAAATGAAAACAAAATGTAAATCACGTGCTGATTCTGATTTCAAATCACTTTAAATTACACTTTATTGGGCTTACGAAAAAAAGAGAAAACTCAATATCTTTGTTTAGATTGCAAGAATACGAAAATAATTTAATAGACCCTGAGACCCAAAGTCTTCATTGACGTTCAGAAAACAAAACTAGACCTCGTTGGACCTATTTAGCAATAAAACGTTTTTTTTTTGTAGTATGACATTAATTTTCTTATTACAAATAAAAATAAATTTTGTTTAGATTTTTATAAAATACAATACAATATGTATGAAAAATAATTTATTTTGCATACGACCAATGTAAATACATTCTTGTGTATTAATTTAAATTTTTTTTTATAAAAAACTGCTGTATTTGTATATATATGAAATATTCTTTTTATAAAGAAATGTTAATTCAATTTTTATAAAATATAACTAATTTTGTATAAGATTATGAAAACTA
Organism: Muscina levida; assembly: GCA_964034835.1. Classification (NCBI taxonomy): domain Eukaryota; kingdom Metazoa; phylum Arthropoda; class Insecta; order Diptera; family Muscidae; genus Muscina; species Muscina levida. The sequence continues at coordinate 25,407,367 of OZ035880.1, forward strand.
TTTTTATACAAAATAATACAAATAACTAAAATACAAATTTTTATTATTTTTATACGAAATTAGTTGATTTTTCAGAAAAAAATATTTTCATAAAATAAGAAAAAGAAAATTCTTTTTTATAATTAGGTGGGGATAAAATTGGTTTCTATTTACAAATTAATCATTTTGTATTTTTCATGAAAACAATTCCAATAAAAATAATATTAAAAATAATTAATTTTGTATAAAAAATCGTAATTTTTTATACAAAATTAGTTAATCTTTTTATTGAAAAAATTTCACACAACTCTAGTAAAACAAATTGTATTAGCAATAAAAGAATAGATCTTGAACCTTACGATGAAAACACATTCATTATTTACACAAATAATTCAACAATACAAAACAAGAGAAAACATGTTTTCTTACAATATGAAAATAGTTTTTCTTAAAAAAAAGTTTTTAAGATTACTATCCCAAGTTTTGAATAATCAGGCTCGAGGTCCATGTGATTTTGTTTGAAATTTTTTATTATTTTTCAATATTTCGTCTTTCCTCGAAAGACATCATCAGGAATCTAAAACATATTAAGATACGTACATACATACATATTATTCTTTTTGAATATTACACACGTACATATAAACATAAACATAACAAAACCTAACTTACGAAAAATATGAGTAACAACACAAAACCAAATGCAAGCAGTGCAGCGACCACTCTTTTTTGTAATCTGTTAGGTACTGTTTTTAACATATTCAAACATATTAACATATTCATAATATAATATTCAAAAAGAATAATATGTATGTATGTACGTATCTTAATATGTTTTAGATTCCTGATGATGTCTTTCGAGGAAAGACGAAATATTGAAAAATAATAAAAAATTTTAAACAAAATCACATGGAAGGTCGAATAAAACTTATTTATAAAAAACAAAATTTTTAAGATTTTTTTTTACCAACTTAAAAAATAATCACATCCACCCGATTCGAGAATGATATCAGTGGGAGTAAATCCATCTTCGTTCTCAAGTCGAAAAATCTAATTTTTTACGACAAAAAAAAACGATTCTATTACAAATCGTAATAAAGAGTTCCTTTCAAGTTGCAAAATTTATAAATCATCCTTATTTTTAAGTTATTCCTCCTTTTCTTATTCTCTTCAGAGGTAATGAAGATTATTCTTCGAATTCGTTTGATATAGCGTGGATACAGTTCGTCTTGTTTATGTTTTTTTTTTAAAATTTGGTTTTCAAAATAAAAAACATTTATGTAAAATTGTATATCATTTTCAGACTACTTGATTGAAACCAATTTTACTTTGAAATAGATTAAACTTTTTGTATTTATCGATTAAACGATTGGTAAAAGAATCGCTTTTACGATACCTTAACGAATGTTTACCACCCATTCGATAATGTTATAATTTTCAAATATTTTTTTAGAATCTTATCGCATTTTTATCGGTTTTACGATTAATAAACGAATCTATAACGTTATCATTTTCGAATTCGTTTAGAATCGCCATTTATAGAATCACCTTAGGGAATTGCCAAGGAATCGTTAGCGAATCACTCCTCGCTACATGGATTGTCGGGATGTGAAATAAAGTGTAAACTATTTTATATTTTCCATAAAAAATTGGTCAATTTTCATTAAAAATATAAAATTTTAAATTCGTATAAAAATAATCTTCATATTAAAATAAGTTTATACAAATTTAATTAGAATATGTTTAATAAAATACACAAATTTTATATACAAATTTAAGCGCTATTTAAAAAAAAAAAATAAATTTTGTTTTCATAACAAATATACAATAAATATAAAATTTTAAAAATGTATATCTAATAAAAAAAATTTTCCTCAATAATTTTTTATTTTCATAACAAATACAAAATAATTATTATGTTAAACTTTAAACTTAATTTCCCTTTACACCCCACGAATGAGGTATGGGACAGCTTCTCGCGTTGTTGTGAATTAACACGCTTTCTATTTTAGATTCACAACAAACGGCACCTACTTGTTTATCGACGAATGCGAACGTCACTGTTTGAAAAGCATTAACTAGACACGCCGATTGACTCGACACTAATACTGCGAAGTTGCTGTCAACAACATTCGAGGGGAGCCGACATTGTAAAAAACAATTTTATTTCAATATGACTGGACATGACGATTATATCGACACTTATACTGCAAAGTTGCTGTTGACAACACCAAGGGGGCCGTTAATGAAAGAAAGACATAGATGACTGGAGCCGGGAATTGAACCCGGGATCTCCCTCATGGAAGTCACGTGTTCTAACCACTATGCAACGGCCGGTGCCAAATTATTATATTTAAAAAAATTTTTAAAAAAATATTTTTCTAAAAAAAACAATTTTCTTCAATAATTTTTTATAGAAAAATTAATTTTCTTACTATAAAAAATACTTTTTTCACTCAAAATATCTTTTTATTGAAAAAATTATTTGTTTTTTAATTAGAAAATTATTTTTTTTATAAAAAGTATTGAGAAAAATTGCTTTTTTTAGAAAAATATTTTTTTTACATAACAATTGTTTTGTATTTGTTATGAAACCAAGATGTATATTATTTTATTATCTATAAAATAGCGCTTAATTTTGTATAAAATAAACCATATCTATTTTTAAACAAATTCTAATTAAATTTAAATATAAATATAATAAAAATTTATATTTTTATAAAAAATTAACCAATTTTTTATGGAAAAATTAGTATACAAAAATAATTAATTTTTCCTAAAAATATACTCATCTATATTTTATATAAAATAGTTCTTAATTTCATATATAATTCTTAAATAATTTTATTATATTGGCAATAATAAATAACTGCCAATAGAAACCAAAGCATTACAATATTATAATTAATTTGCAATAATTAATTAAATTTTTTTTTCAAAATTAACTAATTTTTATAGAAAACTAGCTGACACGGCAAACGTTGTTTTGCCATGTATGTTATTTCTAGGAAACATTTTTGCCTTAACATTTAGCGGGATGAAAAATAGATGTTGTTCGATTCTCATACCTACTCGATATGCTCACAAAATTTCATGAGGATCGGTCGAGCCGTTTCGGAGGAGTTCATATAGATATTAATTAATTTATAAGATATTTAATAATTTATAAGTTTTTGCACATGTGATTATTTGTTATTGGAATTTTATTTTTCTGAAAAATACAAAATTATTAATTTGTTTATAGAAATCCATTTTCCTTAATTAATTAAAAAATATTTTATCTTTTTGTTATTTTAAAAAAATATATTATTTCTGTAAAAAATATGAATTTTTAATATTTTGATTATTTTTATCAATAAAAATAATTTTTCATATTTTAATAGAAAATTTATTATATTTTAATAATAAATATTTTATACAAATTGAATTAACATTTATTTATTAAAAAAAATGGTTAATTTTCGTTCAAATTAATCACTTTTTAAAAAAAATTTAAATGAATACACAATAAAGTATTTAAAAACTCTAAATTTTATCTATAAAAAAATATTTTTTTTAATTCTTTTAAACATTAGAAACGAACAAATTAAAAAAAAAAAACTAGAAAATAATTTATTTTTGAAGAAAAATTATTTTTTTTTTTTCTAAAAAAAATCTTAATTATTATTACAAATCTTAATTAATTTTTTATAAAAATATATATTTTTATACAAAAAAATTAAATTCTTTTAAACATATTTTAATTTATCCGCAAAATTAGCATAAACTCGAACTTGTAGCACAGTAGAAATATAAAGTTCTGTATTTCCGTGAGTCTCCTCATGATAATAAAAATCAACGGACAAAATTGCCCATGCGCCCAATAAAATGTTATTTAAATTGATAAAAATAATATGATATATTATTGTTATTTTCAAAAAATAATATGAAAATGTCAGTTATGATTTCAAATTTTTGTGTTACTTAACAAATCAAATGGGTCACTGGAATATACATCTGTATTAGTTTTGAGTATATCTTTGCCATTTGCTTTTGATACATAGTCTAAATAAAATTATAGGTGTTTAAAATGTTTAATGTTATGTTATTTTATGTTTGTTAGTTGATGTAAAATAGTTGTTTTTGGTATTTGATGATTTGTTTTTATTTGTCTTGTGTTTTATTTTTGTTGTTATTACTATTTTTTATTTCTCATTAATGTTATAAATGTTATTAATTGTAGTTATACAGTTTCCTTTTCAGATATTGCATTTACGGTTTACAGATAATTGACTAGTATAGGGGGTTTTGGTTTATTTTTTTGTAAATTAGAGTATAATAAAAAATAAAATTTAACTAAATAGTAATCAATTAACTAAAGTTAATGTAATTAATTAAATAATGTTACAATAATAATTACTTCAATTATATACCATGATATTTCTAGCAACGTTTAAAAAAATCGTTTAGTATTTGTAAAAATTACAATTATGGAACTAAGGAGATTTAAAAAAAAGCCAAATGCTCTTGTCGCTTTTGTATGTATATATTTTTTTTCAACTTTCTTGGTTATAACTTTAACTATATAGATATTAATAAGTTTTTTTTTTCTATGGGGTTTAAGGGTGTTTTTTGGTCCTCATTGGTTTAATCCTAAAAAAATTTAAGAGATAAAATTTAATTCAAAGTAAATTTAAACAAAAAAAAATACAATAACAACTACTTGTTACATTTGTTTACTATACTGAAACTTTTAGGAAGACCTTTAGTTTTAAATACATGTTAATAGATCGTATAAAGGCATATGAGTGGGGGAATCGATGGCGTCCCAAAAAGTTTATTAAGATTTAATGATATATAAGGACTTAATATGGGACAAACTTTAAGTTGAACACACTAAAATTTTGATTAACTGAAATTTGTACAAACTTAAAGTTGTAAAATTTTAAAATTAAACACTCTTCATAAGTTAATCTACTACTTAAGACTTTTTGTTGAATAGACTTTAAGTTGCTCAAACTTAAAGGTAAACAAACATTAAGTTAGGCAAACAAAAAGTTGGATAATCCAATAGTGGGCGAAGACTTAATGCTTGAATAGGTTTAAATTTTGATAAACTGAAAAATTAGTAAATTCTAAAGTTGGACAAACTTAAAGTTGGACAAACTTAAAGTTGGACAAACTTAAAGTTGGACAAACTTAAAGTTGGGCAAACTTAAAGTTGGACAAACTTTAAATTGGACAAACCTAAAGTTGGTTAAATATTCAGATGGACTAAGGCGCTAATCAACCAAACAATGATTTACAATATTTTATAAACGGAACTCGTTTTAACTAAAAATAACTACAAAAAAGGGTGATCAATTTTTTCTTTTAAAAAAGCTGAAATATCGTGAAATGTACGTTTTAAAAAAAATTATCATTGTTTCCTTTAACTGCGTGTTTGTTGCAGTATTTAAGACTGTATAAATTTAAGTTTGTTTTAACTAAAGTTTGTCCAATCTTAAGTTTGTCCAACTTTAAACTTGTCTAACGTTGAACAACCATGCGGTTTATTTTGTGGTCTTATTGTTGAATAGACCTTGTTAGACAAACTTCAAGTTAAACAGACCAAAAAGATAGACAAACTAAAAGTTGGACAAACATAAAGTCGGATAAGTTTGTTTAACAGTGCGTGTGTCCAACTTTCAACAACAATTTTTTACATCGAAGTCTAGAGTAATTGCCTAAGTTTTCCAAAATTTCCGAAGTTTTTTTTAAATCCTTGACCTAAACTGAAGTTTTGCTTCATCGATTACGTTTTCTGAAACTTAGGCAATTTAGGTAACAGAGTTTGGAACACCTTTAAATTCAGTGCAGGGCAAACATTTTTTGTGAATTCGCACCATCCAAACTCAAGGTTAAAGTGAAACCCTTTGTCTTTAAAAAATTCCTGTGCCTTAAATTAAATTTGGCAATTTTTTTCCTGAGTCTTCATAATGGGTCTTTGCCTAAGTATTCTGAAAATTCCTCTGCCTATATTGAGGTTTATAGTTATTCCATAAGATTTTAGGGCAACTTATTTTTGGCAATTATATCAACAGAGTCATGCGAAAATTCCTCTGCCGTAGATAAAGTTTATGTTATTCACAAAGTTTTTTTTTTTTGGATATCTTTAGGATTTTACTCAGTTATAGCCTAAGTTTATTTTGATACTGGGCAATTTCAAACCGAAGGCTTTCTGAGTTTTATTTTATTTATATTATTTGCGTTTATATTATTTTCGATTTTTTTTTAAATCCTTTGCCGAGGATAAAAATTGTCGTATTGACAAAGTTTTCTGAAAGTGGGCAACTGATTTGGAGCAACTTTAAAATCAGGAAAATAGCCACATCAAACATTTTATACGAATTTTCCCACATTAACTAAAGATAAGAGTAATTCCCTAGGATTTGAAAAAATTCCAGTACCTTAAATTTGTATTGGGCAATTTAGGCAATTATGCCTGCAGAGCCTCTATAATGCGTTTTTGTCAAAGTTTCTCTGCTGACTACATTGAGGTTAATAGTTATTGCATTAGATTTCTGCAATAATTGCGGCAACTAATTTTGGGCAATTATATCTTCCTAGTCATGTTAAATGAATTGTTGTGAATTCCTCTGCCGAAACTTCAATTAATGTGTTGCACATAAGTGTATTGGAAATTTGTCGGCTTTGACTCAGGTTAATCCTACATTTTTTTTGATTTCTATGCAATTTGAAAAACATTACGGGGTGGTAGTTTAACTAGTTTCTAGAATGTAGCTTTTATTTAATAACCTAAATATTTTCAAAATTTCGCTAACTTAAGTTTGACCAACTTAAAGTTTGTCCAACTTTAGGTTTGTCCAACTTTAAGTTTGTTCAACTTTAAGTTTATCCAACTTTAAGTTTGTCCAACTTTAGGTTTATCCAACTTTAAGTTTGTCCAACTTTAAGTTTGTCCAATTTTAAGCTTGTTCGACTGGTAGTTTGGCCAACTTTCAGTTTCTCCATATCTCAATTTCTTGATGTTTTAGTTTGTCCAACTTTTAGTTTGTCAAACTTTAAACTTGACCAACTTTAGAATTTAACCTTTATATTTTTCGAGCATTACTTTTTCGTTACTTTTATTACAAACTTCTTGAATAATTCCAAAGCAACAAAAAATATTCAAAATTTTCACATTCAATAAAAAAATTTTGTCCAACTTTCAGTTTCTCTATATCTCAGTTTCTCCATGTTGGTAGTTTCTTCATGTTTTAGTTTGTCCAACTTTTAGTTTGTCAAACTTGGCCAGCTATAGAATTAAACTTTCATGTTTTGGGCAGCATTTGATTTTTTGTTACTTTTTTTTACAAAATTCTTGAATAATTTAAAAGCAACAAAAAATATCCAAATTTTCCACATCCAAAGAAAATTTCACCTTGACATCACATATGCCTCTATAAGAACTATGAGGAAAAAGTACGTCTACAATTACTAAGAAACAGAAGAAAACTAAAAGGAATCTATTGTTTGTTTTTTTTTTCATCAAATTTACATCGTTGTTGTTTTTGTCTATAAGTCTTTTAAGTTACAAGTTACTCCACTAAATGTACAAAAAAAATTCTTAAGGAATTTTTGGGAATTTCATATATATGTATGTATGTATGTATATATTTTGGGGGGGTTGGAATTTTTCACCAAAAAAAATACTGCTTACAAAAGTCTATATTTGACACAACACTTTGTTTTGATATTTGTTTTTTGTTTTGTTTGTTTTTGTTTCCGGGGGTTTACCACCATATACAAGGATATGGATATTACGATATGATTTGAATTCGATTTAAATTTCATTATCCTTTTTTTCCGATTTTAGAGATATAAGTTTGTACTTATTTTATATAAAAGAGATTATAATAATAATAATATTCATCTATATATATATGTAGGTATGTATGTATATATACTCGAGAGTTTTAATAAATATGTATATTGTATGTTACGATGTATATAATATCACTGTATATATATCATATGTATGTATATATATATATATCTATGTATTTATGTCTATAATAAATGAGATGTAATTTCTGTTGTTGTTGTTGTTATTATAGTTATTAATTGCTAAAAATTGTTAGTTTCAAATATTTCAAACTCAAGATGTTTTTTTTATCGTTTTTTTTTTTTTTATTTTCTTGGTTATATTGAAACTCTGTTTGTTTGTTTATCTCTTGTTATTTGTTTTGTAGTTTTATTGTCATACAATTCTAAAAAAGGTTACTTTTTGTTCTGCCCCTTTTGTGTAATACTTCTAGGTTTCGTTTAATAAGCATTTATGTACGAGGCTAGTTACGAAAGTGTCTGTGTATGGTGTGTGTGTGTGTGTTAGGCTTCTTGTGGTTTCGTTGGAAGCTATGTAAATGACGCGCCTATATGCATAAGAACTTGTCTCATCGTTTTTGTTTTGTTGTAATGCACTGTAAATCTAGTAAGAGCACATTTATATTGTTGTTTATATGTATGTAAGTAAGTGTTGTTAAATTTAGTTTTTAGAATTAATAGATCTCCTAAATTATGACTGCGTTTGAAATATTAGTTATGTATATTGGAGAGTGCATATAGCATTCCAAGGATAAAGTATGAGTTTTACATATATCGCAAACTGTTTAACAAAAGTTTGACAACTCGAAATTTTTAAATTTTCTTTTGTTTTTTGCAATAAAAAGAGAAAGTAAAACAACTTACAGTGGTCATCTCTAGCCAAAGTAAAAATGGTTCATTGTCCAATGTTTAGTATCCTCTTCCGTATCAGAATAACTTGTTAAACTCAACTAAAAAGTTACATTTTTAGTTTTATTTTTTTTAAATTTGAGTTGTCACTCTTATGTTGAACATGCCCGATATATCAATATATAACTTTCAGAAGTCTTATTAGTCTGTTGTTTTATAATCAAATAAATAGCGGTTATTTTTGGGAGAATAGATATTTCGAATGTCAGATTTCCGTTATCAAATTTCATTTTTAATTTTTTTTATGAAATTAGAGGAAAAAAAATGAAAATAAATTATAGATTACATAAATATGTCGGATTTTTAAGATGTATCATTTATATACTCTTCACGAGTATATCTTTCACGTCTGTAATACAAATATGTTTTTCCTTTGTATTAACGAATGTTAATTAAAATTCACATTAATATGTTCAATATATGTATTTAAATTATTTTTTGAAAAATATTCAATTTTATTTGAAAAACGATCTAAACTAATTTCAGATCTAATAATTTGTTCAATAAATTTGAATGTATTATTTTTTGAAAAAAATTCAATATTATTTGAAAAACGGTATAAAATTAATTTCCAAAAAATTAACCTTTTCATTAAAAAAAATTACAATAAAAACATTTCTTCTATTTTGGTAATCGAAAGACCATAATGCATTCAAAAAAGTATAGTGAAACACTGATTTCGAATTTTTTTTTTTCAAATATTATTAAGATAAAATTTTAAGAAATTTAATACCAAAATTAAATTCCGTCTATATAAAAATTTATATAAAGTGTGATTCATTTAGAGGTTACTTTTTTGTTCATTGAGTTTTTCGTACCGAAACACTTATGACTGATCAAACCATCATCTAATTTTTATTCAGTATTGTTTGACAATTCGCCACTAAAAAAAGACTGACACCGCACAAAGTATCAAAAAAATAATTAAGTTGTATCAAGAAAATTTTAAGTAAAGTGTGATTCATTTAGAGGTTATTTTTTATTGATGTTTTTGTAATAAAACTAGTACGACTGTTTTCAAGCTGTCATTTTATTTTTATTCAGCATTGTTTGACAATTTGTCATGAGAAGATCTACAGCTCAACAACGTCTGTAAATTTTTTAGCCGTATGAGAAATGAAAAATTTTCAACTTTCTATGAAAAATGTTTTAAGCCGAATTTCAGACTCAACGGTAATGTTAGTGGACAAAACTGTCGCATTTTTACTAAGAGCAAACCAAACATATTCTTGAAGTACCGTTACATTCACAAAACTACACTGTTTGGCGTGTTCTGTGGACTGGTGAAGTTATCGGTACATATTTCTTTAAAAAAAAAGTGGCCGGACAGAATATAACCATTAATGGTGACCGCTATTGCTCCATGATGACGGACTTTTTGTTAACTGAAATGTGAACATACTGATATCGGCGATAGTAAGTTTCAGCAAGAAAATGCTAAGGCGCACACACAAAGATCGCAATGAAATGGTGTGAGCAGATAATTATGCGTTATGGGCCTATTAACTGGCTGCCTAAAACATGTGATATCACATCTCTGAATTTTTTTTATTTAAGGTTATGTGAAGACAATAGAAGTCGTCGTTAAGCCAATTACAAATCAAGACTGGGAAGCCAACATTATTACTAGGCGTAATTCACAAATTTTAGTGGTAATACTAGAACATGTAGTCGAACGTAGGAATACACCAAGTCCGGCGTAATCGTGGCCATCATTTGAATAAGGTTGTCGTTAAAATCTAAATGCCAGAGTTTAGACTTTCACATTATAATAACGTTTCCGATATGTAAAGCTATTTTAAATGTTTTATTTTAAAGTAGAAAAACCAGTTCTAAATGAATCACTACTAAATCGTGTGATATCACACTTTTTGCGCTATTTCTTTTTGCGGTTATGTGAAGGGAACAGATGGCGCTGATAAGTTAGATACAAATCAATACTCAGAAACCAACAGTAACTAGGCGTAATTCGCAAAATATTAGTGACATTTTAGGAAACATTGATTAAATGTTGAACTCTCCGTATAGACCAAGTACGGCGTAATTGTGGCACCAATTTTGCTAAAATTATCATTAAAAACTTAATGCCAGAGTTTGTTTTTTTAGATCATAATAAAGTTTTCGGCATGTAAAGCGATTTTAAATGTTTTATATTTAAATACAAAAACCAGTTCTAAATGAATCACTACTAAATAGTGTGATATCACACTTTTGCTCTATTTGTTTTTGCGGTTATGTGTAGACAAAAGATTTCGTCGATAAGCCAGTTACTAAAAAAGACTGTGATGCCAACACAGCGATAGAAAGATGAACTCTCCGTATATACCAAGTACGGCGTAATTGTGGCACCAATTTTGCTAAAATTATCATTAAAAACTTAATGCCAGAGTTTGTTTTTTTAGATCATAATAAAGTTTTCGGCATCTAAAGCGATTTTCAATGTTTTATTTCAAATTACAAAAACAAGTTCTAAATGAATCATCCCTAGATCGTGTGATATCACACCTCTGATTTTTTATTTTGTCTTTACGTGAAGTCTAAACTTTTCGTCTATATGTCAGTTATGATTCAAAAATTACTGGCATAATTCGCAATCACCGGTAGATAAAGTTAAAAACCGTTTAATTGAAAGTTGGAACTTCCGTATAAATCACCTACGACGACATAGTTGCGATCAACATTTGAATGAAATTATCTTTAAAAAGTTTATGTCACATATTGTTCGTTCGGATTTTATTACAAATACCGACATTCTATTCTATGTTACGTGTTTTGTTTAAAATTACAAAAATAAAGTGTCTAAATGAATCACCCTTTATTGAATAGAAAACCAATGTGAATAATTTTCACAATAATAGAAAATTTAAATTTTTGAAACCACTTTCAAAATAGTTGCACTTTTAATGTTCTTTAAAAAAAATGAGTCGAATGAATACTATCCCTATTCGCTTTTTTCTTACAAATACAAATTATTTATTAAATTGAAATATTTGAATTATATTTTTTAATTTATATATAATGGCAATTTTAAAAACAACTTTTTCAAATCTGTATTATATTTTTCAATTGTAAATTTTTTTTTAAAGAATTTACGAGAAATTACAAAGTGAAGTTGGTCGTGAATTGAAAAGTGCTGTTATAAAAAAGTTTTGGTTGTAAAAAGAATGCACATAGAGCAAAGATTCTTTGACACATTTCACGTTTAGAAAATTTAACATAAATTTATTTTAAAAATTTAAAATTTTTATCTGAATTTTATTTATAAGAAAAATTAGAGTAGTTTTTTTCAAGAAAAGGTTGATTGTTTGATAATTGGCACAATAAATATGTATTGATGAAAAGAATTTTTTTATAAAAGCTTTTCCAGTGATTTCATTGACTTCTCAATAATTTTCAAAATTCTTAAAAATTTTAGATTTTAAATTAACACGTTTTTGGGGAAAAATAATTTTCTCTTATTTGTTTTGTACAAACTAATATGTATTTAAATTTTAAAATTGTAGAATAAAACTAAACAAGATTTTTATAAAGATTATTTTGTAAATTGTATATCTGAAAAAATTTATAGTTGAAGAAATTTCTAAACAAGTTTTACAAATATTATCCGAAGAAAGATCATTTAAAATGTGGTTTATTATTATTTTAAAGAAAATTTCAAATCTAATAAACGAATTTCTAAAACTATATGAAATTTGTTTTTTAAATAAAATTAAATACTGTGTCGGGCAAGCTAATTGTATACTAGGGTGGTCGCGTTATATGAGAACAAAAACTTCAGGATTTTGTCGGTATCCAAAGTTTGACCACAATTGGAGTATGTTAACCCGTTCCACTGGGGCTTTAGAGTTTTAAAGCTCTAGTAGCCCCATGTGGGGGGCTTTGATTTACAATAACTTAAATACGAGAAGTCCCATTTTTCTGAAACGAATTTTCGTAAATTTCCGAAATTTGCAATTCATTTAATCTGTTCATATATCATTTCTCTTCATAATCAACAGTTTCACAGTTATAAATACATTTATAAAAAAATATATAACCTGAAATGGAAAAAACTAATATTTTCTAAAATTGTTGTTGGTTTTGAACCAAATTTGCCTCAATTTCGTGTCTGATATATAACTGACAATTGTATTGAATTATATGCAATCATCTCTAAGGACGGTGGGCGTGTCCTATCCTATTATCCTATTAATATTATAAATGTGAATGTCTGTCTGTTTGTTTGTATGTTTGTTGCTCAATCACGCCTAAACGGCTGAACCGACTTCAATGAAATTTGGTAGGCAGTTAGTTTTTGACCCTATGGGCGGAGTGGGCTTGGCAAAACTTTTTTTGAACCAGGGAGATAAAATTTGATACACAGATAGTACTCGAAAGCACGAATATGAATATGCAGACGAAATTTAAATTTTGGATCAGTGGGAGAAGTGGGCGTGGCAAAACATATTTTTAAAGCTAGGGAGATAAAATTTGATACACAGATAGTGCTCGACAATATGAATATGAATATGCAGACGAAATTTAAATTTTGGATGAGTGGGCGTGGCAAAACATATTTTTAAAGCTAGGGAGATAAAATTTGATACACAGATAATGCTCGACAATATGGATATGAATATGCAGACCGAATTTTAATTTTTGGTGAGTGGGCGGAGGGGGTGTGGCAAAATATATTTTGAAAGCTAGGGAGATAAAATTTGATACACAGATAGTACTCGGTAACACGAATAAGAATATGCAGACGAAATTTAAGTTTTGGATCAGTGGGCGAAGTAGGCGTGGCAAAACTGTATTTCACCCTAAAGAGCTGAAATTTGATACACAGATAGTACTTGAAAACTTGAATATAAATATCCAAACGAAATTTAAGTTAAAGATCAGTGGGCGTTTGGGCGTGGCAAAACTCTATTTTAGCCCTAGCTAGATAAAATTTGATACCCAGATAGTACACGGCAAAACGAATATGAATATGCAGACGAAATTTTAATTTTTCACCAGTGGGCAGAATAGAAGTGAACAAACTGTATTTAAGCTCCAGCGATCAAAATTGTATTTTAGTCCTAAAGCAATAATATTTGATAACAGATAATATTTATATACAATTTAATTTATCAAAAAGTACATTTATTGTACTTAAAAGTACATTTATTCTACCAATAGATAAAACTTATTGTACCAAAAAGTACTATTTTTGTACAAGTACTATTTTGTACATTTAGTTTATCAAAAAGTATTATATGAAGGCGAACATTTTATTTCCAATCGTTGGACAGAAGAAACGTGGGGAAAATGTTTTTAGGACTATATAAAGTAAATATATGGTTTAATTTTGGTTAGTGAGATGTTGTGTTAGTTTGATCGGGTTAAGGAGTAACTTGGGGTAACAAATGGTTTACAGAGCGTACAAGATCGACGCTTGATCTAAGACCTTTAAATAACCAAGGCAAACATATTACAAGTATTCATTAAGTATGCAATTGCGAAGCATTGCCGGGTCCAATAGTATATACTAAATGGAAAAAACCTATATTTTCAAAAATGAGATACCTTCACGCGTTCAACGATTTTCATCATCTACGTCTCATTTTGTTTATAGGTTATGTGACATTATGTGAAAGTAGTATAACATGACACTTTTTCCGTTTTGAATATTTTTTTATTATTTTTTTAAATATGTATAAAAAATTGTTTATTTTATGCAATTTTTTTAATTTTTATTTTATTCAAAACTGTTGATTATGCAGAGAAATTATTTATGAGAAATTTTAATTCCTTAATTTCGGATTTTTGTTTTATCAAAATTGTTCTTGAGTTATGCCCCCCCACCCACACGTGGCTGAAGGAACTTAAAAACTTAAAGCCCAATGCGGCAATGGTTAATTTACTCGAATCGCGCTCAAACTTCGGCTATCCTTAAATCCTCAAAAATGTATGATTTTGGGGAACAACATCGATTTTTATGACCACCCTACTATACACACTATAACAATTTATGATGATTCTATTTTCAACAGAAAATAAACCCATAAACAAAAAAAAAACTATATTAAAATGATAATATGTAAATGCCACTACAACCTTATAATCACTTGTGAAATAATTCGTTACAAACACAATTTACATATCCTGCATTCCCTTTGAGAGAAATAATAGCATTGCATAAAATTTTCTTATTATAATTTGAAACGAATTATTTTTAAGCGAAATTTTGTGTTTATGTTGATTATGATGATGAAAATTTCTGAAATTATATAAGTATTTTATTTGAATTTGAAGAATAAAAACCATAATGTTTACATACTAACAAAGTACTACACATACATACTGAACTTTTTATATATTTAAAATGTTTTACTAACAAAATGTATGGAGAGTATAATGAGTTTTTTTTTTTGTTTGAACAAATCTATCAAGATATTTAAAAGCATAATAATAAAATGTTTATAGTAATTTTAAGGTATGGATTTGTTAACAATTCTTTGTAGGTATGTATGCACGTAAATTGCAATGAGGAAAGAGCGGTAAAAATTATTGCTATAGGTTTCTTTATACATTTTTTTTATAGAGAATAGTCGTGGATAGGTTATATAGAAAAGTAGATATAAAAGTACATCTGAGGTGACTCGTCTTTTGAAACCGATGTCTTCCGATCGGTATGAAATTTGCACCAATGCACAGTGGTCGTCCCCATTGGCCAAAAAATAAAAAAAATAAGTCAAAATTCTGGATAAAACTGTGGCAACACTATCTCACAATAGATTTTTTAAAATTACGTTTGTTTTTGCTTTATTCCACCTGTCCTCTTTAAGAATAGCTGCAAAAGGCAGACCATATTTACAGGGTTAAAATGTTTGGAGGAAATATTCCCCGAAAAAATTGAATGTAGGTCTCCGAAGACATGAACTATCCCAAATCTATTTTTACACATGATTTTTTATTTTCTTTTATTTTACATTTAACCAACAAATTAATACTTTAAACCACTGTAAACAAAAATTGTGACGTAGTGGAGCAAAATGGAGTTTAGGGTTTTCTTACTGTGGTCAAATTCTATCGTTTGATATTGGTTTGGTTCACTCCCGAAAAAGTTTGTTGCTCTGTTTGCTCAAAAATAGACTTTTTAACTTTTCATTTTGATTTTATTTTGCAACCTTTGACTCGTAGAGGTTATTTGTCTTCGGTGACACTTAGTGAAATTTTCCGGAGAATATTTCTATCGAAGATTCTAACCTCCGTCCAAAGTTGACTTTTAAACAGTTTTTTTAAAATTGGGCCAAAAATGTCCCATACGGGTGGGAGCTAGAGGGTTAAAATGTTCGGAGAAAATTTTTCCCTGATTGTTTTAATATAGGTCTCCGAAGACATGAAATACCCCAAACGTTTTTTACAGATGATTTTTCATATTCTTTGATTCGACTTTTGACCCAAAAAAACAAACTTTTAACCATTATAAAAAAAATTTGTAATGTAGTGGAGCAAAATGGAGTTTAGGGGTTTGTTACTGATGTCAAATGCTATAGTTTGATATTGGTTTGGTTCACCCCCGAAAAAGTGTGTTGCACTGTGTTATATGATATATGTGTTGAGTTATCTTCAATAGAACAAAGCGGCGTCTTTTTTTTTTTGATTGTGTACTCTAAGAGAGGTCCTTGAATCTTTTGTCCGACATTGACCAAACTGTAGATTTATTCATAGATTGATGAAATCAATGAATATACCGACTTTGGTATGCCTACTATGATTTTTAAATTTTCAGGATCTAAGAGAGGTCCTTGAATCCTTTGTCCGACATTGACCAAAATTTAGATTTAGTCATAGATTGATGGAATTAATGGATATGCCGACTTTGGTGTGCCTACTATGAAATTTTAATTTTCAGGATTTAAGAGAGGTCCTTGAATCCTTTCACATATTTTAACCAAATTTTAGAAATTGGTATCATTTAAATATACTGTGAGAAGTGCCAAATATTATTCACCTATGATAACTCCTTCAATTTTTGGCCGCTCTTTGTATAAAACGGCAACCACTGTGCAATGTTAGTCCTTTTGGATAGCAGTTTAGACACAATTTTTCTCTTACATAATTTGTCAAAATTTGGCATTTTGGCCTAACAGTTGTTTTTATCCCAAATAGTCATCTTCAATCCTTCAAAAAAATATCAAAAAAAATAATATTAAAATTTTTTTCACTTACACAGTACAACATTTTTCAGCTCATTGATTTGGGACTCAATTCTGAGAATCGCACGTGAAAGTAGCTCCAAAAATAACAACTTCAGCATCATTCGTTTTGTTAAGTTTGATACATTAACAATTTAAGCCATACGAATTTTTTAGCTCAAAGCATCGTTACATCGGTTACAAAATACTTTTTTCAAATTCACTCCAACTCTTTCCTCACTCTCGATGAATGAAAATCAATTAAATCAATTTATTTTCTAATCAGGCGGCTATAGACAATTAATTACTGTATTACAAACTCCAATAATTTCATACGCTCGAAAAAAAAATAGATGACAAAACATTACACATAACAAATAGTTTAGAAATATTATTAAAATTTTGCACGATTTTTGTGGCATATTTATGTATATAGAGTAGTAGTACTATTTCAATTTTGTATATATATATATTAAGGTATATGAATATATGATACATTGTACAAACTAATATCTCTAAAATGATGAGAAACAAACGTTAAATATCAATACAATACAATATGGACGAATTCAAAAACAAAGTTGTGTGGGTGTGTATAAGAAATTTGTTAAAGGAACGCAATACTAGTACTTTTTTTTTGGTTTTTTAAATTGAATTTTGAATTATACAAATACATGTATACGTATGAACTATATACGTATATGTACGTACACTATACTACACTCTCTAGCTAAGAGACCAATTACATACATACATTAATAATAATGGTATTACGGAAAAAAGTTGTAAATAATTTAAACATACACAAGTCAATGAGGATTTCGTTTACTTTAATTCGTTTCATATCAAGTCATGGCTTAGTAAAGCTGCTATTACAAAAGAGATGACAAAACAACAATTATATCTATGCATATTTGTAGTAGTAGGGATATGTTAAAGTAAATAATTGCAGTATACTACATTTGTTTGTATACCATATTTAAGTGTGGAAAAGCTTTTTAACTAAACAGGAGCATTTGACTTTTTGTTTTGTTTTTTTTTTTGTTATTGGTTTTACTACAGCGACGAAAAGCTAAAAAAAGTAAGAAAATATTTTAACATGTTAAGGAATAAAACGAAAAGAACAACAATTGTTTTAAAAAAAATTAAACTTTTATTAACGAAATTTAAAATAAATCATAATATAAAATTAAATGAGATCTCTTACAAATTAATATTTGGCTTATGCATTAAGTTAACTATTAAATAAGTACAAGTATGCCGCAAATTAAAGGTTTAAATGTTTTGAAAAAGGATGGCACAAAAGACACAACAAAAAATTAAATTGTTAAGGAATGTTGTTAGTTGTCGCGTTATTCGCAATCGTTGTTTTTTTTAGCACAGGAAATTTGTAAAAGTTTTAGTTTTACAAGAAATAGTCTTTGGTAACAAACTTATAAGGTAATTCAATGGAAACAAATTTAATAAAAATTAAGTACAAAAATAAATAGCAGAAAAAATTTTAAAAATTATGATAATATAACTAATTAGAAATTTAAATTAAATAAAATATAATTTAAACAAAATTAAGTAACCAAATTAATAGCACATAATAGTATTTATATAATGTAGTAGATATATTATAAGCAAATTTAACAAACATCGAGACAGTTTTATGTAGAAAAAGAACAATATGTACGCTTTTAAATTGAAATACAATTTTTATTTTTTTTTGTGTTTTTTTTCGAATTTTTTAAAAAAAATTTTATACCTTTTTCTTTATGCATTTTGGATGGATGGAAAAAAAAGAAAAATTTGAATATGTAAACTGAAATAATCCATATTTCGGCGAAATAGTTGTTATTCTTTTGCCTAAAAATTACAAGAAATATGTGAAATTTTTTTTACAAAAACTTATGGTTCACTCCACAAAACTGTTTATTTTTATTTGGTTGAATAGAATTAAGTCTTAATGCCGACCGTCGATGACATTATGGTTATCACTTAACACCAGAACAGTTCAATTTCTGCTTCAGTCATCTACATACGGTTCTTTGATCGACAGCTCTCGATGTTGTCGGTAGCATAGCAACACAGTAGTCGATTCTAAAAGCTTTTCAAATAGCTCACATACTGATATGTCGTTAAACTGTAGGTAGCATTGTGTGAGCCGTGTTAACCATTTAATCAAGAGATGTAACGGAAAAACTAAGGTTACGTTATATATATTCTTAAAGAAACAGCAAAAAGCTTTTTTCCTTCACCAAAAAGTAATTTTATTGTCCCACAAAAATAAGTTCGTGTTAACACGATCGTCTCAACTCACATGAAAATTGTACTCAAATACATTGGCATTAGCCCGGCCTAAAAACTATCCATCTCATTTGATGAAAACATGGTAAAAACATATTCCACTCAGAAAGCTTAGCTCAAAAGTTTTCAATACGAGGGAAAAGGGGAGTTGTGGGGAAAACCAATCCTCCATTCTCATTTCAATGGTTAATTTAGGGATTGATTCTAGGACATTTCGGCTGATATCTACTTCGCATGTGGACATTCCACATAATTGTAGATATATAAACAGCTTATGATGTACCAAAAATGCATCAATTCGTCACAAACTCGTCATGGAGTTCAAACGCGTCATTCTAGTGAGTGACAATGTATTTCCATTAATATTGACAGTAAAAAACTTTGCTGAACGCTTAGCTCAATTTAACAAACTTAATAAAAGTTACTTCAGTTTTGTTAATAATTACTTTCATTATACCAAATAGTGCTGTCATTGTACCCAAAAGTAAATGTACATTAAAGTACATTTCTGTATTTAATTATACTAAAAATGTACTTTAATTCTATTTACTTTTATTAAAGGTAGTTTTATCATAGCAATATTACTTTTATTTTGCCAAAAGTACTTTTGTGGTACTAAGTAGTACTTTTATTATATCAAAAAGTACTATTGTCATACTAAATGCATAGCACTTTTTTTTGGTTAAAAAAACTTTTATTATACCATAAAGTACTATAATAGCATCCACAAGTACTTTTATAACACCATAACGCTTGTTTGAATTATCTAAAAGACTTTTATAGTAAAAAGGGGTACTTAAATAATACTACAGAGTTCTTTTACTGCTTCAAAAAGTACTTAAATTGTATCAACAATTACTTTTACTGTACCACAAAGGACTTTAGTTACACCTAATTGTATTAAGCAAAATAGTACTTTCGTTGTACCTTAAAGTACTTTTATTATACCACATATTACTTTGATTGTACCTAAAAGTACTTTTATTATACCAAAAAGTACTTTAATTGGGTCATCAAGTACTTTTATAGTACCGAATGTATTTTTGTTCTATAAAAAAGTACTTTTATTATACTAATAGTACTTTAATTGTCCCAAATAGTACTTTGGTTGCAACTAAAAGTACTTTTATTATACTAAATAGTACTTTAATTGTGTCAACAAGTACTTTTATAGTACCGAAAAGCTTTTTTGTTCTATAAAAAAGTACTTTTATAGTACCAAATAGTACTTTTATTTTGCTGAAGAGTACTGTTACTGTATTAAAAAGTTCTTTAATTGTATAAGCAATTATTTTTATTGTACCAAAAAGTTCTTTCGTCACATCAAATAGTATTCTTATTGTACCAAAAGTACTTTTACTGTTACTGTTACTTTTACTATTTTACTTTTAAAGCACTTTAATTGTAATAACAATTACTTTAATAGCACGAAAAAGTACTTTCGTTACATCAAATAGTATTCTTATTGTACCAAAAAGTACTTTTTCAAAAGTATTGTACCGAAAAGTACTAAAGAGCACTATTACCGCTCCTAAATGTACCTTAATTGAATGAACAATGACTTTCGTTATACCAAATATTACTCTTATTGTATCAAAAAGTACATTTATTGCATCAAATCGAATCAAATCTCAAAATATACTTTAATTTTACTAATAAGTACTACTATTGTCACAAAAACACTTTCGTTACACCAAATAGTACTCTTATTGTATCAAAAATACTTTTAATACACCAAATAATACTTTTTTTATACCAAATATTACTCTTATTGTACCAACAAGTTATTTTATTATATTAACTATTACTTTTGTTGTACCTAAAACGTACTTTTATACCCCATTGCATTAACAAGTACTTTAATAGTAGTAAAAAGCTGTTTTGTTTTATAAAAAATTACACTTATTTTTCCAAACGCGCTTTTATTGTACCAAAAAGTACTATTACAGTATTAAAAAGTACTTTATTTGTAGTAACATGTATTTTTATTGTACCAAAGAAATTAGTATTTTTTGAACTTGACGTTTGTACAATTTGAGATTTTTATTCCTATTGGAAAGAGTTGTTGCATGTATTCATTCTTCTTATCGTCATGAGAATCAATGAAAAATTGAGCTACAATAATGTTCATAGTTATTAAAAATTCAATTACATGTTTGGTATCCGATTATAAAGCTTTTATAAGCTTTTTTTATACATCATTAACGACCAATAACTGCCCAGTAGGAAGTATCGTCATACACGACTTTGTCGTCAACGCTGTCTTCAAGACAAAATGTGAAAAATTTATGTACTTGTCTTCAGAACACTCGTTTGACGACAAGCTGACTGACAAAATACTAATGTTGTCGTGAATAGAATAGAATTGAAGAGAGGAAAGTAGAAGTAAAAAATTTTCAGTTTGTTGGAAACAGCAGTTCGTGACGGTTCATGTATCGCACGTTTTCAATAAAACTACTTCAATTTGTTATTTTAAATTATTAAGCACTGGTAACGACAATTTGACCGACATTGTCGGTCATTATGTCGTGCATGATTTTTTGGGCGCCATGTCGCTTATTAAGGCATCAACGACAATTTGACCGACATTGTCGCTCATCAGATCGTGCATGACAAAGCGGACATTTGTATGAAAATTTCGCCGACGATTTGTATGGACGGTCCCGTACGTGTTATCAACGATTTACTATGGTCGTGCACCTATCCTTGAGGATGTCTTGCAGTGTCGGCGTTGTCACCGGAACACATTAGGCTAAAGGACTGATAACAAACGTTTACCATTACAATTTCTTATTAAAGGTTTTTTAGAGCCAAAGAATACTTTAGCAAGAGAACGATTCATATCTTTACTTTATAATTTTTTTTATAAATAAGGCCGTATGACTTTTACGTTTCAAAATTAAGGGAAATTTTCAACCTACATTGTTTCGGTATAATTTTCTTTTTAAATTTTAAACTAATATTTAAATTAGTCATTAAATTTAAAACCATAAGATATTTTTGTAAGTTAAATCTTAATTTAAAACCAAAAAAAAAAATATTAAATTTATTGAGAAAATTCAAATTACAGTTAATAAAATTATAAACAACAACAAAAATAGCACTGCTCGACAGTTTGTTAAATTTAAGCTAATAATTTTAATACCAACAAAAAAGAACATCAAAGTATATAATTCGCTTAAAAAGTAACATATATTAAGTACATTGTTTTTTTTTTTGTTAATTAAAAGAGAGAAGAAAAACTACACGCTAATTTGTAATTACTGTTTACTTTTCGTTTGTGATACAAATGAGGGAAGGCATTTGATATTCCATCATTTATAGTATTATTTATTAAAATATCAAATCTAGATGTTTGTTATCATACATAAGCAGCCAACGAGTAGTAATGATGGTTAATATCATACGAGTTTAATAATTATGTATATTCTACACAGACACTGGATTTGTTTATTGTTTTGCCTGTAATTGCTGATGATGTGATTGTACAATTTGTTACAAATAACCAATTTGGGATTGTTGTATATGTGATGAGCGAGAAGCTCTCTTTTGTAGTTTTCTAGGAACCCATCCATCCATCCACTGTGTATTGTAGTAGTGATAACTTACCTTGATCTGCAACAACAAAATACTACCAACATGTATGTAGGCAAGAGAGCGGACGGGCAGGCGGGCGTAATGTAGTACAACACAAAACAATCAATCAATCATAGATAGCGCTACAATGATACAAAAAAGTCTAAAGGAAGTGATGAAATCTACGAGTTGTTTTTTACTTTTTTTTTTTGTATTTATATTCAACAACAAAAACAAAAACTAATTGAGAAAAAAAAATGGAAATAAAAAACACAGTTTTAAAATAAAAGTCCAAATTTTATTTACAAATATTTCAAAAAAATAAAAGAAAAATTAAAATAAACTATCAAATAATGGAAACTATCGAAAATAACATGCAAAATTTACTTTTACGGTATGTTGATTTTTTTTTTTTTGGAAAATTATAATAAAATTATTTCAATGTGTTTGTTTTTTTTTCAAATTGTTTAAACAACAAAATTAAATTCAAATATGTGAAATTTTAAAATACAAATTAAAAACAAAATTCATTTGTAAAAGACTACAAAACTACATATAGTTATTCCATAAGTACTAAACTAAAAACAAATGATTAAAAATATTGGAAAAAAATAGAATTAAAAAATATAATATGATCTAATACAAGTAATTATTAAAATGAGAACATATAATTTTTTTAATGTTAAACAAACTAAGTAAAATATTCAATAAGTATGTATGTGAGGAGGAGGAGGAGGAGGGGTTGGGGGAAAAAACTGCAGCGCTAGATAATGTTTATAGTAAGTACCTTAGGTAAATGGTAAAAATGGTAGGACAATAGTTGTTGTTACTCCTAGTCTGCTTGCCTTCCACCTACTTTATTCTATGTATATGTTTATATGATATTTTTGTATTATTCCATTTGAACTGCTTTAAACTAATTGTATATGTACTAATAATACTTCTGTTAAATGTCCCTTGTTGAACTAATTGTTATTATTATTATATTGTTAATTTGTACAATCATCTCTCTCTTAAATGGTGGGGGAGGGATGGGGGGTACAAAAAGAGAGCCGCTCATTCGAAACGTCGGGTAACTGGCATTTGATTTAGAATATGAAGTGGTTTAAAGATCTACAGGATGTTCTGTTACATATGGAGGTAAAAAAATTAAATATTTTGAATGTTTCAAACTAAGTACTGAATTCAGTTTATATTCATGCAAAAGATTTACAAATTTCTAATGAGAGAATGTTTAATATATTATATTATAGAGAATATGTAATAAATAGTGCTCCAACAGAATAAATTCATATTAATCAGTGTCAGGCAAAAACGTATACAAAAACTTCGTTGTGAATACCCAGCAAACCAAAAGCTCCGATATTGGCTAATATCTGACACGTCTGCACATTGTCTGAACTCTTATTACCCATATCGTACAGAATTCTGTACGACTCTTTGTCAGAGAAAACAACAAATTGTTATTGAAGAAACAACAAATTTCCCTTCATATTTTCCTACGATTTACATTTAGAAATCTTTCAGATGTCATACATCAGATTTCGATAGCTCTGTGGAAGCGACGTAGATTTGCAATCCGATAATGCCGGGTTCGATTCCCGGCCGATGGCATCAACATCGATGAAAAAGTACTTTTCAAATACTTTCGAGATCTCCAGACAACAAAATTCATCCTAGTTGCTTCCACTACAAAAAAAAATCCAGATTGCGCAAGGACCAAGGACAAAAGGAAATGATTTATCTTTTGGAGGAAAATGGTGTTTAAACTCTAAAACAACAACAACTAGCAATCTTTGACCCAAACCTTGTTATCTACAAAGGTTATCTTTGCCAACAATGATCGTATGATAATCGGATTACATGCCCGATCGAGTGCCGATAAATCGAAAATCGGTATAAAGAATTATCACCCTAGCTACTTCCTCCAGCTGTTACAACAACAACAACAACATACATACATCAGATTTCCCTCAGCTACATCGGTCAGACTTCGTGTCAAACATGCCATACGTTTTTAGTAACGACTTCGTCCCGATATCGGAAGTTATTTTCCTAAAAACTTCGGACAGAAATTGGCACGATGCGTCGCCAAAAACATCCGAATTACTTCAGACATTTGGTAAGATATCGGACCGAATTCGTAACGACGCGTCGAATTTCCCTTCAAAATTTCCCTCGATTTACAATCAGAAATCGTTCAGACGTCGGACGACATATCGTACACACATCAGATTTCCTTCAGCTACGTCGGTCAGACTTCGTATTAACCACTCCATACGTTTTTAGAAACGACTTTGGCCCGATTTCGGATTCGATATCGGAAAATTTTACCGACAGTCGTACCGATGAAGCAAGGGGTATGAAGCACGCGTGCGTGTGGCTGCTTTTACAACACTCAAGCAAAGACTGACCATGGACGACTGTCTGCTTTAAATGAAACACAGCTTCGCGTACGTATGACTTGTCAATAGAATCGGTGTGAAAAAGACAATAAGAATTCACGGCCTCGCGAGGCTATGTTATGCCTTACACTGATACTAGGTAAGTGCAGCAATAGATCCTTCCGATAAAGCACAAGTATAATGTACAAAATTGGAAAAGAAAATGACTTTTTTCTGGCTGTGTCTTTTTCGACAGCCAGTCATTTCATAAAACTTTGTCTGCTGATACCAGGTTAACAGTATCAGCAGCAAGTGTACCCCCACACATCTAAAATAGAAACTGGTGTACACCCTACACCACATGCACTGCGTTGACATAGCCGTTGCAACATTTCCCACTTGTAACACATATACAAGTTTGTTGTACAGTGACATGCGATCAGTTTCGATCAACCTAATATCTGTTAATGTCGTTTTTACTTTTTTTTGCTATTGTTCACATGCACTGTTGTTGTTTCATGAAGTTAGCCATTGTAAAAATCAGGGATTAAAAAGACTCCAAAACACTCTGCTCAACACATTTTAAACGTCGGTAATGTGCGCAGGCGAACTCAAAACACAAGAGTTTAATGATCGAAGATGCTCCGCACACAGAGTCAACACATAACAAAACTCTTTTTTACAATTTTTTCCTGAGCACTCAAAGATGGTGTGCACACATAAACGAGCGACACTAAAAGATTGGTAGAGAAGAAGAAGAAATATAGCTGTATATGTATAAATATATGTATGTATGTGTTTTTTTCTCCATATGAATATTCATGTGTTACTCCGTGTTTGGGTATTTTCGTTTCTCAGTGCACATATGAGTTGTGTCATCTTTATCGCACACACATTACGGGAGTCGGCAAAAAGAGCAACATCGTTTTCCGACACTTAGCAAGATGTGTTTGCATGTTAACATGCTCAACGGTGCAGAGTTTGTGTCACATTTACCTCTCAAACACTCTCATGAAAAGAGTTTTGCATACATTTTGTGCACATTTGTGAGTTTTTTTCAAACGCTGGTAAAAATGTGGGTGACGTCTATGACCTAGGGCGAAGGGAAGTAAATAAAACCAGTTTTCGAAGTCCTGGTTGGTTGTCTATTAAGTATGATTTGGCAGGGATATGTGAAGCCAGGGGAGAAATTTAATGACGTCACTGTTTGTAAGTAAGAGGGTACAATCAATAGGGAGGGCATGATAATGATATTTGGGGGTCGTGTTCCACCATTATTCATTCCAATCCGTCTCCATTTCCATTACTTTTATTTCTTGCCTTCTCTCCCACCGCGCCTTTAAAATTGCAATTTCGTTTTTGTCAAAATTTTCTGTCAGTCTGTCCAGTATTGTCTAATTGCCATGATAAAGTTATTTCCAGCGTACCAATGTCAATGTCAGCAGATCGGTAGAAACCGGTCATTTATAAAAATTTAATCTTTTTCAAAAATTTAGATGTCCGTCCGTCTAACATTGTCTAAACGCTAAGGTTTTGTTATTTCCATCCTACCAGGCGCACAGCAATATCAACAGGTCGATATTGCTTTTTCATCGCATTAATTTTGTAAACAAACGTTATGCACTAACAAAAAGCATTACTAATGTTGTTTACTCCACCCCCAATGCGAAGAAAAAAAGGAATAACAAAATGTAAAGACAACACTAGAACTATGTCCATCACACTCAGACATCTTAACCACAGACAGATCACTTGTGTTGTTGTTGAAATACTGAATGTAGTGACGTAGGCAAAGTATTTTGTTGTTATACTGTCTTCAAATTAAATTTTTTTTAATGAAAATTAAACAAAATCTACTATTGGTATTGCTGTGCGCCTGGTACGTTGGATACGGGGCACCACCATGACTTTCAGACAACGGAAGCATTGTCTAAAGGCCATGTTGATATAATTTCCAGCATACCAGGCGCACAGCAATATCAACAGTTCGATATTGTTTTTTCATCACATTAGTTTTGTGAACAAACGTTATGAACTAACAAATGTCATATTCAACGTACCAGGCGCACAGCAATATCAATAGTCGATTTTGTTTTTCATTTCTTACAAAAATTTCATTTTAAGTCAATCTACCAACAAAATACATTGCCTACGTCACAAGATTCTAACGTCATCATCACTATTTCATTTCAATGCATATGAAACAACAAAAGTGATTTGTGGTTAAGATGTGTGAGTGTGATGCACATAGTTCTAGTGTTGCTATCACATTTTGTTATTGCATTTTATCTTACGTCGTATGGGGGGTGGAGTTAACTACATAAATAATGCGTTTGTTAGTGCATTACGTTGATGACCAAATTAATGGAATGAAAAAACAATATCAACCTGCTGATATTGCTGTGCGCCTGGTACGCTGGCATTAACATTAGCATGGTATTTAGACAGACAATGATGGATGGACGGACATATTTTAACAAATAATAAATATTCAGTTTTCTTATGACACTTTCTATCGACTTGCTGATGTTGCTGTGCGCCTGGTACGATGGAAGCAACATCAGCATGGCATTTAGACAATAATGGACAGAGGGACGGACATAATTTTTTAAAAAATTAAAATTTTCTTTCTAACCATTTGAAGAATTTTCAGTTTAGTTACGACACTAGCGAATGTTGCGTGGGTGGGAAAGGAGGCAAGAAATATGAGTTATGAAAATGGAGAAGGGGGTGCTATGAAGAGGTGCAGAACACCACCCTTTCATTTTATTCCTATCCTATTCCTGACGTCATTTAATCTTCCTGGCTCCACATACCGCTGCCACATCATACTTACAAATCAACCAACCAGCAACTTTCAAAACTGGTTTTACTTACACCATCACACCTTATGGTTACATTACTCACATTTCTATAATTGCTTACTTCATAAAACAACAACTATTTAGGTGTGAAGTATAACAAAGAGAAACATAAAAGAACAATGAAAAACATTAAGTCGATCAAGACTGATCGAGTGTCATAGTACAACACACACTTGCACATGTGTTGCTACCCTGCAAACATTTTTGATTGCGGAAGAATTATCCGCGAATCATTTGGAAGATGAACTTAATCGCGGCGATTATTATCTGCGATTCGTCCGCGAATCCCAAGGTGTGAGTAGTTGTGTCTCAAGACGATTCGCCGCTGGCGAATTGCTCGAGAATTGCGTGGAAGTGTGGCAAGCAAGTTGCGAAGAAGAGTTGGAAACGAATTGCGAAGATGTCTTATATGGGAAAACCATAGAAGAGTTCCCCACGAATCGTGAAGAAGATTGCCAAATGAATCGTAAAGAAGATCCCCAAACGAATCGTGAAGAAAATTCCCGAAAATGCAATTAAAATTCGTCGGTTATGATCCCCTTAATGGCAGATTTAACAAAGCATGGTAAATCATGTCCACCATATCTTATAATCATTCGTTTCTGGAAAATATAGTACAAAAATATTAAACCTTTTATTTTAATTTTCTTTACAATGATCCACTCACTTTCACTTTTTGACTTTAAATAATGTTCGCTGTTTCAACAAAAAGAAACAAGAATTTTTTACCGTTATGAGTTGGCTGAGGTTAATCTCTCACTATCTTCCACTCATTGCGTAGGGGATAATTAGATAAACATTTATCTCAGTTAGCCTCTCTGTGGTTCTCGGAGCGAAGTGTTATGATAATCTATCCGTCGTACACACGATTAACAAGCAAACAATTGCATTAATGGGTTACAAATAATTCGAGTGCGGGATCGACTGGCAAGTAAACCTCTAACAATTGCCGAGAAGTTTTACTTCCGAATCGCGCATAATCGCGCTGACAAACAACCGCCAAATGATTGTCGAGAAGAGTTTCAAACAAATCGCGCAGATAAATTAATTTCAAATGATTGCCACGAAGAATCGCGTATTCTTCGCGCGGCATATTAATCTTCCGAACTCTTCCAAAATGTTTGCAGGGTAGAATGATATTCTGCAATGACAAAGCAGTGTATGTGATGTAGGGTATACACCAGCAGTTTATATTTTCTACATCCCAGCTAGCACGGCTCTTTCACGATCGGAGTCGACGATTAAAGTAATCGTGCGCGATGTCGTCTTCCAATCGCGCACGTTCAGAGCAACTGAAGTAACTGAAGAGTAGGTAGAATAAAATAAAATTCTCCTTTCAAAACACGAGATCGGTGGAGTGTGCGGGAAGAAGTAAGACAACAAAAACAAAACTACATGTAAGACTGTGACTCAAAGTAAACACAAAAACAAATCGGGAGCACAAAGTCTTTAAGGCAGAGAAAAATATAATTCTGCTCCGACAATCGTGGGGACGATTGGAAATCCAGTCGCGAAACAATCGTGATCGTAAAACAAACGTCCCATCCCAAAAAAATGACGACTGGCTGTCTAAGGAGACAGATAGTCAGAAAGAAAGTCAAGATAGTCAAGATAGTATATTTGTTATACCCTTACTACTGATACACATCATTCATCGTCTACAACATTTCCAATCGAAAATCAAATTTTCCATTTGAAATTCGAAAGTTATCAATTTAAAATCAAAATTCGTCAATTGAAATACAAAATACATCAATTGATATTCAAAATTCGTCAATTAAAATTCAAAACTCGTTATTTAAAATTCAAAATTCGTCAAATGAAATTTAAAAATCTTCAAAACTGATGAGTTTTAAATTTCAATTGACGAGTTTTGAGTTTGAATTGATATTTCTCGAATTTCAAATGGAAAATTTTAATTTGAATTGATATTTTATGAATTTCAAATGGATTTTTTTAATATCAATTGACAAGGTTTGAAAGTCAAATGGAATATTTGAATTTCAATTGGAAATAGTGTAGTAGAAAGCGAGAGAGAGTAAATGAAACTTGAATAATTCCAGAAACGTTGTATATTTGAAGAAGGTCAACATTGCAACATTAAGTCAACTTTTAAATAAGAAAATGGTTTTAGACAACTTGTCGATAAAAATTGACAATAACATTTCTTGTTTTACTTTACAACATTTCCAATGATATATTTATATATTTTAGTTAATTGTTTAAAACTAGTTCAAAACTATATCAAAAAGAACTAGTATTGTTCTAGAAAATTTGAGCTAGTACTGTACTAGTATTTTAAATACGAAAATACGAAACAAAAAACATACGACGTCCAACATTTAAAAGTAGGCGAAAAATACAATATTATAAATTAATACATACAATAATTGAAATATATATTTTTCATCCAGTTATAAAATAATTTAAAAATTCACTTTTTTCATTCATCAGCCATTGACGTTTAGCTGGTTTCAAAATTCGTTAATTAAGAACTAGTTCATTTTGGGATTAGTTCAAAATTCCATACTTTTGAACTAGTACGTTTTTGAACAAGTCTGGCGATTCCCTACTGGGTAATTTTAAGAAAAATTATTTGTCACTATTCTCATCGTATTTTATATTTCCCCTAATTTTCCATTTCTGTAAGAAATTATTCAAAATTGGAAAAATATTAAATTTAAAACGCTGCCGATGTTATAATGAGAATCACCTTGATGTTTTGTTTCTTTAGAATGGCCAAACTACACAAATACTCTCATTATATTATTCCCAAAGAACAGAACAACCAAATCGGAAAACATATGAGAAACTTATAGAACTTGCTGAAGTTTTATTTAACTTTATAAGAATATTATAAAGCCAAACTCTCTTATATCACCACCTTCTAGTGTTACGTTTTCTTGTAATGCCAACGTTTGAGAT
This sequence comes from Muscina levida, assembly GCA_964034835.1. Lineage (NCBI taxonomy): Eukaryota > Metazoa > Arthropoda > Insecta > Diptera > Muscidae > Muscina > Muscina levida. The sequence goes on from OZ035880.1 coordinate 25,438,303, forward strand.
TGTAAAAAGGGATGATTTGATTAAAGGGAACAAAGAAGAACTGAGATTACTAAAAACAATTATCGTCGAGACAATTAAAAAGAACAGAAAATTAATAAAAAATAAAACTACAAACTACCTACGATTACTAAATAGCTAAATCTCTTAAATGAAACTTAAAAATAATACAAAAAACTGAATGATTTGTCCTGGCAATTCCAAAAATGATTTCTACTACAAAATCAAATGTTATAAAAGTAAAAAACAGCAACATCTAAAATGTGATGCTGTGTTTAACTACTACACAAAAGAATATATTCAACTATATATATTAATGAGAAAAGAAGATATAATAAAAAATAAAAAAGGTGACATATAAAAGAAAAACTTATAGTCCTTTTGGTATAGGCTTTTCCCATCTAAACCACAAACAAGTAATGATATAAGCAAATTCAATTGAACAAGTCTAATATCAAAACTCCAGCAATTCGATACAAAAGTCTAAACAATAACACGGACTAATTATATAAAATAGAAACGTTAAGGGAGTAGAGGAAGGGGTATACAAAAAGGAAATAAAACTACAGATATAAAAGAAAAACAACATGATTTTTAAAGAATGTTACAAAAATATATACAAGTTTTAATAGAAAAAAAAGAGACACACAAAAAAGAAGGCAAAAATAATGATGGTACAAACTAAACCATAATTCATAAATGTAATAGCACTGAATTATAAAATATAAAAGTGATATTAAAAAAAATCGTAGTAAACAAAATTAAAAATACTATGGTATTCAGTTAATACAACATCAACAAAAAGAATACAAAATTCAAAATCGGTTTATTTTTTAAGTACACACAAAAGTATTAAGTTATCAATAAGGTAAAGAAAAAAAGTAAAATAAAAAAATAAACCATAATTATATGAAATGATGAAAAAATCCATATAAATCAAAGAAATATTAAAGTCAAACTTACGGGTAAACATTTTAAATTACCAGTGTAATACAAGTACTATTAAGGCATAAGAAAATATTAAGTATATAATACTAAAATACATATTATTATTAATATTACAAAAAATTAAGATGTAAGTAAATTATGATAAACAAATTAAACCACTAAAGAGATTAAACACTACTACTTGGTATTTCAGTATTGACAAAATTAACATAAGTTATTATTATTATACATATTAAAACAAAAATTCGAATGATAAACATATTCTTTAAATTCGATATTGTTAAAAAGGGGATTTTTCTTTACTTTTGTATATTATTACATACGACGGAAGATATTCTAAAAATGTCAAATGTATGTCATTCATTCATTCATTACCAACAAATTTAAATTAAGGTTAAGTGTGTGTGTGTGTTTAGTACATATGTCGTCTGTACTCGTTATAAACAAGTTATTGTTGTCGAAGCCAAATATTATAAACATTTCATTAAATATTATTTTAAGTAGCTAAAGGTTATTAAAAAAAAATTAAAATTAAAAGCTTTGTTGTGTTATTCAATATCAAAAAAAGAATTACTAATGCAGTTTACAACATTTTATACTAAATTACAAATGTGAAAGAAATATTTTATTGTATACTATATGTGTGCCTACAATTAGTAAGATCAGATGCAATTTTACTAACAGTGAAAATGAGTAGAGTGTGTGTCGGGAGAGAAGTAATTTTCATCTATTCTCTCTCCCTCTCTTAAGAGTGTGATTTGTATATGGGATGTCTTGTCCTAGCTGGCTGGCTGGCTGTTGTTGTAATGCTGTTTCATGTTGTTGGTTGAGTATATGTATGCATGTATGTAAATGTATGATAAATCTATGAGTATCTTATATAAAAAGTTAAAAAAAAACAGAAAAGATGTTTAATGGAAAGTAATAAATGGCAAGTTTCTTTTTATTTAAATTATATTATAATATTATGGGTCTAACGCGTAACCCTTTTGGTTTTTTGTTTATATTTCTGCTTCTTTAGTATTAAAAAAGAGAGACGAGTATAAAAAAAGTACCAAAATACCTAACATTTTAAATTTTAAGTATATATTCAAAATTAAGGGAAAAGGAAAATTGTCGCTAACATTTTGTGGCAAGAAAATTACAATTTCTTTGGAATTTACAAGAAATGGGTTGAGGAATTGCAAAAAAAAAATCAAAACCGTTGAAGTAATGACAATAGATTTTCATAAATTGTTTAAATATTCTATTTGCTGTGACCTATTAGGCATATTTTCAAAATGTTTTATACAATTTGTTTATGCAGTTTGTTATAAATATATGATTTGCTTGGAACATTGCATTCATCTTTAATAAAAAGTGATTTAAAAACAGAATCTATATTTTAAATCTATTCTGAAAGAAAGTAAATGCTGGAATCTTTCAAAATAATAATGTCTGTATTTCTTTAAAATATTAATACAAATCTGGTACAAGTCATATTTTGCTTATACCAATTATGGAAATGATATCAAATTAGATCTGATCATTCATTGATTAAAAATCCACTACAATTTTTTAATAGAATGAAAAACATTTAGAGAAAATTTGTGTTAAATGGAAGAATTGCCAAGAAATGTAGACCATAGGAATGCTGTCAATTGTCTAAAAAACCTCAACTGTAGATGAGTCCAGATGCTATAGAAAAATTAAAGTGTATGGAATATCACTTTCTTTAGAGCCATTTTATAAGTAATCATGCTCAATAGGAATATGTATTTGAATGATAAACGTTAATATAATTCATATGTTAAACAAAAATCATATGACCTTTACTCGTTTGAAGTTTTATGGCAATTTCAATTACATATCAAAATTCAGCAGAATACGATAAAATTAACTTCATTAATTGTTAATTTTAAAATTACATTGCATACGGTTATTTTGGAAATATTCATACGACGTTTCTCAACAGATCCAAGTTCTACTTGTAATACATTCTTGAAAGTATTTTAATGTATATTCCATTATAGATGTGAAATATAAAGCTATCTCCAAAACAATCTTGGATTTAAAAAAAAAAAACATAAATTCACAACGTTGTTGCGGAAATCTGTGATAATAATTAAATTTTTATAAAAATAATGGTGTCATGCTATTACAACATCCAAAATAACATTTCTTCGAGACTTTTATAAAATTCGTATAGTATCGTAAATGATTTTGGAATTCGAGAGACACAAATGTACCTTCGTATCAGTCATATTCAGAAACAGTTAAGGTATTGATCTTAACCAAACTTATTTTTTACTCTGAGATAGGGTTAAAATTTTGAATTTATTCTATAACTCACAATTCCGAAGAAAAATCAATGATGCACAGGATTGATAGAATACATGCTAGCATTAGCACTTGCTTTATAGAACCAATTAAATAATTAATAAATAAAATAAATGGGTCGCTATTGCATCCATTGCAGTCATGCATTACAAACTAACATTTACCACAAGAATGAAGTTTTAGCTAGACACCGAAAGGGATATATCCTGAAAGTGCAATTTAGTACATTAGAGATTTCCATCAGCAATTGATATATGATCAATTTATGATGTGTCAGCTTGATACCATCAAAACGGAAAATACACCAAAATTTCTGAAGCAATGGACTACACCCTGAAACGGTCAAGTTGACTAGATAAAAGATATGTTGAAAATTAATCCATTAAAGATTTCTATCAAACAAACGATATACGTTTTATTTATGATGTGTCAGCTTGATACCATAAAGACAGATAATTTCAAATTCTATATTTGATATATGCTGAACTTAGTCATGAAACGGTCAAGCTGCCTAGAAAAATAAGACATTTGCTGAAAATGTAAATTAGTCCATTAGAGATTTCCATCAACGACAATTTATGTGACAATATGTCACATAATAAATTGATTGTATACCAACATTTGTAAAGCATAGATTTTAGATATGCTGGACTAAATCATAAAACGGCCAGCTTGCCTTCAAAAGATGAAATACGCCTCAGATGAAATCCTTATAGAATATTTTAATATATGAAAATCGGGAACAAATTAGGTGTATGTCTCTAAAATAAGGTACTTAACGACAATAACTTTATAGAAAATCAACTTTTTTAAATTTCTGTTTTATCATACTAGTAAAAACTAGCAGATAATTTGAAGCCTTGACAAACAAATGTAACAATTGACTACTCACAACACGATATTATTAAGTAAATATAGCGCAATTGTTTCAACTAGCTACATTTTGTTTGAATGTTAAATTTCCATGCAACAGTAAAAATTGACAAAGTTGCCTTCAAATGTAAGCCATACACAAGAAGCTGTATTCGAAGACCTTTCATGCAAAATTTTTTATTATTTTTATTATAAAATTCTAGCAATTGTAACTCCTCTATTCTGTAAAGATAGCAAAGCAATTAAATTTTCCTTTTCCCTTCTCAAAAAAATTCTCGCAAAACTGTCTTAAAAAAAATCTGTCAACGATATTTTATTCTATCGTGTATTATTGTAACGCGCAAACGAAATCTCAATCAAAAATCATTATTTACTCTTTGGTATTTTTGTCATAGAAAAACATAATTCGAAAATTAAAATAATGATGTTTTTGTTTTTTTTTTTTAAGTTTAAGTAGTATAAACCAATTTGAAAAAAAACCAACAAAAAGGAAAAGTTCCTAAAAATGAGAACTTTGGAAAAAAAGAACAACTCTTGATAAAAGAAAAATAAGTTTTAAAATGATTTTAGTTAATCACTGAAAATTGATTTTAAAACATAAACGTGAAAAGTTGTATACTTTTCTCATGTAATTGTTGTGTAGTTCTTTTAATGTTTTTGTTTTGTTTTCATTTCGATTTTCGAAAATATAATTTTGTGTGTTTTTATTTAAATTAAAAACGCAATCACAATCGGTGGTTTAGAAGATTTTTTTTTTGTTTTGTTTTAATTTCATGTATTTTGTTTTAGTTCTTATTTGTCGTTTTTTTATACTTATTTTTTTGTTAAAAAATAATCTGTTTTTTTTTATGATTTTCTTCGAGTTTTTATTCATTATATTTTGTTGGTTTTTCGGTATTTTATTTTAATTCAATAGACTTAAAAAATTATGTAATTGAATTCAGGGGGAAGTGGGGGGATGTGGGGTGTTACTTAATGTTATTAAAATATTTTGCAATGTTTGTTTTTTTTTCTATTTTGTTTTGTTGGGAAAAAGTTTAAATTTCCTTTTTATAACATGCCTTGTATCTGTTTTTTGTTTTGTTTTTTTTTTATTTTTAAATAACTAAATTATATATTTTTAATCATTGTCTTTTTTTCGTTTGTTTTGCTTCTTTCATATATAACTTTGTTTTTTTTTTATTTTCTTTACATAAAACAATTCGAGTTTTGTTTTCTTTAAGGTAATAGTTTTTTTTTTGTTTTGTGGTAGATGTTATGGGGATCCTTCTTGGTTTTTGTATTAATGAATTTGTTTTATCTCTAAAACTAAAATGCTTAAGCACTACTTATACAACTAAATAAACTAAATGTAAAACGGGGGGATGATAATTTACAAATTATTTTCTCTCTTTTTTTTGTGTTTTAAATAAGTTTTAGTTAAAGATTTTTGTGTTTTTTTTCTTGCTTGAAAATGGAGCAGAGAGGAGGATTAAAGTAATAAAGTGTATAGATAGTAAAACATTCAACAATTGTTTTCTTTCAAGAGTACCTTAAGAGATGCCACTTATATATTGTATATTGGTCACATACTTTTAAGGCTTTTAGAAGAAGAGTATTATTTAAAGGAGAAATTGGGAGAAAGAAAAAAACGAGCAGTAGAGTCGAGTGATAGATGATGGCAATGATGCATAGATGAATTAGCTTCTTAAACATACATTCCCATACCGTACACTGAACTCCAATCTACACCTTGAAAACTTGACATGTCGACGTTTGTTAAGGCATAACTTTGATATGGATTTGTGGCGGCATTGAGGGGATTTGAGGCCACCAAAGCCGCCTGTTGGGCAGCGGCAGCAGCTAAAGGATTTGTAACGCCACTTGCTCCATGACCTGCGGTGGCGGATGTGTTACCAGCGGCCGCATGTAAGGCAGCGTTATGAGCCTGAGTGGCAGCCGCCACTGCGGCAGAATTTGTAGCAGCCGAGTGTTGTTGGGCAGCGGCAGCAGCCGCATTCTGTTGCTGTTGTTGATGATGATGGGCCACGGCCTGTTGTTGCTGGTGTTGTTGTTGAGCCTGAGCTAAAGCATTGGCGGCGGCGGCGGTGGCAGGTATGGGATATGGGGAATAACTGAAAAGAGGGGAGCAGTGAAAATTTTCGATTAAAATTTAAACTTATTTCAAGATGAAGACTTTTTATAAGAAATAAAGGTTAAGAAAAGTATATTATTTTCCTAAAATCATTAAATAACAATTTGGTAGCATAGAGAATTCTACAAATATGTATACTACAAAACTCAACTATGTAACTCCTTAGCTACCTTTCGTTCAACAATGATTATTGGAAATCTGAGAAAGTGCTTAGATGTTTGTATAAATCAGTTTTCTAGTACAACCTATTACCTAATTAGCGGGCGTTTTCTATATTTATATGAGGCAACAAGAAACTAGTGTACTACTACTACATGTCAGCTAGTAAAAATATACTAAAGGTTGTAAAAAAGCCGAATTACTGACTCAGAAGTTTTTCGGATTTGAATGAATCTCCCATGACTATTTATGTACATCTCGAGTACAATAAAGTGCTTTTTGGATTTTATAAAAGTACTTTCTGGGTACTAAAAATGTTCTTATGGTACTATAAAAGTACTTTTTGGTACAACAAAAAAATCTTTTGGTAAAATAAATTAACTTTTTGGTAGAAAGTACTATTTGGCACAACAAAATTACTTTATAGTACAGCAGAAGTACTTATTAGCACAATAAAAGTACTTTTGGAAATTTTAAATGCACTTTTTTGGTACAAATAAAATTACCTATTGGCACAAAGTGGGACCGGCCGTGGCATAGTGGTTAGATCACGCGACTACCATGCGGGAGATCGCAGGTTCAAACCTGGCTCCAGTCATCTTAAAAAAAAAAAAGAAAAAAAGAAATAAAATTTTCTTTCATTGTCGGCTCCCCTCGAATGTTGTTTGACAGCAACTTCGCAGTATTAAGCGTCGATTCAATCGTCGTGTCTAGTAAGAACTTCTCAAAACAGTGACGTTCGCATTCGTCGATAAATAAGTTGGTGCCGTTAGTTGTGAATCTAAAAATAGAAAGCGTGTTAATTCACAACAACGCGAGAAGCTATCCCATACCTCATTCATGGGGTGCAAAGGGAAATTAAGTTTTAAGTTTTTTTTTATTGGCACAAGGTTTTAAGTACTTGTTGGCACAATTAGACTATAAGTAATATTTTTGGACGATAAAAGTACTTTTTGGTATTATAAAAGTAATTTTGGCACAATTAAAGTTCTTTTTGGCACAAAAAAAGTAGTTTTTGAGTACTACAAATGTACTTTCTGGTACAATAATAGTACCTTTATAAGTAACTTTTGGTATAGTACAAATATTTGTTATATTAAAATAACTTTTTGGTAAAATAAAAAAACTTTTTGAAAATAAAAGTACTTTCTGATAAAATAAAAGTACATTTTGGGACAAAACAATAAATCACTATTTAGGATAATTAAAGTACAAATACAAAAATGACTTATTTTGGGGCAATAAAAGTACTTTTTGTTACTATAAATGACTTTAGCACTATAAAAGTACTTTTGGTACTAAAAAAAGTACTGTTGTGAAAGTACAGTTTGGTACAGAAAAAATGATTTTGGTACAATAAACGTTTTTTGGAACTAATAAAAGTACAAATAAAAACACTTTTTAGTACAATAAACTTTTGACACAAATAAAAGTACTTTTTCTATAAATGGTACTTTTAATACAAAAAAAGTACATACTATACTCTTTAGCACAATAAACGTTCTTTTGTCACAAATAATAGAACATTTTAGAACAATAAATTATTGTTTTGGTACAATAAAAGTACTTTTTGATACAATAAGAGTACTATTTGAGTACTAAAAAAGTATTTTTTAAAACAATCTAAAACAATCTACTTTATAAAAGTACATTTTGGTATAATAATTACTATAATTAATAATTTTACATTATAAATTCAAGAAAAATAAATAGAAATTCCAATAAACCGTTTGAAATTCAAAATACTTTATTTAATATCCTAAGCATGTCCTAAGTCCTATGGAAATTAATGCAATAATGAAATAATGGTATTGATAAATACCTTTCAAACTAATTTTTCTCCAACCCAAAATCATCTTATCTTTTTTTAACATTTCTATAACTTTTGTACTTTCAATATTTTACAACTAACGCAAATATACATAAATATTCAACTTACCGCACACTGTGTAATGCTGCTTGAGGATATGTGGTTAACAATTTACCAAAGCCGCCCTGATTAGCTGCCACAGCCGCTGCAGCGTTTTGTACTTGGAAAGGATTTTGTGATATCAACGCCGCCTGTTGTTGGGCAGCCGCAGCAGCAGCCGCGCCCGATGCATGATGCAACTGCAATTGAGCTGGTGATGGTAGCATAGCCAATTGGTTCATAGCTGAAAGACCGGCTGCTGTGCGAGCGCCCAACAATTGTCCCGGTCCCGTGGGTATGGGTACACCCAAAGTGCCCAACATTATGCGTTTCTGCAACAACTGAGCGGCTGGGGTGACAGCTTCTTTGGGTTGGGCCTTTTTACATTCCACTTTTTTGTTCTTAATGGTATGGAAGTGTATCTCACAAACACGATCGACGACATCCTCATTCTCGAAGGTAACAAAACCGAAACCACGATGACGTTTGGTCTGTTGATCCATTAGCATGACGGTTTCCTCCACCATGCCGAATTGATTGAAGTAGGCCTTGACCTCATCGGCAGAGGTATCCTGTGAGACACCGCCGACAAAGATCTTCTTAGTCTTGTTGGATTGACGTGGCCGATTTTTAGGTGTAGCATGTTTGGGATCGATCTTTTTGCCATCCAAAGTGTGAATGGGTACCTTGAGGACCTTGTCAACGCTGCAAGGTTCTTGGAATGTTATGAAGCCAAAACCGCGACTACGCTGTTGGGTTGGGAATAAATAAAGGAGAGACAAGAGAAATGGGTTAACAAAACTGTGCAATAAAAGTGGGATGAGCGTGGTAAAGCTTTAAATTCGACTACTAATAATAACTCTTAGACAAGATACCAACTAGTTAATGCTAGAAATAAGTTCTTATATGATCACAATCTAAATTCCAAAATATACTTCCAAAGAACGTATATGAAGTTAAGGACATAAAAATAATGTATGTATGTAAATCAATCGAAATTATGTTTTTTTAGAGGAAGAAACCAATAAAATTATTAACACACGTTTCAACATTTTGTATAACACAACAAGTATGAGAGCGAAAGAGAGACAATGTTGACCCGCTGTAGGTATTGTTGTTGTTGTATCACATATTAACTACCAAGCTTTTTGTTTATCAAGTTAACATATACAAAAAAAAAATAAAGAACAACATGTTGTAATACCTAATGTAGTAATAGTAATAATAATAGTAGTAGTTACCATTGGTTATGGAAATTTTGTTTGGTTTGGTTTTGCATTTTTTTTCTTGCTTTCTAATTATTGTGTTATTGTTTGTCAAAACTACGCCAAAAAAAAGTTGTTAAGTTTGTGTTTACCAACAGGAATTTCGGTTCAGATTCAGTTTTAAACAACTACAAAATTTTCTAAAAGCGTTTTGTTGTAATTTAATGATATTTACAAATAAATCGTTAAACGAATTAGGAGCAGATCTTACGGCCTCGAAACGCCAGTGAAGAATACAGTGGAGGTGGTAAAACCAATGCCAATGACTATAACTGCAACTGATCCTTAATACTGAAGGATGATTGGGAAGACCGGCCACCTCCTCTGTATTTTTAACTTTTTGTACTACCATCTTACTTAACAACTTTGAGTTTTGTGTTAAAGCTGCTGTTAAATTTTTTTAAGCAACAGCTTAGAAATGTTTGTAATACTTTTGTGTTTTCGTTTTGTTTGTTTGAGAAAATTTCTAAAAAAAAAATAGTACTCGTAACATTATTATATAGAAAACAAAAAAAGATTGTAATAAAAACACAAATAAATCAAAAGTTATGTAGGTATATCTAAAACAAGACTATATAAATCAGCTAAAGGAACATGTACATAAGTATGTTATGTTTTGTTTTGTTTTGTTTTTTTTTAATGTACTCCTATAGTACTTAGTACGTAGAGTAATTCCAACTCAATTTCGAATTTTTAACCTAAATCAACACATACGACGAGTGTTATTTACACAACAAATTCTTAAATTTTCAACAAACATCAGAGGAGGAGGGGGGTTGTAAGGGGAAATATATTAGAGTTCTAGAAACAATTCAATATACTTTGTTTTCACATAATATTATTATCAAATACTTTAATCATTTTTTGTTACCGTTATTGCGGTGTGGTTCAGCTTATACAAACAATTTTCCAAATAAACGCAACTAGTATTTATGAAGACGTGTTTTTTTACAATATTTGGCTTATTACAATATTATTACATAGTGTATGTAGTAGGTGGGTTGGTAGATACATATTACTGTTATTATAAATAATGAGAACAATTAAAAAAATACAGTTTTCTTTATAATCTTAACTATAAATAGTATCTAGAAATCTAGTATAGGAAAAAAAATCTTAAATGAGTTTTTGTTAGCAGTGACGACGAGACGGACGTTAGAGATTTTCAAAAATGCCAGAAGAGATAGGTGAGTGTGTTGTAGTAAATTTTGATAAATATTTGTTACTTTTAAACCTAAACTATATATGAATGCTTTAGTAATGGTATTTTTTGGGTTTAAATGATATACATGTTAAAGTTTTTAGAGTTTGGCTAAATTATCTTACTCTCTAGTCTCTGTTTTTACGTTAATATTCAATAAATACTTTTGTACACCGAAAAAAATCTACAGGATTTTCTGAAAAGCTACATAAGGTATGAAAGTTAAATGATTTTAATTTGTATATGACAAAAAGCTAACTAATATTTAAAAATAAGTTTTATTATTAAAAAAAAAATAGAGAACTTTGAATTAGATGTTGTTAAGGAAAGGAAAAGATAGAATATTTGTTGCTCCGTTAACAATTTTGTTAGTAAATTGTTCAATGTCGTATGGGATATAGGCAAAGCGAGGGAGAAAATAATTGTTAACAGCTTTGGCCTAAAGCATGAATATTAAAGATAGTTTGAAGGCAAGTTTTAGATAATCATTTTGAAGTTAACTATATTTAAGAAGGAAGTAACATTTTGCATAGCAAATAATTCCTCTAGAAAATTTGAAATTTCATTTTGATTTTTTTAAATTTTAATATGGAGTTACAATTCTGGAGTTCAAATAGTTTTTAAAAAGCAAATAATTGGATATTCTATTGATCTTTTATGAATTTTAACTAAAATTCCTAATTTCAATTGCTATTTTCTGAATAAATACATGAATTTGAAATACTAACATATTATTTTTTCATAGATATTATATAAATTAGATTTGTTAACAAATCCGACATTTAACATCTGAAAAGTTGTGTTATTTATTTTTATTTGCCGTTAGGCTTCAAGTTACAAGCTAATTAATGAAATGAAATGTATAAATGGACTCTAGAGGGATCTAAGCCTTTTTGTACCACTTTATACTAATAATAACAGAAATTACATATTAATAGTCCTGTTTTTCCAGGATATTTTAGGAATAATAAAAATGGCTTGATGTATGTATCTCTACCAAATCTAGGTGGTACTATTACCAATTTTCGATCTATGTATGTATATTGTATTAGAACATTTTTAAATTTCTACGTATATAAGTATACGCAGTTTTTAAACTATTTAATGTAAAGCATGAGTCTTCTAAAAAAACATAAGACAAGTAAACGAAAACAAACGCAAATATCTACAAATATAAGTTTATCAAAAGAAAACTAAAATAAATTCTGTTAACCGATTGGCGAAATAGGTTATAGATGACATATGATGTTGGCAGGAGAGGGGATACATTGTACACCTAATGCACAATTTTTACAATTGTTTTATAATTCACTTTATTGTGTTAACAAAATAACACAACCATTTTCGATTAGTGACAGTAGTTATTTTACTTTTAAGTTTCGATTTTTATCAAGTGAATTATAAAAATCTATTACAAACTAAGGGAATTTTAATTTACTTGTAATTAATGTATAAAACGACGACGGAATACATTTTTTTTATCAGGTTTTGCTTTTTTTGTCTTCTTTCAATACTGATATTACTAAATCCTAAAAATTGTTTTATATATAAAGTTTATGTTATTGTTTAAATTAAAAATTAATTACATTTTAACACAAGGAGCTTAGGTAGATAGCAAAGAATTTCAACTAGAGGCGGATTGTTAGAAGGCTTACGCAACACACATAAGGTACCGGAGTGAACCTTGAGTCGGGATTTACGTTTTTTAATACTGACCCAATAGGTCGTATAAGATATTCGAAATTTAGCAGCTTATTATAATGCCACATTAACCCATTAAGGCCCGAGCATATTAAGAGACTCGATAGACAAAAATAGATATTATATCTGAAGTCCCCATGGTCTAATTAAGATTGTAAATAATTGTACCTTAAACTTCCAGGTGCGTAGGAGATGCAGGGGGGGGGGGGGTGATGCGAAACAAATCACTGGGCCTTAATGAAAGGAACGTTGAAATAATTACAGAAAATATAAGAAAATAGGAAATACTTTATGAAAGCAAGAAAAATTATATCTTATTTATGTCGAAAATTATACGATTTATTTACGTTTATTAACGTTTTTCCAGAAGTGGCAGAAATTTTTCGCAATCGAAAAAAAAAATCACATTGGCAAAATTTTTCGATAAATTTTTCTCCAAGATACACTCGAGTTACAAAGTGGCACCCATGAGCAGTATTGTAGTATAAAATCTAAAGTTTTTGGAAACATCGCTATAACCCGTAGCCGTTTTTTCTTCTAGTTTCCACGTTTTCGCATCGCTAGGCCTTAATGGGTTAATGCTTTTTAATATGGACAATTCCAATGATGAGTTAAATCAAAAAGAAGTACAGAGAGTTACCGCTGCACTTACAAATGCACTCATAGTATTCATTATTAAGTCATGGTACAAATTGGATGCAATGGAACTAGTTTTTAAGAAATTTTCCTTATCAATTTGGAATTGGGGAAAGATTGTATAAAATCTAATATAGAGGAGACAACAATAAGCGTGTACATGGTAAATAAGACTATCTAGTTTCTGACGTAAAGAAGGCAAGCGAAATTTGATTTAAATTACAAGTAATAGAGTAGAACTAGTACCTAATTATACTTAAATGTATTCACTCATACCATTATATCAAAGCTGATATGTCTAATATTTAAAAGTTCATAAGAAGCCGATTTAAAGTTATGACATCTTATAAAGACATATGGGTATATCAGCTTTTTATATAGCAATTTAATTGACTTCCACTTATCTCAAACATATCATCCTTTGCCAACAGACATATAAAGTACAAAAGAAAATATTTTTCAAAAAACGGTCATTTTGAAAAGATATTGAAAGTCCCAATTACCATAGGAAAAAATAGAAAATTAAAACATATCTGGGTACAATTTTCATGTGAGTTGAGACGATCGTGTTATTAGTTTTATTAAGTTTGTAAAATTTAGCTGAAAGGTTAAAACCTTTCTGATCGTTTAAATATTATCGAAACATTGATTTTGTTTACTGATAAGATCTCTACACCGAATTTGACATGACAACAATTTCAGTGATTCTATTAATCACTATCAAATTATATAGAATACATAGAAGATTACATACAAGCCACACTAAAAAACTGTTGCTGGCTATTATCAGATCGTTAACTCTATAAAGCTAATCTAGTAAAAGTATCAAGGAAGCCGTTTGTTATTACTCTATTGATCAACCTCAAAATATAACAAAAATTCTAATAAAAATTCTTTGCATCTACCCAACGAATAATCTGCAATCGACTATTTATTAAAACAGTAAATATTATGCGTTTATTTGGATTTCTAATAAATTACAAATTGTAGGTACTTAAATACTTTCTTTCAAAAATTCAATTACAAATTACATATTTTTTTTTCTCTCCGTTTTTGTTCATTTTAGTTAATTTGAGAGATATCTATATATATATATATGTATATGATTTTTGGTTTGGAGTTACATAATAATACGATGATCATTACAATAGAGTAGGTACATAGTTTATGTGTTAAAAATTACGAGTAGTAAGTAAATAGTAGTAGTAGTAACCGAAGTAGTATAGAATACCTAGTAGTACGTATTGGCGAATATTTAAGGTTTTTCGTTCTTGCTTTTGTACAAATAAACACAAAAGATTGTAAAGTAGAATAGAGTAGAAGTACATTATAATAATATTTACGTTATAATTGGTTACGGGTAGAGTAAGATGTACGATATTAAAGAGAGAAAAACAATACGATAAAATGTTATCAAAACAAAGTGAAATTGGGTACCTATAGTAACGCAAAATTTGGCATATTACAAAAACATACGAGTTGTTTGCACACGGCACAGGAAATGAAATGAAATCCTTTTGTTTGGAAAGTTAGGCTGCTGCCCAGCCGCCTGCCTGCAGCTTGCACAAAACTATTTCTCACAGTTTGTGTGTGTGTGTGTGTTTTTCGCCATTATTTGCTGTACGTCCGTCCTGTTGCTGCTTAACGTCGCATATGCATATCCTTTTCTGTATTTTTTTTTGTTATTTGGTTGCCTTGCAGTGGTCGGTCATTCGTTGTGGTTGATTTTGTTTTCCGAACAAATTAACAACAATAATTCAAATATAACCATAGGCGGCAGCAGCAGCAGCATGCAGCAGCTGCTGTTTGTTCTTTACTAGTTATTATTCAACGCCATGCACATTCTATATAGTCCAGGTAACAAACGAATGATAAAAACACATACATTATTAGAGCATAGTTTTATTGGGACGTTTAAAGTAGTAGCAGTAGTTGGACGATCAAATTAAAGTGCTTGGGTGTTGGCGGCGTAGAAGAAGCTGCTGTCGTCGCAGGATGTTTTCTTGAAACTGCAATTGCCATGTGTTCGATAATAATGAGTTCAGATGAATTAATAAGTTTCGATTACACACAGTCATAAAGTACGATATAGGCACATAAGAGTAAATAAAATACATTCGCTACTTATTATGTACATAATTTTTATATTTCTTTTTTTTTTTAATTCTAAAGATGTTAATATATTTATTTCTCTTTTTTTGGTAACTTACAAACTAGTTGCGCTATTCTTTTGTTTTATAGTCTGGAAAAATTTCTCTTTGAGTTTGAACAATCCATGTCATCGAGACTTGAATTAAGAGGCATAGACCAGTAGTTAGATTGGATGGTAATGAATACAAAAACAAAAAATTCATTTGGAAATGTGTTAAGAAACAAAAGGATTAGCATAACAAAAGATAAGGAACTGAAGAGAACAACTCCCGTTAGAGAGATAGAGCTTGAATTCGAAATAAAAATAATGTGTGATCTTGGTAAAAAAAAAAAAACGAAAAGATCCATTATACTTTTGTCATTTGATGGCGGCCGTCATTGCCTTTCAGGCTTTTGTTATTGAATCCTTTTGCCATAACGATACCGTTTCATGGTGGACCTTTTACACAATAGAGAACAATAGAGTTGAGTTCACTGCTTGAAATCTTTCTTCATCTTTGTCTACTATTCATAACTATGAAAGGAATTATACTGTTAGAATTTTTCTATAGGAAACATTTGCAAGGTGAGAATCTTTTAACGAAAGTTGTCTTTGAATAAGAAAAGGATTATCACGGTACGTCTAGTTATTGGGAACCCGTTACGGTTTGGGTACTAAAAAAAACAAATGTGATCACGAATAAGAATTGTGGTAACAGTTGAACCCTTTTGTTTCGGTCTCTTGGTTATCCTTTTTAAAATTGTTTTTGTTCCTTATTATCATTTGATCATAAAAAAATAAATATCCCGCTTCTTTTCTAAGAAACAAGAAATTGGAGCTTACTGCTGTACATTACTTACTTTCTTCATTTTTGTCTATGGAAAGTAATAAAATGTTAAAGTAGAAACTATTTTGCAAGAATTGCTTGTGAATTTTTTTTCAAAGTGAGATAATCAGACTAATACGTATTTTGTCATACAAGTCCATAAATGTACTATTTGGAACTAGTTTCAATACTAATGGGAAAATTTTTACCTAAACAAGCATAGGATATCACTATGATAAACAGTTATTGGTATGGAATATAAACCAATTCACTGTCTATGGAAGATAACTAGTATGTAACTAGTATAATGCTTTGTTGGGAACTTTTAAAACCTTCGGAGCACATTATCCTTACATCCTTTATATTAATGCATTGCATAGAAATTGCAACTAAATAGTAGATATTGTATAGGAAGATATGATGCGATATATTATACATGATATATTCAGTGTTACTTTCTCTTCTACCCTAACTAACAGATCCTGTATAGAATAATAAGTCCGAATAGGTAATTTATGGTATACACAATGGTATTTTCTCATCTACCCTAACTACAGACATTTGAAATCAAAGCAATGACAACAGGACATGCGACATCTTGTGATATTCTATAGAACAAAGAAAAAAACAAAACTGTAGCAATACAAGCCGTTAGATTACAATTAAATTGATTAAGCATTTCGACCTTCTGTTATTGCTCTCTCACGCGCGCTCTATGGCATCCTTTTGTTAAGTTAGGTCGTCTCTTCCCTCCCTAAAAATGATTCACAACCATTCACGTCGTCCGCATTTCGTTATGGGCCATTATTTATGAAAACAATAAAAGTACAACTTTTATTTTGTTCCTTTACCTTTGTCAATTTATCCCCTAAACAAAGCAGAAAACGGAGTCCTGTGTGCATATGTATGAGCGAGTGAGTGCACGACGATCATTCAGTTACCAATTGTGAAAAGTGAACAGCTGGGTTCGTTAAGTCCTACTCTCATTTCACGTTTTGTAAAAACCTGAATTTTTGCGCTCGAAACACTCGCTCGTAAAGGAACAGCAAGCAGGATACAACACCGTCGTTTATTCTACAAAACATCTGCCGTTTTGGTTATTAAGCATTTTGTAGCAGTCGTCGCCGTCGTCGTTGTTGTTGTGTAGCTGTATAATAGCATACATTCCTGGTTATATTCCAGGTAACGTTATTGAAATACAATTTTTTTACAAGGCTTTTGTGAGATAGTTGTTGGTAGCCGTGAGTGGTACCGGTGAATATTTGTATTTTCTGGGTGTTTGCGTCGTACGTCTCATTTAGCTCGTGCTAAGTGGTACGATTAAAGTATAATACAATGTACTTGTAGTAAACTTTAGGTATGTGTGGTTGCGCCTTGATCACCTGTTGTTTAGAGTTTAAATTTTGGGGGGATTTTTTAGGCAGGAGAAAAACAACTGTGTACAAAAAGGATATATGTAAATTGGACAATTTTGAAGTTATTTTTAACAAAGCGGAAAGAGGTTTTAAGGGTTGTTTTATGTTTTTTGTATTCTAAGTAGGTAATTGCTTTACAATTTGCTTCTATCTATTAAATCATTGGCATATTACCTAACAATGCATTTAACGATGGAAAATATGCATCCGAAAGAGTTGAAATCGATATTAGACAATTTAAGTACTTTGATCTCTAACTACAATAAATATCATATCAATATCATTGTTATTCCCGTGTTAAACTTATCCTCCATGAACAAGTGTGTGGGATCGATACAGAACTTTATATTGAAGGTGTGGGTATCTACACAGAACAGAAGAGGATCGGCAATGTTATGAAATTGCTTTGCAGTGAATTTCAACTGCATCTAGGGGCTAAGGAGCAATCATAAACGGATCGCAAACGGATGCAGTAATTAGGTGATTTCTTCCTTAAGGGTCTCAGTCATGTGGAAGAACAGGAGTTAAAAGAAATACTTTGCTTCTTAAGAGAACACAAATTTATGACAAAGAGTTCGAAACTACCAGAGATCATGTAGTGAATGTGAAGACGATAACTGGTGTTGGTCTATGCCATATCCAAGTAAAATCTTATTTCATTTCTCTATACCATTCGCTTAGCTTCTTAACAGAAAATTGTCATACTAGTTTAAAAACGTTCGAGCTCAGTAATTTCTGAACTAGATCTCACAAGCATAATAGACCTATTTCTCCTATCCTAGGACATCTCCATGTTAAACGAGACGGTTGTTTGTAAGGAAAGTGAACTAGGATCACTGTCTATGGAACTACTTCCAAATTAGTATGTTTCCCTACTTAATCCTTTTCTTGAAATACAGAAAATATAAAATAACTTAAAAATATCTTTAGTACACAAACTGAAACGAAATTTGTTATTCCCTGCCCAAGCACTAAGAGCGACAGAATTCTTATACAAACTAGGATTGTGTTTATTAAAAAAAAAGTCAAACTAATAACTAAAAAACAGAAACCTTACAATCTATTCAACACCTTACAAAAGTCCCTATCTTAGGAATCATCTTAAGACAACATTCACATTTTAGGACATCACCGTTAATCCTCCTGTGTCTCTCTACGTTAGTCTTTCTTTAGAATCCTGGCTTTAGAAGCAAATCTTCACCTTTTCTCTTTCGTAGGAAAGACCTTAAAGATTTTAAATGCCCTACGACACATAAATCTAAATGATGAATCGACATCAGGTAAGAAAGTTGTCCGTCGCTCCCCACATATTCCATGAAATTCTACGACGAGATACCGGTGCAACGGTGTGACAGACAGATTGACACAAAGACGACAAAAGATGAAGAAAGAGCAGATGTATATTCTACTCCGGTTATGATCATTTGTTTTGTTGTACTATATAGAGTGTATAGAAGGGGAATGCGTAAAACAACAAACAAAATGATAATGCATAAAATACAAGAACACAAATTAAAGGAAAGCCCCCAAACAAATATGTATAACGAAAAAACCAAAGAGACCACAAAACGAGGTTAAACATGAGGATGACTGGCGATGACAATGATGATGGTGATGATGATGGCTATGGCAATGATACAAACGAAACAACTCTGATGGTATCATAGCAAAACGAAGCAGAATCAAAGACACATTAAACCAATGCCTCATTCTTAGACGCTTCTTCTCCTTTTAAGGGTCTCCGTTGGTAATGACATCGTCGTAAAAAACGAAAACAAAAATTTGTAAATATAACTTAAGAAATATAATGGGCAAAAGGGAATTGATCGATAATGCAAAAGGTAAAAAAGTAAAAACCTTTTTGAGTGCTTGAGTGTGTGTGTGAGTGTGTGCGTGTCTTAACGTAACATTTTTGTTATAAGGATGATGCTTGCTTACCTGGGTCACTGGATCCTTCATGATTAGTACATCTGTGACGGTGCCAAACATATTGAAATACTCCTTGAGCTTCTCGGCCGATGTCTGCCAACTTAGACCACCGACAAAGAGTTTGCCGGGTGCAGGATCTGTGCCCGCGGAGCCATTAATGCTGTTGCTGGGTGTTGAGCGACCCGATGATGGATTGTACTTGACCATGGTCATGCCATCGCCGCCGTTAACCGCTCCCTGATTGTTTGTATTGGCACCACTGTGGACAACCATGGCAGTCTGTTGTTGTTGGGTCTGTGTACCTTGCTGTTGTTGTTGTTGCTGCTGTTGGTTCGCTTGTGTATTTGAGGCTGAATTGGCGTTCTGTTGCTGTTGTTGTGATGTGTTGTTGCTGTTTGTCTGTTGTTGTTGCTGCTGTTGTTGTTGATGATGTTGAGCAGCAGCAGCCGCGGAGGCACTTTTGAGCACAGCCGATGTGGTTAGCGAGCCATTGACTGCCGCAGCAACGTTACCATTGATGGAGGCCACCAAAGCCTGATGCAAGTCGCGACTGTGAGGATCTATGAGTCCAGCAGCAGCGGCCGCGGCGGCAGCAGCAGCGTTATCAATGGGATTACTGTGGGGATAAAAGAAATTTGCCGTAGATTCATCTTTAATACGTGGTACAATGGGTGGAGGCAATGAGGTGGGATGATGGTGATGTTGTAACATGGTGGCTCCTTCTTTGAGAGCGTGCATTTCCTGTTGCAACTGAATTTTGACGAAAATGCAAAGACACCGGGTACGAAAAAAACACACAAAAAAAACTGTTTCTTCCTTGCTTTTTCGAGGTTATGTCTCAACTACAAAAATGTTTATAGCAACGACGGCGGCGGCGAGTCTCTAAAGGTTCAGAAGCACACAGAAACGGTTGAAAGGAAATTTCCTTGGTTGTGGTGAGGTTTGTTAGAAAGTTCAAATAAACAAATAAAGCTACGCGCTTCTCACAACTTAAAACCGAGCACTAGATATTCGGTGGGTCGGTCGGTTGCTAAGCTACACCAAAACAACAAAATATGCAATGATGATTATTTACTTTTGCGTTTTTGGTGTTGTTGTTGTTGATTTTCTTTTTAAAGTTGCCTACAATGACGATGATGAACTTGTGGTGTTCATTTAACGGTTATTTCCACTTAGTGTGTTATGATTTCAAAATGTTTGCGATTCACTTCTTCTTTTGTTTGGCTTAATTCCAAACAAAATGTGTTTTTGTAACTTTGCTTATGAACTTCAATAAAAAAAAACGATATGAAAAACGCACACAAAAATAATTCTTGCGATTAAATTCAATGTTATCTTCAAATTTTGCCGTATTTGTTTTTATATTGTATTCGTTTTGAATGTAGAGTAAATTCCGCGATTCCTGTACGTATTCCTTGAGCGTGAGACAACGAATGATGATGGAGAATGAAAAATGCGAGAGAGCGCAAGCGTAAATTACTCAAAACGAGTGATTTTATATGTGCGTGTTTGTGTGTGTATGTTTATTGTTTACAACAACAAAACAACAACGCATTTTTACTTTTTGTTCCAAACACAGAGTTGCAAGCATTGCTAGGAGTGTGTACGATAGGGTTGGGAAATTGTGATTACTTGAAGTACAATTGACTTGTACTGGCGAAAAGGGACTGTGTGAGAAAGAGATGCGAAACTGTAGCACTGAACGTACCACGCAATATGGAAATATACTGATTTCGTATTTGTACACAATATTTTCCACATTTCTTCAACTTTAGTTCCATATATTCTATTCTAGTGTATTCACCACTAATGTTATTAAAATTTTTTAACAAATTTTCAGTCCTGACATCGATGGAAATGGAAACATAGAGTAATTCTAATCTGTGAAGAAGTCATATCGCTCATTTGGTGCAAGATAGGGTTGGTAAATTGTGATTACTTTAGGTACAATTGACTTTAATGATGATAAAGGACATGGAGGGATTTGTTTGAGAAATATAAGTAATGGACGTATTACCCAACCACATTTCTCCAACATTTTGCTATAGACTGTAACGACACAAAGGGCGAAGTTGACTTCAGTAGAATTTTGGATGTTAAGCAGTACATGGCACATTGGTCAGAAATCAGAATTTTCTGGCGGAAATTCAAAAAGTAAAATTGTCCAAATCGTACTTTTTTTGTTTATATGCAAAGTAAACACTCCAAAAATGAAGAAAAAAACTAAAAATGTTGTCCATGTGATAATTTACCGTTATACTGTAGGCATTCAAAGTCGACTTATGTTTTGGGTATTCGTCATATAAAATATTAAAATATGGTGAGTTATAACAAACGGTAGAGTTTTGTTTGAATAGTTATAATAATAAATATTAGTCTTTTAATTTAGGAGACTTCTGATATGCAAGAAACATAGCACTAAGGAGTTTTTTGGGGTCACTGATTTCGAATTCGGAGTCAGACTTAAAAAAAAACAAAAAGGCGGACATAATTTCCAAAAAAATGCCGTATGCGCCATTTTGTTTTAGCAAAATTTTACCCCAGATTCCAAATCAGCGACCAAAAACTAACTTAGGCACAATATCACTTAAATTCAAGCATTTTTTTTTTTTTTAAATAAATTTTCGCCATTTAAGTTTCAAAATTTGACCCCGGATTCAAAATAAGCGACCCCAAAAACGCCTTAATCACAATATCGTTTAAATTTCAGCATTTTTTTTTTGAAAAAGCGTCCGGCATTTTGTATTTTTTTTTTAATTTTACTCCGGATTCGAAATTATCGACCCCAAAAACCCTTTAAGCATAATATCGGTAGAATTACAGTTTTTTTTTTAAATGTCCGCAATTTTAAATTGAAATTTTTTTTTTAAATTTGACTCCAGATTCCAAACTAGCGACCTTAAAAACTCGCATAGGCAAAATATACGATGAATTCCAGCAATTTAAAAAAAAAAATGTGCGCCATTTTGGTTTTTTAAAATTTGACTCCAGATAAGAATTCAGCGACCCCAAAAACCTCCTTAGGCACAATATCAGTTAAATGCAAGCATTTTGTTTTGAAAAAAAGTCTGCAATTTTGTTCTCTTTTTATCAAAATTTTACTTCGAATTTGAATTCAGCGACCCCAAAAACCCCCTTAGACTATGTTTTATGCTAATTGGAAGTGTTCTTCATATAAAGGCCAAATTTTTCAGAGATCTGACCAATGTGCATGGAAAGGACACCCAAATAAAAAAAGCAGTACACAATTCCGTTTCTTGTGGTTCCCCTATGTTAACTATTGTAGAGATTGGAAGTGCGACCAAGGGGTATAGACTCTAAAGTATCGAATTGTTAGACGATGAAATTATACTTTTTCTTGGAAAGTGGGAAGTAATCCAGATTTTTTGTCACAATTTTGACAAATATTATATATCGCAACACAAATATAAAAAAGTAACTCGACGATGATGTGATAGACAACTTTCACATTGCACATTTGTCTCAATTTTGTTGGTAAATTCAACTGGAATTTACTTACAAGAGTCCCGAATGTAACCCATAGATGTTCGATATGAATAATATTTGCGAGTATGTTTATATTAAGTTTATCTTTGTGGCACTTAGATTGGTAGAAATTTTAGGTCTTTACTATATCTAAGCCTGATTTTTGACTGATTTGATAAAAAAGTATTCATATTGAATAACATCCAAATGCATTTTATATAAAAATGCATTTATAATATTGCATAAATAAATTCTGACAAAAAACAATTTAAAAAAATTATTTTAAATTAAAATGCACATTCGGAAGCTGCGCAATTAAAAAATGTACCCAAATAAGTAGTCTGCGAAAAAAAAGTACGTCATATATGGGTATTTATGTAAATGACATAATGTCCATTTTTACTGGACATCTTTAAAAGCATGTGACATAAAAAAAAATTTCGTTGGCGAACAAGGCAAAAAAAGAACTAACAATTTTTTAAAAATTTAATTTAATAATAAATTTTGAATAATAAATCCCACAATTCGCAAATAAAATATATACTCGTAAAATATGCTTTGATTGAAGTGCGAAATTTTTTCCTTCATGTATTTTTGTATTATTGTATATAATTGAACTTTTTCATACTTGTACACAAATGTTTTAACGAGATTTTTATCAAAAACCATTTTTTTTAATTATATCATTTTATATTTTTTAATTTCAAATATGTTTTACATGTATTTTTTAGTCTTATCAAAATTTACTTTTTTTATTGAATTCAAATTTTTAAAAAATTTTATTTAACATCTATAAAAAAACACTTTGTTGTTGAAAAAATAATCTTTTGAATTGAATTCTTTACTAAATATTTAAAACATAAAAAATAAGTATTAAAATTACGTAAGGAAAGTGAAAAGGAAATTTATATTTGTAAAAACAAAATATATTTTTAAGATTAATTTTTTTAACAAATTTAATCATTTACAGTTTTTACCCAGTTGTCGGCTTTCGATGTAGCCTAAAAAATTTCGTATAAAATCGTTTTATGAAAAGAATGTCAAAGTATGTTTTACACGGACTCTGTCTAAAATTTGACTAAAAACATTAAATTTTTTTCTATAACTAAAATTCTTTTTAAGTAAAAAATATTTTTCTAAAATTCGAAAGTTCCGGTTTATCCATCGGTCCCGTGAATGCTGCTGTACCTGTTAATTTTCTTATTGATTTTTTAATAACATGAAATTTTTATGAAAAATTTAATATTTCATTTTTAAAAAGCTTTAGAATTTGCAAGTGTTAAATGAATAAAAAAACATTATGTGTTTTTTCTGTTTCGTCAAGATTTTATTACTTTTGCTTAATTTTATTTATCTATATCGTATACAGAGACTTTTAAACTTATCTGTTGAAAATGGTTTGTTTTTCGCTTCTTCTTAATTAAATAAATCGTATACTGTTTTACAAATATTTTCTTTAAAAGTGTTAATCGCATTCGAGTTTTGAAATATGCTAATCATATATTTACGTACATCGAATTTTAGCACTTTAAAATTTCCTTAGCCTAACCTCTTGAGATTCTTCTTCTAAATTGTCATCCCCATGACCGACACTTGTTTTTCCTTTCTAATTTCCTTAGCCTAACCTCTTGAGATTCTTCTTCTAAATTGTCATCCCCATGACCGACACTTGTTTTTCCTTTCTAATTTGTAATTTACAATACCAAACAAATATGTCATCATCTCACCCACAACATTTGTGTGTGTGTGCGTGCGTGTGAAAACCACTTGAAATAACAAATTAAGATTTTTTCCTTCCACTCTGTCTCTCTCTCTCAAGTGTACCACTAGTACTCTCTAAGTACTCTATGAACAAACCAAATTCTAATCGAATAATTTATGTGTGTGCTCTATTTTTAGGTTATACCCATAGGAATCATAACAATTATCGGCTTTACATGCGAAGTACTTTGGACCATACGATTGGCTTTTACCCGCGACGATGTTCGGTGAGTAAAAGGCGACAAAACAAAAATTTAATGACACATTTTAATTTAAGAGAAAAAAACAAAATAATTTTCTTTTCGTTTTCAGATTTCTTAATAAAAAAATGGCTTGTGAACAAGTGGAGACACGAGTGGGTCCCATGTATCCAGCGCCCGTAAGAAAATTCCGGGTCTATAATCAGAAATATGAAGTGCCAAAAGGTTTAATTGCGGCTATACAAACACCGCAGGATGAGTAAAGGGTTGAATAGAAAAATGTAGATGGTTTTTATATTTTTATGTGGACTATTAATAAAATTTATAAATTGTAAAGTAAAAAAAAAATTAAATTTTGGAATGCTCAATTAAATGATTAATCAAATTTACGAGATAAATCATAATTGCAAATAATAGATTAATCAAAGATTTTTAATTAATTGAAAATTTGATTATTCAAAAATTTGAAATAACTGAAGATTTCTTATCAACATTTTAGTTGTTATATTTTGATAGTAGATTTTTAATACAAATTTTATACTTAAGTGTACAACATCACTAACATTTTGAGGTTGGCAATTAAAAAGTTCATAAAACTTCCGAATAATCAAAATAACAATTAATCATTAAATTGTATAGTTTAGTAATACATTTTAACATATAATGGATTTATTGTTATTGTGATTATTTAACTCTATCATTCAAAATATTAAATAATTGATTATTTTATATCTTAGATAATGTATATTTTTTTTAGTTGGTAGATATTTTATTAATTTTGTTAATTTTATGATTCCAATGCTAAATTTTTTTAAAATTGTAAACTTAATTAATTTGAATTTTGATATATTAATTGATTATTAAAGATATGTTATATTTGCAAGAAATTCTTAAAAAAAATTAATTGTTTTTCTGTCTAGTAATAGTGTGGGTAGCCTTTATATGGGCTGATTCACTTTGAGCTTTTATTTTAATTATTAAATAAAATAATTAAAATAGAGTTAGATGCCAAAAATATTGCTTAAATCCAAAAGAACAATCCCTGGCATTTACTTTATAAAAATTATCTTATTTTAACATCGATATTTTGCTCTAGTAATAGCATGGGTAGTCCTTATATGGGGCGATTCATTTAGAACTTCTTTTTTATATTTAAAAAAAAATCACTTTAAATAGAATTAGTTGTGATGAAATTCATTACGACCCAATAGAACATCTCCTGACATTTATTTTTCAAAAATAATTTAATTCAGATGTCGGTCGCAACTGCGTCCTAAGTTGGTCTATTCGGCCGGTCTAACTTTTGAACACTCTTCTCACACATATTTCTGGCATATGGATAAGTCAATAAATAAAATTGCAGCATTTGAGCCAATAAGCAACTAAAATTCTTGAACTAAGTACTGTTACATGTTGAGAAATAAATTTTTTGGTGTATTAGTCTTGATTTTTGTGATTCATTTAGAACATTTTTTTTTTTAATTTAAAAAAAAAACACTTCAGAAAGAAACAAATTTCAGAATCTTACTTACTACCCAAAAGAACAAGTTCTGCCATTTACTTTTCAAAGACAATTTCATTCAAATGTCGGTTGCAACTATGTCCTAAGATGGTATATTCGGCTGATTCAACTTTTGATCACTCTTTCCCCATACTTTTAAGACTCAATGAATACGTTAATAAACAAACCAGCCTCATTTGGGCTGATGAGCATTTATACGAAATTTTCAAACTAAATACCGTTATATCCACATAAATTCACTATTTGTTAAGCTTGATGCTAGTCTTTATATAGGATGATTCATTTAAAACCATTTATTTAAATTTCAAGTAAAATATTTAAAATAGAAACAAATGTCAAAAATAATTTTATTTAAATTTCGCATTTGGATAAAAAATTTATCAAGAAGACGTTTCTACGGAGCACACACACGGAGCAAGATTTTCTGGCTTTATTGTGAAACCTGTATAGAGAGCACATCATTTTCCGTTTCGGACCTGACAGTTTGTGTAATATCTCACCTCTGGAATTTTTTTCTATAAGTTATCACTCGCGTAATTCGCGAGATACTGATGACAATGCTGGAAATAGCGCTTAAAGGTTGGACCTTTCGAATCGATCACATATGGCAAAGTCGTGACTGAAATTTGTATATAATTATTTCGTGACTGAAATTTGTATATAATTATTTTTAATAAATAAATGTCACAGTCTGTTCTTAAAGTTTATAATAAAAGTTTCAACCTCCCACTCTATTTTAAGTATTTTATTTAACATTAAAAAAACAACCTCTAAATGAAACACCCTTCTTTATTTTAAACTGAAATTTCCAATGTTATAAATATTTCCCTGAAGCCTTATAGTTGTATTTCCGAAAACTTCATTTATGACAAACCAATCAATCGTAAGTTTTGGTATTCCCTCAATTCCCCGCTTCTTTTGTTTTGCCTTTGTATATGGGAATGCACTTGCTTGCAATACGTGTCAAGTGGATATTGCTTGTATGTCTGTCTTTCATTGCTAACATATAGCCCAGATATCATATAACATTAATGTATGGAAGACATTTAGGCACCATCGACCCCAACCCCAAATCTAACCACCACTCGATCGCATATTCCGCTGAGCATCCGTTCGCTGTCACCATAAGACCAGCGCACTACTGCCGCAACCACCACCCAAGTGCTTCAAACCATAGCCCCGACAAAGGTTAAACAACTTCCCGCAGATATACGAGACACATAAGGAAAACATCAGCACAACACAGATAAAATGTAGTCGAACTACTACATACACCGAACAGAGCAGAGCACTACTAATTAATTTCCTGGAAGATATTCTCAATGAACTTAAAAATGAGGTCATACAACACGCAATTGTAATGTGATACTTCTACGTGACATATCCTTTGGAAGAGTATTAAAGAAGAAAAAAACCTTACAATTAAATTAAAGAAAGACAGGTTGTTGGCATACAAAACAAAACAAAAAATTAAAAAATCCGGAGAAAAAATCCAATTATTTGGAAAATCTGATATAAAATTACAATTCAATACATTGTTAACAATCGATCAATGTTGTAGGACAAAGGACACACATCCCACAACTTGTCAATATTATTAGTAAAGCAAATAAATTATTGTTACTAGTTCTCCACTCCTCGCCTGAATGACGAATGGGTTAACCTAAAATGGCAACAAAAACGGTAAATGGGGTTTTGTTAAAGGTAAATTGTACATTAAAAATCCACTTGAATCAAAATCCTAGCTGATCCTTTTTTTTAAGATGAAAGCATTTTTCGTTTTTTTACTCCGTTTTACGCTTTTTTTTGAAGTGACGTTTTTTGCCCCATGATTCCGCCATCAAAACATAGAGATAATATATCGTGTTATATCTCATTGGAAGCATACGGACTTCAGCTTTAAGACACTTCTGTCCAAATTTAAGTTTTCTGCACAAAATAAGCTTTGCGGAAAATAAACTGAGTCTTTTATTTTTATTCTTCCCAAAAATTTTACATTTTCCTCACACCTCGCCTGAATGATAAATAGGTGGACCTAAAGTGACAACAAAAACGGTTAATAGGGTTTTGTTAGGGGTCAATTGTACATTAAAAATCCACTTGAATCAAAATTCTAGGTGTTCCTTTTTGTAAGATAAAAGGTTTTTTTGATTTGTATCTCCGTTTTTTGCTTTTTTAGAAGTGACGTTCTTTGCCCCATGATTTCGCCATCAAATCATAGAGATAATAAATCGAGTTATATCTCTTTGGAAGCGTACGGACTTCAGCTTTAAGACACTTGTGTCCAAATTGACGTGTTCAATACAATTATAGGCTTTAATAAATAATTAAACTTTTGAATGTTTAAAAAAAATATTTTTTTTGCCGATTTCCGTACCTATATTCTTCTTCGCTAACTGTACTATAGGCATTGCCTGCATCATTATGCTTATTCAGAATACTGCACGTATTGAGAGGGACGTTTTTAAAAGTATTGCTTAAAAATAGCAACTCTTTTTGATGAACTAAAAGAAACTCCACGTTTAATGTACGCTGTGATTTAAAACTATAAATTTTAGACGTATTAAACACTCGTAAAGTTTGATTTGTATCCTTATTATGTTTTTATCAATTATTATTTTCAGTATCTCTTCTTTTTCTATCCCTATCTTTTTCTCTCACCCATATTTTTTTTCTTTAAGTTTCTTTTTTAGCTATCGCTTTCTATTTTTGAAATCTATTGACAAAAATACCACTCTAGCTTTGGTGTGACGGGTGTGACCAAATATTTTCTTATCAAAATTCCATAGTATTATTAATTGCTAGTACTTTGTTAATGTTGGAAAGTATCAAGGGTTTATTATGTAAATAAACTTTTTTGATTTGTACTGTGACGGGTGTGACCGAAAATTTTAATATTTCTATTAACTCACGAAATTCTCATTTAAAAAGCCAACAAAACCCAAACAAGAGTTTAGTCCTTTCAAATATAACAGGTGTAATTAACAAGGAGAAGAGAAATATAGGAAAACGCCAAAGTAAGTTCAAGCATAAAATGAAGGGAAGTAGTGTTCAGTAGTGTGGGTCAGTCCCCATACAAAAATTAAGCCAAGGCGGACACCCCCTACGATTAAAGATTATTGAAGGTCTCTCCAAACCATGAAACTTTTGATTTAGAAGTATTTACTTAAATTCACAAACACAAAAGTTATGGAGGTTAAAAAAAATGTTGGTCACCCTACACTAAAAATATTTAATTTGTTGTGCTGTGCTGTCATTTGGAGTCCTATCGGGTCGAAATGCATATCATTGTTCGTGTTTCATCAAATGCTACTTTTCGCCCTTTACACACTTTTTACTACGACGTCTCTCTCTTGTAAATATCAATAGAACGATTATTATTAAAAGTAATAATATTACTACTACCATGCTGGTGATCCCGGGTTCGATTCCCGCCAACAGTCATCTACATTTGTCTTCATTGCCGGCCCCCTCGATGTTGTCGATAGCAACATCGCAGTACAAGTGTCGAGTCAATCGGCATGTCTAGTAGAAGCTTTTCAAATAGTGACGTTTGCATTCGTCGATAAACAAGTAGGTGCCGTTTGTTGTGAATCTAAAATAGGAAGCGCGTTAGTTCGCAACAACGCGATAAGCTATCCAATACTTCATTCATGGGGTGTTAGGGGAAATTAAGTAAGTAAGTAATAATATTCAGCCATGTTCTGGAAAATAATTCAGAGCAAAATCGGTAAAAATGTATTACATTTCAAACTGAATTGTTTTCCAGAACATGGCTGATTTTTTCTGTTTAGGCCCGTTTTACGTGGAATCGATGCGCAGTATACATTTAAATTCGTTAGCAAATTCAACAACCCAGTGAGTTTTAAACTATGCACCAGCACTACGTCTCAAACTAGCAGTTCAAGAGATGCCACATTCTTGATAAGTACATACAAAACACTAAAACACTGAAACACAGAATAATATTAATCAGAATCACAGAATAATATTAATCAGAATCCCCATCTCTCACTTTGTTCTAAAAATGCCAAAAATTATTTGTAGAGGCGCTGTCTGTCACTGAGAGGTTACTGAGAGAATGAGTGAAAGTGAAATTTGAGTTTTTGTTATATTACCAGTAATTCGCATTGTATTTTGTATTTCTAACAACATACACATGTGCATTATACATAGTTACTATCAAACCATCATATATTTACAATATATATAAGACCAAAAGCTATAAAATGGACGGAGAGTGAAAACAGATTGAGTGTTCCAAGTGCGCTTTGAGTAGTCCAAGTGCGCGTTTAGTACCATTAGCATACACGAGTCCCTCTGCAGGCAGTTTTTGTCTGCCAAAAAAGGGCTTCTGTTTATAATATTATTCTGTGGTATGCATTCAAAACGATGTACTGTACAAATATTGCAGAAAAGGACACTGAAAATGAGTTCTGCGCTTGCTCTGTACTTGCGGCCAAAGATATAATTATATTACTGCGCTCTCTCTCACTCTCTCTTCACAAACATTTCCCTACTCTCTCACTACTTTAGTTCTTATGCCGTCTGACATTTGGCGAACCTTTTTCAACAAACTAAAAGCAACAACTGCATTATTGCTTTTGATAATGTCAAACATAAAAGCGACACAACAAAAAAGAAAGAAAGATTTTAGTATAGATTATAATTAAAGCAAAAAATATGATATCCTAATGATAAGGATAATCAGGACATTAAAGTGTGTGTGTATACGAATTTACAAGCTAAGCGTAGAGGTTTGCGGAAATGCCTTCAAGGGAAGTGTGTAAACAAATAAAGCATACTTGTAGGCTGTGCAATGAAACATTTGAGAAAGAAACAATTACACATTTACATTGCGCATACTAAACAAATACATATACATACATACTGTTGTTTACATAGAGTAATTCAATTAACTGAAAGACAACAAAATTAACAAACAATTAACAAAGCCCCTGCCACCACATTTTTGAAGGATGTTGTTTACATATGGTCTCCTAACACTCCTACTATGTTTCCTTAATTTATAGGAAATAAAAACACACTTGTAAGGCTTTGCAACGTTACTAGGAAGTTTAGATGGATTTTTTAATGTGGCCTTTGGTCAGTTAAAATTTCGAAATTATATTTTGTTTTGGTGACATCATAACGAAATTTATGCTCCATTTACAATTCATTAGACAATTTTGTTTAGGGAAACATTCTTGGTGTTTTTAATGGGTAATCGTCTTTTTTTAACATATAATGGGCAGTATGTGATTAGTCTGTAAGCGTTTCGAATTTTGCGGGACAGACTCGTGAAGTGAATTGCTGTACTGTGTATTCTGTAATGGCTGAACGAAAACTTTTACGAAAATTACCTGATTTTGCGTTAACCCTCTTGGGATTTTCGGTAAAGACAGTTGGGGAAGAGAGAATGTTAGTTGTGAGTGGGTTTTAGTGGGAAGGAAATGTCTTGGAAGCTTTAAAAATATGAACAATTTGAGGGGGGTAAATAAATTTCCTTAAGAAATTTAATTTTGTTTGTAATTTTTTTTATAGAGCGTTATAGCGTAATTAGGAATTTTACATATATTTAGGAGAAATGGGCGTGGACAAACTTTTATTTTTTAAAAAAGTATTTGCACTATTACAAACATTCTAAAAATGGGTCGCATCGGTCTACACATTCTTAAGATATGCCCATACCAACAAATGTCATTCAGTTTTTATTTTAATAGATATTAAAAATATAAACAAATATAAAAAATCTTCAAGATATTAAATATAAACGCTCAAAATATTTAAGACTGTTAAAAACTTGACAAAAATTTGAACATTATAAAAAAGCCAAAAATTTTAAAAATATCACAAATATTTTAAGAAATCATTAAAAAAATATTAAAAATACTGAAAATTTTAACTATTTTAATGAAGCACTTTTGGACCGCCGACTTTTACCCTGTTAACCATAGTTTAAAACTAAGACGAGAGAAAGACACACATTTTACTAGTTTTTTATGCTCTTTAAAAACAAATTTCCAAACTTTGTTTCAAAACTTACTGCATAATTTGTATTTTTAATTAAGACCCTTCACACAAATTATAATTATAACAAAAAAAAAAATTTCAAGCTTCATAATTTATAACTGAAATTAATCCAAACCCAACTAACAGCAAAGGTTACCTTTACGAAAGTAAACTATGGCCACATGTTCCCAATTGCCATTGATACAAGATTATAAACCTTAAATGCATTCCTTGTACACCTTCATACAAAACCTATCTACACCCTGGCATCTTTTGCTCCCTTTGTGCTCTGATGAGATTTATTGGTTTCTATTGAATGAAATACGCTGTAATGTTGGCTATGTATAAGTAGACGACTGCCTTTGCCAGTGTGTGTGTGTGTGTGTATTGCTTTTTGCCGTGTCTGTCCTTTGCTTATATTTGCAGTTGGTGTATTCTCGGTTTTGTATGCGAGGGAGTGAGTTTTGTGGTGGATTGAATGGGTGAGGAGGGCAAGAGGAAAATCAATTTATTAAGGACATGATGATTTATTATGTTTTCATTAATGTTGCCACTTTCGTGTGCCGGTGGGTGGGTGTGTGTGTATGTGTTTGTCACAGTTGGTGTGGCCAAGAAGCAAGATGTGATGCTGTAAATGGGGTTGGTTGGGTTGGGGTGGGGTGGTTGTAAGTAAGGGAGACAATTTTGCACAAAGTATTCAATTAAGAACATTACATGTTTTGCAATTTGTTTTAATAAAACTAATAAAGAAAGCTGAATAGATTTTATTTTCTATGTTATTTTTGCAACCAAAATATAATGAAGTGAAATCGAAACGCGCGACATTTGATATTCGGAAAGAGGCTCTCTAGATATAGCCAACATATGAATAAAAAGAATCGGCAACAAGCAACTTCCATTACTACACCATATATCATCCTCAATATGTGAAAAATCATTTGTTTTATAAAATTGATGTATTAAATATTTTTAAAATTAATTAGATTTTAAATATTTTTTCGATTTTCTAATATTTATTATATTTTTCATATTCTTAATATTAAATTAATATGTAATTAATAATAATAATTTTATATGCATATTTCTGATTTTTTTTTGCAATATTTTTAATCTAAGTAATATTTCTAGCATTTTTAATATTTTGAAAATTTTTATTATTTTTTATAATTTTCATATATATTTGAAGTTCTGTCTAATATTTTTACCGGATCGTACGGGGCATGATGGTTAGAAGGCGCGACTATTATAAAATATTAGTTACAACAGTAAATAACTCCAATAATAGTAAACAATTAGCAGTTAGTAGCAAAACTTTTATTTTATTTTATTGAAGTTTTAATGTAACATTAGTAAAATTTCAGGCATATTAATTTTATAATATTACCTAATTTCGAAATAAAACAAACATTTTTTT
Organism: Muscina levida; assembly: GCA_964034835.1. Taxonomy (NCBI): domain Eukaryota; kingdom Metazoa; phylum Arthropoda; class Insecta; order Diptera; family Muscidae; genus Muscina; species Muscina levida. The sequence goes on from OZ035880.1 coordinate 25,472,141, forward strand.
TGAAAATTATATTATCAAAAATTATTAAAAAGGAAATTTATGTCACATCACGTAACGTTGTAAAACAAAGAACAAAAAGTTCCAAATCATATTAAATAAAGTCCTTAAAAAAATAGGAAAAACTTTTTGTCACCCTCATTATTTGCTTAAAGTTAAGGACCGTTCAGTATAGCGGAGTTCTCCTCTTAAACTATAGTGTAAGACTAGAAGCGTGTTAACCCAAGCTAATATTTTTATTTTTTTAATTATATGTTTATAGTTTAATACTTTTAATACTTTTATTTTTTTTATATTTTTATATTTTTATATTTTTATATTTTTATATTTTTATATTTTTATATTTTTTATATTTTTATATTTTTATATTTTTATATTTTTATATTTTTATATTTTTATATTTTTATATTTTTATATTTTTATATTTTTATATTTTTATATTTTTATATTTTTATATTTTTATATTTTTATATTTTTATATTTTTATATTTTTATATTTTTATATTTTTATATTTTTATATTTTTATATTTTTATATTTTTATATTTTTATATTTTTATATTTTTATATTTTTATATTTTTATATTTTTATATTTTTATATTTTTATATTTTTATATTTTTATATTTTTATATTTTTATATTTTTATATTTTTATATTTTTATATTTTTATATTTTTATATTTTTATATTTTTATATTTTTATATTTTTATATTTTTATATTTTTATATTTTTATATTTTTATATTTTTACTATATTTGATGTTTTAAATTTTGCTTTATTCTTTATTTCATCAGTCTATAGCAATCGCTCTTTATATCACACTTTACTTTTTAAAGAATGTCTTTCCTTTTTTTCAGCTCAATTTTCATTTCCCATTTAATCGAACGAGAAAAATCACTTTAATTGTGCAGAATTTTCGTTTCATCATTATGCTGACTATGTCGTCCTATCGACTACAGAGAATAAGGACCCAGAATGCGAACAAACACATACATACAGCATATACATAAATTGGCGAGAGGAAATAGAGGGCGGTAGAGGATGAGCGACAGTGAGAGAAGGACAAGTAAAGTATTTTCATATCCACCCAAAAAAAAACGGCTAACAACAAATAGACTATTTAAAAGCGCCACAGCAAGATGGTCCTACATACACAGACACACACACAGAGACAACAGTATACAAGATACACTGCTATGTAATAGTATTAGAAAAGCATAAACGTACATAGCTACTTATGTAGTAGTACATGGTGACGGCAGCCTTCTTTTGGTGTGAGAGAAATATGTTGTAAAAGCATTCAGCATCTACAGCTATAAATGGTTGATTTTACGTAGTTTATTGGAGAGGGGGTCCGTCCGTCCATGCCTTCTGTGTCCTTTTCTTATTACGCCGGATGTAGATGTAGGGAAGTGTGTTTATTTGTATGTGGGTTAGTACATGTGGCAGTGTGGGTGGATGTGTACATGCGGTCTGTATTTTTATTTACCCTAAGATTGTTGTCAAACGCAATGTTGCTTTAATGTTTAATGAAGTCATTGCAAATAACATTATTGGTCATGTTGTCGTTACATAAACGAGAAAGCTTTTGTCCAGCGTATACTTTATATGCAAGGAGCTGGTGTGTGCTTTTGAGGGTATATCATTAATACTCTTAAAATATTTATTAAATATTCCATGAATTCAATAAAATATTTTTTAGTACCAAACTCGAGTTAGAAATAGGAATACCATTTGCTTTTTGGTTTCCCAAATATTTTTATCAATATGTTAAGTGTCTGTGTTCGACTGCAGCCAAGTCACGTTTTATATGGTTGCAGTTTTTGTCTTAACATTTTAGGATATTAAATGCTTTTATTGGCACATATCATAGAATATTTAATATGTTCCGGCGTTACGGCAACACTTCATATGGTATGCCTATAAAAGTGTTTGCTTCGACCATTGTAGTTGTTAAAAGAGAACATTGAAATTAAATTGTTATATTAAATAAAAATGTGGACTTTCAAACCATCTAGACATCAAGTACTGTTTAAATACTTTAAGATTTTATTGATGGTTATGCTTTATATATTAACACTTTTCAGCGAAATTAGACGTCTTAATTACCACCAATGCTTGTGAAAACACATATTATTCATTCCATTCCTATCTCCCTCCTTACACATGCACAGTTTGTCTTAACGCCTATAGTATCACACTTACTGCATAAATGCATGCGACGACCTCCTAACTGCTAACAATGTCAAAGTTCACACGAAACACATGTCATTGAAATGTCAGTTGGCCGCAGAGAGTTTTAAGCGAACTAACAAATAGGATTATATCCGTATCCTGTGCGTGGTGGTAATGTGATTGTGAATGCATGCATATACACACACACGCACACAGTGTGAATGACAAGACTGAGTGTTATTTTTTTCACTTAAGAAGAGAGGAAAAAACGTAATCATATAATTTAATTTTCAGTCACAATATTGATCATTAATGTGGATAGTTTATCTCAGAGGACGTGGTAGAATACGGGGTATTCCATGGCAGAACATACAAGCATTTATCTTTATGAACTTCTTCGATTTTCAAAGAACTTTGCCCGATATGGAGTGCGATCATTGGAAATTTGAGTAGTAAAAATTCTGATTTGTGAAATCATTACAACTGATAAAATCAGATATTACAACACAAATTTATGAATGAATATAAAACTTTAAATGAACCCTGTAGGATGTGAAACACATTTTTAAGTAACTTTAAACTGGTTTTTTAATAACCACATCTAGTTGATTAAGTGGCTATTTTCCTAGTCGCCGACTCATTATTTTAACATAGGCATGTCATAGGCCGTAGTCAATTGATTATCTCTGCATGACTTTTCAATTGACTACTAATTACTTATTTTTCAACCAATTTGTAGTCGGTTTAAACAAAATTATTTAAAAACCACTTTTCTTTAAATTAGTTTTTAAACAGTTTAATTTTAATTAATTTTTAAAAAATATATATAAATATATATCTTATGCTATATATTATATTATACTTATACTATATAAAAATATTTAGTTATTATTATTATTGCAATGTGGTTGCTAACATTAATAGAAAATTCATGTGCGTTTCATGACTAAAAATAAAATTGTCATGCTCATAGAAAATATACATATTAAGTATTGAAATTATTTAGTTTTTTCAACACAAACGACAATTGACTTCATGACATGCTTCTTTTGGTTTCATATTTACTTATTTTGCTTTTATTTATTTGTAGTTTGGTTGATATCTGCATGAGATTTAAACCAATTTGTAGTCATTTCCAAAATAGTTAATTTATAGTTAGGATTTTTTATCAACCGATTATTTTATTTACTACAGGGAATCGAACAGTAAAGTATAATACTCGTAATAAATCTATACAAACAAAAAGTGATGTGCACTGGTAAGCGTATCACTTGAGAACGCGTGCCCCGATTGGACTATTTTCTTTTAAATTGTCGTAAGAAGCTGAATTACACAACATAATACATGATTTTGGGACTCATTTCTGTAATTTCAACCAGTCCTGTCAAGTACTATCTGTATACCTAGTTTTTTTTCTCTCTAGGGCTAAAATATATAGGTTTGCCACGCCCCATCGCCCACTGATGGAAAATTAATATTTCGTCTGAATATTTATTTTTAGGAACTATCAGGATATTAAATTTCATTTCTTAAGGACTTAAATACAGTTTGGCCATGCCCATTCCGCCCACTAATCGAACATAAAAATTTAAAATATAAATATAAAAAAATTTAAAATATAAATATATAAAAATATAAAAATAAAAAAAATTTTAAAAATATAAAAATGTAAAATTATAAAAATAAATAAAATTATAAAATTATAAAAATATACAAATATAAAAATATAAAAATATAAAAATATAAAAATATAAAAATATAAAAATATAAAAATATAAAAATATAAAAATAAAAAAATATAAAAATTTAAAAATATAAAAATAATAATATAAAAATAAAAAATATAAAATTATAAAAATATAAAAATAAAAAAAAATTAAAATGTAAAATTATAAAAATATAAAATTATAAAAATATAAAAATGTAAAAATATAAAAATAAAAATGTATAAAAATATAAAAATATAAAAATATAAAAATATAAAAATATAAAAATATAAAAATATAAAAATATAAAAATATAAAAATATAAAAATATAAAAATATAAAAATATAAAAATATAAAAATATAAAAATATAAAAATATAAAAATATAAAAATATAAAAATATAAAACTACAAAAATATAAAAAAAAATAAAAATATATAAAATAAATAAAATTTTAAAAATATAAAAAAAAATAAAAAATATAAAAATATAAAAATACAAAAATATAAAAATATAAAAATATAAAAATATAAAAATATAAAAATTTAAAAATATAAAAATATAAAAATATAAAAATATAAAAATATAAAAATATAAAAATATAAAAATATAAAAATATAAAAATATAAAAATATAAAAATATAAAAATATAAAAATATAAAAATATAAAAATATAAAAATATAAAAATATAAAAATATAAAAATATAAAAATATAAAAATATATAAAATATATAAAAATAAAAAAATATTAAAATAAAAAAATAAAAAAAATATAAAAAAATAAAAATATAAAAATATAAAATTATAAAAATATAAAAATATAAAAATATAAAAATATAAAAATATAAAAATATAAAAATATAAAAATATAAAAATATAAAAATATAAAAATATAAAAATATAAAAATATAAAAATATAAAAATATAAAAATAGAAAAATAGACAAATATATAAATATAAAAATATAAAACTATAAAAATATAAAAATATAAAGAAATTAACAATATATAAATATATAAAAATATGAAAATATGAAATTATAAAAATATAAAAATATAAAAATATAAAAATATAAAAATATAAAAATATAAAAATATAAAAATATAAAAATATAAAAATATAAAAATATAAAAATATAAAAATATAAAAATATAAAAATATAAAAATATAAAAATATAAAAATATGAAAATTTAATTTTAAAAATTTGCAACGCCATTTTCGTATAGGAGCATTAAACAAGCCTCTCTGACATTTTAAAAACTAACCACTCAGAAATGACGCTAAAACTCGACGCATTGACTCTCGTCGCTCTGCCGGTCATTGCATGGTCTCATCCTAACCTATTGGTAATTTTTTCAAGTAATAATGCCAAATTATCATATCAAGTTACGAAAAATAAACGATCAAATGATAAAACTTATCATCAAGATGAATGTTCGGTAGTACAAACGCAATTTCGCAATTTTGGCTGAAAAATAATCCTTAGTGACGATATTAATTTTTGGGTACATAGTGGTTAGAACACGCGACTACCATGCGGGAGATCCCGGGTTCGATTCCCACCTCCAGTCATCTACATTTTTCTTTCATTGCCGGCCCCCTCGATGTTGTCGACAGCAACTTCTCAGTATCAAGTGTCGAGTTTATCGGCATGTCTAGTAAAAAGCTTTTCAAACAGTGACGTTCGCATTCGTTTTTTTAAGCTATATGACACGATTAAGTCGATAAACAAGTAGGTGCCGTTAGTTGTGAATCTAAAAATAGAAAGCGTGTTAATTCACAACAACGCGAGAAGCTATCCCATACCTCATTCATGGGGTGCAAAAGGAAATTAAGTAAGAAACGATTAAGTGTGGATTTTTTTATTGATCAGTACTTTCTCAGAAACGTATATATTTGCCAATCAACTAAGTACATATACAAAGATGGCCCTGTCAGTACGGACGTGCCCAGGTGCCAACAGCTAGAACGGCGCTTATTCTAGCAATCGTGCCACGGTCGGTTAAACTGAGTATACAGGACGAATGACACACGATGATTTAAACCTAATACGTGTAACAGATAAATGGGTTTGGTTTGAAGCAGCCTTATACCAGCTAAATTTTAAATAGTCCATAATGTCCATGGCATACCATTGCAGATGCAATTTGTTGGTTTTAGCACTACCAAAACTACATGTTTTCTTGTAGTTCAAAGTTCTGACCGCCATATTTAAGATTTCATTTGTATTAGCACTGATATTTATTTAAATAGATCTTATTTCAATGGTCGACATATGTATGCGATTTTATTTCCTATAGCAGAACAGAGATATTTCTATAGTACAGCCATGTCCTTTATAGAATCAAAAATATCGCGTGCAAAAATAATTTGAAAGCGTTAATAGTAGTAATGTAACACCTTACATTTATGACCAGATAAACTTCAATAAGGTCGAAGTCGTATTCGTCTTCGTTGTCGCCATCGTCGTTGTTGTTGGTGTCGCTGTTGTTGCTCACCTTTATTTACACATATTTTTCAGGTTTTCTTCCAAAAAGTGGGTTAAATTAAAGTCCTTTTTTAATGTTTCCTATTGCTGCCACTGCCCTGTGTCACTGCTGCTGCTGCTGCTGTGTGTATTTGTACAACATATTAGATAGCAGCAGCAGCAGCAGCAGTGTACCACAAATACAGGGTGAGTAATTGGAAAAATATTTTTTCTCATTGTATTTCATATGTGTGTGTATAATTACATTATCCTACGCATACCCATCCCTTTGTTTGCTTAGATTTTTGTGCCTCTAGGGGTGGGTGGGGGCTACATCATCATCATCATGACATGCCCACAAAAAACAACAAGCCCTAACAAAACATATCAACAACGTACCCTCCCTCTCTCCTGTCGCTTTGTTTCTTTGCAGTCAGCAGAGATATCACGGACGGGGGTAACAACCAGAGGCTAAGCCGAAAAAAAGAAATATATTCGAAAAATATTTTCTAATAACATTAAAACTCTAAAAATGTTTCATTGACAAAATGTGTTAAGGAAATAAGCGCAGCACCAAACGAAAATGGCAATAAAACAAAGCGAATACAACCCCCAAATGAATGAAATGGCAACTGGAGAAAAGCAAAAAAGGGATTTGAAAGGGAATAGAGACACATAGATTTTGTATGTTGTGTATAATGGAAAATGAAAATCAATGGAAAGTCTAAGGAAAACAAGAGGGTGCAAAGAGTTCAATATGATTTTAGTAACCCAGAGAGGGAGATAGAGAGAAATAAATTTGTACAAAGAGACTGCTAGAGAGCTGATATATTGTGTAGATACTCAAAAGGGGATGCAAATATGGGAAAATTTAAAAGAAACATATTTAAAAATTTTATTAAATATCTGTAATATTTAGTTTATCATATTTGTAAGACTTTTTTAAAATTGTTTTTTTTTTTTAATTCAAATTTGTTTTACATTTCTTAGCTTTGCTGTTTGTAATGCTCTCGCACTGTCTTTCTCTCCCTCTCTCGCTTTTCTTGGATTCTGCGCTTAAAAGCTGAGATTTCGCAGTCTAGCTCCCACCACTTTCCACTGGAATATGTTGTTTAGATTTTAGCTGTGAGCTCAATGAGAGTTTGCTTTTTTTTTTAGCAGCGTACATTCAAAGAGAGCTATTTTATGCTGCTTACGCTTATAAGTCAGGGAAGATAACTGAGGAATTGTTTGTATAGAAAAAGTACACGGTTTTTTTTTTGTATTAAACAAATGTGTACCAAATATCAAATAATTTGATGAACAAAGAGTCATCTCGTCATCACCGTGAATGTTGAAAATTAATGTTTTCTGGTAGTAGATGAGTTTACCTACCAAGGATCTTCCGTCAACAAGAAAAAAAATGTCAGCCAAGAAATCAAGGGAAGAATAGTGCTCGGCAATAGATGTTTTTATGGACTTCGGCACCACTTTAGTAACACCACCTTATCTCGAGATACGAAGGAACAGCTGTACCCGTTCTGTTGCATGCTGCCGAATCGTGGGTGCCTACGACAACGGACATACAGAACCTGGAAGTATTCGAGAGAAAAGTACTCTGAAAAATATATGAACCTATATATTTTGACTACGAGTTTCGTCATCGGATGCACCATGAACTGTATGAGCTTTACCACGGACATCGAAGTAGCTAAAAGAGTCAGAATCCAACGACTTTGATGGCTGGGACATGTTGCCAGTATGGATGTAAATGCTCCAGCGAGAAAGGTGTTTGAAGGCAGGGAGATTCAAACTTCGTTGGAAGGACCAAGTGGTAGGACTAACTGGAGAACACACGCAGAAGAGAGAAGCGTGTGGAATACTTTAATACTTCAGGCCTAAAATTTATGAACCACGTGTGTAAGTTGTAATGGGCCACTTAAGTAAGTAAGTAAGTAACTACAACATAATGCTATCGAAGTATCCGATAAACAAAACATAAACAAGAGCTTGTGTGGATTATGTTGACGTGTGGTCTTCGTTGATACGATTTTCGCACCGGTGTGTTTGGGCTTCACGATAGTTTCTTGAAGCTTTAAACAGCTTTAAAAGGTTGTGATAATGAGTGAAGAAAGCACAGCAAAAGGTACTGATGAAGATGGTTTGGCAACCATCGAAATAGCTATCTGCCGTGCCAGCTGCCAACATAATCCATTTCACATAATCTCTCGTAAAACAAATTCTATTAGCAATAATAGAATAGATCTTGAACCGAACGATGAAAACTCATTCAGTATTCTAAAATATTCGAAAATAAATAGTGTTCGTCTCTGTATGATCTGTGTATCGCATATCATTTCCCTTTGGTTACAAAACGGGTTTCCCCGCCCACTAATCAGAAAAAACATTTCTTCTATATTTGTATATCTGTTGTGCTAAGTACTATCTGCATATACGATTTTATCCGCTGATCGAAAATGACAATTTCGTCTAAAAATTCATATCTGTTGTGGCGAGTGTACTTTCTGGGAATAATAAATTTTTTCGCCACATCCATCTGACTACTGATCGGAACAAAAATTTTGTCTGCATATTTGAATCTGTAGCGCCGATTGCTATGTGTGTACCAAATTGTATATCATTAGGCCTAAAATACTGTTTGGCCAAGCCTACTCCGCCCACTGATGGAAAATTTGTTATTGTTGTGTCGAGTTCTATGTTTTATCCATTTAGGGCTAAATTGCAGTTTGGCCATGCCCCTGCCAGCCACGGATCGCAAACATAATTCGTCGACAAATTTTAACCAGACCCGCCGACAAAATTTTGTTTCTCTAGGGCTAAAATACAGTGTTGGCACGTCTCCACCGCCCACTGATCGAAAATTAAAATTTTCTCTTCATATTTATAATAGTGTTGCAGAGTACTATCTTTATATCAAATTTTATATTTTAAGGGCTAAAAAATAGTTTTGCCACGCCCACACCGCCCAATTGTAGATCATTAAAATTTCGTCTGCATATTAATTATTGTGTGGAAAATTAAAATTTCGTATACAAATTTGAACCTGAAGTGCCAAGCACTATCTGTATACCAAATTTTGTCTTTTTAGGGCTAAAATATAGTAATGCCACGCCCTCAGCACCCACTGAACGAAAACAAAAATTTCATCTGCATATTAATTATTGTGTTGCAGACTACTATCTGTATATCAAATTTTATATTTTTAGGGCTAAAAAATAGATTTGCCACGCCCACACTGCCCAATTGTTGAAAATAAAAATTTCGTTTACAAATTTGAACCTAAAGTGCCAAGTACTATCTGTGTTCCAAATTTTGTCTCTTTAGGGCTAAAATATAGTGTTGGCACGCCTCCACCGCCCACTGATCGAAATTTTAAATTTCGTCTGCATAATCATTATTGTGTTGCTAAGTAATATCTGTGTATCAAATTGTATCTCTATACGGCTAAAATACAGTAATGCCACGCCCTCACCGCCCTCTGACGAAAATGCAAATTTCGTCAGCATATTAATTATTGTGTTGCAGAGTACTATGTGTGTACCAAATATTATCTCTTTAGGACTTAAACAGAGTTTGAACACGCCCCTACCGCCCACTAATTGAAAATAAAAATTTCGTCTGCAAATTTCAACCATACCTATAGAGTACAATCTGTGAACCACATTTGATCTCTCTAGGCCTAAAATATAGAGTAGGCAAGCCCCCACCGCCCACTGATCGAAAATAAAAATTTCGTCTGCATATTCTTTATTGTGAGGCGGAGTACTATCAGGATATCAAATATTATATCCTTAGGGTTAAAATATAGTCTTGCCACGCTCCCACCGACCACTGATTGAAAATATTAATTTAGTCTACTAATTTGAACCTGAAGAGCCGTATACTATCTGTTTACCAAATATTACCTCTCTAGGACTTACAGTTTGGACACGCCCCTATCGCCCACTGATTGACAATTTCAAAAAGTTTTGCCATGCCCACTCTGTCCATTGGATCAAAAATATATATCCTCTGATAATTTCCATATAGTACAATATAGATGGGAATATATAAAGAAACTGATTTTTTTTGTAACATTTTTTTAAGCGTTTTACTATAAATGGGATTAAAGAAGGCGTAAAAATGGGCGTGAGCAAATTTATTTTATTAGGAACATTTTGAACCAAATTAGTCAAATCGGTTCACTCGTTCTCAAATGATGTGTTTACCAACGCACATCAATTCATTTTTATTTATATAGATTAATCTTTCAATTACAAATTATTAAAAATTTCTTTCATTTTTCTCCAAAGAAAAACTAAACTTTCCATAATGTACTTTCATATCCTGGAGTAAAAGTACCCTGGTATCATTCGTGTGCACAAACCCCTACAGATTTCCTCTCGTTTACTCGAATCTACATAATTTACTAAGATAGAGATATAGAGAGAGCCCGCGCAAGAGAGAGCACAGTTAGCTCTCAGGTTTTATTCATACTACCTCTTAGCTTAGCTTAGTGGCATATACAAGATTTCTCTATGTACGAGTATATCTCTGCTGTCCGATGGGAGGGATGACCGACCGACCCCATGCGATATCACACGCACAGAGGCTGAAGCTACTACACTAGCGCACCGCACCGCACCGTTGACGCTGACGACGATGACGAACGTTGAATGTGGTTGGATGGTTGGTATACGCGATAGTGGTAGCGTTTCAAAAGAATCTACCCTCACACGACACACATTTAATGGTTGGCCATTCAGTTACCATTTGGATTTCGTACGTGCAATTTCTCTTTAGCTAAACGATTTAAAGAATCACATCTATATATTGTATCTATTGCTGCTGTTCAACAAAAAACGTTGGAGGAATATATTTTCAGCAGTGTTTAAACAAACAGCATCCAGTGGATATGGATTGAAATTGAAATAAAAAAAAACTAAAACTTAAACAATAAATGGAGTTAATCAAACAAATTAAGGATAAAATTAAACAAGGATTTGCCATCGCCTGTTATCAAAAGAAGAAAACCAAAAAAATGATTGCCAATGATATTGTCCTGTCACAGCAGTATGTTTTATTCTGATATTTTACTGCTGAGCCGGGGCATTAACATTGTTTTTCGTTTGAAACAACTTTAATGCAAGAAAATCTTAAGAAATCACAACATAAGAAGAATAGCTGTAAAATCTAACCACTTATTAAGGATTAAATCTACGTTAAACTTAACAAAATTTTGCCAAGGCGTTTTTTTCGCGTTTTCATTTTTATCATTTCGTTTTTTGTCGACTCTATATACATATACTCATCATCAGCAAAATTAGCGAGTGAAGGAGCAGATTATTGAAAAATTTCCGGTATACGGCTATAAGCAGGAAAAATCAATTTTCCATGCTTAATACAACAAGCGCGCTGTGTTAGTAGCGCGCTCTCTCTCTCTTACTCTCTCTAGCGAGGGCCTACTCTGTACGCATGCAGGCACTTACACACACACACACACACAGTCATACACAGCCCAGGCTCACCTACTGTATGCGAAAGCTTAAAAAAGTCGTGAAGAAAACGAACATTAGCAGCCAACGCAAATAATAAACGCGTTACATCGGTCTCTCGCTCTCGGTGGGCTTTAAATGAAACTACACCAATACATTGAAAAATTTACACTCATCCCCCACAGTTCCACCACCCATCGTCCCTTTGTAGGTTGAAATGGGAAAAAAGGATATTGTAAAATTGGCATTTCAATGCTGCCAATACTGCTGCTGTTGCTAAAGGATGCTTTGAGATTTACTAAAGATGAAAAGAGATGGATACTTTGCCATGAGAGCTTACAACACACACATACACACTGTCACACACACACAGACATACAATGGGCACACTTAACTCTTACTGAACTATATAAAGTCCAAAACTTAAACGTACAAGGAAGCAGAGTTTGTATGAGTCGTCGCATCTGTGTGCGTGTATGTGTGTAAAATGTATAGAGATTATTACAATTTGCACGGAAACGCTGTGGCAACGGAAACGAAATATGGCGGAATGTGAAACAAGCTTATAAATTATGCAGATTTGTTGTTGTTGTTGTTTTGTTGAATTAACTCTCAAAATCACAAAAGACCAACATATAAACAATTTAAAAAAAAATGTCTATGAAAAAATGAGAGCACAAAAATATGAACAAACATTTTTGGTGAACATTAGCGAGATGAAAGTTTTGCAAATTTAAGAAAATTTTATAGATAAAACAACATCTTTTCAGGTTAATGTGTGAGCAAATATGATACATATATACATATATATATGTAACAAATACAAACAAACTACATAGTTAGAGCAGGAAAAAAACTAACCCTCAAAAAGGAATTATTTTTTTTTTAGTGGCAGCATACGCTTACAGGGAAAGCAACACCCAAGAAAATGCATTGGAAATGCAGCGGAAATTTTAGACAAAATTTTTGAAAATTAATAAAATTTTAGAAGCAACTTAAGGAAAATAATTAGATTGAAATTTTATAGAATTCACAATGCTGTCGTTTGCTATGTCTTAATGTTTGGCATCAAAGAGTACAAATGCTAACCAATGTTGTTGTTCAATATTGCCGAATTTTATGAAATCTTTTAAACCATTTGATGTCTTTAATAATTTTTTCTTTTATTTTAAGTTCTTGTATTGATTTGCTAAAATGCAACACAGTTTCATCTTAGCTTGCGAACTTTTTCCTAACTTGCCCTGTTTGATATATCGTTAAAATATACAACTTAGCATGTATTCATAGCTCTTTTCATTCTGCATATTTTGCAAACCATTTTATTTAGATCCTAGACAAATAGCATAGCCAAAATTTAAATAATCGTTATCTTACCGAAAAACTAACAAAAGAGGGATAAACTTTTTTAATTTTTCTTATAATTAAGTACCTAAAAAAAGTTAAGCACAGTACGAAAATTCGATTATATTAATCTTTCCTTTCCATTCAAATTTGTATTTTATAGATTATTTTCTAAATATTTACCACATATAACGTTTTTTTTTATATTATTCCAAATTATTCCTGAGCTAGATAATTAGCAAACAAAATTCTATTTGCAAAATTGTTAATTTTTTGTATTCTTTGCGGATAAAAATTGTTTTGCAACGAGTTCATTTTATTTTTCTAAAGCCAATGCCTTCGTTTAAATATTGTTTCATTCCATTCTGTTCCATTGTGGTAAGGAATATATAAAACGTATAGATTTTTTTTTAAAAATTTCCTAAATTTATAATTTTTTGATTTGATAAATATTACTAAATTTTGTTTATTCGAAAAATTTCAATAATTAGATAAAAGTAAAAAAAATTAAAAACTTTACAAACTTGATTAAATAAACAAATCTAGAAATCTTCTTTAATTTTAAAAAAATTTAAAAATTTCCAAACATGATATATTTTGTAAATTCAAAAAAATTTGTGAATTTATATGATTTAAAATAATTTCATAAATTTGCAAAATTAACGAATTTCATAAATCTGATAAATTTGACAAATTCAATAAGTTTAATATATTAAATAAATTTGAAATATCCATATATTTTTTTACCATTTATAACATCAAAAAAAATTTGATAAATTTGATAATTTCAATAAATTTTATAAAATTGACAAATTTGATTAATTACTTAGAAATTTGATAAAATTGACAAATTTGATTAATTACTTAGAAATTTGATAAAATTGACAAATTTGATAAATTTGTTAAATTTGATAAATTTGATAAATTTGATACATTTGATAAATTTGATAAATTTGATAAATTTCATAACAGTCATAATTTGGTAAATTTGATAAATTTAACACGTATTTGGTAAACATTATTAATTTGATAAATTTATTAAATTTGATCAATTTGTAATTTTTTTAGATTTAATTAATTTGATGATAAATTATATAAATTTGGAAATATTGTGTTAACAAATTTGTTTATTAAATTAATAAAAAAAAATTTATAAATTTGATAAATTTGGAAATTTTGATAAATTTGATAAATTCGATAAATTTTATAAATTTGATAAATTTGAAAAATTTCATAAATTTTATAAAATTGATAAATTTGATAATTTTAATAAATTTGATAAATTGATAAATTTGATAATTTTGATAATTTTGATAATTTTGATAATTTTGATAATTTTGATAATTTTGATAATTTTGATAATTTTGATAATTTTGATAATTTTGATAATTTTGATAATTTTGATAATTTTGATAATTTTGATAATTTTGATAATTTTGATAATTTTGATAATTTTGATAATTTTGATAATTTTGATAATTTTGATAATTTTGATAATTTTGATAATTTTGATAATTTTGATATATTTGAAAAATTTCATAAATTTAATAATTTAAATTTAAAATAATTTAATAAAAATTTTAAAAATTTGAAAAATTTCATAAATTTTATAAATTTGATAATTTTAATAAATTTGATAAATAGGTAATTTTGATAAATTTGAAAAATTTTAACAATTTAAAAAATTTCATAAATTTGAAAAATTTAATAAATTTGAAAAATTTAATAAATTTGAAAAATTTCATAAATTTGAAAAATTTCATAAATTTTATAAATTTGATAAATTGATAAATTTGATAAATTTGATAAATTCGATAAATTTAAAAAATTAGTTTATAAAATTAATATACAAAATTGACAACTTGATAAATTTAATATATTTAATAAATTTGATACATTTAATATACACAATTGATAAATAAAGTTGATAAATTCAATAAATTTGTTTGTTAAATTAATTTAAAAAAAATTTACAATTTTATTAAATTTGACAAATTTTAAAAAAGTTGAACGAACAAATTGATTGAATTAATAAACAATTTGAAAAATTTACAAAATTATATGAATTTAAAAAAGTATAAATTATAAATTTAATATATTTAATAAAATTTATCGATTTGATAAATTTTATAAATTTGATAATTTTAATAAATTCGATAAATTTGATAAATTAGATAAATTTAACATATATTTGATAAACATTATTAATTTGATAAATTTAGTAAATTTAATCAATTTGTAATTCTTTTAGATTTAATAAATTTTATGATAAATTATATAAATTTGGAAATATTGTGTTAAATAATTTGTTTATGAAATTAATAAACAAAATTGACAAATTTAATAAATTTATTTAATTGGATAAATTTGATAAATTGGATAAATTTGATAAATTTAATAAATTTGATAAATTTGAAAAATTTAATAAATTTGATGAATTTGAAAAATTTAATAAATATGTTTATAATATTAATATACATGATAAATTTAATATATTTGATAAATTTGATACATTTAATATACACAATTGATAAATATGAAATATTAAGTAATTTTGGCAAATTTGTTTCATTTTTATTTATTTTTATTTAATTAATTTGATAATAAATTTAAAAAAAATACGAAAAACTTGAATTTTATTAACTCAGTATTACAAATTGTTTCAAATTTCTTAAATTCCACAAATGAGAATAATTTGAGAATTTTGATAAATATGTTGAAATTAATAAATTTGGTCAATGATAAACTTGCTAATTTTTAAAAGTTTTTTTTTATCAATTTTGTATATTTGACAATTTGATAAATGTCAGTAATGTTTTTCATTAAATTACAAAAAATGTAAAATGATTTTAATAAATTTATTACATTTAGTAAATTTGATAAATTTTATTATTTTATTAGATTTAATCAATCAAAATTTGTAAACTAATTTGAGGATTAATTTGCAAACTAATTTTTAAATTTTATTAACTTGAAAAATTTTATAAATTCGGTAAATAAAATTACTTTGTTGAATTATTTAAATCTGGTATATTTAATAAACTTTATAAATTATACAAATTCTTTAAATTTCACAAATGGGATAAATTTGATAAACTTGGTAAATTTCAAAATTATGATAAATTTCAAATTTTTGATACATATGTTAAAAATAAAAAATTTGGAGTATTTAATAAATTCGATAAAATTTAAAGATTTTCACAATTTATTTATCAATTATAGGCTTGAAAATTTGACATTTGACATATTTAAAAAAAATAATTGACCAAATTTATTAAGTGAATAAAATTACCAAATATTATATTATAGTTTATAATTGATTTAATTTATCAAAATTAATAATTTGATAAATTACATTTTCATCAATTTTATAGATTTGATAATTTTATTTATTTATAAAAATAATTTACCAAATTTATTAATTGAATTATATTACCAAATATATAAAATTTATATAAATTAGTACAATTTATCAAAAATATTAAATTAGATAAATTAAATGAATTTGATAAATTGATCAATTTCAGTAATTTTTAACATGTATTTAGTTGAACAAATTTGTTAAATTTCATAAAACTTGATAAAGTTTTATTAATTTAAATCAAATTTGCTTTATTTCCCTGACGTTCCTGGGAAGTGCCAAAAATATAGATACATTGTTGTAATTTTACACAAAATTTGGATTTTTTCGGTAGAGTATGGCTGTGAAGCCTACGATGTAAATATGGTCCAATTACAGTGAAATGTAATTGAATATATATATTGTTGGCCATATATGAAATATATATTTAGTTTTGAGAGAATTGGTTCAGTTTCTATTTCAGCTAACTTAACATGTTCCACTTATTTTGCTATCTTTTGATTTATTTTGTTGTCATTCAGATGATGTTCTTTTATAGAAGTGGCTTATCAGTTACAACAACAACTTTCAGCCATTTTGTTTGTCAAAAGTCACAACTAAGCCTGGATTATAACTTATATTTTGTTAGTTTTAGCCAAAAGGCTTCATTAGCTAAAAACTAGTTAGTCGAGAAATTTATTGCCATATTAATATTTCTCAGTGGTATTACTATTTTTTTTTTTAAATTTACTGATTTTTTTTCTTAGGTATATTTTTTGTAATTTCATTATACCTATGTCTATGTTATCTTGTAGTGATTTTGGTTTCATTTCCACTTTGTTCCTAGCAATTTTCTTAATTGTTTGTAAAACATTTGCCATTGTTTTATGTTAGCCGACACATGATGGGTAACACAATTTGCTTCGCCAAAGTTGTTTGTGTAAACTTACTTTACGTTAGTTAACATTTCATTCCATTTCGTCCCCTTCCTGTAGTACGTTTCTATTTTCCTGGCTCCTGGTGCTGATGTTTGTTGATATTTGTCCTCTTTTTTTTCTTTCTTTTGCCACTCCCTTTGTTATACATCATCATTTTCATACGAATCTTCTTTTGTGCTTTCTTTGTTGTTTCTGTTGTTGTTGTTGTTGGAAATTCATGAAATATGTTCTCATTTTACATTACACCTACTAGCCAGCAGTGTGGTTGTGGCTGGCACCCTCCTACTCTTCCTACACATCGCCAAGAACACCAAAAGGGACCAATAGGACTATTACCGCCACCAATGCGACCACCTGCACCGCTGCCACCACCGCTGTTGAAACCTTTGCCGCCACTATCATCTTCAGTTATTGCCGAATATTCTCTCCTTACACCGCCCACCCCTTCTCACAATGTGGTTTTGCATCCTCATTGTCTGTGTCCTTACACTGCCTTACCCCCCTTTGGATGATTTTACAACAGTTTTTGTGTGCTTGGCGAGAGAAAGAGAGCAGCCAGCCGTTTTTGAGTTTTCCTTTAGTTTGTAGTAGTATTCAGCGACCGACTGAATAACTACGGATGCTTCTTCGGCTATTCGGCTAAAGCTTTTGCTGAAGTTATGTTGTTGTAGTTATTGTTGTTGTTGTTGTTGTTGTTTTTACATTTTATTTGCTGCTTTTGTGCTGAAAAGATTTTTATCTATACCCTTATTATGTTACATGACAGACAGACAGACGGACGGACGGACGGACTATTACTTGACAGACAGGCGGCAGGATGCAGGACTACAGTTTATCTGAGTGCATGTATCTACTCTAGCGGCAAATGTATAACGACACAATAACGGAGCCGAAGGATGGTACGGGGGATGAGAAGGACTAATATAGTTTAGCCACTACCCATTATGAAAATCGCATTCGTCCTTTTTACAGAGCTCGCGCGTTTGTGTGACAGTTTATCTTTTCACCATCATCGTGAAGCGCATTGTCGAGTGTCTACTTACAATTTTACAAATCTTTTAGGAAATATTCTATAATCCCTAGGATTTTATGAGATTCGTTTCTGTTGTCGTTGTTGTTGCTGTTGTTTTGCTGTGTTTTACGCTTTTCGTTAAGGTTTTAGAGGAACAACAGCGTTAGAGTAAATATTAAGGGGTGGTTTGGCATTGTAAAAACAAAATGATATACTACAGTTTTACTTAGGAAACTATAACGCAGCTATTTCGTATCCCAAACCATTGCCAATATATTGCACACACACATTCTCAGCAAGGGGATGAAGCTGTAGATTGCGATAATGAACATGATCATGATGATGATGTCAATGCATTAAATGCATGAAATACAACACAACACAACACAACAATACCAGCAGTTCATGCCTAAACAGAGGGTTGGTAGGACAATGGACTTTACGATAAATCACAGCAGCAGCATCATCATCGTCGCCATCACCATTACAACAGCAGCCGCAGCGCACAGGATGAACAAAGGCAAAACGATTTGCAAAACACAACGCCGATTTCCTTTTCAAATTATTTCGGTGTTGAGTGCATTTAATTGATGAAATTTTGCAAATCCTTTTTGGGCTTACGAAAACACACCAACACACATTCACACGCACACATATATAATCGTTCCTAGAGTCCTTTACTATAGTTAATATACATAGAATGTACTATAGCGGCAGGCCACAGGACCCAACGGCTGATAATCACCCCTTTTTTGTAACGTTATTGTTTTCTTTACAATTCATCACACACACACAGACACCGCACATATACTCTGTACTCTCTGGACCTTTTAGCTACGATATATAGACCACACAATATTGCTTGGCACGCAGGCCAATCCTGCCCTGCCATCATTTCAACCCTCTGGGATATTTTTATTTAATTTCACTTTAGTGTATGCCCTCATTGTTGTTGTGTTGTAATTTCATTCCATGTTTTTTTTGTCTGTCAATAATTTGTAGGGTTTAATTAATACGAAATCTAGGCTGTACTAGCCCAAGGATTCGCATAAAGCATAAAGGAACCCCCCCCCCCCCCAACATAACAATAAAACAAAAGCATTGTGAAAAATGAAAATCAGTGTAATTAAAATCGGCTTTCACTAAGAGGCTGCAAAAAAAATATTACTTCGAAATTGATTTTGCATTGTGAACAAGAGAGAGAAGAAGATCGATAGCGATGTTTCTTCTCTCTTGCCTATTAAAAGGATACAATACATTTTGGAAATTGAAGTAATTTAAGTACAAAAAAATCATCATATAGACAATTTACAAAAACAACAAACCAGTGAACAAGTGCCACAACATGTAAAGTGCAGTGGTTAACCTACATGAATTATAATGTGACTAATATGTTGAGTGCGATTATCGTTTGTCATATACCAAAATATTAGAGTATGCCTGTGTGTAACGTATGGACAACAATACATAGACATATAGCAGGTACTTGATGGTTACCCCATCAGAGATGGTTTAAGATATAATACCAAAACAATACGATAGGTGGCGCACAGGACATTAAGATCCATAAAAGCCTATAAGGGCTGTAGGTTTACGATAGATATACAAAAATATTAGAGTATGTCTGTGTGTCACCTATGCACAACTATAAATTTGATTCAATGTCAGGCAAATAGCAGCAACTTGACGACTACCCCATCAGAGATGGTTTAAGGTATAATACCAAAACAATACGATAGGTGACGCACAGGATATTTAGATACATAAAAGCCTATAAGGGCTGTAGGTTTATGATACAGAGAGTTAATATTTTAAGTTATATAAGATAGTTAAATTGTTATATGTGGCGCATACACAGTACCACATTTTGCAGCTCATTGATTTGGGACTCAATTCTGAGAACTACACGTGAAAGTAGCGCCAAAAAGAAGAAGTTCTGCATCAATCGTTTTGTCAAGTTACATGCCATAATAATTTAATATCGGTTTGAAGGTAGTAAGTATCGTATAGGTGGGAAGTTGTCACGTCTTAGGCTCTTCTGTGTGACATAACTGGAGAACCACAAGTTCGATTTAGCTGAAACAAATTTCAAAAAATTAAGAATTACATTTCCTTTAATCTGTTCATATAACGTTTTCCTACATAAGCAACAGTTTCACTTTTCCATTCATCAAATGATTTTGAATTGGATTGATTTTGAAGCAATTGCAATATGACTGCTGTACTAAGTGGCGTATGATTTTTGTGAAATATTACTTATGATAATCATACGTCACCATATAACAATATAACAAAAGAGCCTAAAGCAAACTTCTGACTACTAACTGCAAATCAATATCAAATTATTATGGCATGTAACTCGACAAAACGAATGATGCAGAACTTTTTCTTTTTCGGGCTACTTTCACGTGCAGTTCTTAGAATTAACGCCCAAAATCATATGTTGTACTGTGATATTTGCTGAATTGTACGATATATATGCGGTAGGTAAGTAGCGTTTGTTGTTGTGTTATATAAATAAATGGAAATATGCTATAAATAATTTTATGAAGTTACAAATCTTTTTATGATCCTGACAGATTTCAATAAATTATGGACAAACTTAAATGTATTTGCATCTCAGGAAAGAGATATGGAAGAGATTGTTGTAGTTCAGAAAAGATCAATTGAAATTTAGAACATAAAATTGAAAATACGAATTTCCTATTGAAATTCGAAAACGAACAACAGAAAATCAGAATTTATACTTTTATTTTAGAAAAGGCCAAATAAAATTTCGAATATCAACTTGAAATTCAGAAAATATCAATTGAAAATCAGTAATTCTACTTAAAAGTCAGAATAGAACATTTGAAATTCAGGATTTTAAATTGAAAATAAGAATTTCTATTTGAATTTCCGACATGACGAAGTGAAAATCAAAAATTTCAATTCCAAATATAATTTGGAATATCAATAAGAAATTCCGAAAATAACAAATGAAAATCTGTAATTCTATTTGATATTCAGAATAGGAATAGAACAACTGAGATTCAGGATTTTTTAATAGAAAATAAGAATTTCTGTTTGAATTTCAGAAAGGACCAAATGAAAATCCGAAATTTCAATTCAAATTGAAATTAGTAATTTCAAAATCAAATTAAAAAAATAAATTTTGAAAATCAGCAAATCAAATCGATTTTCAGAAAATGACAATTGAAAATCTGATATTTTTATTAAAAATTAAGAAAGGAATAATTGTAAATCAGAAAAAATTTATTGAAATTCAGAAAATAGCAATTAAAAATCAGAACAATATTTACACAATATAAGTGTCTTAACAGTCACTTCCCTCACCTCCGAGTACACGACTCATGAGTTCGACATGTTTTATCGGATATTGGCTAACCACCCTATCTAAAGACACTGGACAAGGGTGAGTCATTAATTTGATATTGTAGAATTGATAAAGCTATGAATATCAATTGATATTTTCTTGTATTTTGGGCGGCCGGGAAAAAAGTCTGAGTCAAAATTTAGGGGGTTGGGGTGAGGTAACATCTTGGTCTAAGTTGGTGGGGAAGGGGGAAAATCCACATCATGCCCCGCAACTGCCCTGCTCCTCATTTTTCCCTCATAACATTTTTCTCAAACATACCAACCCCCCATTTTCAATCCCTAGGGGGGTCCCATACTAAAAAAAAACTTAATTTCCCTTTGCACCCCATGAATGAGGTATGGGATAGCCTATCGCGTTGTTGTGAATTAACATGTTTTAAATTTTTAGATTCACAACTTACGGCACCTACTTGTTTATCGACGAATGCGAACGTCACTGTTTGGAAGCTCTTACTAGACACGCCTATTGACTCGACACTTAATACTGCGGAGTTGCTGTCAACAACATTTGAGGGGAGCCGACAATGAAAGAACAATTTTGTAAGATGACTGGAGCCAGGTTTGAACCTGCCACGGCCGGTCCCCGGGTTCCCGAACATATAACACATTTTTATAAATATTTCTCGCACTGCTCTAACTGCCCCAAACATGCCCCTAAAGGAGTCAAATGTATGACCGATCCCCAATATTTTACCAACCCCAATAGTTTCCCAAAACATATCTTATATCTACATTCAAAGGAGGTTTACATACAATATTTTTTAATTTTTATAATTTTTTTTTAAGAAATAAGTTCCCGCGGCTTCCATTGTACCTCCTCAAGGGCTAAAATGTATGACCGACCCCCAGTCATTTTTCCCTCTTAACATTTTCGCCAAACATACTGCTACTAACGTGTCCCTATAGGAATTAAATGTTGACCTGTCCCCAATATATTTGCAACCCCAACAATTTCTGAAAACATATCTACGCTCTATCTTAAACCTTTAAGATAATTCTTATATAATTTTTTTTTATTTTTTATAATATTTTTTAAGAAAAAAGCTGACCTACCCCAATCATTTTTTCCTCCTAACATTTTCCTTAAATATACCTACCCCCCTTTTTCACCCCCTAAGGGAGATCCCATACAGGAAACAATTTTTTTTATAAATGTTTCTCTCACTGCTCCTAACGTGCCCTAAGAGGAGTCAAATGTATGACCGACCCCCAAATATTTTTGCAACTCCAACAGTTTCTTGTAACATTTCTACCCTCTATCTTCAAGTCTTAAGGTGGTCCTTAAACACCTTTTTTATTTTTTATACTTTTTTTAAGAAATCAAATCCTGCCGCTCCCATTGTGCCTCCTAGAGGGATAAAATGTATGACCGACCCCACACATACACACTACCCTTTTCATCTTTTGCTCCTACCGCTCTAACTACCTCTAACATGCCCCTAGAGGAGTCAAACATATGACCGCCACCAATTTTTTTTTTAATTTTAGAAGGATAAAATGTATGAGCGATTCCCAGTCATTTTTCTCTCCTAAAATTCTTTCCAAACTTATCACCCATCTTTACCCCCTAAGGGGATCTGAAAAAATGTAAAAACAATTTGTCTTTATTATGTCTCACCCCACGGGTAGAAGGGAAACGTCACAAAAGTATAACACATAGGGAATCACTTTAGATCCTAGCTTTTTTATCGACAAAATTCCATTAATGACTTTTTAAGTCGTTTGATCCATGTCGGTCTGTCCGTTTGTCTGCCCGGTTGGTACGCACGATAACTTTCGAAAGACTTAAACAATTGTTTAGAAACTTAGCACGGGTAAAGATTTTCACGCCCCTTCTCCATACAAATGTACCATTCCGCTCACTATAGAAATGGAGTAATAATATCAATACACCTAACACGATCGTGCCCAAATTGTGTATTTAGTTAAGATATAAGGGATAAAGTATTTGGAAAAGATTGGAAGTCTAGCCACGCCCCTTCTGGTACCACATATACAAATGTACCATACCGCATAATTCAGAAATGAAGCAGTAATATAAATACACCTAGCACGATCCGGTACATATTCATACCTGCTGTGCCGAGTGCTATCAGTGACTCATTTTTTTCTCTCTGGGGATGAAAAAACATGTTCGCCACGCCCCATCTGCCTAGTAGTCGTAACTAAAAATTTCGTCTGTCAACTTGAACATGTAGTGGAGAGTACTATCTATATACCAAATTGTATGTCCCTATCGCTAAAATACAGTTTGACCACGCCCAATCCGTCCACTGATGCAAAATGTTTAATAGTTGTGAAGAGTACTATCTATTACATATCAAGTTTTAGTTTAGTGTTAGCCCTAGATAAAACACAGATTGAACATAACAATTTCGTCAGCAAATTTCAACCAGTCCTGCCCAGTACTATCAGTTTACCAAATTTTATCTCGCTAGGGCTCAACAAAGTTTTGCCACGCCCGACCGATCTCTGCGTGTTCTAACTACTATGCGACGGCCGGTCCCAAGGAGGAGTGCTATCTGTGTACCAAATTTTATCTCTCTAGCTCGAAAAAAATTTTGCCACGCCCACTCCGCCCATTGGATGTAAAATTTGAAGAAATTTTAAAATTATAAAGCGGAACCCATTAAGAAATTTATTTTTTAATATATAGCGTTTTAGTGTAAATAGATATATCACATATGTATACTGGACAAAGTAGGCGTATAAATGGGCGTTGTTCTCTTCTTTCTCAAGAGATGGGCTGACAAACGAACATTAATCTCTGATGACTGTTTATTTATTTATTTTCCGTTTTGTAATTAATTGCCTTAATAACCTTCATTGGTTTCCTTTTAATTATCACTATTCTACTTCTTAATTTCTATAATATTTCCATATCGTTATCCTTTACAACCAGATATCCTCGCTGTAACCCGTTTATCTCATAAGCAGATTTAACATATTTCTGTCGCTAAGGATCTCTTGACAAGTGCAACGACAAGTGCCAGATGAATTTTTCCGGTACTCCACGTTTCAAAACTCAGTTCACGAAAACGCATGATGATGAGCTTAAGGCTTGGCTGAATATTGCGAGGAGCATGAAGGAGTAGAAGCAAACGTTTGCCAGTGGAAGCTTAATCTAAATGCTGTTACACTTCAGTGTCAAAACATCTGTGGATTTCAAACACCCGCTCTCGTTGTATAAATGATGACACTTGGATACATGACATGACGTTACGAAAAGCGTGGAAACTTTGTGCTTTGCATGCCTAACCCACCGCCTGCCCGAATATCTCTCAGCAGCGAGTACGTAGCGAGGACGAAACTTGCTCGCACGCCTTTTGTGTCATGTGAGAAATGCGTTTTTAACCCGTTTAATGGGTTGGCGATAGCATTTTCATGTTGTCACACTTTTCTTGTTGAATGTTTTGTCAAGAGTCTCGTTGGGGTGGGTGGCCAAAGAGTTTCCGTCAGCCCGCCCGCCTCACTCTCAGGCAAAGTAATTACAACGTCATAGTGTTGGGAGTCCTTTGCGACTTGTTCGTTCGTCGTGGTGTGTTGGTTGTATGTATGTACGTGAGTGTTGGGGAAAGCAACACATTGGAAACTTTTAATATACTCTCGAGTATCTTTTTTCATTAAAATTCTCATCGCATGTCACCTTGTTATCAACTGCTTAAATGCTGCTTGCCCCCCTTTAATGTAATTTGGTATTCAAATATGTAAGCTTTGAAATTTGAAGCGGGTTCCATTATCCAGGAGTGAGTTTCAAACAATTACAAAAATGATAATTTCTTTTACAAACAGTTGTCAGTCATCCATAACAGTTGAGTTTAGCACATGCACTTAGGTTGTGTCCTCTCTCAAACTAAAATACAAAAAAAAAAAGACACACAGTCACCAAATGTAGAGTGAGTGGTTCTGTTCTATCGGTTGAACCATTCAGGCAGGCAGTCAGGACACTCCTTTTAATTAACCAAATTATATAGCAATCAATTGAATGTTTCGGGTGTTTGGCGACATTCCCTCGTGCCCTCTTTATTTGTTTATATACAGGATATACATTGTTGTCCTATGCTGTCACAGAATATTTGCCAAGTGTTAAAGTCAGTTTTCTTCCATTTATAAATTATTATTCTTACATTCTCTAGAGTATTGACCCTCCTTTGGAAAGTGCTCTACTATGAAGTATTCAAATTCATATGTAGTTTTCATAGGCAATTATGTTGAGCTCAGGCGCAAATACACAAACACATATACACACAGGATGGACTGTAATAAAATGTCGACAATATATGGGGACAATAGACCATTATCCTTTGACGTCAACAATAATCAACAGTTCGGTGTAGTGTAAATATATAAATAACACCATAGGGGGAAATTAACAATTGAATTTGAAATATAAATTTCAGATTATGAATAAATATTGTTTATTATTCTGTAGTTCTTTAACTCAGAGCTGGCAATAGAATAAATGTAAAGACCACCAACGACTTAAGCTTCAAGAACACAAACCGATATAGGAAATCATTCGATCCATAGCTCAGTGGCTTGAAGTTGCAAAATACTAATACATATTAAAATATAGCAATAAATTTTGTCCACGTCCACTTCTACGCCCACTTTTCCCAAACCATTTACCTTTCTATTTGCAATAAAACGATCTATTATATTTTTACGGTGGGTGCATGGTAAAAGTTTTTTAGAGCGTATAGTGTCGAGTCAATCGGCATGACTAGTAAAAGCTTCTCAAAAAGTGACGTTCGTATTCGTCGATAAACAAGTGGGTGCCGTTTGTTGTGAATCTAAAATAGAAAGCGTGCTAATTCACAACAACGCGAGAAATTAAGCAATTTTTTTTGAGATTATACTCGGGAACACAATTATGAATATGCAGACGAATTTATAAATTTTGGTCAGTGGGCGTGGCTAAACTATTTTTACGGATAGTGCTTGGCACTACAGGTTCAAATTTGCATAGGCAATTTTTAATTTCGATTAGAAGGCACATGGGGAGTGGCGAAAATGTTTTTTTATCGTGGTGGCACTAGGCACAAGAGATATGAATATGCAGACGAAAGTGTTTTTAACATAATACATTTCACACTCTTGAACAAAAAACCTATTGGCAATAATAAATAATTGCCAATAGAAATGATCTTAAACCGAACTATGACAATATCATAATTCATTGCAGATCAACAAAAAACAAAATCAAGACCAATTTTCAATATTTTTAATACTTTTAATTAATTATTTTTTAATTTTTAATATTTTTTATATTTGGTATATTTATAATGTTTTTAATATTTTTGATATTTTTAACAGTTTTAATATATGTAATATTTTTAATATTTTTTATATTCTTAATATTTTTATTATTTTCAATATTTTTTATATTTAATATTTTTTATATTATCAATATTTTAAATATTTTTGATAATTTTAAAAGTTTTAATATATGTAATATTTGTAATATTTTTAATATTTTTAATATTTTCAATAGTAATACTTATAATATTTATGATATTTTTAATATTTTTAATTATTTAATATTTTTATATTTTTAATATTTTTAATATTTTTCATATTTTTAATAATTTTAATACTTTTAATTTCTTTAATATTTTTAATATTTTTAATATTTTTAATATTTTTAATATTTTTAATGTTTTTAATATTTTTAATATTTTTAATATTTTTAATATTTTTAATATTTTTAATTAAATTAATGTTTTTTGTATTTTTCAAATTTTTAATATTTTAAATACTATTTATGTTTTTAGTATTTTTAATATTTGTAATATTTTTACTATTTTTAATGTTTTTAATATTTTTAATATTTTTAATATTTTTAATATATTTTTAGTATTTGTAATATATTTCATATTTTTAATATTTTTTTTCTTAATATTTTAAATATATCATTGTTAATTTTTTAAGATTTATTTTTTTTTTAATATTTATTATTTTTTCAAATTTTAAATATTTTAAATACTATTAATATTTTTAGAATTTTTTATATTTTTAATAGTTTTTATATTTTTTGTATTTTTAATATATATAATATTTTTAATAATTTTAATGTTTTTTGTATTTTTAGTATTTTTCAAATTTTTAATATTTTAAATACTATTAATATTTTTAGTATTTTTTATATTTTTAATATTTTTAATATTTTTAACATTTTTAATATTTTTCATATTTTTAATATTTTTAATATTTTTAATATTTTTAATATTTTTAATATTTTTAATATTTTTTTATTTTTTGTATTTTTAATATTTTTAATAATTTTAATGTTTTTAGTATTTTTCAAATTTTTTATATTTTTAATATTTTTAATATTTTTAATATTTTTAATATTTTTAATATTTTTAATATTTTTAATATTTTTAATATTTTTAAAATTTTTAATATTTTTAGAATTTTTTATATTTTTAATATTTTTAATATTTTAAATATTTGTAATATTAAATGTTTTTAATATTATTGATATTTTTAATAGTTTTAATATATAAAATATTTGTAATAATTTTAATATTTTTAATAGTTTCAATATTTTTAATACTTATGATATTTTTAATATTTTCAATTTTTTTAAATATTTTTAATATTTAAAATATTTTCAATATTTTTAATATTTTCAATATTTTTAATACTTATAATATTTGTAATATTTATAATATTTTTGATATTTTGAATAGTTTTAATATTTGTAATATTTTTAACATTTTAAATATTTTCAATATTTTTAATATTTTTAATATTTTTAATAGTTTTAATATTTTTAATATTTTTAATATTTTTAATATTTTTAATATTTTTAATATTTTTAATATTTTAAATTTTTTTAATATTTTTAGTATTTTTAATATATTAAGTTATTTTAATATATTCAATATTTTTAATATTTTTATGTTGGCGTGTGGTCTTCGTTAATGCTTTCCTCGCACCCTTGTGTTTAGCTTCTCGATTTTATCGTAGAGCTATTAACACTTAAGGTTTGTGATGAATCTTGAACCGAACAATGAAACATTAGTCATTTTTAATATATCTAATATTTTTATTTTTAGAATTTGTAATATTTTTATATTTTGAAACTTTTAATATTTAAAATATATTTATTTTTTGTTTTTTTTTTGCAAACTGTTATATTTTTAGCATAATTTGGATTGTAATTTATTTTTAATATTTAGAGATTTAATTTTTTTTACATCTTTTAAACTTTGAATAATTTTAATCTATTTTTTAAGTTTCAAAATTTTTTTATTTCTTATATTTTTAATATTCTAAATATTTTTTGTTAATTTTAAAATTTTCAAAGTTTTTAATAGTTTAATTATTTTGAAAGTATCCAACATTTTTATTATTTAAATCATTGTTTAATTTAAATTTTTAAATTATTTGAATAATTTAAAAAAAACCCTAAAAAAATGTTATCAAATAATTTCTAAAAAATTTGTGTGACTTAAATAATCGCATGAATTTTTTCATTTTGCAGATAACATTTTTATTACTATTATATGGCTATTGTATTTTTATTTCTTTTAATTCGGTCATTTTAATATATTTTCCACATTGTTTTTCTTAATGTTTTCATATTTTGTATTACATCATAATGTCAGGGTATGTAATCAAGCTGTATACAATTACCAATAACCATAGCAAGGAATTCATAAAACTATTATGAAAGAAATAAATGCGGTTTGTAGTATCACATATACAAATGTATTAGATTGTTCATAACCTAGATGGCGAAACCGTGGCCCCCAAAGGTTGACACAATATTCTAAATGGAGTAGAATCTTCTTACAATTTGATAACAAATATTTCATTATAAGTATTTGGTTAACAATATAACACCGGAATTTAAGCTGTTAAACATTTGAAAATAAAAAAATAGTACCTACTTTCTTTATTAGCCAATTTTTGAGATTTTAAAATAAGAATTTATAAAATCGGTGCATCATCGGTTCAGTTCATCCGTGACAAACTTTTTCATATAAGCAAATTTTATATAGATAGATACAAACTTGTATTTTGTTATTAATTTTTATAAATTTGCTGCATAAAAAGTAAACAACAATAAATTACATATATAAAATAAAAAAATATTTGTAAGATATTTGTTTTGCATGAGATAACACACTTTCTCGTCCTAACGGTACCTACAATTTAACGTCGATTCGGGACGTCAAATATTTTGAGAAGCTTTTATTAGACACGATGATTGATTCGACTACTCGGAACTTGCTTTCTTTAACATAGAGGGGGTAGTCGATCAATAAAAAGTACATTACTGCGATATGGCTCGGACCAATATCATATTTTGGATAGCTTCGTGTTGTTACCATCACTCTACGGTTGGTCACATACTCTGAAAGTAATACAATTTTACGATCGTGGGATATTTGGTTGAAATTAATCTGTCCAATAGGATCTTTACAGTGTGCTTAATTTTCTATGTCCTTTGTTAAAACTCGTATAGGTATGATTCTGCTTCAATACGCTTCCAAGTGCAACGATATTTGATTTGTGTTCCAGTAATATGGAATCCAAAGTAGCTTGAGGGGCCCTTATGCTAAACTTCGCTGGGTCATCTCTGCGATACTCTCGAATTTTCTACACATTGGGTCTTACATTCTCACATACTTTATGTTGACGTCAAAGTATAGTTGTGTGTGTTTGCATTGTATACATTTTATGACTAAACGTATGTGTGTGTGGGTCTGTCTGTCACATAATTGATGTCGAGGGCCTTTCACATCGTTGTGGTGTGAGAAAGTTGGGTCAATATCCTTTGAAATATATATTTATAGAAATTATAACGTATAACACTGATCTAAAATATAGTAGTGACATTTAATACATGAGGACACAAGAGGTTAATTTAATTGCTTAACATAGAAAATTTCAAGGAAAATATATGTAAGGAGTGATTCATTGAGAGGTTTCATACACATTTGTTTTAATTTTACAGATCACACGGGACTGGTATTAAGCTGTCACCTTATTTTTATTCTGTATTATGTAACAATTTGTTATGAAAAGATTCAAACCGCAATAATTCGGCTGTATTACGAAAATCAACGAAATTACTTTTAAAAAGTAAATGTCGCAGTCTGTCGTTTCGGGTCATGGTAAAGATATCGATAACCAATTCTATTTTTTGTGTTTTATTTAACACTTAAAAACAAAGTTCGTAATGAACCACCTAAGATCGTGTGATACCACACCTCTCTTTTTCTTTCTTTAAAGATTTAGGTATGAAGGGAAAAGTCTTAGACGATAAGCCAGCTATTAGTTAGTGTAATTTGCGAGATATCGGTAACAATGCTAGAGGGACTGATTGCAAGTTGGGCCTTCCCAATGGATCACTTAGGGGAATTTCGAGGCCTAAGTAAACGAAGTTATACTTAAATAGTAAATGCCAGAGATTGTTTCTTCAGTTTACAATAAAGATTCCGACATGTAACGCTATTTTAACTGTCTTATTTAAAATTAAAAAAAAATCTTTCAATGAATCGTAATTTTTAATAAAAAAAATTTTTTTTTCCCTTGTTTACGAAATACGATTATGACGAAAATTTTGACTATAGTTTTCAGAACAGCGTAATTTAAGTTCTGAAAAACAACCTACCGAAATGAACTCTCTGTCCCCTCTCTTTTTCTCTCTATCCACTACCTAGTAACCGAGTACTACAAAACGAATTACCATTAGCACTCTAGAGCCAACAACATCTACGACTACTCGTGGTGAGGAGGACTGGCCCTCTTAGCAAAACAAAAAAAAAAGTGCAACGGAATTAATGTTCAAAGAAGAAACTGCGAACTCGTACTAATAGGACATAAAAGAAAACGTTGGAATGTATGCGAATTTCATTCTTACCGAGTGCCAAAAGAACAAAAGCCTGCTGTCAGAGCTTTAAACATTCACACGATGTGTAGGAGCAAAGTCGCCCGTCCTCTCGCCCCCTTTAGCCATGAAGAAAAGCCATGATGCAGTCAAACAAATAAACAAAAAACAAAAAGTCAACAAACAACAAAAACAAAAAGTCTTCTTTAATACTAGTACTGTGGCACTCGTCTAGAGGCTTAGAGCGAAGATGAAGACAAGGACGAGGCACCACAAGATGAGTAGGATGACGATGGTACGATGCGTACTACTGCAACCACTTTAGACAGCACACATTCGCTCCTCGTAGCCAAAAGGACACTAGCGTAACGACGCACAAGAGTAGTTAGTTCATTTTTGTTGTTGTTGCCGCTGCCACTGCTGCTCCTTGTAACACATTATTCACTTGGAAGCCAAGTGGATGAATGGATGATGAGTACGGTCCCAAGTGGCTAATGAAAACTACAGCAGCAACTGCAGCACAAAACGCCTGATAATGTAGAATACTTACAAAGGGTTTTGTGCTGAAAATTAAGACCTCCAAATGTGTTCCATTCAAAAGGATTAAAATGGACAAAAGCTTTAAGGGGAAGCAAGAAAGCTTAAAGAAAAAAGCTACACAAACAGGGTGACACTGTTAAGAGAATATGAAATTAATTATATAGATAAAAAATACGTCAAAATATAACAATATAAAAATATAAAAATACAAAAAAAAAATAAAAAATATAAAAATATTTAAATATAAATATATTAAAACATAAAAATATCATAATAGAAAAATATAAAAATATAAAAATATAAAAATATAAAAATATAAATATATAAAAATATAAAAATAAAAAATATAAAAATATAAATATATAAAAATATAAAAATATAAAAATATGAAAATATAAAAATATAAAAATATAAAAATATAAAAATATAAAAATATAAAAATATAAAAATATAAAAATATAAAACTATAAATATATAAAAATATAAAAAAATATAAATATACAAAATATAAAAATATATATATATAAAAATATAAAAATATAAAAATATAAAAATATAAAAATATAAAAATATAAAAATATAAAAATATAAGAATATAAAAATATAAAAATATAAAAATATAATAATATAAAAATATAAAAATATAAAAATATAAAAATATAAAAATATAAAAATATAAAAATATAAAAATATAAAAATATAAAAATATAAAAATATAAAAATATAAAAATATAAAAATATAAAAATATAAAAATATAAAAATATAAAAATATAAAAATATAAAACTATAAATATATAAAAATATAAAAATATAAAAAAATATAAATATACAAAATATAAAAATATATATATATAAAAATATAAAAATATAAAAATATAAAAATATAAAAATATAAAAATATAAAAATATAAAAATATAAAAATATAAAAATATAAAAATATAAGAATATAAAAATATAAAAATATAAAAATATAAAAATATAAAAATATAAAAATATAAAAATATAAAAATATAAAAATATAAAAATATAAAAATATAAAAATATAAAAATATAAAGTGACTTGTGGCCGAGACCACCGTCATGTTCAGCTTAAATGGACCCCAGCTCGCGCGGTATCTGGGGGGGAAAGAGGCGTGGGTAAATAAAAATATAAAAATATAAAAATATAAAAATATAAAAATATAAAAATATAAAAATATAAAAATATAAAAATATAAAAATATAAAAATATAAAAATATAAAAATATAAAAATATAAAAATATAATAATATAAAAATATAAAAATATAAAAATATAAAAATATAAAAATATAAAAATATAAAAATATAAAAATATAAAAATATAAAAATATAAAAATATAAAAATATAAAAATATAAAAATATAAAAATATAAAAATATAAAAATAAAAAATATAAAAATATAAAAATATATAAATATAAAAATATAAAAAAAAATTTAATTTCCCTTTGCACCCCATGAATGAGGTATGGGATAGCTTCTCGCGTTGTTGTGAATTAACACGCTTTCTATTTATAGATTCACAACTAACGGCACCTACTTATTTATCGACGAATGCGAACGTTGCTGTCAAACAACATTCGAGGGGAGCCGACAATGAAAGAAAATTTTATTTATTTTTTTCTTTTAAGATGACTGGAGCCAGGTTTGAACCTGCGATCTCCCGCATGGTAGTCGCGTGTTCTAACCACTATGCCACGGCCGGTATAAAAATATAAAAATTTAAAAATATAAAAATATAAAAATATAAAAATATAAAAATATAAAAATATAAATATATAAAAATATAAAAATATAAAAATATATAAATATATAAATATAAAAATATTATATAAAAATATAAAACTATAAAAATATAAAAATATAAAAATATAAAAATATAAAAATATAAAAATATAAAAATATTAAAATATAAAAATATAAAAATATAAAAATATAAAAACATAAAAATATAAAAATATAAAAATATAAAAATATAAAAATATAAAAATATAAAAATATAAAAATATAAAAATATAAAAATATAAAAATATAAAAATATAAAAATATAAAAATATAAAAATATAAAAATATAAAAATATAAAAAAATATAAAAAAAATATTAAAATATATAGTTAAATCGTTGTCATAAATCTAATATTTTCAAATATCCGTTTACATATGCATAGTCAATTTTTTTAGTCATGGCAATCTCTGTATTCGGTGGGTAATATTCGAAGTATCCTGTGTTATCCTTGTGAGGTTGGTGTCTCGAATGTGTCCTGAATTATTCTTCTATAATTCTTCTTCTTCTTTAATTTAGAAACCCCTTATCCAAGACATAATCCTATATTGTCGCTATTAGATAGTTCCCCAGAAGATGTCGCCCAAAATGTGAGCCCTGTTACAGAATGGTTCATATGTATAAACTCAACTTAGTCAAGTAATAAACCGACCAAAGTGATACGACTAAATGTTTTATCGTAAATTTTACGCTCTTCAGCATATCTATCGTAACAGAAATGCGTGTGTTGCTCCGAAAAATCTGTTTACTTATTTATGATTACGTTGCAATTTTTATGCCTTGCGATTCATATTCAAGCATTTGCAAATATTACCACATTGAAGTGAAATATTTCAAGTGTCATTCACATCAGACACTCTTTCCCATTCATGTGTCAGCATTTACTTCAAGTGTAGCCAACCAATGTTGGCCTAATGTATTCATGAACACTCCCCGCACCCACTCCAAAGGACCTTAAGAGGCCGTATTGAACTTTTAGGTCGCTGCAGTCACTGTAAATTCCTGCTCCTGGTAATATATGCCAAGTTGAGTACACTGTCAAGTTGTTGCAGGCACAAGTTTTACAAGTTTTGTTGTATCATCATGTTTTGCACCAACTTTTTCTTTACTTCAGTTTACTTTTCTTAGTTTGTGTCTATGACTTAGCTCAAGTAGACACACGCACACACACTTTAAATATTATTCCATTCGTTGATGATATCCTGTCGTGATTCCGTTTATACATTTTAATTTTACTTTGAGATCATCTTCACTTTCACATTATGACCACCATTGAGCCACCACCACCACGTCTCCTCTGGGTGCTTAAGCACAACAAGATGGTGGCGAGAAGAAAAGGCTGGACCTGACCATGACGTTAAGAAAATTTTATGTGTTATCTACCAATCTGTCTGTCTGTACGCCCCTCTCCCACTTTCTCTCTGAGCTCTGCTATGGCACAGTTGTAATTCAGTTTTGTTAGAGTCTAGAGTATTGTTTCCAATAGATGGTGGGGATTCTTTTTATATAAGATTGCGAGTTTAGTGGCGTTTTATGCAAATTATACGCAGATATATATACGTGATAAGCAGACATGGTTACAGCTGAAGAATTAGTTTTAGTTAAGAGATTTATGTGAAACCGTAGATAGACATGGAAATGAATTTCAAAATAGCACAAAGCTATAGCGAAACTGAATGGAAATTTCTTAAATAATTGAAAATATTTAATATTTAATTTAAATATAAAAATTGATAATCCATTCCTAATTGCATATAAAAAATCTGAAGTCTTGCAGCACAGAGAGATCAATAAGGGCAATAATTTAAAGCAATTTGCAAACTTTACAAACATATAGTTTGCCTCACAGCAACCTGTAAATAAAATCTAACAATTTACTAAATTTTCAAAGATTGATATATGAATGTTTTTGTTTTTTTTTTTATAAATATCAATTACGCCCAGACTTTCTGCGATCTCTGTATTCTGTCACTACCTTGTTAATACTCTTCCCTTACAACTCAACTATTCGCTTAAAGGTCTTTCACTTTCCTCGCACTTTTAAAATCGGTTACGATGTGCAAATCCTTTCCAGATTGAGCGTCAGTGAGTTTGTGATGAGCGCTGCACGGAGCAGTAGTAATAATAATGATTGATTGAAAATTGTGCTGACATGATAACATTAGCATAAAGGAGAGATACTTAACACAGACCATATTAACATACCAGCAACAAAAGCCATAACAACAATAACAACATCATTGTTAGCAACAACATTGATGACACTGTCAACATACGAATGACAGCAATAATGGCGACAGCAACAGGAGGAGCAGTAGCAGCAGCAGCAGCAACACTCCAACGTCAGCATATTTCAAGCATCAAACTGGAGTTTTGGTCAGAAGAGGCAGTATGGGGTAGTAAGTATCCTTTATTCGATAAGGTGGGGAGGGACATTTTTCGATACAATAGCAAACTATAAAGTACAACTTGATGGCGGTGTTGCTGTTGCTGTTGTTGTAGACATAAATACTTTGTCATAAGGACGTCTGAGTACTTTGGTGGATCGTCACAATGTCGGATGGTGCTGATGCTCACAGTACTAGTGCTGATGGCTTTTTCATCATCTCATCGTGTAATGTATTTTATGTTTTGCTTGCAGTTCGGATGTTAGATGGCATGGGAAGTCATACGGGAGGCAGTGAAATACTTTTACAATATATACAAGGTATTTTGTTGTTGTTGTACAACAGAGCCAGCAACAATCATAGTGAATGGGAAAAAAATTGCGCATTTTTAGCTTTGTTTTAGAATGAACTACAACAGAAGATGGAGGAGGGGGAAAACAAATCACTATCATAAACAACAGCATGAACAGTGATGGAAATAGAGGCGGGGAAATTAGTCGATTTTTTTTGTTAAGATAGTGGAAGTATTGACAATCATTGTTATATTAAGAATTTTTTAAAAATTTTAGTGTTTGAAATAAGTTGATATTTTTAATACATTTTATATTTATAATATTTTTATTTGTATCTATATATATCAAAGGCTTGGATGACTGACTGATCACTCCCCATCCCAAACGGCTTGAACCTTGGAATGTAGCTTCCTTTTTTGAGGTAGGCGCGCACTAAGAAGTGATTTTTAGCAATTTGGACAGCAAGGTAGTAAATAGGGCGTGGCACCGCCATATATAGCTCAAGTTGTGGATGGCTGTATCTCATAAACCATTATAGGTACAAAGTCGAGAATTTTTAAATATATTGTTCGTACAAGAAAAATTTCTTCGTTTGTAAAAAGTGATCGATGCCACGCCTTTTTATAAATATCGTTATATGTGCCATATAAATGCGCCGATTTCAATGAAATTTTCTCCATGTGGTACTGTCCGTAGGTCCTCTATCACATACTATATAAAAGCAAAATTTGATAAAGGGGCGTGGCACCGCCCACACAAACTGAAATTTGAATTTGACATCTCTCACATATTTCATGAAGATGAGACTTGTTACATATGTTTCTGGTACGTCTCGCTGGGAAATGGGCGCTCATATTAATGGAAATGTTCACAATTTCTATCATATGACTGAATGATTACTCCCCATGCCAAACGGCTATGGCTAGAGCTTTGAAGCCTTGGTCTGTTAATTCCATACGTGACGAAGGTGAGGGGCAAATCGGCCAATAAAAGGATAAACTGATTTGCAAAAATAGGGATGATGGGGTAAAAAGGAAGACAATCCCCAAAATTTAAATATGCATGCAAGAATATATATTGAAGTATTTCAGTAATTTTTATATTAAAATTATCTTTGGTGTTTTTAATATTTGTAATACTTTAAAATGTTTAATATGCTTAATATTTTTAGTATTTGTAATATCTTGAATTTTTTTTAAATATTTTTATTATTTTGTAATATTTTTAATGTATTAATCTATATATATAAAAATGAAATGGTCCACGTATGTCATACCATCACTAGAGAACGGCTGGAGCGATTTGGCTGATTATTTTTTATTCGATTCGAAATTTTCCGTAGATTGTTTGTGTTAAAAAAAATCAAATCCAGGTGGCGCTAGGGTGGATTTATATCGAAAATTTGAATGCATGTACCAATTCAACTGAAATTTAGAATGGATATTCGTTTGGTCATGAGAATATATTTTGTGTACAAATGGACCCGGTAGGTGGCGCTGGGGTCGGTTTACAATCAAAATTTTAACGCATGGGCCAATTTAACTGAAATTCAGAATGTATGTTTGTTTAATCATAAGAAACAATTGTATGTACAAATAAACCCGGTAGATGTCGCTGGGGTGTATTTATATCGAAGATTTTAATGGATGGGCCATTTTTACTGAAATTCAGAATGTATGTGTTTAATCACCAGAACAATTTTATGTACAAATGGACCCGGTAGGTGGCGTTTGGGTGGATTTTTTTTTTATCAAAATTTAATCGAATGGACCAATTTAAGAGAAATTTAGTATGTATAACTATGTGATCATGAGAACAAAGTTTTTGAATAAAACGACCCGGAAGGTGCCGTTATGATGGAATTATAACGAATCAAACAATTTGACTGAAATTTAGAATGCATAGTTGTTTTATTATGAATTTTTTTTTTGTATGAATGGACCCTCTGTTGAAGTTGCCGGAGCTGAATTATTTCGATTGCCCGATTTTACTCAAACTTAAAATGAATGCATTTTTTGACATGAGAAAATTTTGGATGTAAGTTTGGATCCAGTTGCTGGTGTTTAGCTTATGGTACACTTAATTTTTTTTAAGTCATTTAGTCACCATTGATTAAATTACATATAAAAATTTTTTAACATTAAAACTATTCTAAACTCTATATATATAAAAATATATGTCCATTTTGATGACACCACTAATTGGGAAAACGGTTAAACCGATTTCGATCAAAATTGCAGTAAAAGTTGGGGATGGCCTGTAGATCATCTGCCAGACTTTAAGGTAGAATGGCAAACATTAATATTGGCGCACTTTCTATATCATTAGAGAGCTTCACAAAGTGGTTTTTCTCATTTCGAACTTTTAGGGGACAGACGCGAAAATGGGAAAAACTGTTGCTATCACCCAGACTAAACGGTTAATAAGGTTGTTGAGCCAAATTAAGGGATTTTTGAAAATTCGTACTTCTTGGGATAAATAGGCGCAAACTACTATCATGGCTCAGACCAAGAACCTTTAAGTACAATCGCCCAGTTCACCAACGCAGAAAGTTATATGGCAGTCAATCGGCTTAAAAATTGATTTTAGAATGTATGCCTATCAATAAGTAAGTTTTCATCAAATCATGGACGGCAATGCACTTCTTACAATAACATTAATAATCTTTTAGATATATGAAGTACAGAATTTGTCCGGAAAAACCTCGCCCTTTTTATTAAAATATTTCAGAGGCCAATGTAATAAACCAATCGGAATTAGATTTCAACCGCACTCAACATCTTTTACAAAAATTTGGATGCAGGACGAAGTCTGCCGGGCCAGCTAGTTTTTAATATTTTCAATATTTTTAATATTTTTAATATTTTTAATATTTTTAATATTTTTAATATTTTTAATATTTTTAATATTTTTAATATTTTTAATATTTTTAATATTTTTAATATTTTTAATATTTTTAATATTTTTAATATTTTTAATATTTTTAATATTTTTAATATTTTTAATATTTTTAATATTTTTAATATTTTTAATATTTTTAATATTTTGAATATTTTGAATATTTTGAATATTTTTAATATTTTTAATATTAATATATATTTTTAATATTTTAAATTTACGTTAAAGTGTATCAACTGATACATCAAATTCGGCTTACGATCAGAAAAGTGTTTTTTATTGTTTGATATTTTTTGGTCAAACTCCGTGTGTTACGCACTAGGATGACGCGTTTCGAACTTCATGACGAGTTCATTTTCAGACCCCTTTGTGACGAACTGATGCACAATGGTACATCATCAGCTTTATATATATCTACAATTATGTCAAACATGTACATGCGAAGTAGATATCAGCCGAAAATGTCCAGCACCAATAATAGTTTGAATTTGACCGTTAATATTCAAATATGAGAAAATGGAGGAAATTCCTTCCCCACGATTCCCCTATTTACCTCAAAGCCTGAGTTTCTTTACAATATTTTTAATATTTTTAATATTTTAAATATTTTTTATATTGGTTGCGAAACCAACAACAAAAACATGTTGTTTGAAAGCCGACGGTTTTCTCAACATAAACAAACAAACAAGAAAGAAGTTTAGCAGATGGTTTCTCATAGTGAATGGTTGCGAAGTTTTTCGAGTCCATGTACTCAAGAAAGAATTCTCATTTTGTTGTGAATTCTGGTGCATAAGACTTGATAAACATTTTGCAATCATTATACCAAAGTCTGCTGATGAGGATTCGTGGCTGAATCCGAAACAGCTGTACAGACTGCCTGGCATTATGAGAATATCATTCTGCTAAAAAACTTCTTTCATATGGTCTTGAGCTTGAAATAAATTCTAAATCAACGTTCAAATTAACAGACCGAATAAATAAACCAAAACAAAAATAATGATGACGTAGAGCACGACGGGCCGCAAAGCTGCAATAATGCTTATGGCAAATCTGTTGGTTGCGAAACCAACAACAAAAACATGTTGTTTGAAAGCCGACGGTTTTCTCAACATAAACAAACAAACAAGAAAGAAGTTTAGCAGATGGTTTCTCATAGTGAATGGTTGCGAAGTTTTTCGAGTCCATGTACTCAAGAAAGAATTCTCATTTTGTTGTGAATTCTGGTGCATAAGACTTGATAAACATTTTGCAATCATTATACCAAAGTCTGCTGATGAGGATTCGTGGCTGAATCCGAAACAGCTGTACAGACTGCCTGGCATTATGAGAATATCATTCTGCTAAAAAACTTCTTTCATATGGTCTTGAGCTTGAAATAAATTCTAAATCAACGTTCAAATTAACAGACCGAATAAATAAACCAAAACAAAAATTAAAAGATATTATTAATATTTTTATTACTTTTAAAATTTTTAATATTGTTAAAATTTCTAAATATTTAATATTATAATATTTTGAATATCATAATATTTTCAATATCTTTAATATTTTTAATATGTTTAATATTTTTAGTATTTTTAATATCAATATATATAAAAATGAAATGGTCCACGTATGTAATCCCATCACTGAAGAACGGCTGGAGCGGTTTGTTTGATTTTTTTTTCATTCGACTAGAAATTTTGCATAGATTGTTCGTAAAGAAAAAAATCCACTCCAGGTGGCGCTAGGGTGGATTTATATCGAAAATTTGAACGCATGTAACAATTTAACATAAATTTATAGTGGATATTTGTTTGATTATGAGAAAACATTTTATGTACAAATGTACCCGGTAGGTGGCGCTGGTGTGGATTTATAACCAAAATATAAACGATTGGACCAATTTAACTTAAATTCAGAACCTATGTTTGTTTGATCATCAGAAAAATGTGTATAAACAAAAGGACCCGGTAGATGGCGCTGGGGTCTATTTATAATCAAAATTTTAAAGAATAGACCAATTTAACTGAAATTCAGAATGTATTTTTGTTTGATCGTGAAAAACAATTGTATGTACAAATGGACGCCGTAAATGGCGCTGGTGTGTATTTATATCGGAAATTCTAATGGATGGACCAATTTTACTGAAACTCAGAATAGATATTCGTGTGATTATGAAATTTAGTATGAATATTTGTGCGATCATGAGAAAAAAGCTTTTTGTATAAATGAACCGGGTAGGTGCCGATAGAGTGGAATCAACTATTTGTCTAAAAGAAGAAAGAAAAGAGAAATAATATAATGAGAAATTTTTTTTTGTATAAGTGGACCCGCTGTTGAGTTGGCTGGAGGTGAATTATTTCGAAAATTTATATCGATTGTCCGCTTTTATTCAAACTTTAAATGAATGCATTTTTTGACATGAGAAAGTTTTGCATATATGTTTGGATCCAGTTGCTGGTGTTTAGCTTATGATACACTTAATTTTTTGAAAGTCATTTAGTCACCATTGATTACATTACATATAACCATATTTTTAACACCAAAATTATTGAAAACTCTTTATATATAAAAATTAGATGTCCAGTTTGATGACACCACACCATTGCGAAAACGATTAAACCAAATGTTGACCCAAAATTGCAGTGAAAGTTAGGGATGGGCTGTAGATGGTCACCCAGACCGCAAATGGCGCACTTTCTATAGAATTAGAGAGCTTCACAAAGAGGTTTTTCGCATTTTGAACTTTTAGGGGACAAATCCGAAAATGGGAAAAACTGTTGCTATCACCCAGACCAAACGGTTATTAGGGTTGTTGAGCCAAATGAAGAGATTTTTGGAAATTCTCATTCCTTGGGATGAAAGGAGCAAAGTGTTTTCATTACTTCAACGGAGAATGTTATATGTCAGTCAATCGGCTTAAAAATTTAGTTTTAGACTATTTGCCTATCAATAAGTAAGTTTTCATCACATCATGGATGGATACTGCTGATCCATTTTAGCAATTTTACAATTATA
Organism: Muscina levida; assembly: GCA_964034835.1. Classification (NCBI taxonomy): domain Eukaryota; kingdom Metazoa; phylum Arthropoda; class Insecta; order Diptera; family Muscidae; genus Muscina; species Muscina levida. Next base: position 25,514,741 of record OZ035880.1, read on the forward strand.
TATAATAATCTTTTGATATATGAAGAACAAAATTTGTCCGGAAAAACCTCGCCTTTTATATTGAAATATTTCAGAGGTTAAAGTAATAAACCAATCGCTATTAGATTACAACAGCAATCAATATCTTTTTCAATAATTTGAAGGCAGGACGAAGTCTGCCGGGTCAGCTACCGAACAATGAAAAAAATATTCATATTCTGCACAGATCGATAAAAACAAACAAGATAATATTTTTAATATTTTTAATATTTTGAAGATTTTTAACATTTTTTAATATTTTTAATATTAAATATTTTAAATATTTTAAATATTTTAGATATTTCAAATATTTTAAATATTATCAATATTTTAATTATTTTGAATATTTTTATATTTTAATATTTTTAATATTTTTAATATTTTTAATATTTCTATTATATTTCTGTTCTGCCCTTTAACGAATTCTAGTTCTTATGTAAACATTTTAAAAAATCTCTCCCATTGTTACCACTTTACAGCCTATGCCCTCGTATTTCAACAACAGAAACCGTCACATCAGCATCAGACCCATTATCCGTCCTTTGCACGGAGCAGCCTGTAAACAACATCATGTATATTGTATTTAGGCTTTTGTACTTTTTTTTCTGTAGTAGCAGAGTAGAGGTACTTGAAAACATAACAATCTTCTAAAGGGGATGCAGCGCAAAAAAATTATGAAACGAACAATAACCGGGTACTCGCGTCCGTCCAAGCTCGCATATTGTTACTTATATTTTTCATTAAATCCCCTTGTGTAAGGTGGAACGGAGGGACGGACGGACAGAGAAGTCTTTTCACATAAAATCGTATAAAAAATTGCAGCGGTAGTAGATATGATTATATGTGAACATGATTTTAAATTGTATACGATCTGGAGGTTTCGATAAAAGATATAAAGATAAAGCAGACAACAGACAGGTCATGTTGATGACTGTGCCTTTTTTGAGACATATTTTATCGGCTTATCACAAGTAACAGTAGGGGATAATAAAATAGCAAAGGCTGTATAGGAGGGGAGTGCGGGAATGCGTTATTGAAAAATATCAAATGACATAAAATAAATTAATTTTGCTGGTTATGAGCTATATACTATTGACAGAAGACTCTTAATAGCGAAGGAGAATAAAAAAGCAGGAAGTTAGTAGGAGTTCAATGACAGATGTGGAATTAGAAATAATGCCCCAATGATTAAACATTGATTTGTATTGAAAATATATATTTTTATACAAGTTTATTGGTTAAATAGCATTTTTTGTCTAGATTATGTTTGTCCTTTAACCTGTGCTATTGCTTTTCACCTGACTGTCCACGTGCCATAAAAATTTTGTTAAAACCGGAAGTCAATTGTTTTCTTGTTAATAACCCAAAATCGCACAATTTTATGTTTGGTTTTTAACATCATCAAAGCGATGTTAAGACTTTGTCACGTAGTGCCGGATTATGGCTTTGTTTTCGTCATATTTTTTTTTGTTGTAATGTAGAAATATTTCCATTTGTAAGGATTCAGCGTCCTGCTCCCTCACTAACCTTTCAGGTGGGCAAACGTTAGGTGGTAACTCCTTGGGTATGTATCTTCTCACTGTTTATTTTTTTTATTACCAACGGCAGGAAGTTAATGAATGTCCCAAGGGTTGTTAACGAGAGTGAGAGTCAGTGTGTGTGTGTTTTTTTTATAGCATTTACACTTTGTTGCTAACAGGAAATGCACATTTCTTAAAACCGGAACTTACCACTTGCCACATAAAGTGTTGCGTTTAAAGGTCTTCGAAGGAGGTGTGTTTTTTTTTTATTCTGTTGCTGTACAAAGAAATGCCATAATTTACATACCTGCAAAGAGAAGAGAGAGAGAGAGGGAAAGAGAGTTGTTAAAATAATTATTTAAACAATTAGCCGCAAGAATAACAGCAACAGTTAATATTAAGTAAAAGAAACAGGAACCAACTAATTTAATGCTTGAAATTCTTAAAATATCACGGAAGAGGCGTCAAATATGCTTTCAATGTAATATATAAGGTAAAAATTTCATTGGGTCGAGAATTTAATAAATTTAAAATGAAATTTACTCGAAAGTATAAGTTTTCTTTTAATTTAAGTTCGGATTTTGTATACTGCAATTAATAATTATTAATATCTTCTGTTTACCAGACGACTATAAATTACTTGGCCTCATTGTTGTCTTCCTTATCTTTACAGTTAACTGAGAAAGTGTGACAATGACCTATCCCACGAAATTTGTATAATATGTATAAAACAGTCATTATTGACTTAGGTAATTTACACCTGCTAACGCTTCTGGAATGAGTAAAATGCAAGTGAAATCGAAAAATTCGAATATGTGTGAAATTAAGTTAAGTCTACCAGTTAAAACGATAAATATTAACGATATACAATTTGAAGAGATTGTTAGATTGGAGAGATGCTGAGAGAAGTGACTGGCAAATAACAAATAGGTAGGGTGCAGCTAACAATTAGCTGATATTACACAAATACACAGCTAAATCATTTTAAATTGAGAGAAGCGCCAAGAAATCAGTGTTCGATAAGAGAGATACTGAGAGGAGAGACAGTAGCGTTTAAAGGTCTTCGAAGGAGGTGTGTTTTTTTTTTATTCTGTTGCTGTACAAAGAAATGCCATAATTTACATACCTGCAAAGAGAAGAGAGAGAGAGAGGGAAAGAGAGTTGTTAAAATAATTATTTAAACAATTAGCCGCAAGAATAACAGCAACAGTTAATATTAAGTAAAAGAAACAGGAACCAACTAATTTAATGCTTGAAATTCTTAAAATATCACGGAAGAGGCGTCAAATATGCTTTCAATGTAATATATAAGGTAAAAATTTCATTGGGTCGAGAATTTAATAAATTTAAAATGAAATTTACTCGAAAGTATAAGTTTTCTTTTAATTTAAGTTCGGATTTTGTATACTGCAATTAATAATTATTAATATCTTCTGTTTACCAGACGACTATAAATTACTTGGCCTCATTGTTGTCTTCCTTATCTTTACAGTTAACTGAGAAAGTGTGACAATGACCTATCCCACGAAATTTGTATAATATGTATAACGCAGTCATTATTGACTTAGGTAATTTACACCTGCTAACGCTTCTGGAATGAGTAAAATGCAAGTGAAATCGAAAAATTCGAATATGTGTGAAATTAAGTTAAGTCTACCAGTTAAAACGATAAATATTAACGATATACAATTTGAAGAGATTGTTAGATTGGAGAGATGCTGAGAGAAGTGACTGGCAAATAACAAATAGGTAGGGTGCAGCTAACAATTAGCTGATATTACACAAATACACAGCTAAATCATTTTAAATTGAGAGAAGCGCCAAGAAATCAGTGTTCGATAAGAGAGATACTGAGAGGAGAGACAGTAGCTAACAATTTACAATTACTACTCAAATGCTTAACCAAATCATATTAAATTGGGTATAGGAGAGATTGAGAAATTAAGAGAATCGCTGTTTAAACCAAGATATCAGTGGTCACAAAACATGATGGCCTAACTTGAGTTAAAGCAAAACAAAAAACACTCTTTTTTAAAAGAAGGAAGTAAACTTTCCAACATTAAACATTTCCTTAAAATCTGTAAAGTTAAAGTTAAACAAGCAGAACTGACTCCTGATTCCCGAAAGTATTAAATGCTCTCTTGAAAAAAATTAAAACAGACTTTAGCTTTTATATAGGCTATCCTAAATGGTAATCGTTAATACAACTTCAGACACAATAAATGACGCTTACGTTTGCGTGAAGTTTTTATTATCTACTATTTATGGGAACCGGTTTGCTAGAAACGATAAGTTCAAAAGTAGGATATTTTGATATCAGTTTTTCAAAAAATAGTTTTCCAGAACTGGGTTAAAGTCAAAATAAACATCCATAATTTTGACGTGACCGATAAAAACCGGTTCTTAAACTCGGTTCTTCGTAACCGGTTTCTTTGAAATAAACTGCAAATCAATAACCGGTTTCTAATAAACAATAAGGGCTAGTTTAAAAGACATATCTTTCAGAGTTAGTTTTTCAAAAACGATTTTCCGAATCGGTTTTAAGTTTGAAATAAATTAAACAAGCGGTTTTTAAGCTCAGTTTTTAAGAACCGGTTTCTAACAAAAACAAAGTTGAAAACACGAGTTTCTTGAAAAGCCAGTAAAGACAATTTCGGTTTAGAATCAGGTTTTCTGTAACCGGTTTCCAAGACCGGGTTTATGTATAAATAAAGAGATTCTTGAACTTCGTTTCTTAAAAATGGCTTTACATGAATCGCTTTTTAGGCACATAAACTCGATTTATCCAAACCGATGTCTAACGTGAAAAACTGGTAAGGAACATTTTGAATTAAGATCAGTTTTTTTTAAACCGAGAATGACACTAAATACAAATTACGGGTAATATGAAAAACCGCTTATGAAGATTTCGGTTTAAGATCAGTTTTTCATGTTTGAGGATAAGTTCCAAAACTTTGGCGCGCTCCATAAAAACCTGGTTCTTTAGTCCTGTTTTTTTTTTGGAAATCGCTTTCTAAATAACAATGAGTCCAAAAACCGATTTCAATGAAAAACCGGTTATAAAAATTTCCCTTAAGACTTATTGTTTAGGATAATGAGTCCCAAAGCAGCTTTAAAGTATAAATTAAAAATCCGTTACTTAAAACCGGTTTGAGAGAACAGGTTTTGAAAAAAAAACAATGAGTTCAAAATATTTTTTTTAAACCGGTCATAAAAATATTGATTAAGAATTAGATTTTTGTCGACGTCGATAAAAGATTGTCACATAAATATAACCGGTTTTTATGAACTGGGTTCTTTTAAAAAATCGGTTATAACAATTTCGGTTTAGAATCAGGTTTTCGGTAAGTGGATTTTGGATTAAGATCAGTTATATTTGAAACCAAGATCTGAATTCAAAATACGGATAATGTGAAAAACCGCTTAAGATGATTTCGGTTTAAGACCGGCTTTTTATGTATAAGGATATGCTACAAAAATTTGATCGCATTCCATAAAAACGTGGTTCTTCTTCCTGTTTTTTTTTAAATCGCTTTCTTAATAACAATGAGTCCAAATTACGTATTTGAATGAATAACCGGTTACTAAAATTCCGCTTAAGACTAATCGTCTGGGATGCTGAGTCCCAAAGCAGGTTTTAAAAATTTTGTGAAGACCGCTAAAAATTCGGTAGTTAAACCCGGTTTTGTATGAACCGGTTTCGAAAAAAACCGGTTATAAAAATGTTGTTTTAGAATTAAATTTTTGTTGACGTCGATAAAAGATGGTTACTTAAATAAATCAGGTTTTTATGAACTGGGTTATTTAAAAAAAACCGGTTATACAAATCAGGTTTTCGATAAGTGGTTTCAAAGACCGGTTTTATGTATACGTAAACATTTTCGATTAAGACCCAGGTTCTTAAGTCCTGTTTTTTTAGGAAATCGCTTTCTTAGTTGCAATGAGTTTAAAAAACCGATTTTCTATGAAAAACCGTTTAATAAAATTTCGCTTAAGACTATTTGTTTAGGATGCTGAATCCCAAAGCCGGTTAAAATTAAGTTACACAACTTTGTTACGGTTGCTAAAAAGAGAGTACTTAAACCCGGTTTGTATGAACCGGCTTCGAAAAAAAACAGTTATAAAAATATTGTTTTAGAATTAAATATTTGTCTAAGTCGATAAAAGATCGTTACTTAAAAAAACCCGGTTTTAATGAACTGGATTATTTGTAATAACCGGTTATAAAAAATTTCGGTTTAGTATCAGTTTTTCGGTAAGTGGTTTCCAAGACCGTTTTTATGTATAAATGAATATTTTGAATTAAGATGAGTTTTTTTGAAACCGAGATCGACACTGAATTCAAAATTCGGGTAATGTGAAAAATCGCTAATAAAGATATCGGTTCAAGATCAGTTTTTTATTTATAAGGATAAGTTCAAAAATTTTGTCGAGCTCCTTAAAAACGCGTTTCTTAAGTCCTGTTTTTTTTATAGGAAATTGCTTTGTAAATATCAATTAGTTCAAAACACATATTTAAATGAAAAACCGGTTACTAAAATTTCGCTTAAGACTAATTGTTAAGGATCATGAGTCACAAAGGCGGTTGTTAAGGCCATTAAAAATCCGGTACTTAAACAATGTGTATAGGAACCGGTTTAAAAAAAAATAAAGGATTAAACATAAGAGTTTTTTTAACTGGTTATAAAAATATAGTTTTAGAATTAAATTTTTGTCGACATCGATAAAAGCCCGTTTCTAAAAAAACCGGTTTTTATGAATTGGTTTATTGAAAAAAAACCGGTTATAAAAATTTCGGTTTATAATCAGGTTTGCGATAAGTGGTATCCCAGACCGGTTTCATGAAAAAATTAACCGGGTTTTCGACTTCGCTTCTCAAAAATGGGTTTGTAAAATGGATACGTAACGGTTTTTAGGTTTGTCCAAATCGGTTTTTTTTAAAAACGGGGGATTTTAAATATGGGGTTTTCAAAAACCGGTTATAAAAATATTGATTTAGAATTAGATTTTTGTCGATAAAAGATCGTTATATAAACCCGGTTTTTTAAAACAGGGTTATTTGAAAAACCGGTTATAAAATAGTCAGTTTAGAATCATATTTTCGGTAAGTGGTTTCAAAGACCGGTTTTATGTATAAATTAAGAGTTTTCTCGACTTCAGTCTTTAATAATTGGTATGTATCGGTTTATAGCTACTTAAATCCGGTTCGTTTAAACCGGTTTCTGGAAAAACAATGACTTCAAAATATGGACTCGTGTGTAAAATCTGTCATTAAAATATTGATTAAGACTTAGATTTACATCGATGTGGATAAAATATCATTGCTTAATTAAAATCGGTTTTAGGGAACAGGGTTATTTGAAAAACCGGTTATAAAAATTTCGGTTTTGAATCAAGTTTTCATAAACAGTATTTTCCAGTATTAAGTATAAATTAACAGTTTTGTCGACTTCGGTAAAAACCGGTTGTTAGAACCGGTTTATAGGAACCGGTTTTTAGGAGATCAAATTACGCGATTTTTGGAAAGAATAGATAATTCGAAAAAATTTGATTTAGTATCGGTTATTTTGGGCATTTTATTTCTCAATTTTCTTCGATTTGCTTAAGTTTAATTCTCTTGCAATGAGATAATGAGTAATAACCATTACTGTCTATTATTTGCTTAAGTAATTAACAAATTAGAAGAGATTTTCGTCTCCACTTATGATATGTTGTGTGAAGAGTTGAAATCTAACACGATTGTCAGACACACAGTTAGTTAGTTATTAATATGACTTTCACAAGCTAACAAGTCGGGTTACGAGTATTTCAAAAAAACTAATAATAATAAAATCAATATGACTTTCTTTGTCACTGCTGTAAAAGGTTTTTTTGTTGTTCTTAAATTGTGTTTTAACTTAATATTATTAAACAATAATCCGCCAAATCGTAAACTCATTTCAGTGCTTTTGTGTGCCACAGTAATTGCATCGAAATTATCTCTAATTGAGTCATCGAAAACTAAGCACATTTTCAATTACACCAACCACTCAATAAGCAATGATAGCCAAGATAATCATAATAAGATTTCCACTTACAATGAGGATGACCTAATTACTTTAAACGAAGACCATCATATGAGAACGACAACTAATGTTGCTGATGCATTTGCTACCGTTAAGGTCGATGATGATGCTAATGATGATGTTGATGGTGGTCCATCATCTTTATATGCCAGTAGTGTTGCTGCAATTGCACCAAATGACCATAATGGTCGATTGCCATTATGGTTTATTAATCAAAGACCAGTGCGACAACAAGTAGGAGCCTCAGCAGCAGCAACAGTAGCAACAGCAACAACAGCCACTTTGGTATCGGTTACAATTCAATCTCCGGCCACTTATCATGGTTATGTTGCTACTATAGCTGCTGCGGCTGCTACTCCCATCACCAATTTCAATAATGAACATTTGAAATTAAATAAATTAAAGGCCAACGACGTCGATTTTACGGCAAAGGCTGCTGTTGCCAATAGTAGTAGTGATGACTCTCACGAGGTTGCTGCCATGCTACAACACCAACAAGAAGAAGAAGGAGAAGTTTTGCAGGCAAATAGTAAAAATAATTTCCAAATTGTTCAAACTGATGACATTGAGTTGGATAATGACAAAAATCGACAACAGCAGCAACAATGGCAGAAACTCCTGAAACCGCAACCATCGTACAACCATCATCATCTAAAATTTTATACACCCAATACCTATCATCCATTATCATTTGGACAATTGCCACAATTTCAGCAGCAGCAACCACTACAACTATGGTCATTACCATCGCCAGCATTGCCACAAGTGTATCTTGACAATAGTCATCAACATCTGATGGCCGATTATCGTTTACTCTACAATGCGGAGCGTAATACGGAATTTTACTTATATACTGTGGCAACAACACCAACAACACTTAAAACGGCAGACGGACAAATGTCTCGAGAAGGCTTTACAACTACCACCAACACCAGTAGCAGCAGCAATAGCAACACCAATACCACCACCACCACAACACATGAACGAGTGCTGCATATTGTCAGTGATACGATAAGTGCTGCATTTGGTGTTAATACCCATCCTGTTGCTGGCATTCAGGGCATACGCATTGAGGAGCTGCAACTATATAACGCTCAGTCATTAAGACAATCAAGCTTTAATCCATTCAATCCCACCAGGTAAGTTCTTGTAGCTTGGAGCCAGCCCGGATTTCAATCGAGCAATTGTCTGCATTTGCAATGAATTCAAAAGATTCCATCTAAGTTTGTAAGCACACTGGGGGGCCTGATAGTAGCGGGAGTGAGGCAGAGAGGTGAAAAAGACAGTCAGTGTGACAGCATTACACATGATTTGGTTTTGAGATATCGATAATGATGCCAGAATCTAAAGAATTTTTCAAATGCAAAAATGTGGAACAATTTAAATGCTGGTTGTGGAAAAGGGTTTACAAATAAATACCAAGATATGTAACAAATTTAAGGTTTTAGATGTTAAATGTACTACAACTACATACTTAACTTTGGGAATTATGTAGTTACGAATGCATAGCTAGGGAAACTATTAGGAAGTTTTCAGCAATTAGAAATTATAATATATTAGGCTTAAATAACTCTTTCATTTATTTCATATCGAATTTTGAATAAAAGGTGTTGCATATTGCGTTTTTCAGTTAAGAAATAATTTAAATCATACGTTACACAAAAATATTAATAATACGTATGAATATTACACAGTGCAACAGACAATATGGGCGTTGAGGGGGTACTAGGTAAATGTAGTAAAACCTCCAAAGGTTTTGACGATCTCAGGCCAAAATTTTTTTAGGACATTTTATATTTTTGCTTATTTTTTGTTCGCTTAGTTTTTCAGCTATAACTCATGAACAATTATTTTTCATTTTAGTGTTCAGCAGTGTAGAAGCTAAGGCTATAGTAAATAAGTGCTATAAATCCATGTACAAATTCAAGTTGGACTAATTTTATCGGATAAAATCTTAAGATAAAACACATTGGAACGCAGTGCGTATGATTGATATAAAATCCGCATAAAATTAATATAACTCATACGTTGTGCACACATACATACATATTTAAAAATACATACGCCCACTTATCAAAAATAAAAATGGGGGCTGAAAATTTCAACCAGTCCTGCCGAGTACATCCTGTATACCAAAGTTTTTCTTCTTAGTGCTATGATGTAGTTTTTAATTTTTAATTTTCAATTTTTAATTTTTAATTTTTAATTTTTAATTTTTAATTTTTAATTTTTAATTTTTAATTTTTAATTTTTAATTTTTAATTTTTAATTTTTAATTTTTAATTTTTAATTTTTAATTTTTAATTTTTAATTTTTAATTTTTAATTTTTAATTTTAAATTTTAAATTTTAAATTTTAAATTTTAAATTTTAAATTTTAAATTTTAAATTTTAAATTTTAAATTTTAAATTTTAAATTTTAAATTTTAAATTTTAAATTTTAAATTTTTAATTTTTAATTTTTAATTTTTAATTTTTAATTTTTAATTTTTAATTTTTAATTTTTAATTTTTAATTTTTAATTTTTAATTTTTAATTTTTAATTTTTAATTTTTAATTTTTAATTTTTAATTTTTAATTTTTAATTTTTAATTTTTAATTTTGAATTTTGAATTTTGAATTTTTAATTTTGAATTTTTGATTTTTAATTTTTAATTTTAAATTTTTTATTTTAATATAATTATAATTAAGATAATAATTATTATGATATAGAGCAATTCCATATGAAAGCGATCACCTTTTGGACGACCCCTCTCCGATTTTAAAATAAATAGTCTCAATCGATTGCCCAGCAAGAAATAATGTACCTACATATTTTTTTTTTTTTTTATTGTGACTGGTTTAGTGGTGGTGTACACCACTGTCATGTGACAAAATTGAAGAATTCTTCATAAGGGATCTCATTGAAAGTTGTTTTAAAAAAAACTACTAAAGCGATCGCAACGAGTGATAGCTCGTTGGAAAGGTATTGAATCAGGCTTTAATTGAAAAATAAAATTTTCCTAATTTTTCGCAGAAATTTACCTTTTTTCCCATGAAAATTAAATTTTCCCACGAAAATTAAATTTTCCGATTTTCCACAGAAGCTCCTAAATTTTCCGGCTAATTTTATATTTTTTGGATTCCTCATAATTTTTGCTTTAAGAATCAGCAATAAAAAAATGGGCCCCGACTCCTTGTTTGGACAGGAGAAGAGCATTTAAGAGACCACCTTGTTCTCATTGTTTTTATATTTTTTATAATTGTATTATTTTTAATTATTTAACATTATTTTATTTTATTATTAAAAATACATTTTAACAATTATTTTACAGTTAAAAATACATTTATGAAGAAAAAATCAATTTTTTTAAGAGCCCCAAGTTGAGTGTGTAGTGAATATGGTCTGCCTGCCTTCACAAGATCGCACAGTGGTTCCTTTTTGGTTTTTTTTTTTGAATTAATTCTGTAACTTTTGAACGGATAATGGTATCTTGATGAAATATAAAATAGTTAAAGCTGAGGTGTTTTCGAGATGATTTGGAAATATTCCCGCTCCCTAGGGAGTGTGGGGGCCACTGCGTGTCCCTCCAAAATTGGTCACCTCAGGTGTTTCAAAATTTCAAATGCTTGAGGAATGTGCATTTATGTACCGATTTAAAAGACAATTGGCAATTTCTTTATTATTCCTCATAGAAATATTGATGCAGATGCATTTAATGCTAAATTTGAATCAGTTCAGCAAAAAGATTCCCCGGCAAGGGAAGTCAAAAATTTGGTCAAAACGTATTTTTTGGAGAAATAATATCTTATATGAAAAATAGCGTAAAATCCAAACGGACTGAAATATCTTAACGAAATTTTGGAATAATGTACATAAAATTGTCCTTAAAAAAACGAATAACAATATGTTGCCATATCTTACATCAAACTACCCAAATTCCCAATACGGGGAAAATATGTTCCAAAATTCCGAATTTTTTACTAAAATGGCCACACTGTCTTTGTTTATGGCAGGGATGTTGAAATACGTTACGGTTAACTAGTCCACATATGTGGTCAAAAAAATATATAATGAGCTTTCTCGTTGGCGCTTTGCGATTTGAGAATTTTCAAGAACAAAATTTTTTTTTTTTCAAAAATGGGGTATTTTTGACTTCCCTTGCCGGGGAATCTTTTTGCTGAACTGATTCAAATTAAGCATTAAATGCATCTGCATCAACATTTCTATGAGGAATAATAAAGAAATTGCCACCTCCCGGAAGAATTTTTTTTTTACAAACGAAATATTATAGTCGCCTTTTTGCAAAAAAACAGTAAAAATAGGTATTTTTTTGGAAACTTTTACTTGCGATGCTTATAACTTTTGATTGGAACAAAATATTTGAATTATTTTTTCAGCAATTTCATTCAGAATTTTATAAGCTAACTAACGATATAAATATCTTTAAAATCAAGTAACAACTGAGCTCACACCCTTAAAAATACTAAATTAAACTCGTCCAAAAATTACACAATTTTTTTTATTTTCTCAAATATCTCTTGACCTAAATGAGATAACATGTACATGTAAGCATGTTTTTTTGAAGGTTTCTCGACGCACTATCCAAATGCAATGCAATCTTTTAAATCGGTACATAAATGCACATTCCTCAAGCATTTGAAATTTTGAAACACCTGAGGTGACCAATTTTGGAGGGACACGCAGTGGCCCCCACACTCCCTAGGGAGCCAAATATTTCCAAATCATCTCGAAAACACCTCAGCTTTAACTATTTTAAATTTCATCAAGATACCATTATCCGTTCAAAAGTTACAGAATTAATTCCAAAAAAACCAAAAAGGAACCACTGTGCGATCTTGTGAAGGCAGGCAGACCATATTCATTACACACTCAACTTGGGGCTCTTATAAAAAAAATTGATTTTTTCTTCATAAATGTATTTTTAACTGTAAAATAATTTTTAAAATGTATTTTTAATAATAAAATAAAATAATGTTAAATAATTAAAAATAATACAATTATAAAAAATATAAAAACAATGAGAACAAGGTGGTCTCTTAAATGCTCTTCTCCTGTCCAAACAAGGAGTCGGGGCCCATTTTTTTATTGCTGATTCTTAAAGCAAAAATTATGAGGAATCCAAAAAAAATAAAATTAGCCGGAAAATTTAGGAGCTTCTGTGGAAAATCGGAAAATTTAATTTTCATGGGAAAATTTAATTTTCATGGGAAAAAAGGTAAATTTCTGAGAAAAATTAGGAAAATTTTATTTTTCAATTAAAGCCTGATTCAATACCTTTCCAACGAGCTATCACTCGTTGCGATCGCTTTAGTAGTTTTTTTTAAAACAACTTTCAATGAGATCCCTTATGAAGAATTCTTCAATTTTGTCACATGACAGTGGTGTACACCACCACTAAACCAGTCAATATAAAAAAAAAAAAAATATGTAGGTACATTTATTTTTGCTGGGCAATCGATTGAGACTGTTTATTTTAATATCGGAGAGGGGTCGTCCAAAAATTTGCCAATTTTGATCGTTTTCATATGGAATTGCTCTATAAATAAATTAAAATAATAAATATTACTCATACGCCAACATTAGCTACATAATATTTTGTCCTGTCTTTTTAGAATTCTCATTCATGGCTGGCTGGGTGGCTCTTCGGCGGGTATTTATAATACCTTAATACCCGAATTCCTAAAACTAGGCCAAGGTACCTACAATGTTATTACCGTCGACTGGGGTAAAGGTGCCATAGCAGACTATATTACGGCCAGTTATCGTGTAAAACCCGTGGGCAAAATGGTAGCAAAATTTATTGATTTCCTTATACGCGAATCGGGCACTCTGCTTGAGGATATCCATCTTGTCGGCTTTAGCATGGGTGCTCATGTGGCCGGCATTGCGGGAAAATATGTACAATGTGGACGTTTGCCAGTAATCTATGCTCTGGATCCAGCTTTGCAGCTCTTCCGTTATGAAAACCTTATGGAACGTGTCGACAAATCAGATGCCGATTATGTGGAAGTTATACACACCAGTGCCGGTTCATATGGCTATGATCGCCCATTGGGCCATGTGGATTTCTATGTCAACTATGGATCCTATCAACCCGGTTGCTATTTCTATGAATGCAGTCATTTTCGAGGATTTCAGATATTCGCTCAGTCTCTAAGCAATGAAAATTTACAGGGCAGCGGATGTTCTGAAAACAACTGGCAAAATATGATAAAACTAAAAAGATGTGAACAACAAACTGGCAGTGTTCTTACAATGAATGCAGAGGGCCTAAGTAAGGCAGCACGATTAACTCGAAGGGGTGTATATTATTTGGTAACTAATCCACAGCCACCCTACAAATTATGACATTAAATTTAAATGGCTGCGAGTTTTGCTAACTTAGACAAATAAGGAAAAAGAAAAATAATTAAAAACTAGAATATAAAGTCATTATATTTGACAAAAAAAAAAAAACTAAAAACTAAACTGAAAAAATAAAAACAAAACAAAAGAAAGTCAGTTCTTATTGCTCTTTTACACACACACAGCAAAATGAGAAAATGATCATAATTGAAATGCACAATACAGGCAAACACAAACACTCGTATATGCGTCTGTATGTAGTATAAGCACATAAACCTCTATGTACGCGAGTTGATACTACTGACACACACAATACATGTGTACATGCATACATACATACATGTCGTCATGTATGACTGCAAATCTATACTCTCGCATACATATGCATTTATGGCATCACTGCATCACAGTGTAGACGGCAGATGGCTTGATGGTATAAATGTATGGGTGTATGCGCTTATAGACGCTTATATTCATAATTAGTATTCATTGTGAGCATAACATTACAACAGATGTTCCAAACGTATTCGTATTCATGGTGGCTATGTACGAGTATGCAGACTTGGTCAGGAGGGTGGTATAAAAAAGTGTGTGAGTATTGGAAAATTAACAAAAATATTCAAGTCTGAAAATTGCTAGAAAGGAATTGCATTGACTTTAAAAATAAAAATAGAATAATATAAGTATAAAAACTAAAAAATATACAAATGTATAAAAATATTAAGATAAAAAAATTTAAAAATATAAAAATATAAAATATAAAAATATACAAATATACAAATATAAAAATATAAAAATATAAAAATATAAATATATAAAAATATAAAAATATAAAAATATAAAAATATAAAAATATAAAAATTTAAAAATATAAAAATATAAAAATATAAAAATATAAAAATATTAAAATATAAAAATATAAAAATATAAAAATATAAAAATATAAAAATATGAAAATATAAAAATATAAAAATATAAAAATATAAAAATATAAAAATATAAAAATATAATATAAAATTATAAAAAATATAAAAATATAAAAATATAATAATATAAAAATATAAAAATATAAAAATATAAAGATATAAAAATATAAAAATATAAAAATATAAAAATATAAAAATATAAAAATATAAAAATATAAAAATATAAAAATATAATATAAAATTATAAAAAATATAGAAATATAAAAATATAGAAATATAAAAATATAAAAATATAAAAATATAAAAATATAAAAAGCCACATAAAAAAAACTTAATTTCCGTTTGCACCCCATGAATCAGGTATGGGATAGCTTCTCGCGTTGTTGTGAGTTAACACGTTTTCTATTTTTAGATTCACAACAAACGGCTCCTACTTGTTTATCGACGAATGCGCACGTCACTGTTTGAGAAGCTCTTACTAGACATGCCGATTGACTCGACTCTAATACTGCGATGTTGCTGTCGACAACATTCTAGGGGAGCCGACAATGAAAGAAACATTTTTTTTTTTTTGAAGATGACTGGAGTCAGGAGTTGAACCTGTGATCTCCCACATGGTAAACGCGTGTCCTAACCACTATGCCACGGCCGGTCCCAGCCTAACCCACATACTGAGCGGCGAGCGGCAGAGCGGTTAACGGCAACAAGTTAAAGCATAGCAAATGGCGCCGCTTAACCAGGTCATGCGTGGCCACTTCAACAAGATTTCATATGTTTTAATTTGTTGCCGCTCAATGCTCGACCGCTCATAGCGTTGCCTCTGCCTAAGGCATAGTCACGTCAAATATTTAAGTAAAATTGTCATTAAAAAGACAAATGTCAAATACTATTCTTTCTGCTTGTAAAAAGACTTCGACATTTATTTCCATTTAAGTATTTTATTTAAAACCAAAAACACAACTCTAAATGAATCACCCTAAATTGTGTAATAATACACATCTCTTCTTCTTGATCTTAGGCGTTATGTGAAGTCAAAAGTCTTTGACGATCAGTCAGCTATAATTCAAGACTGTGGAAGCCAATATTACTCATGTGAATTGCTAGATACCGATGCCAATGCTACAAATGATGATCAAAAGTCATATCTTTCACATAAACCTACTAAGGCGTGGTCACGTAGAAGTTTTTTTTAAAAACATAATTATTAAAAAGAAAATGTCGCAGAGTATTCTTACGGGTCTTATAAAAAATTTCGCCATCTAATTCTTATTTAAGTGTTTTATTTACATTTAAAAACCACGCATTTAAATGAATCACCCTATACAACTTTGCAGTTCAAGTAAAAATTAATAAATATTAATCATACGCCAACTTGTCAATGATCAAATGATGAAAATCTAATATTGTGACAAATATTAAAGACGTTTTAGAATGAAATACAAATTCTTATAATATTTTTGACGATGATTTCATTTTTTGCACTTTACAGCTAACACTATTCTATACTTAAGTTTTCCGACAGCCCAACTTAATACACCGCTCCTTAATAAATGAACACATTTCAACCTTTTCTTCGTTGCCATACATTTGTTAATGTGTGCACTCAAGCTACACATACATGTACGCCACATATGCCCGTCTTGTATGTGTGTCAGTATTGTGTTGTGAGTTCAGCTTTAAAGGTTTATGTGTTGTTTGCCTTTTTAATGCGAATAGAGAAAGAGAGAAGGGTGAAAAAGAAAGAAAAAACTAATTCTGTTGTTATGTTTGTAGGTTTTGTTAGAAATTTGTGAGCGTTGGTGGTATTCATGCTAAGCCCTAACAGGTCTCAGCTACAAAATGATTATGATAATGACGCTAACAATAACGATGTTGACGATGATGACGACGACGGCAATGATGATGATGACGTTGCAAATGCTGTGGCATGTATGTAAACATGTATAAGTATGTTGGCAATGAGTTGAGTTAGGTTTCAAATCAGTTGCAGTAGTTACTACAACCACGCGAGTTAAATTCTTTAGGAATTTTTTTTTACTTTTGTAAAGGACCCGTTTTCGTTTTTTCGTTAGTCCTCAAATATAGACTATATGTATGAGTACTCAACAACGAGAACACTAAATAAAAATGCTGCAAAATTAAAAAAGGCTGTCATGTGTAAAATGTTTTAGAAGAATCACAAAACAAACAAAAACAACAAAACAGCGCACACAACAACAAAATGAAAAAATGAACAATTGTACCGAAAGGGCGGCCGCGGGAGGGACAGAGAGAGAGTGAGGCAACAACAAAACTCATTGTATGCATATGACTTTTGAGCAATAAGCTGTAAAGGCATTTTAACTAATATTTTTACTAACTTTTTAGAAGCGTTTTTATCTTGGGTACTGCTGTTCAAAATGCAATTTCATTTTTAATAATGCAAAAAAAAAAACAAAATATTTTAATTTGAAAACTAATTTCTTAAACATTGTATACTAATGTATTATTAGTTTCTGACACATAGTTGCTTCTAACATTATATCTTGAAAAATTTTCACATATTTGAAAAGATATTTTTCTTCCTCTTTAAGTTTGAGAGCATCCTTGTAACCTATTTCCTAGGTTTGTTTGTCTCTGGTTTGCTTTGCTGTTGTTTTTCGTTTTATAATGTTGTGTAACACACTCACACACACACACACACACCTTCACAGAAATCTGTCCCCTTTGTTGTTTTAATGAAAACTTCTTTTATGACACTCTGGGCGTATGAGTGATATTAATTACAAAAAAAGCGTATCCTTTCAGGCAAAGTGTTTGTTATTCTATTCTCGTGTGTGTGTGTATGCGTGTGGTTGAGTATGAGTAAATGACTGAGTATGCTGAAAAAGAGGCAATTAACAGAAAATGTACATAGGAGAGTTAGAAGAGTGTAGTAGTGATTACATAAAGTTGATGCACAAGGTATGAACGATAGTTACTTTTTGAAATATAACTGACTGAGGATATTCAAGATTGCGCTCAAGATATTGTATAAGGGAAAGAATTTAAAAAAGCAGATAATTCATTAAAAATACTAAGTAAGTCTTAATTTCCCTTTGCACCCCATGAATGAGGTATGGGATAGCTTCTCGCGTTGTTGTGAATTAACACGCTTTCTATTTTTAGATTCACAACTAACGGCACCTACTTATTTATCGACGAATGCGAACGTCACTATTTTGAGAAGCTCTTACTAGACACGACGATTGAATCGACGCATAATACTGCGAAGTTGCTGTCAAACAACATTCGAGGGGAGCCGACAATGAAAGAAAATTTTCTTTCTTTTTTTCTTTTTTAAGATGACTGGAGCCAGGTTTGAACCTGCGATCTCCCGCATGGTAGTCGCGTGTTCTAACCACTATGCCACGGCCGGTCCCGATACTAAGTAAGTAAGTTAGGTAAATTTTCTTATTTTCTTATATATAAAAAAAAAAAACACTGTAGCACGAGATTTTTATATATAAGAAAAGTTAGGTAAATTTTCTTATATATAAAAATCTCGTGCTACAGTGTTTGTTATAGTAACTCCGAAACGGCTCGACCGATTTTTATGAAAGTGTATTACAAATACAGTCTTTTTGGTAGGTATGAGAATGGGTTTTAAAGCATTTTCATACCGCTTGGTGGCACTGGGGTAGATTTTTAGCGAAAATTTGTATAGTTACACGAATTTAACTGAAATTAAGAATGTATGTTTGTTTGATCATGAGAAAAATTTCTATTGTACAAATGGACCCGGTAGGTGGCGCTGGTGAAAATTTTGAACGAATGGAGCAAATTAACTGAAATTCAAAATGTATATTTGTCTCTACCATGAAAACAAAGTTTTCGTATAATTAATATAATTTGTATAAGTAATATTTTTGGCACTGCAGATACTTATATACAGGCCAAATTGTTGGTTTTGGATAAGTGGGCAGAATAAGCATGGCAAATTTAATTTTTGTACACAGAGCAATAAAATTCTATCCACATATAGTAATTGGCACCACTGAGAAGTACTCCAACTAATACACTGTTTACGATTCTGAACTGGTTTTCCCCGGTAATTGAGGCGAGGAAATAGCAGCGAACGCTACCAAAATGCATTTAGATGCCTTGAGAGCATGGATGCTCCGGAACATTAATTAAGTGTCACACGAATTACATTGTACCAGAACCTAATTTCGATTCGGGTTTTATGAGTAACAACCCGGTTAGATCCTTCTATGATGATATTGCTCTACACTGTTGAGGAGGATGCCATCCTTTTTTTCATGGAAATGATTCGGGTTGTGGAAACTTTTTGGAGTAGTTGCAGTTACAGCTATCGATTAGGTTACCGAATCACTGTAGCATAGTACAGGCCGAAATAAGAGCCATTAGAATAGCCGTGGAGAAAATTCAGTATCGTGGTATATAGGGCGGCAATACTAATATACTTAATGATAGTGATTATATCAGATAGTTAGCCTAACATTGGTCCTTGGTAACCAAAGGGAAAGGACAGCTAAATGCAAAAAAGATGAATGAGAGAACCCACTTGCACAGTGACCACACAAATTTGGCCTATAATGGATATACAGAAGACACGATCATAGTTGTAATAACCGATAACTGGATGATTAAAAAACACTCTAAGAGGTTGACATCACTGGCCTGCTTTTGGTGTCCTAACATATGAAAAGTGGGCAAAACCATTGGACACTTGTGGGCAAAACCTGGCTATCAGTAGACGATATGCGGAACTTCAATGGCTGAGAGTAGGAATATTTGGTGCAAACATTTGGAAATGGAAACACGACCTTCACTATGATCTAAATTAGCTATGCTGAATGCGGCTGCCGAATTGACATAATCATCTGATTTTCAACGCGAAAACATGCTTTTTGGTTCTGCTTTAGACTTTAAAAGAGTAAAATATGTCCAAATTTTAAAATATATGACGGAATAGACATCTCAAGCCGATTCACAACCTCCTTCGTGGTGGCACCTGCTCAACGTTGTTCGTGATATTTTTTTATCATGAATAGCGGGAGATGGTGAGCTACGAACCCTTTACTGGCTATGACAACACGAAAAAGAAAAATTAATATACGTAGCCTCCCCCAATGTTGACCACCTCCGCAAACGATATAAGAACCATTATTTAAGGATATGCACCGACTGGCGGATGTCCTCAAAAAATATAAGGCTGACATCACCGCCATCAAGGAAATGAGATGGACAGGACAAGGATGCTCGCGACGCAAAAACTGTGACATCTATTACAGCTGCAATGCGTAAAAGCACGAATTTAGATGTGGATTTGTAGTTGGCGAGAGACTCAGACATCTTATCAGGCGGTTCAATTCTGTTAGTGATCTAATAGCCTTAAAAAACTTAATTTCCCTTTAGACCCCATGAATAAGGTATAGGATAGGTTCTCGCGTTTTTGTAAATTAATACGCTTTCTATTTTAGATTCACAACTACAGCACGTAATTTGTATCGATGAATGCGAACGTCACTGTTTGAGAAGCTTTTACTAGACATGCCGACACTTATACTGCGACGTTGCTGTCGACAACATCGAAAGAAAAATGTAGATGACTGGAACCTGTAATCGAACCGGAGACCTCCCGCTTGGTAGTCGTGTGTTCTAACCACAATGCCACTGCCGGTCCCGAGTAATAGCCACACAATGCAAAATATAAATATTTCTACATCACGCTGATTTGTGCTCATGCCCCTGCGAAAGATAAGACGATGAGATTAAAGATGCATTTTACGAGCGCCTAGAGAAAACATACGACCCCTGCCCTGGCCACGACATTAAAATCGTTCTATCGATCAATAAATCCAGCCTGCATACCAACACGTCAGACAACAGGTTTAGGTTTGTTAGCTTCGCAGAGGGAAGAAACATGGTAGTAAGTGGAACCAGATTCCAGCACTAATATATCCACAAGGAAACTTGGCTATCCCCCGATCAAACACCAAAAATCAAATTGATCATGTGGTAATTGATGGAAGGCATTTTCAAACGTTATGGACGTGCGTGTGATGTTGCAGTCACGGTACGCACACGATTAAGTAATGCTAAAAACACTCGTAACCAAATGCAAAGGAAGCTAGATAACACAATGCTGCATATTACCGAGATAGCAAATGCCTACGTCAACCAACTCTCTCAATTGCTTCAAACAAACCCCCTAGTTCTAATGTTCCCGACGCGCAGTGGCAGTTTATTGCGAATTCTATGACCACATGTCCGAAGGAAAGGATGCTGCGTACAAGGCAAAACTACAGTGCTACAGATATGGAAGGAACACTTTTGATCTCAACTAGTTCCCGAAGGCAGCATAAGTGACGACATCATACCAATCATAGACGACGGAGTAGATTGTCCACCACCGATTCAAAACGAGATCTGCACGGCGATCGCAATGTTTAAAAATAATAAAGCTGAGAAAGCCAGGACTGCCGGCAGAGCTTTTTTTATTCCGGCGGCGATGAGCAGGCAACATGTATGTATCAGCTCATACCACCATTTGGCTAAAGGAATACATGCCCGATGATTGAAATCTGAGTGTTCTATGTCCTGTGCTTATTAAAAGCGATCCAAGTGTATGTACTAACTATCGCGGGATAAGCCTTTTACCCCTCGCATACAAGGCTCTCTCTAGTGTGTTATGTAAAGTTCTAAAGCCCATTATCAGTGTGGCTTTAGACCTGGTAAATCCACGATCGACCAGATATTCACAATAAGACAAATCCTGGGGAACAAATCCCCAAGAAATGCATCGACTACAATGTTACATTCGACAGTCCGATACGACAGAAATTGTCACATGCTATGGCTAAGTTTGGCATCCCCGCGAAGGTAATAGAACTTTGCGGGAAGACACGGACTGACACGAAGTCTTTAGTAAAACTTGACGAAAATCTGACTGAGTCATTTTCTACCAAACAATGCTTTCAATCATACGTCTTTTGAAATTTCGTAGAAAAAATTTGCTTTTTTTGCAGAAATAAGTACAAATACAAATTTGTTTTTCCTGTAATCGATTTAAAACCCATTTGGTGTGAATTTTATAAAGAACATATACAAATTTTTTTTTTGATATTCATATTAAAATATTTTTTTTTGAAAAAGTTTTTGTTGCACTTTATTTTAATATTTTACATATCGTCGGTATGTTCTAAAAAATTCTATGTCTATTTAAAATAGTTTTGTAGTTATTGTATAAAAAACATAGGCGGCCATAAACTTTAAATCATCAATAACTCAGAAAAAGTGGAGTTGGTCAGTTTACGCAGTATACCGATGATACTTTTTACAAATCAACTTTTCAATAATGTAGACCAAACGTATTACATCAATATCGTAGTAAATTGATAAATCAATACATTTATTTTAGTATAGGGGAACAAGTACGTTGTATTCTCATATTTAATCAAATAACTTAAAGTTAATATTAATCATACGTCTTATGAGATTTCATAGATATGATATATTCTTTGTCGGTATTAGGAGAGACACCGGAAATCTCTGTACTCATATCGATTTTAGCCTTAAAGTGCAACATATTTCATAGAGAACATTTATAAATATTTTTTAATATCTATCAAAAATTTTCTTTCTTTTCTTCCCAAATTTTCATTTATTGTGTGACATCCTTTGCTACAATTCCTGCGGCACTTTTTTTAATTGTGTTTTAGTTTTGTTTTAATTTTCCTGAACTTTTCATTTATTTTCGCTTACCACAACATTGCATCCAAATAATTCATTATATGATTTCTGACACGAAATTTATTGATTTTTTTTCCGATGGCCAAACGCTTGGCGCTCGCTCCTCGTTTATTTGCCGCGGCGGGTGTGAAGCCGTTAACGAATATTTTGAACAAAACTCGTTTACGTTCGATTTCGGTGGTATTTAATTCACAAATTTCGCGTTCGCAAGTCAATTGAATGGTTCAATACTAATGGCTGCACGTTAGTAAATAACCACACACTCACTTGTTTCTGTAGCCACGTCCGTTTTGAAAATGAATGATAAAATTTTGTCGATTTGTAAACCCCTTTTTTTGTGGGTACCGTTACAATGCAATGTTTGCAAAGCAGCCCAGCGTCAGGGAGGTTAGCTACGCAAAAAATTTATTGACATGTATATAAATGTTAGTGTGTGGTAAACGATGACGGCGACGGCAAGTAGGGAAGCCATTGAAATGTTACAGGGAAAATAGCGAAAAAAAGAATAACAAAAAAAAAAAACATTAGTAAGCGGAAGAAAAGAAACAAATGATGAGTAGAGTATGGTAGAAATGAAATTGCAATTTGCAGAATATTCGCCGCTTAGAGGAGAAATGTAAAACGTACCGTACTAGAGTACGTTTAACAAGAACGAGGTAAATACC
Source organism: Muscina levida (assembly GCA_964034835.1). NCBI lineage: Eukaryota > Metazoa > Arthropoda > Insecta > Diptera > Muscidae > Muscina > Muscina levida. The sequence goes on from OZ035880.1 coordinate 25,538,020, forward strand.
GCCGCCAATGTTCAAGGGTTGCCATGAACAAAATCCCTATCAACCAGCTACAATTTGAAGAACTTTTGTGTAAGCTCAAAAACTTTGCAGTACTGCGGAGCAAAAGAACAAAAAACAAACACACACACACAAAACATATAAAACAGATAACAAACACAAAGGGCTTAAATCCAATAGCAAAAAGAATTAAAACCAAGTCTAAGTATTAGTTTGTCTCTTGGTCGCTCACTCACTCACTCACTCATTGTCTGACTCACTCACTTATTTTCTCTTTCGTTTCGCTAGTGCATTTTGTGTATGACAAAGTTATGGACAAATTAGCTGTAAGATGTTGAAGGATTCAAATCCTTTGTAATTACAATGCATCACATATACACAAAGGATTTATTGAAGATCCTTTTTTCGCCCGACTATTCTAAGAATTAAAACTAAAAGTTTTTTGTTATTGCAGCTGCTGCTGCGTGGATTTACCACTTTTGTGTAAATTTGAAAAAAAATTAGGTCAACATTGGCTTAACAATCATCATGCTGGCATTTTGTGTGTTAAAGCTTGGAATAAGCGAAAAAAGTATCTGTGTGTGTGTGTGTGTTAGTTATTATCTGATATGCATATAAGAATCATAAATCATTTAAGCCATACGAGTACATGCAGGACAAATACTACATGTAGAAGAAAAAATAAAACGCGTCGTACATCAGAGTGTAAATAAATAAAAAGTGTTTGTTAAACTAAATCCAAAAAGAGAGGGAGAAAGAAGGAGACACACAAATAAAAGCTACACTAAAATTCAAAGAAAATAAAATGTACACATTGTTATAAACAACACGAGTTGAGTTTTTATCTTAAGATGGACATGACTCCTTGGCATAGGTAAATTAAGACATCAAAAGTAAAAGAGCAGAGTAGATAATTGCAAGGCTAAAAACAAATAAAAATTAATTATTAATTATTATTATTAATTAATCATACGTCACTCTATCAAGTTATACGTTTTGAAAGAATCGAATTAATATTAATCATACGCCTAGGCTATTAAATATTTAATTTAAATACAGTTTAAGCCATAATTCCATTGGAAAAATAATACAAATGATTAATATTTTTATTTTATTATTATTTTTTATTTGTTCGGTCTGTTTATTAAAACATTGGGTAAATATTTAATTTTTATTTTATTTATCGAAGTCCGTTTTATTTGAAAGAAGTTAGAGGCGTGAATGATACCCTCAAAATGTCTGTTAGCCTTTATAGTTTTTTTCTTGAGTGCATACCCTCGAACAACTTCACAAGCATTTACAAGCACTTAAAACAGACTTCACATTGAAATTCTTGTGCATGAGGCTTGGTAAAACTAGTAGTATTAAAAATAAACATATAAAAAATATTAAGGTTGTGATGTGTGGAGAAGGCATAGTTTGGCAACTATCGAAATAGCTATCCGCCCTGTCAGCTGTCAATATAATCCATTTTACACAACTCTTAAAAAATAATCTCTATTAGAAATAATAGAAAAGATCTCAAACCAAATAATGAAAAACATATTCATATTTCAATAACAAACAAGAGCAATATAAAAAAATATTAAAAATATTAATTATGTTAAAAATAATAAAAATATTAAATATATCAAAAATATATTAATTTACGTTAAGTGTATCGAAAAGATACAACAAATTCGGCTCAAGATCAGAAAAGTGTTCTTTATTTATTGTTTGATATTTGAAAAATATATTAAAAACATAAAAAATAATTTTAAAAATAATAGTAAAACTATTAAAAAATAAAAAATATTTAAAATCGTTCTTGATTTTATTTATTGTTGATCTGTAAAGAATTATGATATTGTCATAGCTCGGCTTGAGATCAGTTCTATTGGCAATTATTTATTATTGCCAATAGGTTTTTAATCAAGTGTTTGTGAAATGTATTATGTTGACAGCAGGTTAGGCGTATGACGTCAATTCGACATTAAACACAATATCTCATCAGCGCCTTTTGCTGTGCCTTCTTCTCTATCATCACAAACCTTAAGGGAAGAAAGCATCTCAAAGTTAATGAGAACTTTTCCCAACGGTGCGAAGAAAGCATCCTCGAAGCGCACAACATGCCAACATAATACACACACAAGCACTTGTCTATGCATGTGTCCAAATGCATAATACAAATAAAATACCAATTGGAAATTAAAATTTTGATTGCATATTCATATTTGTGTGTTGTCATATCATATCATATTGTATGTATGTACCAATATGCCTACAGGGTCCAAAACTAAAATTTCGTCTTCAAATTCATATTCGGGTTGTCGAGCACTGTCAGGGTATCAAATTGCATCTCTTTAGCTCTTAAAAAATGTTTTTCCACGCACACTAACCCCATTGAGTCCAAATTAAAATTTGGTCTGCATATTCAAATTAGTGTTGTCGAGTACTATCTGGGTATTAAATTTTATCTCTCTAGCTTTAAAAAAGATTTTCCAAGCCTACTATGCCCTTTGGATTCAAAATTAAAATGTCGTCTGCATATTCAAATTAGTGTTGTCGAGTACTATCTTGGTATCAAATTGTAGCTCTCTAGCTCTAAAAAAAAGTTTTGTTGTCGAGTACTATCTTGGTAGTACTCTCTAGCTTTAAAAAAGTATTGCAAAGCCCACTCCACCTCTAAAAAAAAATTTTGACACGCCCCACTGGTCCAAAATTAAAATTTCCTCAGCATATGCATATTCATGTTGTCAAGTAATATCGGGTATAAAATTTTATCTCTCTAGCTCTAAAAAGTTTTGCCAAGCCCACTCCGCCCACTGGTCCAAACTTAAAATTTCGTCAGCAATTCTTATTAAAAATATTAAAAATAATAAAAATATTAAAAATTGATTTTGTTTTTTGTTGATCTGCAATGAATTATGATATTGTCATTTTACGCTCTTGAATAAAAAACTATTGGCAATAATAAATAATTGCCAATAGAACTGATCTTAAACCGAACTATGACAATATCAATATTAAAAAATATAAAAAATATTAAAAATATTTAAAATACTAAAAATATTTAAAATACTAAAAAATAATTAAAATATCAAAAATATTCAAATATTTAAAATATAAAAATATTAAAAATATTCAATATATTAAAAATATTAAAAATATTAAAAATATTAAAAACATTAAAAACATTAAACATATTAAATGTATTTAAAATATTTAAAATATTAAAAATATTAAAAATATTAAAAATATTAAAAATATTAAAAATATTAAAAATATTAAAAATATTAAAAATATTAAAAACATTAAAAATATTAAAAATATTAAAACAATTTTATGCTATTTTGTCCGATGGACAAAGCATAGACAAGAGCTTGTGTGGATTGTGTTGACGTTGTCTTCGTTGATACCATTTTCGCACCGGTGTGTGTGAGCTTCACATTGATTGTGTGAAGCTTTTAACACTTAAGGTTGTGATAATGAGTGGAGAAGGCACAGCAAACGGCACTGATGATGATGGTTTGGCAACCATCGAAATAGCTATCTGCCCTGCCAGCTGTCAACATAATCCATTTCACACAACTCTTGTAAAAACAAATTCTATTAGCAATAATAGAATAGATCTTAAACCGAACAATGAAAAACATATTCATATTCTGCACAGATCGAAAAAATTAAACAAGAGAATACAAACACGGGAGGTACACTGGGTTGGCATTTTATGCCAAAAACAATTTTATGCTATTTTGTCCGATGGACAAAGCATAGACAAGAGCTTGTGTGGATTGTGTTGACGTTGTCTTCGTTGATACCATTTTCGCACCGGTGTGTGTGAGCTTCACATTGATTGTGTGAAGCTTTTAACACTTAAGGTTGTGATAATGAGTGGAGAAGGCACAGCAAACGGCACTGATGATGATGGTTTGGCAACCATCGAAATAGCTATCTGCCCTGCCAGCTGTCAACATAATCCATTTCACACAACTCTTGTAAAAACAAATTCTATTAGCAATAATAGAATAGATCTTAAACCGAACAATGAAAAACATATTAATATTAAAAATATTAAAAATATTAAAAATATTAAAAATATTAAAAATATTAAAAATAATAAAAATAATAAAAATATTTAAAATATTTAAAATATTAAAAATATTAAAAATTTAAAAATATCTTAAATATTAAAAATATTAAAAATATAAAAAAATAGAAAAAATATTAAAAATATTAAATATATTAAATATATTAAAAATATTAAAAATATTAAAAATATTTGAAATATTAAAAATATTAAAAATATTAGAAATATTAAAAATATTAAAAATATTAAAAATATGTAAAATATTTAAAATATTTAAAATATTTAAAATATTTAAAATATTTAAAATATTTAAAATATTAAAAATATTATATATATTAAAAATATTTAAAATATTAAAAATATTAAAAAATATTAAAAATATTAAAAATATTTAAAAAAATTTAAAATATTACAAATATTAAAAATATTTAAAATATTAAAAATATTAAAAATATTAAAAATATTAAAAATATTAAAAATATTAAAAATATTAAAAATATTAAAAATATTAAAAATATTAAAAATATTAAATATATTAAATATATTAAATATATTAAAAATATTAAAAATATTAAAAATATTAAAAATATTAAAAATATTAAAAATATTAAAAATATTAAAAATATTACAAATATTAAAAATATTAAAAGTAGTATAAACATTACAAAAATATTAAAAGTATTAGAATATTAAAAATAATAAAACGAGGAAAATCAAAAAATGTTTTATAAATATTAAAAATTTGTAAAGTTATTAAATAAGAAATCGATTAAAAATAACACAAATATCAAAAATATTAAGAATAATACCATCAACGACCTGCGCACCAGGATACATAATGAAAAATGATGGAACCTGAACTGAAATTTCAAAGAAAACCTTAGAAATCTTAACGGACACCCACTTCCCAGGTGTAGAGTCAAACTCTGAAACTGCCACAGTTAACAATTTCTGCGACCAAATACCAGCTAATGCAGGACGCGATCGCTATCAAAATTTTTAATCTGCATAAATCCCCTGGTCCGGATGACATTATACCTAACGAACTTCAACAGAACAGGAAATACTATTGCCGTGTCTGTCGGTCGTACCCGCCAATAAGAGATAGAAAGGCTAAGGTGGACTTCAACCAAAAGGCAGGTGGTGGTCTTCACACATCAATGCAAAGGACTATAGATGAATAAGTCTTACATCATTTCTTATGAAAACTCTCGAAAGGATCTTAGACGATGTCCTTAAGAACTCAATCTCCTATTGAATGCTCAACTTAAAAAAAAAACTTAATTTCCCTTTGCACCCCATGAATGAGGTATGGGATAACTTCTCGCGTTGTTGTGAATTAACACGCATTCTATTTTTAGATTCACAACTACCGGCACCTACTTGTTTATCGACGAATGCGAACGTCACTGTTTAAGAAGTTTTTTTACTAGACACGACGATTGAATCGATGCTTAATACTGCGAAGTTGCTGTCAACAACATTCGAGGGGAGCCGACAATGAAAGAACATTTTTCTTTATTTATTTTCTTTTAAGATGACTGGAGCCAGGTTTGAACCTGCGATCTCCCGCATGGTAGTCGCGTGTTCTAACCACTATGCCACGGCCGGTCCCATTGAATGCTCAACACGCATACAAAAAAGGGAAAATCGACAGAAACTGCAATCCATGCAGAGGAAGGAAGTATCTCTAGTAAACTTTATAGACTTTCAGGGAGCATTCAACAATATCGAACCACTCTGCTTTATGACAGTGCTCAAAAGCCTATAGACCTACATACACATGTTACTAAGCTTGGAAATCTCACCGTCACTAGAAAGGTAACAAGAGGCACCCAACAAGAACAATATTAACACCACTACTGTGCAACCTAGGCGTCAACAGTGTAATCAAACAGCTGGAGAAGAAAGTGTGCATGGTCGTAGAGTACGCGGATGACATAGTAGTCTACGTCCTGTATAAAAGACTACCATACTTCGAGCAGAAGATGCAAGGCTATATCAATATCCTAGTAGACTGGTGCGTGACTTAATTCAAACCCTGATAAAACAGAATTAGTACTGTTCAACCGGAAACAGAAATCGCCAATATTCATATCGACCCATCAATATCCAAAATCCATCTGGGCAACAAACAACTAAATTTTTCCGAACTAGAGACAAATTTAAACAAAACATCGATGAATAGTTATTTTTCCTTTTAAAAAAACACTTAACTCAGTACCACGCTTAAAATTAATTGCAATTATAATTTGACCCTTAGTCCTTGTTAGGGCCTCCTCATTATGCCCTAACTTATTATCGTCCTGATTTCAGTATAGTTTATAGCATCCCCCACCTACCACCTACAAGCTATTATTTTTATTTTATTTCATTACTTAAGCTAACATTTTACGAGAAACTTTCGTCATTTATTAAAAATTACTAGCTCTAGCGCGTGCTGCAACCACAGAATTCGTACGTTAGTCTTTGGTCTTTTTTTTGATTTTTACGTTACGTTAGCTTTTAATTTATGCTAAGTAAGTACGTTTAATATGTGTTTAAATTCATGAACGAGTGTGAATGAATGACTTAAGGCATTCGAGGAAAGTAGTTTTCAAGTTAGTGCCACACCAAAGTGTTCAGGTGTTACAAGATGAAAGCAGAGAGAAGAAAAATCTCACGACAAACATAAATGACGGGGTGAATGGCAAAATGTTTTCATAGAGAGACTCTGTTACAAATATAATAAGTGGCTAACTGGCAAAAGTCTATTAAAGTTTTGTTACGTTTCGTTGCCGCTGCTTTTGCCCAGAACTAAAACAACTGTCGCTTATGCTTAAAAAGAAGCCATACAAGACCAAGTGGATTTAATAGGGAACTCTGTAGGAGGAGGTGGAGGAGGAGGAGTTCAATTGGATTAATATAGAAACACACACAAGTAATGGCAAAAGTGAAAGAAGACATGGCAAATATTTTAAAATTAATACATAATGCCCTTAAGCCAAACCAATTCAATAGTATGCTCTACATATATTTATAGTTTATATTAAAATTCTGTTGATATCAAACATGATTTACGATTTACCTGAAGATACTTTTAATGTTTATATGTACTATGCTTTAATGCCATTATGTACACTACAACACCTTTACAAGTGACTTGAGAAATATTTTCAATTAAATCCAATCAATCTCCCCCCAACCCCAAGTAAAGGACAATGTTAAAATGTCAACAAGTTTATAGGTAAGGCAGGAGCAAATGTCTGAACACTGAGATAGCAAAAATCAATACGGACACTTTTAAGGATACATGTAACTTTAGTAATTGATTAAAGAAATTAAATTGGAAGTGTTGGAAATTGCCAATGACATTTTGAGATTTATATGCAGAGCCACAGAGAAATTGAAAAGCAGAAGAAGAAGTACTATGTAAATGTATTCGTTAAGAGATAAATTGTGAAATAGTATAAGCTTATTTATTTAATGGTTTTAAAAGTTGTTAAATATATAAATGTGTATTTGATAAAGCTTTGGCATTTTTGAGTGACAAGCTGCTAAGTATTAGGTTGAAATATAAATAATCAAAATTATTCATACGTTTGACAATAATCCATTAAGTGATTAGATTCAGACTGATATGATAATGCTGTGTGCAGCCTACAGACTTATACCTAATACATAAGTGGAACAGAAAAGTAGCAAAAAAACTTCTGAAATTTTAATCCCTTAATATGAGTATTTGAAATATTTTTATTAATTAATATTTAAATATTATGTATTATGTATTAGTACTTTTTTTTTTATATTTTTAATATTTTTAAAATTTTTAATATTTCCCACATTTTAAATATTTTTAATGTTTTTAATATCTATATATATAAAAATGAAATGGTCCACGTATGTGATACCATCACTTGAGAACGGCTGGAGCGATTTGACTGATTTTTTTTTATTGGATTCGAAATTTTCCGTAGATTGTTCGTAAAGAAAAAAATCCACTCCAGGTGGCGCTAGGGTGGATTTATATCGAAAATTTGAATGCATGTACCAATTCAACTGAAATTTAGGATGGACATTCGTTTGATCATGAGAAAACATTTTATTTACAAATGGACCCGGTAGGTGGCGCTGGGGTGGATTTATAATCAAAATTTTAACGAATGGACCAATTTAACTGAAATTCAGAATGTATGTTTGTTTAATCATAAGAAACAATTGTATGTACAAATGGACCCGGTAGATGTCGCTGGGGTGTATTTATATGGAAAATTTTAATGGATGGGCCAATTTTACTGAAATTCAGAATGTATGTGTTTAATCACCAGAACAATTTTATGTACAAATGGACCCGGTAGGTGGCGTTTGGGTGGATTTTTTTTTATCAAAATTTGATCGAATGGACCAATTTAAGAGAAATTTAGTATGTATAACTATGTGATCATGAGAACAAAGTTTTTGAATAAAACGACCCGAAAGGTGCCGCTATGGTAGAATTATAACGAATCAAACAATTTGACTGAAATTTAAAATGTATAGTTGTTTTATTATGAGAATTTTTTTTGTATAAATGGACCCGCTGTTGAGGTTGCCGGAGCTGAATTATTTCGATTGCCCGATTTTACTCAAACTTAAAATAAATGCATTTTTTGACATGAGAAAATTTTGGATATAAGTTTGGATCCAGTTGCTGGTGTTTAGCTTATGATATACTTAATTTTCATTTAGTCACCATTGATTACATAATATATAAAAATTTTTTTAACATTACAATTATTGAAAACTCTATATATATAAAAAAGATGTCCATTTTGATGACACCACTAATTGCGAAAAGGGTTAAACCGATTTGAAAGTTGGGGATGGCCTGTAGATCGTAGAATGGAGAACATTAATATTGGCGCACTTTCTATATCATTAGAGAGCTTCACAAAGTGGTTTTTCGCATTTTGAACTTTTAGGGGACAAACGCGAAAATGGGAAAAACTGTTGCTATCACCCAGACTAAACCGTTAATAGGGTTGTTGAGCCAAATGAAGGGATTTTTGGAAATTCGTACTCCTTGGGATAAAAATGTGCAAAGTAACATCATGGCTCAGACCAAGCACCTTTAGGTACAATCACCCAGTTCACCAACGCAGAAAGTTATATGTCAGTCAATCGGCTTAAAAAATTGATTTTAGAATGTATGCCTATCAATAAGTAAGTTTTCATCAAATCGTTGACGACAATGCACTTCTTACAATAACATATAAAAATCTTTTAGATATATGAAGTACAGAATTTGTCCGGAAAAACCTCGCCTTTTATATTGAAATATTTCAGAGGTCAAAGTAATAAACCAATCGCTATTAGATTTCAACAGCAATCAATATCTTTTACAATAATTTGAAGGCAGGACGAAGTCTGCCGGGACAACTAGTTTCTAATATTTCTGAAATTTTTTATATATTTTTAAGATTTTTACTATTTTAAATAATGCGAAATTTTGTTGTATATTTAATATTTTTAATTTTTTTTAAATATTTTTAATGTTTATAATATTTTGTATATTTTTAATATTTTGAATATTTCGAATATTCCGAATATTTTTATTATTTTAATACTTTTATTTTTTTTTTAGTATTTTTAATTTTTATAATATTTTTAATGTCTTTAATATTTCAGTATTTTTAATATTTGAAATGTTTTTAATATTTTTAATATCTTTAGTATTTTTATTAATTCTAATATTATTAAAATGTTTACTATTTTTAATACTTTGAAAATTTCTTATATTTGTAATATTTTTACTGATATAATATTTGTATTTTTATATATACAATTTTGGATTTTATATATATGAAATTCTTTACATATTTTTATTATTTTGAATTTTTTAATTTTTCTATTTTTGTATATCGCTGGCTTAACATGTAAAGGCTTTAAGTCCACTTTTTTCGAAATTGAGATTTTGATGCAGTTATGTTCATTAAGTAAAAGTACATCGATTAAAAAAAAAAAATACAGTTATCTCATTTGTAGTTGTTGTTTTGTAGTGACGAGTAAAGGCGCTAAGTCTAATTTATCACATCTCTGTGTAATATAGCACTTCTTCCAATGTTGCTATATCAACTTTTTCGTGAGGAATGGTCTGAGAATGGTCCAACCAATTGATATAATATTATTTCTCACTGGCTACACTCAGTCATGACATTCATCGTCGACTGCTTATCTCTCTTTCCAATTCCAATTATATTACAAAAAATACTTCGCCATATTGGATCCGCCATTTTGAATTTTCAAAATCTAATACCAGATTCGTAATCAGCGACCCCGAAAACCCCTGAGTGACGACTTTCAAGCAATTCCAATAATATTACAAAAAATAGTTCGCCATATTGGATCCGCCATTTTGAATTTTCAAAATATAATACCAGATTCGTAATCAGCGACCCCGAAAACCCCTGAGTGACGACTTTCAAGCAATTCCAATAATATTACAAAAAATATTTCGCCATATTGGATCCGCCATTTTGAATTTTCAAAATCTAATACCAGATTCGTAATCAGCGACCCCGAAAACCCCTGAGTGACGACTTTCAAGCAATTCCAATAATATTACAAAAAATAGTTCGCCATATTGGATCCGCCATTTTGAATTTTCAAAATCTAATACCAGATTCGTAATCAGCGACCCCGAAAACCCCTGAGTGACGACTTTCAAGCAATTCCAATAATATTACAAAAAATAGTTCGCCATATTGGATCCGCCATTTTGAATTTTCAAAATCTAATACCAGATTCATAATCAGCGACCCCGAAAACCCCTGAGTGACGACTTTCAAGCTATAAAAGCGTTCAGGCGGATTAAAATCAACTTGAAACAGTTTGAAGAAAAAGATTTAAGTCTATGAAAAAAATACAAACTAAATAACAGAAAAAGCTCTAAGTCCAAATAAGCTTTTATCTCGGCAAATAATTATTTTTTCATTTTGCTTTTACGCAAATAAAAACCAAAGAAAAATACAAAAACAAATTGCATTTACAGATTTCAAAAAAGTTTATTCCAAAAAAAGTTTGATTGTTTTTTGTCTCTCCTGTAAAATTGTAAAATATGGACTTAGAGCCTTTACATGTTAAGCCAGCGATATGTGATATTTTCTACATTAATATTTAAATTTAAAATTAAATTTATACTACCAATTATTATGAATCATACTCCACAAGCCCTTCGAATGTCTATGTATTTCGGTTATGTAAAATATATAATAAATTTATATTTAAATCTCTTTAAATTATTTATAATTTTTAAACTAACTGAAGAAGTAATATACAATTTCTTCTCCGCTCGTTTAACATATATAAAAATAATGGTTGAATAAAAAATTCACTTTGTAAATTTCTTGTTAATCAAGCGCCACGCGGTCTGATTGCAAACAAACCACGAGTATTTCCACTACCCTTGCCATCAACAACATATCATGCTGTGTCACAGACAACCTTTCGCTGACAACAAAGGAAAAATTGTGTTAACTGTAATTAGAACTACACATGATTCAAAAGGATCAAAGGATATGTGATGGCTGTGTTTTGGTTAACAAACTCAAAAGGGAAAGTGTCTGAGAGCATCGACAAGTACTTGTGTCAGTTTGCCATCATTAAAAGTAAAAAAACGCAGCGTTCAGACTGGGAAATAAATTTAATGTCTGTAGACACAAGTTAAATTTAACTGTAGCTAAATAAAATAAATAAAAATTAAAAAAAAAAAAAATTTCATTCACATGTCTTGGCATCTACAAATGTAGGTAGTAGGGCATACATAAAGCTTAACTGCAAATTGGTACTCCTCTTTTGTCTTACCCTTAGCACAGGACAATAATTAACATTTTCCGAAACGTACCTGAAATTAGAAAAAACTAGAAATTAAAAAAGTATTCCATACGCGAGATTGTATAATAATAATAATGTGAATAATTATACTACAATAATAATAATGTAAATAATTTGAAACAATATATAACGTAACAACCAGTTTTTTCGACAAGCGTTTTTCATATTAGTTTATTTATAATTGAGGCAAATATTTAAACATTATTACGTTAGTACTGCAAAGTAGGTTTCATTTTCAACATATGAAAGCCTGGAAGTATACTGTGACATACTTAGGCAACTTTAGGTAATACATTTTAAATCTGGTCAACGTTTTAAGAATGTAGTTTTTAAAGATTAATATGCACCTAGTTTACTTGTCCAAAAACAAAATCTATCAGGACTCCTTACAATTTTAACAGTTTTTTAAATAAAAATATTTACTTTTTTATTTGTAAATATATTAATTCCTAATATATTAATAAATTTTTTATAATTCTATATTTTTATATTTTTATATTTTTGTATTATTGTATTTTTTGTATTTTTATATTTTTATATTTTTATATTTTTATATTTTTATATTTTTTATATTTTTATATTTTTATATTTTTATGTTTTTATATTTTTATATTTTTATATTTTTATATTTTTATATTTTTATATTTTTATATTTTTATATTTTTATATTTTTATATTTTTATTTTTTTATATTTTTATATTTTTATATTTTTATATTTTTATATTTTTATATTTTTATATTTTATATTTTTATATTTTTATATTTTTATATTTTTATATTTTTATATTTTTATATTTTTATATTTTTATATTTTTATATTTTTATATTTTTATATTTTTATATTTTTATATTTTTATATTTTTATATTTTTATATTTTTATATTTTTATATTTTTATATTTTTATATTTTTATATTTTTATATTTTTTATATTTTTATATTTTTATATTTTTATATTTTTATATTTTTATATATTTTATATTTTATATTAAAAATATATATTTTTATACTTTTATATTTTTATATTTTTAAATTTTTATATTTTTATATTTTTATATTTTTATATTTTTATATTTTTATATTTTTATATTTTTATATTTTTATGCTTTAATGTTTCTATTACATCCCTAAAATATGCTAACATGTTAATTTCACTCACGGACTACCTAAATGTTTGTAGTGCTACACAAAAAATTGTTTCTTAAGAATCTGCCACACAAAGCAAAAACAACTTTAAATTTCTAAAGTTTACCCAGATTAAACTTAAAGTATGCAACATTTTCGTCGTTATCTGGTTATTTAATATGCATTAGTAAAAGCTTTACTTTCCTTTCAGAAAAACTCTTTGCTAATGCCGTAGAATTTAAAATAATTGAGCTATCTTATGCCTTAAAGTATGCAATATTCATTATGTCTGTGTGTGTGTCTAAAGCCTTAAGTGTATGTCACGCTTTACACTTCATTGTGATTTATTAAATGAAATAAAATATTAAATTTAATTTCCTTTTCTTTTACCGAACTTATCTTCTTTAACATTTGCTATCAAAGTATATCTAAAGTTGTCTTGTTCGTACTGTTGATGCTGATGTTGCTGCAGCCGTTGTTGGCATGTCTATGATGCCTTAGCTTATGGTCCTGTAATCTTCGCATTACAAAGTTGTATTTCTTAATGTCGTTGTTGCCTTCGTCTGTCTTGTGCCTCCCGTCGTTTTAATCTCTTCTGATCAGTTCGTACAGTTCATGGTGTCGGCCTCAAGTGTTAAAACTACTAAAGCTACGATAATGATTTTGTTGCACAAACACAAACAAAATTACAGCATAAAGAATTGAAGGCAAAGCGATAGTCGCAGATAAATCTTAAAACTTAACAAAGCTTGGTAGCGTAAGACTAAAAAGAGCTGCCAAATACTTTTCTGTTACACTTATGAGGCAATTGAAATATGTTATTAGTTACATAGTTGCAGTTCAAATTTCAATCAGTAGCAACAGTTTGAAAAGTGCTCAAAGAGTAAAATTGAATTTAAAAAAAAAGGTCGAATATTACATACCCCTTGTGCATTTATTTCACAATATATCTGCTAAGTCTCCACATACTAAATTTATTACACATAACTCAACATTAATTTCTATAGCTATTTCTCACAACACATAACATTTATGCCTCACTGAGAATATTTCTAAATCATTTTGCCAATATTTTTCCATTCACATATATGTATAAGTTTTTCCACTTTATTTAGTTTTTCGAAACTCTCTTTGAGATTCTTAACTGAAATATGTGTGTATTTACCAAAGCTTTTATCCTTTATATTTCATGCCATGTGTGCTTTGAAACATTTGTATTATATAATAGCAAAATAATTGCTTTAAATGGCTGGTGAGGACAAAAGTTAACCGTAATGGAAAATAAATGAATGTTACTTTACTGAAGTTGGCCATAGAGCAAGATAAACATTGTACAAGATAACACAAGTTGGAAATGTTTAATGGATTGAAAATGTTTTGTAAAATTCTTTAACAAGATAAGGGATTTGAAATGTGTTAGCATTTAACAGATGTAAATATTTTGACAAAATTGAAGAAGAATATAATAAAAGTTAAAGATTTTTTGATATTTTTTTTCATCAATGATAGTTGTTAAATCGATTTCAAATAATATTACAGATATGTCCTCTCTTAAGAAAAATTCAATAATTTAAATGAATTGAAGTTTAAACGACTATTATACCTTAAGTTAAAATAAAAATAAAACAAATAGCTGTTTGAAACTACTGCCAAGTTCTTAGGCAAACAACTCACGAAAATATCAAAATATTTGTGTTTTAAAAACTCTGCACAATCAAAATTACACAAAATACAAAATATGTGTGTATGCATGTACAACTTATGTATTCCCTACCCCTTTTATAAAATAAACTTTTCAACACTTTTTTTTATACAATTTCCATCAAATTATATAAGGTCTACATTTAGGCTCCATATCCCACTTTTTTGTACAACAAGTGTTGACATTAAAGTTTGTTGAGCACGTGCGTTTGCAACATTTATTACATTTCCTCACGCTTCCCCAGCCCTTTCCTTAGTCATAACTGTCCACTTTACATTTCATTTCAATTAATTTTATGAAGATTAATATTCAACAAATGTTCATATAGTGACTGTGTTTGAAGTCATTATAGATTTAATGCGCTAATGGAATATAAAGTAAAACATATTTTATGGCTTTAATAACTAAGCTCATTAATGCGGAAAAATCGAGAGAGAGCGAGTGTAAAAGTGAGAGACAGAGTCAACATTGTAAAGCTTAAAAATTGTAACAAAATTGTTTAGCGAACGATTTAATTGGTCCCATTTGTTCAACTTGATTAACCGACCGATATGAGTGTTCGTTGCATACATTCAAGGCGTTAATACAGTTTCAACTTCAAGACATTAAACAGTGGAAGGGTGTTAATCTATAGGATTTGTGCAAACAGAGTATCAAATGATGATGTAGTTGGAGCAATGTCACAGCACCATAGGCATTACAGAGGGAACATACTGAAAATATTTGCACATGAGAAATTTCCTGCTAATCACTTTTCATACCTTACGGGGAGAAAAACAAATTTGTGTACTTCTTGCTCTTGGAAAAAGTAATGAATGTTTATTATTAAATTTTAAAAGGCTTAAAAGTTTTCCCATTATGTCCCTTCAGTTAGACTTTTGCATCATATATATATTCATTTTCATTTAGTATATATATATTTCTTATGCAACATTCGGATATTATGACCCTTGTTTCTAAAATTTTATACACATAGTAGGTTTATGATCCTTAAAGTGAGTTTGTAACAGGCAACAAACATAACTTGAAGTGTAACGGTAAATATTTTAAAGGATTTCTACCAATCATTGCCTTTCTTTAAGGGCATAACAACAACAGCTGCAATGCCTGGTGTCGATATCGTAAAGGAAAGTGTAAAGTCATAAACATAAGGATTAATGGATTTTTTGCTTTAACAAAGGAGGAGTAGCATACTCTAGGGCGTTTAAGAAATTGCAAAACGATTTGGCCTACTTGCGAAATTTAATGAGAGCAGAGTAAATATAATTTGTGATGATGCCATACAAACTTTTAAAGAGAAGCAATGGAGATAAAAAAATAAAAAAAATAAAATTTAAATATATAAAAATATAAAAATATAAAAAAATATAAAAATATAAAAATACAAAAACATAAAAATATAAAAATAAAAAAATAAAAAAATAAAAATATAAAAATATAAAAATATAAAAATATAAAAATATAAAAATATAAAACTATTAAAATATAAAAATATTAAAATATAAAAAATTTAAAAATATAATAATATAAAAATATAAAAAAATAAAAATATAAAAAAATAAAAATATAAAAATATAAAAATATAATAATATAAAAATATAAAAATATAAAAATATAACATATAAAAATATTAAAATATAAAAACATAACAATATAACAATATAAAAACATAAATATTTAAAAATATAAAATCATAAATATTTAGAAATATAAAAATATAAAAATATTAATATATAAAAATATATAAATACAAAAATATAAAAATATAAAAATATAAAGATATAAAGATATAATGATATAAAGATATAAAAATAGAAAAATAGAAAAAATAGAAAAATATGAAAATATAAAAATATGAAAGTATAAAAATATAAAAATATAAAAATTTTAAAATATAATAATATAAAAATATAAAAGAAATTAAGGACATTCGGTGCACCCATGGTAAGGTAAAATACCGTAGCTCTAATTTTCCAAAATATTTACATTAATAGGTGCGCATTATTATCCTATTTTTGGTGCCATTCAGGAGGTTTCAATGACAGAGGCATATTCAAACCACTTTGAATATAAGATATGTAGCATGTCTTTAGGCGTAATAGAATTACGATATGGAACGATCAACTTATTCAAATTTTATAACAAATCAGGAAAATATAAATCTAAGTAATGGTTCGCAAATTAATACAAGTTCAATGTACAAACTTAAATTCTTATTGCCGTAAATTTCCTACTATCGTAGACTGCTGTATGCTGCATGCATTATTAATTCAATTTGTAAACCTGTAAATATCATTGTTGTGTTTGTGTTTTTATCTTGTGTATGCATCACCTATGCATCAACCTACGGCTAACATCTGTCTAAACATGTGTTTGCAAATTGGAACACTTCATTGCAGATTCCACCCACATTTGTGGACTTCTATTTGGGCTTGATTACAATAACACTTAGTAACCTAATGCTAATCCTCATCACCACACTGACACACGCGAACACACACATAAAAGGATAGAGAGCAAGGGACAAAGCATATTTGCTCTCATATATATTTAATTGTATTAAAAGTGTTGCATACTTATAGGCGACACCTTCACACACACATACACTCAGAATGCTGCTAGTGTAAATTGTTGCCAACTTCTAGTCTAAGTAAACATTTAACGCTTAGCATACTTATGAGCACTAAAAGCACTTTAATATTTAACATATTTTTCAACCTTTGCATAAATTATCCAACTTTAAGTGTTTTCTATTGAGATTGGCTGGCATTTTAGGTAAATTACACCAAAACAAAATAAACCGAGATAGCAAAACCCACAAACAATTTTTCCTACCAAAAAAAAATGTATCCTAATTTCCCTAAGGGATTTGCTCTGTCACTCATAATACCGAGAAATATAAACTCGTCTGCATAAACTTGTGTGCGTGTGTGTGTGTGGCAACTCATTTGCATGTAAATCTTTAAATCTTTAAATTCTTTAAACGTTACGACAGCTAAATAACATTTAACATAATGGAAATTTTCCATATTTCTCCGTATTCTAACTATGGTCTATGGTTTTACATGCAAATTTGATTGAGTTGTGATGTGATTGAGAGAAAGATTGAATAATTTAGCAATGAAATATATTCATATGCAAACGAAGAAAACCTTGAAAAAATTCCTAAATCAAAATGTAATGAAATGTTATAATGTATTGTGGTTTTTCAAATGTCATCTTCCAAGAAATGCCTTTGCCAAAAATATCACAGCCAAAAATAGCCATCTATCATAGCTATGTAGTGTTTTGCTTTTTTGCAATTTATTAAATATGATATAATTATTTTCTTGGCTGTAAATGCGAAGAGCCAAAATATCATTTACTGCAGCCGCAGCAGCTGCTCAGTTTTCAAGTGACTTTTGGCTTAATGGAGGCGGCGAAAATAGAAAATTTGGCAACTGGTTTTCAAGTCTGCATTTTAATTAGGGAAATTGAAATATTAAATTCTATCAACGTAATTTATTCAGAAAACGAAACTTCGTGGGAAAATTGTTTTAGAAAATGATTTTTGAACATGGAGAAAAATTAAGGCGCTAGACTTAGTTGATAGTGCTTAAGATTTGGTATAAATTAATTTTAAAATAAATCAAAATAAACTAAATAGGTAAACATGTGTGTTTGTCTGTTTGTATTTCAGGTAAGTCTTAAAGGCTGAGCGGATTTAATTGCAAATTTAATAGGCACTATGTTAAGTCTACCATATGGAAAATACCGTAGGCTATATATTTACAAAGCACTGTGGGGCGTTTAAGTCTTAGAACGTCAAAATTTGTAAAAAAAATTTTGCGTGTCTCCATGTGGCCTTGATCTGCACCTGCGTCTTCTGTCAAGCCTTTCAATCAGACCTATGTTCTTTGGTGTGGTATAACTTTTAACAACCTTACATCGTTATGTCAACATGTGTTATTTTGAAAGGGAGCGTCAAGGGGCTTGGAATTCTTATCGACGATCTTTCCGGAAGTCCTGGATCTTCGAGCTGGGTTAAAAGAGATATCAAAAGCAGCACCTTTTTACTGTTGGCTATTATTTTACCACCGAGCCATTTTTATACCGTCGGCATACGGGTAGAAGGGATACAAGACAAAAGTGTAACACATAGAAGGAGACACGATTTATGATTTTTTAAACCGTTTGATCCATGTGCGTTTGTCTGTCTTTTATGTTTTTTTATTTTTTTACCCATGCCTCTTTCCCCCCCAGATACCGCGCGAGCTGGGGTCCATTTAAGATGAACATGACGGTGGTCTCGGCCACAAGTCACTTCAGCACTTCATGTTAAAGTGTTTATTTGTGTTTTTTTTGAATTGAGTTGAATTGAATTGATTTGATTTGAATTAAATTGAAGTGAATTATATTGAATAGTATTGAATTTATAATATAAAAGTTATAATTGATCATTTCCACATATCACTGTTTTACGACGTGGGGCGTAACATCAGCCTAAAAACATCCTCATAATCCGGCATGTTCCCAAGGCAATGGCTTTCGACATTTCATGTAAAAGAGATGAAAGTCCCAATTCGTCGAGATGTTGCGTAACAGAATTTACCACAATACCAGTACTCGATATTACAATTGGGATAGTCTGTACAGTTGTTAGGTGTTCTCTCTGTTTCACTTCAAACGCAAGATCTGCATATTTGGAAATTTTTTCACTTATGGTACGATTCACGTTATCCGAAAGTGGAACTGCGACATCTAGGATGTATCCAACCCTTCTGCGTATGTCTATCCATATTATATCTGGTCTGTTGGCGATGATTGTCCGATCAGTTGACATTGTTCGGTCGTAATAAAGTTTAAAATTTCTGCTCACTAACACTGCCTCAGGTTCATACCTGTAATATGGAAGTTTTTCTTCCAAGAAACCGCTTCTTACAACAAGGCTTTGGTGGATTATTTTCGCCACGTCGTTATGTCTTTTAAGGTATGCCGTACTCGCCATTATCGAACAACCATTGATGATGTGTTCCGTAGTCTCCGCAGCCTGACCACATCGCCGGCAACGGTTATCAATGTCTTTATGCAGGATAACTCGGCGGAAATGCTTGGTGTGCATTATCCCATCCTGTATGGCCATTAAAAATCCTTCCGTTTCCGGAAACAGTTGTCCGTATTGGAAACATATAGTGGAGGCATGTTTATCCACATTTTCGAGGTCCAGTTGTTGTGGAAATTTGCCATGTATGGCCTTATGCTTCCATTGCTCCACTATATCGGCATTACTAGTTACATTTTCCAGGGGAGCAAAATTAGGTGTTGATAGTTTAAGTGGGGTGTGGTTTGCGTCCAGATTTACCAGGATGGAGTATCGGTCAATCTCCGATGCAGTTTCATAGAAAAATTCCCGGAGATTGTGAATCTGGCTATAGTTTTGGTTTTTAATGTTAACCACACCCTGTCCGCCCAGATTACGTGGCAACATCACTCTTTCGATAGAAGCCTGTAGGTGGTGTTGTCTATACCTCGTTAGTGTTGTTCTTATTTTTCTCTGAGCTGAATTCAATTCCGTGTCGCTCCACGCTATTATCCCGAATGAGTAAGTTAGTATTGGGATGGCATAGGTATTAATTGCCTTAATCATGTTCATTGAATTCAGCTTAGTTGCACATAGACTTCTTATTCTTGCTTCGAATCGCATTTTTAAAGCTTCCCTTATACTTGTATGGTGGATTCCTCTCATTTTTTCCACTCCCAGGTACTTATAGGTATGGCCACACTGCAGCATTTCTATAGTACCATCATGGAGGGTAAACCCTTGTGAATGAACTACTTGTCCTCTTATCATTTCAACAGATTTACACTTATCGAATCCAAATTCCATGCATATATCTCTGCTGAATGATTCGACCATGCGTACCAGATTTAAGAGGTGGTATTTCGATCGAGCAAACAATTTTAGGTCATCCATATATAGAAGGTAGGTGACCGCGGACTGTCGCTGTTGATATTTTATGCGATATCCATTAGGGGAGTTGTTCAATGCTGTGCTCAGAGGTGAAAGGTTTAGACAAAACCACAACGGGCTAAATGTATCTCCCTGGAAAATCCCTCTTTTTATTTTAATTTCCCTGGTAGTTATCCCGTTAAGAATGATTTTCGTCCTCCATGTGGGCATAATCCTTTCGAAAAAGGAAACTATTTTTTCGTCCACTCCGTTGTTTTTGAGTGTTTGGATTAGGTATGGGTGGGGTACGCTATCGAACGCTTTTCTATAATCAATATAAGCAACACTTAAGTTTCGTTGGTGGCAAATAGAATTTCTTGTGATTATAGCATCGATTGTAACCAATTCGTTGCAGCTTCTTGAATTTCTTGCACATCCCTTTTGCTCTAATGGTAGTAAGTTGTTTGTAGTACAATGGTGGTAAATTTTATCAGATATGATACTAGTTAGTAGTTTATACAAAGTTGGTAAACGAGTAATAGGGCGATAGTTTTCAGGGTTATCTGTATCACCGTTTTTATGCAGAAGATAAGTTCTGCCAGCTGTTAGAAAAGATGGAATTACCGCTTCCCCACTCAATATCTTATTTAGATGTAATACCAGATATGGGTGAGTACTAGTAAGATGTTTCAGCCAATAAATTTGTATTCCGTCAACTCCCGGTGCTTTCCAATTTTTCGTTTTGCGTAAAGCCAGTTGCAGGTCCGATTCAGTGATGGAACTAGAATGCATACGTTCTGGTTGCATCGCTTCACTCCATATTGGGTTTTCGGTGTATGTAGGGTCTGATTCCCACAATCCTCCCCAAAACGATTCTAAATCTTCCTGACCCGGAGTCGGTAAGTTGTTGGCCTGATCTTGGTTTTCTTTCTTAAGTTCGCATTTTTATATTTTTATGTTTTTATATTTTTATATTTTTATATTTTTATATTTTTATATTTTTATATTTTTATATTTTTATATTTTTATATTTTTATATTTTTATATTTTTATATTTTTATATTTTTATATTTTTATATTTTTATATTTTTATATTTTTATATTTTTATATTTTTATATTTTTATATTTTTATATTTTAATATTTTTATATTTTTATATTTTTATTTTTTTTTATATTTTTATATTTTTATATTTTAATATTTTTATATTTTTATATATATATTTTTTTTATATTTTTTATATTTCTATAATTTTATATTTTTATATATTTACATTTTTATATTGTAATATTTTTAAACTTTTATAATGTAAATTCCTACCCCCCATAATTGTTGTAGTCTCTGCTTTACAATCTTAAAAAAAAACTTAATTTCCCTTTGCACCCCATGAATGAGGTATGGGATAGCTTCTCGCGTTGTTGTGAATTAACACGATTTCTATTTTTAGATTCACAACTAACGGCACCTACTTATTTATCGGCGAATGCGAACGTCACTGTTTTGAGAAGCTCTTACTAGACACGACGATTGAATCGACGATTAATACTGCGAAGTTGCTGTCAAACAACATTCGAGGGGAGCCGACAATGAAAGAAAATGTTATTTATTTTTTTCTTTTTTAAGATGACTGGAGCCAGGTTTGAACCTGCGATCTCCCGCATGGTAGTCGCGTGTTCTAACCACTATGCCACGGCCGGTCCAATCATTTTCTTTAATTAAATTATAAACTGTGGCATACTTTTAAGCTTACGTATGTATGTAAATCTATGATCAAAAGAAGAATTGAAATTTCTTTAATTGAAATTTCCATGATAGACAAAAGCCTTTATTTAACACCTTTACTTATGTGCTATGGAATTTATTATCCCCCCGCTGGTACATGACTGCCTTAGCAACATTATTATCGTTATTTTATTTTACACAAGACTTTTGCAAACATGCCCCTTGAAAATATGCTTTGGCAATGTCTGCGGCAGTAGCATTAAATTATGTTGTCTTTCGTCTGTAAATGTTATTCAATATAAATAACCCTTTTGCCTGTCGACATACACACGAGCTTAACCCTTATCCTGTATTAATGGGTCAAAATTGCCCAAACCGTTTTTGAGTTCTTATAATTTCGGACGTTCTGAAAACTGATTCGTGAAATTTTCTGACAATTATTTTTTTGGCCTAAATTTGGTCTTAAAAGTTCAATTAAGTTAAATACTATTTTTGGATGTGGCCTACGAACAAAGTTACGGATACTGTATTTATGGGTCAATATTGCCCAATACAAATGTCAACGAAATTTTTAACTATGTTTTACTTTTAAAGCGATTTAGGCGTATCTAAGTCAAATATATTTGCTGTGAATTTCTTTAACAATAATTATATCCATTCAATTTTGAAGATAACTGGATTCTGGTAGACGAAATTTCAACAAAAGCATATTTGGGCGTTCTTCTCTTAGCTCGTATGTATTTTTATCTCGTGGTATGGGTAGTAAGATTGTGAGATGATAAGAAGGGTAGACCAATATCGAAGGCAACGATTTCAGAATGTACTGCGAGTTCTCCTATCGATAAAAAGTCAGACAGAAATTTGGACAAGCGCGAGATAAACTAGCTCTTATAAGTGACTTATGGGGTCGCTGGGAAGGAAATTTTAGAATAATGTGTTATTACTGGCGAAAGTACGACCGTAGGTGAACAGTTAGTTACATACCGTTAACGTAGCCCTTTCAAGGAATATATACCCTCTAAGACCGGCAAATATGGGATAAGTATCCGGGCTCTATGTAACGTTCAGATAAATTATACATGGTTGTTGCAAGCAAACACATACACATAAAGCTGTAAACTGAAAGCCGGAACAAGATATTTGCATTGTTTTGGATTTAGTTAAAGATTTGAAATGTCGAATAGTTATATGCAACAATTTGCGTACATACTAAGGATTTCAAAATTAACTACTCAAAGGAAACCTTACTATGGTTCTCCAGTCCGAAAAAATGAGAAGTACCCTGTGTTAATAAAATTGGACATGAAAAATATACCAGAAAACTTTTCTAAATTCTTCTCGATAAATAAAATAAGACAAACAATCTTGCATTTGTTCTCGTACACAAGCAAAATAGGTTTGTTATTTTAGTATGCACATTATATCATACTAACGCCATGACACTAAGTCAGGAATTGATAAATTAATTGGCCAAAAATTGCACTTGCAGGCGCAGATCTAATCGATCGATGGCTATATGGCTATCAACCCTATTCCACGACATGTTGGACATTACAAAATATAACGCTTGTTATTTATTTACTTCAATAAATCAAGACTGGAGTAAGAAATATAATTTCTGACGTCTTATATTTTTGAGCAAATTAGGCAGGCCTCTTGTTCAACAGGAAATATTTCGCCGAGATCATATATCTCACAGCAATTCAGCTAAAGCAATCTTACGCAGTTTAAATTCTGCTGCATCAAGCGAACTGCAAAAGACAAACCTTACAAGGGACCGTTGCTATGTATACCCTTAAATGTTCAAAAAGTACAAAATACTCAGAAAATGTTCCAAATGTGCAAAGTTTGTGTGCAAAAATCATTGTAACAGCATAATTTCATTTAAAAACGGTCGAACTATTTCAAAAAAGTTAAAAATTCAAATAAATATGTATTGGGCAAAATTGACCCATAAATACAGTATACGTAATTTTTTTTAAATACAGGATAAGGGTTAAAAGAACAAATGTGTGTGTGTGTGTTTTAGGGAATTTATCACCTAGCCCCTAAAAGTATGCATACTTATGGAGTCTACTCCCAAAAGTATATTATGGATACTGTTTACCAAATGTTGAACAACAAATGAAATGTCATTAATTGTTCAACGAACTGTATGAGAGAGGCAGAGTGATAAAAGGAGAAGATAGAGAGAGAGGGAGTAAAGGGGTAGAGAACATTACACGTACAAAAATCACAATAATTTCACAAACAAAATAAATGAAGGGGATAAAACGGCTCAAACAAAAACATCGAGGTAAACGACGAATAATGAAATTGTTACTGGGGGAAAGATTTTCCCACTTTAATGTAGTCGTTGTCGTCTTCGTCGCCATTGTCGCCGTCTTCTTCACCGTCATCATCAACGCCATTTGTTGCTGTCGCTGGTTGTAGCTGAGAACCATTATTTGCTGTTTCTTTTTTTCTGTGTAAGCCTTAAAGGCTTTTAAGGCCTTTTTTCGCCAACATTTTGATATGAAGAGCTAGCGCTGGTTGCTCGCAAAAAATAAAATAAATCGCGCTAACGAATATGAGCATGATGTGCTTTAACAATCTGAAGCAGGGGCTGCAGCTGATGATGATGATGATTGTGATGCTGCAGATGGGAAAGCGTTGGCGTAGGCGCTGGTAACTCTGACGATGCGCGACCCACTGCGTTATGCTGTGTGCCAGCAAAAGTATCAAGGAAAGCAACAGCCTTGTTGAAAAATGCTCATTTTGCACAAAAATGTGTACAGAAATAAGTGTAAAAGACCTTGTTGCTGCCAAAAGACAGAAGCAACGAAATAGTGTTGCATATTTATAGGCGTTTTGCCACTGTTACACTTTGTGGTAAGATGAGGAGGGGGACAAATAAATCTAGGCTGTAATTAAAAACGCAAAACACGTTAAAAACATTAAAAATAACTTTTGATATAGTGATTTTAGCTTTATGCAAGTAGTAGTGAAGTACTGGCTGCAAGGTTTTGTATAATAACACATAAAGGGACACCTAAAAGTATACCGCGGCAAAGCTATATTTACAAACATATATCAGAGGCTTTGAGGCAGAACTGTTTAAAGCAAATTAAAACAGATAACAAATATAAACACTTTGTATAATTGTAAAGTAAGCGTATATTTGAAAACTATGTGGGATGAGAGCAACAAATAACTATTTATAACATCATTGTAATAGGTAGCAGCGCACCACACAAACACACATACACACACTTAAATAATGAACTTGTTTGCAATGTTTTTAAGCGTAATGCAACAAAAAGAAACGTAAAACTAAACTAAAAATATAAATGCTAAAGAAACCAAATGTAGCAGTAAGAGTTCCTTTATGTTATCTAAGCTTGGGGTAGCAAATAAGAAATTTGCAGTGTTGCTACACCAAAAATGTTTCATACATTGTTGGTAAACGCTTTTAAAATGCCATCTAGTACAATTTGTTGAGATGTTTGGAATGCATTAGGATATTGTAAATAAAAGAACCAAAAAAGCTGAGCACACACATACTACTACAAGTTTCTCTTACTTTTCGTTTTGTAAAGTATACATTTAGGCTCCCTTTGCTGTTAGATGTTGTCGTCCGTTTTTTTTTCTTTTTAACAGATAACAGTTTTTGGCCTTTAGTTATTGCTTTTTGTTGTTGTTTGTTTGCTACGTTAAACAACAATATTTTAGAATTTTTCCCTCATGTATTCAAGCGAATGACCGCCATGGCAAACAAAAAAAAACAACGGAACAAAAAACTAGACATGCCATGTTGTACACTATAATAAGTTTGCTCCTGAAAGTATGCAACGAACTAAACATGTTGTACATTTGTAAATGCTTCTGTTTGTGAGAGTTTCATTATTATATTGTGGTAGTTGTTGTTGTTGTTGAGGCGCTGATAAAAAAACAGCAAATTGTTAGCCAGTTTTTTGTCTTTTTCCTATGAAATGACATTCTCCTCTACTTTTTCTTCTTTTACGTTTTTTTTTTTGTTGACCATTTAATGCTTAAGACATGTTAGAAGAAAAAAAAATTCCCAAAAAAAAAATTTCAATGTATGGCCTTAAGGGGTCTGCCAATGGAGAGACAACAATATAAGTTGCCCTTATAACATGGGTCATGTCTGAGAGCTTAACAAATTTGTAAAATATAGCGATAAATGGATGAATAAAAAAAATTAATGGCGAAGTAACAAAAAAATAATAAATTTTTATTTTTTAAGTTTGAACTTTTAAGGATATCAATATATGAGAGAACTGAAAACTCATCTGTTCCAAAATAAAACAAAAGGTTAGGTTAAAAAAGTTAAAAAAAATGACAAAAAATATGAGCTCTGTCGGTTTGACGTGCCGCTCTCGGTTTGAAGTTTGTGAACCCCAGTTTCCTATTTTTTCGATTTTTTAAAAAAATCGGATCAATTTATGAAGTGTTACGCTAAAAAACCGGCCGTGGCATAGTGGTTAGAACACGCGACTACCATGCGGGAGATCGCAGGTTCAAACCTGACTCCAGTCATCTTAAAAAAAAAAAAAAATTGTTCTTTCATTGTCGGTTCCCCTCAAATGTTGTTGACAGCAACTTCGCAGTATTAAGTGTCGAGTCAATCGGCGTGTCTAGTAGAAGCTTCGCAAACAGCGACGTTCGCATTCGTCGATAAACAAGTAGGTGCCGTTAGTTGTGAATCTAAAAATTGAAAGCGTGTTTATTCACAACAACGCGAGAAGCTATTCCATACCTCATTCATTTTTGGAAAATAGAAAAAAATAAAAAGGTCCACCTTAATGAATTTGAGTATTTTAATCAGTTTACATAGCAGATAACTTTAATTCGACAAATTAAAAAAATATTTATTTTTTTTACATTTTTTTGTCATCTTTTTTATTTTTTCTCAAGAAGTAAAAGAGACACCATCATGAAACTTACTGTGGAGAGAGGGGGAGGGGCCTCAACGACAATGTTATCTAATATCGGAAAAAAATTAAAGGTGGATTTTTCATAAAAATATTATTATTTTAAATTTGAAACAATTTACTATTTTATGGCAAATTGTAAAATTATTCACCAGGACATTACAAAAAACTTGAATTTTCTCAATACAGACCAAAGATATAAGAATTTTTAAAAAATTTTCCAAAATCTTCAAACGGCCAAATCTCAATTATTTTGAGAAAAAAGTACTAATTTTTTTTTCTGCGTACACATGTTAGCAAAATTTCACCAAATCCGGAGAGATAACTCAGTTTGTGTGATCGCTTTACTTGAAATTACTGATTGATCAGATCGTTATGGATACTCATAGTCTTAATGTGCGATTACTTTTGAAAACCACAGAAATATGCTTCAGGAAGAAAATTATTTGAATATGAACCCGAAGAAAACCTTAGAAGGAGACGGCCAAGACTTCCCTTCCCAAAGAAGGCCTGCAGCAGAGGACTTTAAAGAATCGTGTGAACATGTGTTTGGGTCATTTTAGAAAGGAATGAGAAGGCCAGTTTTGAGGCATGTGTAAACAAGGCCTTGAAAACATGACGTTTGAATGTCTCAGAAGGTCTTGTTGCATGTCTGCTTGTAGAGGCCTTGCTAATTTCGTCGCTGGGACTACGCACACTTGCTTCACATACACATACGCGATCGTTTTTGTCTGACACTGCTCTAGGTCCAAAACAAACATTTGCCTTGCGAAAAAAATTCAATTTACAAAATTCATTGATTTGGGACTCAATTCTGAGAACTACAC
Source organism: Muscina levida (assembly GCA_964034835.1). NCBI lineage: Eukaryota > Metazoa > Arthropoda > Insecta > Diptera > Muscidae > Muscina > Muscina levida. The sequence continues at coordinate 25,566,176 of OZ035880.1, forward strand.
GCGAAAGTAGCCTCAAAAAGAAGAAGTTCTGCATCATTTGTTTTGTTAAGTTACATGTCATAATAATTTAATATCGATTCAAAGTTAGTAAGTATCGTATAGGGAAATTTGTCACATTTTAGGCTTTAAACGCAAACTCCACACCATGTCAGCCGGTTCCGACGCGAGTGGTAAAATAAGACATAGCATACCACCACACAACAAACACAGCATCATTGGTCAGTAACGCAAAGGCTGTCGCGACACTTACAATACTACCAGACAACAGCATTATCGGTCAGCAGCACAAATATTCTATTAAATTGTGGCGTTCAGTACAAACTACTACTTCATAATTCACATTTGGTTCATGTCACCCATAATATAAAGAGACGACGTTTTTCAACAACGATCGCCGGTGACTCCTCCAAGACGAAGTTTATTTCCAAGTTAAGGAATGTTATCCAAGCTCCTTGATCCTTTGGGATTTAACGAAGACAAGTATCTTTGTTAAACGAACAATAATTGTGTACAACCGGGCTATAGGCCTGTACTATTGGACCTCAAGTCTGTACAACCGGGTTGTAGGCCTGTACTATCGGACCTCGAGTTTGTACAATCGGACAATAAGTCTGTATAGCCGGGCTATAGACCTGTGCAATCGGACCTTGAGTCTGTACAATCAAACAATAACAATCGGACAATAAGTCAGTACAACCGGGTTGTAGGTCTGTACAATCGGACCTGGAGTTTGTACAATAGGACAATAAGTCTGTATAACCGGGCTATAGGCCTGTGCAATCGGACCTTGAGTCTGTACAATCAAACAATAAGTCTGTACAATCGGGCTAAAGGTCTGTAGGATCGGACCTCGAGTCTGTACAATCGGACAATAAGTCTGTACAACCGGTCTATAGGCCTGTACAATCGAACCTTTAGTCTGTACAATCGGACAATAAGTTTGTACAATAGGACCTACGAATCTGTACAATCGGGCTTTAAGTCTGTACAATCGAACCTTGAGTCTGTAAAACCGGGCTACGAACCTGTAAAATCGGTTTAAAAGCCTATACAATTGGGCCTTGAGTCTGTACAACCGGGCTATAAGCCTGTACGAGTCTGTACGACGGACGTAAAGTCTGTACAACGAAAAAACGTGTGTCACAACATCATATGTTCTACATATGTTTGTATGTCTACCACGTGTGTTTTCTCTCCATCCCAATTATAACATTAAATTGTATTAAAAAATTGTCCTCAAATTATATCCTTAAAACCAAAAGCACCTACTAATATAGTTTACCTGTTCCTGGGGGATTTCCTGTTTAGATAAAATACATTTTCGCAAATCTCGAACATTAAATGTAGTTTTTATACCTCGCATAGCATTTCGTAAATCCTTCACTATATATCACAAGCATGTGATGCATATAATACTCATGAAAAAGATTACTAGCACAACATAAAAATTGTAACTATATGGTATCATATACACATATGTACATCTCTACTTATGTATAATATACAGGAAAGAATTACAATCTCTTTGTGTAAGTTTAAAAAAAACCATATACCTTGGCAGACGTCGTCATCATTTTTATCCGCCTTTACCTGAAGGAGTCATACGTTTCTCTATCTTTTTCTCTCTTTCTCTTTATGTATTTCTCATATTGTTCGCGTGATTCTTTAAAGACATCATAGCGGTGTTGAGGTTGTTGTTATTGTTGCTTCTGCAGCTGATATATTATCTTCTCACCCATCTCGTCGTATTTACATTGAAATGCGAACATAGATAGCATTTATACTATAATATAGATCTTTTAGAATACTACGATTATCCATCTAAAGAGGATTTTGTATCATGATGATGATGATGATGGAAAAATTGTATTTAGTATTTTTGTCTTTAAGAGATGATACTCATTCCTTACAAGTGCCGGTGATATAAATTTTCCACAAAAGCAGTCATTAGCTAATAATATATTATTAAAATTCCTTGGAAAATTGCAATTACAATGTGTTTGTATGCTACAGATATTGTATTTACATCATAGCCTGAAAGTATGCAACAGATTGTGCAAAAAAGTTTACTTCGTATTACTGTTGGTAAAGTTGGAAATAAATATAAATAATTTGAATTTTATTTAAAATTTTAGTATTTTTATATTTATTATGGTTCAGATTCCACTTAATTTGATTTCAAGACCCACGCGTAGACACATACAATTATATAAATGTTAATTGTGACTTCTATAGAGTTTTAATTATATAAATTTAACTTCATCCCCTTTATTATTATCATGTTAACAGAATCACCCACAATTTATGTGTGCATACATAAATGATTAATTACACTGTGAGATAATTGAATCGATACGTCATTTGACACAAACTAATTGTAATCGAACCTTTAATTGAATTACACAAAAGATAAAACAAATTATTCAGAAAATAATCATATAAATAAATAAGTGTAACAATAATACAAAAAAAAAAAAACAAATAACACAAATATCATTTTTAATTAAATTCAAATCAAAATAAAACCCTGGCACGGGACAAATTGTCCCCATCATCACAAATACTTGTATGCCTATATTAATACAATCATACATGCTGACATACTACAATATGTCACAATACGAACCATCGCAGCATTAATATGTTGACATATAAATTCTTTACAATTTATTATTTTATCGTTGTATTTTATTTCTCTCGCACACACAAAAAATATAATATCTTAAAAGCTTTAACTGCATGTATATACAGTCATTAATAAGAAAATGATAGCTTTGGTTATGTTTTATGTTACGCCAGAATTACAACGGAAGTCATAATGGCAACGTTATTAAGTGCACTATGCCATTGCCCACCCCCATGAGCAAAAGAACAGCTACGAGCTACCAACAACACCAATTTATCCAATCAAATTCCCAATGCCATTCATCAAAAACATCTATGTACATCTATCATACGACAAAATGTCATTTAAGCGTATCAAATCCTGTGTGTGTACTCTGGGATTTGTACTGTGTGTGTGATATTTAGAAAACCTACAATACACTGTCTGCTTATTCAACGTAATGTGACATACTTCAAGGGGGCACACATGCTCTCTTACATAGGCGCCCCACATATAGAGGATAAAATATCATTATGAATTTGATGGAGACCAATAATTTTGACAAACAAACAAATCTTTTGTTGTGGCAACATTAAGATTTTACTATGCCACTATGGTAACAGTATATAGGACATCAGTAGGGGCTTACATTGAATTGTTGTTGGCTTTCGGTGAGAATAGGTGGTTGGTTTGTATTACAACATCAACATTGGACTATTGATTAACACAACACAAATGAGCAGCAGCATTAATGTCACACACTTATTTGTGGGTAATTGGAAACTTTTGCCAATTTTTAGGCAGATGTTGTCAAATGTTATACTGAGATGAACTTAGCTGTGGATGTACCATCAATAATCAGTTAACATAATACGACTGGGATTTTATCACAAATATCAGTAGGCACATAATGGTATGAGGATAAGCGGGAAATGGTTGCATATTTTTAGGACCAGAAGCGAAGGAATATTGTCAACTATGTACAAAAGTTATAGCTATGAGACTATGTACAAAAGTTATTGATGGTGTACTGATGTACTGATACACTGATATATTGATATACTGATATACTGACATACTGATATACTGATATACTGATATACTGATATACTGATATTCTGATATTCTGATATACTGATATACTGATATACTGATATACTGATATACTGATATACTGATATACTGATATACTTATATACTCATATACTGATATATTGATATACTGATATACTGATATACTGATATACTGATATACTGATATACTGATATACTGATATACTGATATACTGATATACTGATATACTGACATACTGACATACTGATATACTGATAAACTGATATACTGATATACTGATTTACTGGTATACTGATTTACAAATACTGATATACTAATATACTGATATATTGATGAACTGAAATAATGATATAGTCGTGTACTGATGGACTGATATAAAAATACTGATATATTGATGAACTGATATATTGATGAACTAAAATAATGATATACTCGTATACTGGTATACTGATGGTATACTGATATACTGATTTAATGATATATATATATACGGTTATACTGATAAACTGAAATACTGATATACTGAAATACTGATATACTGATATATTGATATACTGAGATACTCATACACTGACATACTGATATACTGATATATGATATACTGATATTCTAATATGATAAAATGATATTTTGATATACTGATATGCTGGAATGCTGATATACTGCTATACAGATATGGTGATATATTGATATACTAATATACTTATATAGTGATGAACTGATATACTGATATGCAGATATAGTAATATATTGTTATACTTATTTTTTGTTATACTGATATACTGCTATACGGATATGATGATATATTGATATTCTAATATACTTATATAGTGATGAACTAATATACAGATATATTTAAATATTGTTTTACTAATTTATTATTATACGGATATATTGATAATAGTACATCAACAGATATAGTGGTATGTTGGAATAACGGTATACTGTATACTGACATGTTACACTGATGATATGCTAATATACAGATATGCTTATATACTGATACATTGACATCCTTATGTACTGATATACTGGTATACTGATATGGTGATATATTCATGTAATGGTGTATTGATATGCTAAGGCACTGATATACTGGTATATATACAAATTATCTGATTAACTGATATACGTACCATTATTATGGAATACTATTATAATGTTATACTATGATACTGTTGTACCATTAAACTGTTATATTGTTATGCTTATATACTGTTGTAGTATTATATAGCTATTTAATACTGGTGTACTGTTATAATATATTGCTGTTGTTTTATTATGCTGTTATACTGTGATATATACAATATTTATTTTTTATATTGGTCAAATGTTGTGCTATAATATTTCAGTAATGTTGTACTGTCTTAAAACACTGATATGTACACTGGTATACTGTTATACTATAATTCTGATGTTCTTTTCTGTTTGACCCTTCTACTATAATACCATTAAACTGTTAAAATCTTTATTTGTTATACTGTTGTAAAACACTGATATGTATACTGGTATTCTGTTATACTATAATTATGATGTACTTTTATGCTGTTATACTGTTACATTTTTATACTGTTTGACCCTTGTACTATAAATACTGTTTAATTGTTATACTGTTATATATACTGGTATACTAATTCTGATGTACTTTTATGCTGTTATACTGTTACATTTTTATACTGTTTGACCGTTGTAGCATAATACTGTTATGCTATTGAAATGTTTAATTGTTATACTGTTGGGCTATTATGTTATATCGTTCTATAATTGTTATACCGTTCAAATGATGTGCTATAATATTCAGTATTGTCGTACTGTTGTAAAACACTGATATGTATTCTGGTATACTGTTATACTACAATTCTGATGTACTTTTATGATGTTATACTGGTGCATTTTTATACAGTTTGACTTGTACTAGAATACTGTTATGCTGTTGTAATACTGTTGTGCTAATATAATGTTTAACCGTTCTATAACTGTTATACTATTCAAATGTTGTGCTATAATATTTCAGTATTTTCGTACTGTTATAAGACTCCGATATGTTTGCGTTTATACTGTACTGGTATACTGTTATACTATAATTCTGATGTATTTTAATACTGTCGTTCTGTTCAAATGTTTAATTGTTATTAGAGTATACAAAACCGAAACCGGAAACCGACAAACCGGTTTTTTTGTTGAAAACCGTCAGCCGGTTTTTACAAAATATCGATTTTCGAATAACCGGTTTAACCGGTTTTTTGAGGTCGGTTTTACCGGTTTTCTGAAATCATGAAAAGTTGAAGATATCGATCTTTTGCCTTAGAACAGCCCCAAAAAATTTTCTAAGCAACATCTTTAGTAGCATATTTTATTGTTCCAAAGTCCCATTTTACGACACTTTTCTTGAAATAAGAACGAAAAAGGGCACGTAAGGAGTCCAGATATAGAGTTTAAATGTTTCACAACAAAAATAATCGTTAAATTTCATAGAAGGCATCTGATATCAATAAGTGCTAAAACAATGACAAACTTCAGACTCTGAATGAAAAGAAACAAAACCAGTAAGAAAGTTTCAGTCGGGCAACCCGACTTACTTATACCATCACCCTCTGTACGACAAAAAATTTTCTGTTATACTGATATTATACTCGATTTCTAAAGTAGGGTAGTGGTACATTTGTATGGGAGGTACCAGAAGGGGCGTGTCTAGACTTCCAGATTATTTCTCCTAAACTTTATCCTGTTGTAGCTTTACTAAATACAGAATTTGGGCACGCGTTGGGTGTATTGATATTATTACTCCATCTCTAAAGTGGGCGAAAAGATACATTTGTATTGGAGGTACCATAAGGGGCGTCGCTAGAATTCCGATTTTTTCTCCAAAACTTTATCCTGTTTTTACTTAACAAAATACACGGGCACGGTCGTGTCGAGTATTTTAATATTATTACTCCATCTCTAAAGTGGGCGAAGTGATACATTTGTATGGGAGGTACCAGAAGGGTCGTGTTTAAACACCGGATTCTCTAAAACTTTTCCTGCTTAAACTTTACTAAATACAGAATTTGGGCACGATCGCGTTAGGTATATTTATAATATTAATCGATTTCTAAAGTGGGCGGTACCAGATGTCTATGGGAGGTACCAGATGGGGCGAGGATACCAGATTACTCGATTTCTAAAGTGGGCGGAATGATGTATTTGTATAAGAGGTACCAGAAGGGGCGGGCCCACGTGGCCCATTTGCAATACCGTAAGTAGTTTTGGGGAAATATTAACTCGTGCAAAATTTCAAAACATTTGGTTGCGTCTTTCGAAAGTTATCGTGCGTACCAGCCAGACAGACAGACGGACATGGCTCAAACGACTTAAAAAGCCCTGAATCGAATTTGGTTCAAAGAAACCTAGGGTCTAAAGTGGCTCTTTCTATGTGTTACACTTTTTGGTCGTATCAAATGATATATACCCTCATCCTTATGGATGATGGTATATTGAGTAGTAAAAGTTGGAAATATTGATTTTGGTCTTACAACACCCCATGTGAAATTTTCCGAGAAGCATTTTTGTAGAGCATTTGAATGTTGTAAAGTCCTATTTGAAGATATTTTTCTGACATTTCTTGAAACAGGTACGAAACGGGCACGTAACAATTCAAAATAGACAGTGCCATAAAAGTTCCATAAAAAAATTATCGTTAAATTTTATTACCCTAAAGCAATAAGGGTAAGAAACGTAGTCTTAAGTGCCTATTTCAATGTCTATTATGGGTTAAACTGAAAACTTCATCAGTGATATACTCATCTAAGTCTTTCATCCCGTAAAGGAATTATTCCGCCCTTAAAAATTTGCTGGCTTCAAATGCCCAATAATTGGCTTATATTACATGATTTTTATCTAATTAATATTGGAATTAGATTTAGACATGTTTTTCTGTTAAACGCTGCCTTCCATACGCCATTTTTAACATTTCTAAATTAAATTGCTCATAATAGTAACACTTTTTCTTGTTTTTGTGCACAAATAAAAAATTCGAAAAATAACCGGTTACCCGGTTTTTTCTTAATTAAGTATTCGAAAACCGAGTTTTTGAAATTATGTAAATTTCGAATATAACCGAAACCGGTTTTTCAAAAAAGTCGAATGTTTGTATACTCTAATTGTTATACTGTTGTAAAACACTGATATGTATACTGTTATACTGTACTGTTATACAATAATTCTGATGTACTTTTATGCTGTTATACTGTAATTTATACTATATAATATATAATATATACTATATACTGTTGAAATGTTTATTTGTTATACTGTTGTGCTCTAATAATGTTATGTTTTACTATTACACTTTAGTAGCGCCTTACTGTTGTATAACTGTTAAATGTCATACACTGCTATACTAATGTTGACACTAATTTAATCTTATAAACTAAAATGTATGCAATACTACTTTTATACTATAAAATAGTTATATTGTTTTATTGTTACCCTATTATCGCGTTATATTGTTGTACTGTCGTACGATTAAACTGTTATATTGTTATTGTTTTACCTTTATTCTATAACACTGTTATAGTGTTACATTGGTTTATTGTTAAAGTGTTATAATAGTAAGCTTTCATATTAATATACTGTTATACAGTAATTCTCTTATACTGTTAGAATTTTTATTGTTTAACAGTAATAGCATTATATTTTTATGCGATTAAACTGATATGTTATTCTGTTATACCGTTAAACTGTTATATAGTTATTCTTTTATACTCTTATATTTGTTATACGGTCACTATTATGCTGTTTTACTGTCATATAGTAATTCTGTGCTATGTTATGCTTTCATATTGTTATACTGTTAACTGTTATATCGTTGTATTCTTGTATATTATATTATTGTTATTTTATATTGTATATTGTTGCACTGTTTGCTGTTTGCTATTATTGCACCACGTTGTTATACTGTTTGCCGGTATATTGGTTTGCTGCCATACTGTAGTACTGATAAACTGTTATACAGTCACAGTGTTACACTGTTTTACTATTTCACGGTTAAGCTTTTACGCTGTTTTATTGTTGTACTGTTGAGCTGTTGTGTGTTATACTATTACACTGTTATACTCGTATATTGTTAAACTGTTATACTATGAAATTCTTATACTATTCCACTGTTATACACAGCTACGCTGTTTTAATGTTATACTGAGACATTATTACTATATTACACGATATAATGTAATACTGTTACAGTCTTAACTGTTATACTTTAACACTGTTAAATTGTTATTTTGTTATATTAGTATAATGTTATACTTTTATACTCCTATACTGTTACATGGCTATGCTTTTATACTGCTGTACTGTTGTACTCTCATACTGTTAAACCGCTAAGTTGTTATACTTCTACGCTGTTATACTGCTTTGTTGTTATACTTTTGTTGTTAAACTGCTATACCGTTATACTGTCAAACTGTAATACCGTTATACTGTTATACTCTCAAACTGTTATACTTTTATATTTTTATTCTCTCATGCGGACATATTGAAATCAAACATTTATATTTGCTTCAAATAGTTAGCGCACTCCTTTCTAGGTTTGTCATATCATATGCATATTCCTTTCATTGATACCTCCATGAACAAAAGTATGTATCTCTGTACTATTTGAAGCATTTCTAAGGTCAAAAACGATTTACTCACATTTGCATTATCTCGTTCAACTCGGCAATCATGATCGATAAATGTTTACCTTTCGTAAGAAAATAAATAAAAGCCCAGAATATACTCAATAAGCCAAAAATATACAATGTATAAAGTGATATCCCACGAATGAATAAAGTGTAATACATTTTGTTGTTTTTTTTCTGCCAAGTAACATAATCTTATAAAATATGTGCAGTTTAAATTACTTAAACTTGTTGAATGGCTAGCATTATGTTCGTGGGAAGTATTGCTTTCACAACGCTCATGCAGAGAATGACAGCTTTAAATCAAACGTAACTTCTTGTACCTATCGTGTTCGATTATTGCTGGCCTCGCGAGGCTATGGGCTGCCTGGACCTGTACTAAACTAAACTAAAAACTCTAAAAATTTAGTGATAGTAAAACTGCTATGTGTAAAATGTATAAAATGTTGAAGCAGTAATAGACTTAAGTAAACAGTGCAAAAATAAAATAAATAGAGACAATTACAAAAATTTTAGTTTTTTTTAACAAATTTTCAAAATTACTTCAAATTGTTATTTGTAATTATGCTAAACAAACATTTACTCTGATATTAAACAACTTCCCTACCCGATTAGCTATATCGCAATTACCTCATTTCAATTGTTAACCATACCCTTGATATACTTAATGCCGACATGTGACATAGAATTTCAATTAAGCTCACATTCTAAACATTTTTTTTTAAGCGCGCAAACAAACTGTCCCCGCCCACAAACTGCAATTGTCAACGACAATTGTTTAGACATTCATCTATATTTTGTTGTTCAAAGTGATTTCCCTATTAATTACTTATGCACAAATGGCGGCAACCAACGAGGATTGGCGTATTACATCACACAGACTGGCTGGCAGGCAGGCAAGCAGGCAAAGAGCTAATTTTGCATTCATTAAAAGCTTTTTGATTTTAAGCGAAGCCAACGATGAACGAAGTGCGGGGTTTAGCAAAATTATTAATATGCAACCAGCAAATGTAGAATTGTGATGAGGGATATATGAACTGACGTGTGTGTGTGTGTGTGTGTGTCAGCAACAGCAGTATGTAAAGTGGGAGGGGGGAGAAGAAATGCATCTCATTGGTTACTAAGTAGCAGTATTATGCTAGCAATCTAAATCTAACTGTTTCAAGGTTGTGTTATGGCATAATAACTAGTTAGTATATGCATATTTCGTAATTTGTTCTTATACGAAATAAGCAAAAGTAAAGGGATTGCCTGTTTGTTTAAAATTTCCAGGGAATTGTGAGTATTTTATGAGTTTTAAAATATAAAATTTTTATAATAGTTATGTGCAAAATTTATTGCAAACAATTAACACAGCTTTGTTATGTTCGAAGCCGCGTGCGAATTGTTTTTTGTAATTAATTCAGTGACATAATTAAACAACCGAAACAACTGCAGCAGCAACAACATCGTAAGCCTATTTAATTTAAATAAAATTGTGTGCTCTCACCTTGTTGTTGTTGTTGTTGGCTTAAAACAATTTTGCATGCAACTGAGATGTAGTTAACATTTCAAATTGTTCAACATAATAGAGTTATTAAATAAAGCATATGCATTCGTATAAATGCATATGCAAGTGTATGTGTTGATTAAAACACACATACATATACATAAATAACATTTATACCCATGTTCACCGAATGTCAATTGTACCTGACAAAGAAATGCGTTTATTTAAAAGCCAACCGAAGGCCCCCCACCCACCTTCCTTTGTTTTCAGTCAACCCAAACCTACGCACATTAATATTCTAGGAATGTGCATTGTTTCCTGAAAGTCTGTGTATATAGTATAACAGTAGTTGGTGCATTGCTATAGCTGCGTGCGTGTACAAGGATATGTCAGGATATGTGAGATTGATAATTTCATATTTTACAATCACGTACTGCCAATGCTGTTGCGCACACACCCAATACAGTTATTACATTTTATATCATTAAAATGATATAAATGCAATTTACTATCGAGTTAAGTCAGTGTTAGTGTGTGTGTGTGCGTGGCTGCAAGGATATTGATGTTTTCATTATCCTTACACATAAGTTTACAGCTGATGCTGCAGCTACAGCTTGTGCTGTCAATGTCAGTTAACTCTTTTACTATGTGACTTATTATATCGTAGAAAGCACATGTGGTTGCCACATGCTGCTTGCTGTTGTTGCATCTGTGCATATTCTTGGCTTTGTCGATTATGTCGATATTATTTAATAATGTTGCTGTTGCCGATGCTGCTGCTGTGTGTGTACATTACATGAACATGTAATATTAACGCCAAATTCCATAAGTGTTTATGTGATTTTAATGGGTTGCTTAATATTTAATGTTGTCAATACAGTCCGCCACAGGAAGAGGATGGATCAACTCAGAGTTTATTGGTTTTCGGAACATGAAGTGTAAAAAAGTGTTTATTATTTTTCTATGGAAGAGAGATAGTTATGTTACTAGAATTAGGAAATGAGTGAGGTTTTAGTTTGACCACGCCCACTTTTGGTATAAAAACTAAGAATGGTAAGTTTTGGTCAGCAACCAAATTTGATTGAAATAAGTTAACATTTGAGGATATATTAAAAAAGGTTAACCTTATATGGGAGAAGGGCGTGGTTCCAATGGGAAATAGGTGTGGTGTTAGTATGACCACGCCCACTTTTGATATTATAACTAAGAAAGATAAGGCATGCTCATGAACCCCAGTTTCATTGAAAGGTGAATACATATTTTATGGTTTAGTTGTGTGATATCGAGGGATTTCTTGAAATTCGAACATTTGAGGATAAAAAGAGATAAAAGTGGTACATTCACCCAGACCAAACATTTACAAAAATTGGGGGACTATGTATGTTTCAAAGAAGTTGTACGATATTAAGGGACTTTTTGAAAATCGTACTTTTGGGCATAAAAATAAAAAAATAGCACTATCACTCAGACCAAAGGGTCAAAAGTAAACCCCACAAAGTCTTATCGTTGCTAATATACCAATATTTGCGTGATCCTTGAAAATTTTATCACACTACATCATTCTATTAAATGGGCGGAATTCCAATAAATCGCTAAATCCTTGTAGAAGACAATGAATTAAAGGCTGCCATTAGGAGCTCAAAGAAGCATTTATCATACAATAAAACATATTCAAATTTGCTCTGAAATAGTTCACTTTGTTTGTAAATTTTCTTAAAGTTCCATACTTTAAGGCGCTTTAGACAATCGCATTTAAAGTTTGCCATATGAAAATCCACCATTGACCACCCATTTCATAGTGATAGCCACACCTATCACTAATGATTTTTCAAGTATTTTATAGTGGTCACAAATTAAGCTCCTTTTTTCGATTAGACGCTTAGTTTACGAGATAATCGCATTTAAAGTTTGCCATGTGAAAATCCGCCATTGATCATACATTTCATGGTGGTATTCCCACCTATTACTAGTGATTTTTCAAGTATTTTATAGTGATCACAAATTAAGCTCCTTTTTTCGATTAGACGCTTAGTTTACGCAATGAAGGCACTGAATGATAGCCTACCATTAGGAGCTCAATGAAGCAGTTACATGTATTGCAACATAAACATGTTTAAATTTTCTTTCAAATAGCCCATTTTATTAGCAGATTTCCTTAAAGTTACCTACTTTAAGGCGCTTTAAATGCCAATTCAATTCAGTTACGCCTCTTAAACGTTACCGCCTCATCTAAAACAAACACTTTCATTCTCTACCATTTATTACAGTTTTCTGTTGTTTTCGTTTTGTATTTCAAATTATATAGCAGAAACAATATTTTCAACACTTGAAACTGTGAGTGTACGATTCTTGAAAATTATATACCACAAATTGTAAAAAAATAAGAATGTCGAGAAAACACACATACACACAGAGGAAACGTTTGTGGTCATAATGGTTTAAAAGGCACAGCCACATGGCGCTATATATAGTATTCATCTTATATACAGACACACACACACACATACATACTTATACATGTTTTCGTATACCTTGGGCTAAGTTTGCTGACCATTCAAGGTAAATGAAGCAGCTCATCGTATATTCTTTTGGTATTTATAATGAAAATCAATTTTCCCTATGGTTTTCATTTCGTAAAATCGCATATAGATGTGTTGTTGTTGTTGTTATACACATATGGCTGTGTTAGTATGAGTGTGTTTATTTTTGTGATTGCAAGTTAGAAAAGTTTTGTATTATTTCACTTTCACACACTCGACACACACACACACACACACACACACACATTCGCACTCGTACTCGTACTCCTTTGTAATATACGGATTTCAGTTGTTTGAAACAGGAAAAAGTGTAAACGGAAATACGTACTCGTATGTGTATTTCGATGTTTTGAAGTACCCAGTGTTTGACGTTGGGTGTGCGTCAATTTGATTTATGATAAAAAGAGATTTATTAAAATGAATTGTTTTCGAGTTATATGTATGAGTGTATGCAAAGAAGACCTAGTGCGAACAGAGAGAAACCATATTCAGGGAGTATTTAAATCAAATTCATTGGATAGGAATTGTACTGTCGGTAAATCCCTTAAAGTATGCAGTGTTTTTGTAGCGTGTGTAGATCTCTGCGGGTATGCAGTCCTCAATGAAGTAGTGAATAGAAGAATTGAGGTATGAATGTAGAACGATTGTGCTATACTATGGCACCAGTGGAGGTGAGAGTCTTATAGCAAACATATTAAATATTGATAAAAAAATTAAACATCGATCACAGGCTCCCAATTTTATTAAAATAATGACAAAATGTAATTTTTTAAACAAAAAATATCGTTTTTTTCAACGATTTTTATAGAAAAGATCAAAAGTAGCCGACAACATTTAATATTTTTTCCATAACTGTATTTTTTACCGAAACATCGAGAGGCAAAGTAAAATGAATTAGAAAGAAAGAATTAGAGGGATAAATCTGGTGCTAGCACGGTAATTGGGGTGAGTACTTATTTTATTGGGTAGTTGAGCGGTATGAAGGGCCCAAAATGTAATAAAATTATGGTCAACACAATCGTGAAAATGGGCATGCTAGCTATATAATTAGAGAGCTGCTCGAAGGGATTTCTTAATATTCCTACTTTTAGGTGGAAATAACTATCGCCCAGACCAAACTACTAAAGGTAGAACGCGAACATTTAGATGGGCATGCTCTCTATAGAATTAGACAGCCGCACGAAGGAATTTCTTGATATTCGCAGTTTTTGTGGGACAAGACCGAAAATGGGATAAAACTGGTACTATCGCCCAGACCAAACGGCTAAAGTTACAATTGCGAAAATGTACATGGGCATGCTCCCTATAGATTTAGAGAGCTGCATGAAGAGAATTCTTGAAATTCCTACTTTTAGGGGTGAAAGACAGAAAAGGGGATAAAACTGGTACTATCGCCCAGACCAAACGGCTAAAGTTAGAAGTGCGAAAATGTACATGGGTATGCTCCCTATATTAATAGAAAGCTGCACGAAGGGATTTCATGAAATTCGTACTTTTAAGGGTAAGAGGCCAAAAAGGGGATAAAACTGGTATTATCGCCCAGACCAAACGGCTAAAGTTAGAATTGCGAAAATGTACATGGGCATGCTCCCTTTAGAAATAGAGAAATTCGTACTTTTAGGGGAAAAAGACAAAAAGATCACAAAACTGGTACTTTCGCCTAGACCAAACGGCTAAATGTAGAATTGCGAAAATTTACATGGGCATGAAAATTTATAGGGTAAGAAGGGTATAAAACTGGCACTATCGTCCAGAAGAATTGTGAAAATTTACATGGGAAGGGACTCCTTGAAATATCAACTTTTAGGGGCAAAAAGAAAGGGTATAAGACGGAAATAGAAAATAAGATATTTCGATAACTTTGTTAGTTAGTTATCGAAAAACATTTTGTTTACTTTTTATGAAAAAAGTAAAAACTGTTTTCAACGAATTTTATAGTTAATTATAGTTAAGGACAACTTATTGATAACTGTCTAATTTATATAGTTTTATAAAATTAGGTAAAATATTTCTATAACCGCCTTTTCGTACAAAGATATACATTTTTCAACCCTTATAAGAGTTATCGAAAAAAACGTGTTGACGCTTTTTATAAAAATTCATAAATACATAATATATTTTTTTAACTATATTTTTTGATAAATCTGTAAGTTATCGAGTTATCGAAAATAATTCTAAACAAAAAAATTATTTTCAAAGTTTTTATAAAGATATCGAAGAAATGTCTTCAACGGTATAGATTTTTTTTCGATAACTATCTTAGTTAACAAATTATTGGCGGATGAAATAAAATAATATATTTTTATTAGTTATTGAGAATCAAAACTATTTTTTTTGTTCAAAAAATGCCGTAACTTTTACAACAAAGAAATCGAGTTATCGAAAGATAAAACAGAAAAAAAAATTATTTTATTATTTTTATATATTTTTTGTAGAAAGGGGTAAAATAAGACTACAATATAAGGTTATATGTTTCGATGCCTCTGCAATCGAGTTATTAAAAAATATGTGGTTAAATTTTTTGTGTAGAAAGTTTTTAAATAAGACAAAATTATTAAGTCATATATTTTGATAACTCAGTCAGTTATCGAGTAAAATAAAATTACAAAACTAGTGTATTAAAATAGCTATTTATTTCTTTAACAGTA
The DNA here is from genome assembly GCA_964034835.1 of Muscina levida. Lineage (NCBI taxonomy): Eukaryota > Metazoa > Arthropoda > Insecta > Diptera > Muscidae > Muscina > Muscina levida. Next base: position 25,582,196 of record OZ035880.1, read on the forward strand.
TACAATTTTTTTCAATAACTATCTTAGTAATCGAATTATCGACAGATGAAATTAAATAATATATCTTTATTAGTTATCGAGTATCGAAAAACAATTTTTTTTAAAGAAAAGACCGTTACTTTAACGATAAAGAATCCGAGTTATCGAAGTATAAAATTTAAAAAAATTATTATATTATTTAAATTATTTATTATTTTCTGTAGAAAAGGGTAAAATAAGACTACTCGATACCTCTATAATCGAGTTATTGAAAAATATTTGTTTTACATTTTTTGTATAGTTATTGTATAGAAAGTTTTTAAATTAGACAAAATAAATAAGTCATATTTTTTGATAACTCTGTCAGTTATCGCGTTATCGATAACTTTATAGCATAAAAAATTAATTTTTTAACGTTTTTAAAAATACTAACGGAAAATAAAATAACACAAGTAGTGTATTAAAATAACTATTGATTTCTTTAACGGTATTGTATTTTTTCGATAATTATCTTGGTTATATTATCGACGGATAAAATGAAGTAATATAAATTTTTATTAGTTTTCGAGTATAGAAAAACAATTTAAAAAAAAAACGCCGTAAATTTTACAGCACAGAAATCGATTTTTCGAAAAATAAAATTTAAAAGAAATTTTTATATTATTATTATTTGAAGAAAGGGGTCAAATAAGAATGTAATATTAGTTCATATTTTTCGATACCTCTGTAATCGAATTATTGAAAAATATTTGTTTTACATTTTTTGTATAGTTTTTATAGAAAGTTTTTAAATAAGGCAAAATAAATAAGTTATATTTTTCGATAACTCTGTCAGTTATCGAGTTATCGATAACTTTATAACAAAAACAAATTGATTTTCAACGTTTTTAAAAATGTTAACGTCAAATAAAATAACACAACTAGTGTATTAAAATAACTATTGATTTCTTCAACGATATTGAATTTTTTTCCATAACTATCTTAGTTATCGAATTATTGACGGATAAAATGAAGTAATATTTCTATAAGTTATCGAATATCGAAAAACAATTTTTTTTACGAAAAAGACCGTAACTTTTACCAAATCTGTTATCGAGTTATCGAAAGATAAAATTAAAAAAAAAACAAATTATTATATTATTTATCATTTTTTGTAATAAGGGGTAAAATAAGACTACAATATTAAAATAAGACTATTTTTCGATGCCTTTGCAATCGAGTTTTTGAAAAATATTTGTTTTACATTTGTTGTATTGTTTTTGTATAGAAAGTTTTTAAATAAGACAAAATTAATAACCCACATTTTCAATAACTCTGTTAGTTGTCGAGTTATCGATAACTTTATAACATAACAAATAATTGTTTTTTCAAAGTTTTTATAAAGTCAGCGAAAAATAAGATGACGAAACAAGTGCATTGAAATAACTATTGACTTCTTCAGAGGTATACACAGAATTTTTTTTCGATAACTATCTATCGACAGATGAAAAGAAATGATCTATTTTTATTAGTTATTGGGAATTGGATAAATATTTTTTTTACAAAAAAGGGCGTTACTTTTACGACAAAGAAATCGAGTTATCGAAAGACAAAATAGAAAAAAATTAATATATTATTTATTATTTTTTGTAGAAAGGAGTAAAATAAGACTAAAATATTAGGTTATATTTTTCGATACAACTGTTATCAATTGAAAAATATATTTTTAAATATTTTTCTACAAAAAAAATTGGTTTGTAATGGGAAAATATGAAATTATCAATTGAAAAATATATTTTAAAATATTATTCTACAAAATTTTTTTTTTTTATTTTTCTACAAAAAAAATTTAAAAATATATTTTTCAATTGATAATTTCATATTTTCCTATTACAAAACATAAACTTTGATAAACTAATTAATTATTTGTAACTTTTTTATTGATATAAAATAAAGTAAATTATATTATTTATTTTTTATTTTTGAATAACTCTGGAATCGAATTATTAAAAAATATTTGTTTTAAATTTTTTGTAGAAAAAAACTAAAAAATTTCAACGCTATTTACAAAATTTATAAAAAAAAAATTTCCATTACAATATAAAATTTAAAAAAACTGAATTCTTTTTTTTAACTCTTCTATTGATATAAAAAAAATAAAAGTCTATTAATTTTTTTTTCAAAGCAGGGGCCTATGCCGCAATTTAGATACATTTTTGTAAAGGGAAATTAAGTTTATATATTATTTTTGTAGAATGAGACTAAATTATTAGGTAAATTTTCGATACACTGTATTTTGAAGATGGGCCCAGATATCCGCTGTCTAGGCTCTCATACTACATACCGAACAAAAACTTTAATGGACTTAGAAAAATTGCATATAAAAAAATAAGTAATTCGTGAGACGAATACCCTTTGTTGATGTGCCCACACTTGCTCATATATAAGTGTCACTGGGTAAACCCCGCTTTTCTTTATTTGTGGACCACATTGGTCCATGCGAGGGTTAATTTCAAAATTCAAAAAAATGCGAGGGTATTTTGAATTTTGTTTTTACTTTGAATTGATTTTTTTTTATAATTTTCTTAGACCTTTACCATTTCGAAACTTTAGAAAACAATTAAATTAATAAATTCTGTAAAATCATAGCACACTTTTAGGCCACATACTGACATGTTAGAATTAGAGTGCCAGTTAAAAAATATTGTGTATAAAGATGCACAATTAAGTTAAGGCATATTAAGGGAACACTGAATTTCATGAAAATTGAAAAAATGGTAATAAATTTTTTTAAGACACTGTCAATCAGTTGGCAAAAAATATTTAAAAACCTTTAAAATAGTTTTGATTGTGTGGCGATATATTTTCATTTACGTGTATAAATACCAAATTTTAAATTATCATAATACTTAAATTCCTGCCTTAGTTAAATATTATCATAGCATTGCTATTGCTTTACATTTTACTAAAAGTTCACACTTGTGACCATAATAAAATAAAAATAACAGCTCTTCAACTCGTTTACAATTCATTGAAGTGCAGCAGATTAAAAACAAAGTACATATATAGTTGTAACACTAAATCAAAAACCATTTAAAACATTTTTTGTTCAACAACAATTTCCCGCAAACACAATTTCAAAAAGGTTTAAATGCCACCATGTACGCCCTCACCCATCGTTTCTCCCAGGAGCGTGCAGTACAAAAAAATCACTTTTTTGCTTGGCTTAGCCGTAACTTGACCATTGAATACGATGGCAGGCAGCCATTACCCTTTTAACCTGATTATCTTTTGAACATGAACTGGACGTGACCACCCCCTCCCTCCCCACACACCTGTGTCGTACAATTGAAACAAGTTTTAACCCAATAACAGTATCTACGAATGTTGACTAGAAAAAAAAATAAATACCGGCCACCGGATAGAGTTGAATTCGCAATGTAATGCGAATAATATATGGGCTAACAAACCGAATGAGAAATTTGGCATTTATTTCTTTGAGCAAAGAAAAAAAAAACCCAGCCTAGGAGTTTAATACTGCAGCGGTGCAATTCGTTTGCACTCCCCAAAACGTTATGATTTATGCACTCAGGTGTAAAAAGTGTTCAAAAGAGGATTAAAATGAAAATGTTGGTTGGAGAGCGTTTTTTCGTTTTGTTTGTTTTGTTTTACATTTTTTTCTTCTGTTATATAATCGACTGATAAAACAACGTGGCGTATTAAAAACTATAGCCCATAGTAAGGAATCTATGTAATGTTTAACTAATATTCAATGCTTAAACTTTATTTTGCATAATTACAAAGTTTTGGGTTTATTTTAAACTTTTCTCTGGAATTTGTAAGAGTATTTTCGGAGAGCAAAGGAAACATTTTTTTAGTAAGCATAGAACTAAAATTGTTTTCACCCATCTAACAGATAATAACTCGTATTTTTTTCTAATGTTCATAAAATGTTTACCATATATAGATTTTATTCATGGCCATTGGTTAATAACTATTATGACCCTGAACATGCCACATGGCAATCTGATTTAAAATATTAGATTTAAAGGATAACTGCATCATAGTCATTCAAACAGGGGGGGTGCAATAAGTGAGGAAAGCGCAATGAAGTAGTAACAAGTCATGATAATAAGTTGAAAGATTTTTGTTGTCTTGGTTGTTCTACTCTATTTTACTGTTTGTATTACGAGGGCGCCACCTATGGTACAATTATTGTACTACATCAACCAAGTTGCAGGCATAGAGCCTACAACGAACGTGCATTCATAAACTGACACTTAGCAACGTCAGCTTTGTGCCCATACCCTGCATGAACAGTTGACATTTATGGCAGGGCTTAGTTTCGTCTGCATATTCATAATTTTGTTGCAGAGTACTATCAGAACTATCAAATTTTAAAGGTGCCTGTATCCAACTGACAGATGTCCTCGACAAATACAAGGCTGACATCACTGCCATATAGGAAATGCGATGAACGGGACTGGGATGCACACGTCAAAAGAACTGTGACATCTATTGCAGCTGCCATGCAGAAAGACACGAATTTGGATGAGGTTTCATAGTCGGCAAGAGACTTCGACACCTGGTCACGCGGTTTAACCCTGTAAGTGACCGAATAGCCACTATTCGCATCCGGGCGAAATATTTTTACATTACGCTGATTTGTGTACACGCCCCGACGGAAGATAAAGATGAGGACATTAAAGATGCCTTCTATGAGTGCCTGAAGGAAATATATGACCGCTGCGCTGCACATGATATTAAAATTATTCTGGGAGATTTTAATGCTAAAATAGGAAGGAAAGAAGCTCTTGGTTCATCAATCGGAAAATTCAGTCTGCACAACATCACCTCCGATAACGGATTCAGACTGGTCGGCAAGAAACATGGTTGTGAGTGGAACCACATTCCCTTATAAAGATATCCGCAAGGCAACCTGGATATCTCCCGATCAAAATACAAGAAATCAGATTGATCACTTGGTAATTGATGGAAGGCATGTCTCAAGCTAGTTGCTGCCAAGGTACGCACACGATTAAGTAGTGCTGGCTGGGTTTGGTATCCCCGCGAAGATGATACGACTTTGCGGGATGACACTGACTGACTTGAAGTCTTTAGTGAAGATTGGCAAGGAACATACCGCCAATCCGAATAAGAATCCTGCTTGCAAATAAATGCTACTACGGACTAATCAAGCGATTCAATGACAGACCCCTCTCTCGACGAGCAAAAATCCAGCTATACCAGATACTGTTTCTACTTGCCTTAATGTATAGTTCAGAATCCTGGGTTATGACACAAGCGGATGAATCGGTTCTGGCAGAATTCTGGAGAAAAAATACTCCGTAAAATATATGGGCCCATCATTGTTAACGGACAGTATCGGCGTCGTATGAATCATGAGCTGTACGAGCTGTACACCGACATTGACGTGGTCAGACGTATTAAGGTGCAGCGGTGGCGTTGGCTAGGTCATGTTGTACGCATGGGCGAAAATGCTCCAGCTCGTATAATATTTTTCTACGTGCGGTATATAATCCACTGGGATTGCATAGAAGTACCAGCTAAGTAAGTAAGTGCCGATTTCTACCTGTTTACCAAATTTTATCTCTTAAACCCTTAAAAAAGTTTTGACACGCCCACTCTGCCAATTGGATCAAAAAACTTAACTTAATTTCCCTTTGCACCCCATGAATGAGGTATGGGATAGCTTCTCGCGTTGTTGTGAATTAACACGCTTTCTATTTTTAGATTCACAACTAACGGCACCTACTTATTTATCGACGAATGCGAACGTCACTGTTTTTGAGAAGCTCTTACTAGACACGACGATTGAATCGACGCTTAATACTGCGAAGTTGCTGTCAAACAACATTCGAGGGGAGCCGACAATGAAAAAAAATTTTATTTATTTTTTCTTTTAAGATGACTGGAGCCAGGTTTGAACCTGCGATCTCCCGCATGGTAGTCGCGTGTTCTAACCACTATGCCACGGCCGGTCCCAATTGGATCAACAATTTTAAAAATATATACATACATAAAATATATATACAGTACAACATTTTTCAGCTCATTGATATCTACTGACTTATTTTTTTCCTTCCCGCATCACAGTAATCACAATGAAAATTTCAACTACCCTATATTGCAACGTAAAGATATTCCTTCAGGAACATCCTTACTTATAGAAATTTATCTCAAAGTATGCTCTACTTTTAAAATCCATACAACTTCTCAGTCACTCTCACTCTCTTTCATTCTCTTCATGTTTCCTATATCCATATACTCTGAAAGCAATATCCGGTGGTATTGCGTGTACTTATGTCATATTTGAATAGCATGTATGTACAAGGCATATACGAGTCAGTTGTATACAATTACTATACTAGTATAGTTATATCATAACGTATATTGTCTCGAGTGTGTGTGCATGTATGTATGTGTATAAGTAGTTATATATACATATAATTTTCTTTGTATGAGATTCAATAAACACTTCATCATATTTATCGTTTGTTTGTTGTGTTTGTTTTTTTTTTGTTGTAAAATGTAATTGTGTGTTTGTGTGTGTACCAGTTTGTGTGCACCATTTTTCGTGCCAAGAACTCATTTGTTATGGCAACACTTTAAAAAGTACAAAATACATACTCGGACAACATATTATGACATATGGTCAACTACTTATAACATGATACACTACACTACTCACTTGGTATATGTATATCGTTGTGTATGTGTGTGTGTGTGTCTTTTTGTGTAAGAAGGATAATAGGTAACAGCAAGTTAAGTTTTGTAGTGTCTTGTAGTGTATATAGTACATTTTACACAGTAACGTCATATAAATATGAATTTAAAATATACATGTTGTCGACGATTGTTGACTATTGACTATTGAATTGATTTGGAAAGGTAGTAATGGCCTGGTAAGCAATTTGAATAGTTTAGATGATGTTGTTGAAAAAAATGTCGACATTATCGAAGAAATAAAGGATTTTTTAATATTAAAATTTGTAGCTCAAGAAATGGGCGTGGCTAAGGCTCTCTGAACATTTTAACCCTCTAGCTCCCACCCGTATGGAACATTTTTGGCCCAGTTTTGAAAGACTGTTTAAATGTCAACTGTTTAAAAGTAACATCCATGCCAAATTTTTTGATGTTACAATTATAGCGCTACTTTTAATCAAAACTGATTGAATTACACAGTGCAACACACTTTTTTGGGGTTGAACCAAACCAATATCAAACGTCAGTAGTGAAATTTTCCGGAGAATATTTCTATCGAAGATTCTAAGTCTTGACCTCCCTCCAAAGTTGACATTTAAACAGTTTTCAAATATTGGGCCAAAAATGTTCCATACGGGTGGGAGCTAGAGGGTTAAAATGTTCAGAGAAAATATTTCCCTGAATGTTTTAATATAGTTCTCCGAAGACATGAAATACCCTAAATGTATATTTGCAGATGGTTTTCCATATTCTTTGATTCAACTTACAACAAAAAAAAAATAAACTTGAATTTTGCATCCATCAGTACATTTACCGTGTCGCAAAGTACCTTTGTAGTATTGATATGTACTTTATTACATACAAAAAGTACTGTTATTACATTTGAAATACTTTTATTGCACTGATAAGTACTTTTATTGTACTCAAAAGTATTTTTTTTCTACGAAAAAGTATAGTACTTGTACCAAAGAGTACTTTTTCCCAGAATAGTACTTTTTATATAAAAAAAGTACTTTTCTAGTACAAAATAAATTTTTGCCAGAGAACGTTCTTACTACCCAGTATAGAGATTTCAACATTCCTTTTTATTGTAAGCATTTTATTTCATAATAAAATAAACAGTTCTAAATGAATCACCCCTAGATATAATAACAGCGCTCTATATAATTTTCTTTGGAATTATGTGAATTCAAAAGTCGTCGTCGATAATTCAGTTACTTCAATTGCTCCGACAAGTATTTTTATTGCATTCAAAAGTACTTTTTTCTATGAAAAATTACTTTACTTGTACCAAAAAGTACTTTTTTACAAATTAGTACTTTTTATACTAAAAAGTACTTTTGTGGTACAAAAAAAATTTTGCCAGAGAATGTTTCTATCGCTCAGACTATAAATTTTGATATTACTTTTGATTGTAAGCATTTTATTTGCAAATTAAAATAAACAGTTCTAAATGAATCACCCCTAGATGGTGTGACAACAGCGCTCCATATATTTTTCTTTGACATTATAGAAATTCAAAAGCATTCAACGATAATCCAGACACGATTCAATACTAACAAGCCAAAAGTACTTGTGTAATTCGTTAAATACCTGTGGTAATGTTGGGAACAGTGATGGAAAGTTGAACTTTCAGAATGGACCAAGCATAGCATAATCATGGCTACACTTTTAATGAAATTTCATTAAAAAGTAAATTCCGGTACAAAATAAATTTTTGACAGAGAATGTTTCTACCGCCCAGAATATAAATTTTTATATTCCTTTTCATTGTTAGTATTTAATTGCAAATTAAAATAAACAGTTCTAAATGAATCACCCCTAGATATAATAACAGCGCTCTATATAATTTTCTTCAGAATTATGTGAATTCAAAAGTCTTCGTCGATAATTCAGTTACTTCAATTGCCCCGACAAGTATTTTTATTGCATTAAAAAGTATATTTTTCTATGAAAAATTACTTTACTTGTACCAAAAGTACTTTTTTTTACAAAATAGTACTTTTTGCACCAAAAAGTACTTTTGTGGTACAAAATAAATTTTTGCCAGAGAATGTTTCTACCGCCCAGAATATACATTATAATATTCCTTTTTGTTGTAATTATTTTATTTTAAATTAAAATAAACAGTTCTAAATGAATCACCCCTAGATGGTGTGACAACAGCGCTCTATATATTTTTCTTTGGCATTATAGGAATTTTAAAGTCTTCATCGATAATCCAGATACGAATCAACACTAACAAGCCTAAAGTACTTGTGTAATTCGCCAAATACCGATGATAATGTTGGAAACATTGAAGGAAAGTTGTACTTTCAGAATGGACCAAGCATACATTATCATGGACACAATTTTAATGAAATTTCATTAAAAAGTAAATGCCGATACAAAATAAATTTTTGCCAGAGAATGTTTCTACCGCTCAGTCTATACATTTTAATATTCCTTTTTATTGTAAGCATTTTATTTCATAATAAAATAAACAGTTCTAAATGAATCACCCTTAGATGGTGTGATACAATAGCGCTCTATATATTTTTCTTTGGGGTTATGCGAATTCAAAAGTCTTAGTCTATGATTAAGTTACAAATCAAGACATTAATGTCCAAAATTACTTGTGTAACTCGCTAAATACCAATGGATATGGTGGAAAGAGTGATGGAAAGTTGAACTTTTAGAATGGACCAAGTACGGCATAATCATGGCCAACATTTTAATGAAATTATTATTAATAGTAAATGCCAGAATCTTTTCTTTCATATCCTAATAGAGTTTGAGAAATTTAATATTATATTCAATGTTTCATTTAAAATTGTAAAAACAAGGTCTAAATGAATTACCCCTAGGTGCAGTAATATCACACCACTGCATTTTTTACTATGATAACTGAAGTGATATTAAAAGTATAAGTAGATAAGTCAGTTATGAAACAAGACTTGGAAGCCAAAATTACTTGTGTAATATGTTATGCTCGAATGAGTGTTCGAAAGTTGAACCTTTCGTATAGATCACCTACGTTATAATCGAGACCCACATTTGGATTAAATAATTTTAAACAAGTAAATGTCATAGAGTGTTGTGTGGGTTGAGGTAAATTTTATGGCATTTAATTCTATTTGAAGTGATATGAGATAAATAAGTTCTACATGGATCATCCAGTTAGTTATTTAGGAAATTTGTGAAAATTTTCTACATTGAATTTTACAATGTCAGAGTTTGTTTTTTCAGGTCATAAAAAAAATTCCCACTATTCATTATTGTTAAAGTGGTTTAGTTAAAATTACTAAAGCAAGTTAGAAACGAGTCACGCCAAGATCATGTAATATCTCACCTGTGGATTTTTTACATTGGGTCTATGAGAAGTCAAGTCTATGTCTATGTGAATTTAAAAGGTGAAGTTTGTTAGTAAACCAGTTTCGATCTTCGATAACTAAAATTATTTGTGTAATTCCTTAGATATCGGTGTTAATGCCAGAAATAGTGTTCAAAAGTTGGACCTTTTGTATAGATCGCCTACGTCAAGATTTAAATGAAATTATTTATAAAACGTAAATGTCAGAGATTGTTCTCTCGAGTCAAAGTAACGATACCAGCATAGGGTTCTGTTTTAAGTATTTTATTTAAAGTTAGAAAACAATGTTCTAAATGAATCACTTTTTGTTTACATTGGAAAATTTTGTCTATTTTTATATTTAATTTTTCTAATTCCTTGCTGTTTGTATATTTCAAATTTAATTATTTTCTCTAGTAGTGAAAGAAATTTGCTACTAAAGGCTAACGGTTTTGCCCGATTTAAATCACATTTTTTTTTTCTATTTTGTTTCTGTTCGTATTTTTTAAATCGGTGCTAAAACAAAATTTGCTACTAAAGGCTAACATATTCGCCAGATTTAAATCACAGTATACTTATGTGCTCTATATTCTACTTAATAGCACTGCATATTTTTTGGCTTCATAATTTAATCTTAATACCACAGCATACTTTTTGGCTTGACATTTTTTTTCTAATTGAAATATTGTATATAAATGCTAGTATTTCCTTTTCCATTACCTTAACCTTCCTTAAATTAGTTTTTATGCCGCCATGTGTTTATTATTTAATTTCAAACATTATTGGTCGTCATTATAAATAAATGTGCTGCGTGTTGATAGTGGGCGTGTCGAGGGACTACTACAAACGTATTATTTATTGCCAATTTGTTTCGTTTCATGTGACACATACATACAGTAGTGCCGCACGCTTGGTGGTCTTTACAATGTAAATGTTGTTGTTAACACTGTTAAGCTTTATACGGTTGCAGCCAAGCGAATGACATTAAAATAGAGAGTCTTGAAATAAGGCCAACGTAATCGGGAAGATATTTTAAAACTTCACTGGAATTTATTATCAAAATGTATACAACAATTGATATAATTAGAATAATTTCTATAATTTCTAATGTCTATTTTAGTAAATTTCAAGTGAATCTATAGTCATTTAATTTTGTTGTTTTTTTTTATTCTTAAGTTAACGCCCTTTAGCTGCCCATCCGTTAATTCACATTATTATATAGATAAGTGTACATTTACCTAAATTGTGGACTGTTTATTGTAACCCCTAAAATTTCATGCATATGCAGTTTACGACCATCGACAATTGGATTGCCGAAGAAACATTAACGTATTTACTTGTACACCTCCCTATATGCAAAGGGCAATAGCGTTATGTATGTCGCTCACTATGTAGATTTTTATCAAACATAATGTGTTAATCACACTGTGAATAGGATACAATAACATGCGATAATTTTTCATAATTGTTGTAAAGGAACTTGCTGTCAAAGCGAAACCAGTTAAAATAACACCACCGTAGATATTATATTGGAGTGCAAATGCCTCTAGATGTATACGTATTATTAATATAATATTAAGTGTTTACTCTCCCCCATAGAGGCGCTTGGCATAGCGTTGCATAATTTTGGGGTTGGTGAAATTGAAATTACAAACAATTATCTAGAAGATTAACATAAATAATGAAATCAATTAGTTGGCATCAAAGGAATGCTAAAGAGATGATGATTGATTTGGTAGGCAACTTATAATTTGTAAATAATTCAATTTATATCATAAAAAGCTTCTGGGTAATTTAAAGTCAGGAAAAATTCAAAGATAGAAAAAAATATGACTAATAATGTTGAATTATAAGTCATACAATGCTTTTAAAAAATATTGGCATACTGCTGATATAGGATCTTATTTAAAAAGAGCAAAGTAAGATTCTATTCTAAAAAGATCTTATTTTCGATTTTACATTGAACTCAAGAAATACACTTCAAGTTCAATGAAATGTAAAAACTATTTTAGACTTGTTGAGAAAATTTCTTTGGTGCCACTTGTTAATACTTAGAAATTAACCAAATGCTCTTCTTTTATTTGCTCACTGTTTAATTGCTCCCCCAAAAATATGTTGTTACTTTTGTAATATGACTGTTACAAATTTTCAATGCTTCGTTTCTATCGTTAAAATTTCTGCATGTCTCTGTGTTTTAGTCCTTTTTACTCTGCACTGTATTTAGTTCCTTTTTGCATCGTTACCTCATTATAGCGTGTTTCTTTGATAGAGTTTTCTATTCTATTGAACTCATTACGCATTTTATTGACGTTCCCCCATGGCCCTGAGAGTTTTCAAAACATTTCCAATAAAATCAAAACTTTAAATGTGAGTTTTTGTTGCTTTTTCTTGTATTCTTGTAGAAAGCATCAATAAATCACTTTAATGTGAGTTGGAAACATGAGAACATGAGAAATCATTATTGGCCTTAATTTAAATAAAAAGATAATAGTAAGAGGTAGTAAAATTTTCAAATTGTTGCGATTTTTGTTGGCATGAAAATCTGAAGTATACTTTGGGGCGCAATAAAAAGGGAAAGCAATTGGTATGTTTAATTTTCTGCCATAATATTGGAAAAAAATTCAAAATTATTTAAATTATTTTATTAAGCCTGAGCATAATTAGAAATGTCATACATTTTTTTTAACAATTATTTTGTCTTTATTTATATTTGCACTGATTGAAAGTTATTTTAGTTTGTTTATCCGAGTCAAAAAAATTTTGTCAGTGTAACAGCCTTATATGAAACTGTTATACTAAAACAATTTTCGTGGTACAAAACTTAGTAGGCAAAAACGACGGAATCAGAATTTATGAGGTTTTTAATGTTAAAATAAATATTTATATATCAAAAATTCCCACTTTAATTTATTTATTTTTTTATTTTTTATTATTTTTTTTTATTTTTTGTTTTTTGTTTTTTATTTTTTATTTTTTAATTTATTTTATTTTATTTTATTTTATTTTATTTTATTTTATTTTATTTTACTTTATTTTATTTTATTTTATTTTATTTTATTTTATTTTATTTTATTTTATTTTATTTTATTTTATTTTATTTTATTTTATTTTATTTTATTTTATTTTATTTTATTTTATTTTATTTTATTTTATTTTATTTTATTTTATTTTATTTTATTTTATTTTATTTTATTTTATTTTATTTTATTTTATTTTATTTTATTTTATTTTATTTTATTTTATTTTATTTTATTTTATTTTATTTTATTTTATTTTATTTTATTTTATTTTATTTTATTTTATTTTATTTTATTTTATTTTATTTTATTTTATTTTATTTTATTTTATTTTATTTTATTTTATTTTATTTTATTTTATTTTATTTTATTTTATTTTATTTTATTTTATTTTATTTTATTTTATTTTATTTTATTTTATTTTATTTTATTTTATTTTATTTTATTTTATTTTATTTTATTTTATTTTATTTTATTTTATTTTATTTTATTTTATTTTATTTTATTTTATTTTATTTTATTTTATTTTATTTTATTTTATTTTATTTTATTTTATTTTATTTTATTTTATTTTATTTTATTTTATTTTATTTTATTTTATTTTATTTTATTTTATTTTATTTTATTTTATTTTATTTTATTTTATTTTATTTTATTTTATTTTATTTTATTTTATTTTATTTTATTTTATTTTATTTTATTTTATTTTATTTTATTTTATTTTATTTTATTTTATTTTATTTTATTTTATTTTATTTTATTTTATTTTATTTTATTTTATTTTATTTTATTTTATTTTATTTTATTTTATTTTATTTTATTTTATTTTATTTTATTTTATTTTTTACTTTATTTTTTACTTTATGTTTAATTCCTTAACATCTTATTTCTTATTGTCGTATTCAAATTTAAAAACACTTTCTCTACAAAATCTTCTCTTTTTCTATTCATTCTCAATCCGTTGTTGCTGTTGTTGTTGTTATACAATTTCCGTGCCAATATCTCTGTAACTGTTTATTTCCTTTAACTGGCAGCTATAACTTGTTTAGCAATTAAAGCAAACATTTAAACCTATTGATAAACTATGAAAATCATAGCATACTTTTAGACACTAACCATTTTCTAGTTTATACAAAGTGTGTATTGCATACACGCTACTGCTCGAGATATTAGGTAAATAGTATAGCATACATTTGGGCTGTCGTGAGTTGTTATCTTTGCTGCTGTTGAAATTCCCTCATGGAACATTGACCGCAAAAACCGGTGGCGTACAAAAGTAATTTATGTAAGTGTGCGTGTGTAAGTTTGGCTCTTAGGGGTATTTTTTTTCGCAAAAAAAAACATTTACGGTTAAATCGCACGTTGAGTCATGCTGCAGTTATTCGATTTTAGGGTTTTTGTTTGGAAGGCAAAAGATTTTCACAACGAAAAGAGGGGGATTATTTCATTCTTTCTTTTTGTACCCCAATGGATTTTATAGTCAGTATTTTTTTCGTAACTCTCTTTGTTGGTAGGTAGTAGAGCAGAGTTGGTGAGAGGCCATTCAGTTTTGTGGGTAGTGGTAATGTCCTGCATGCGTATGTGTTGAAAAAATAGCTATTGTTGTGTGTAGAACTCTTCGGTTTCGTGTCTCTACATTCTGTTGTATTGTTATGGCTTTTAAAGGTGTAGATTTTTATGACTACAATATTACCACCGAATATTACGGCGGCGAGGACGTTGCCAGTCAACAATATTTGTATTGAGGGGGGCTTTTTTTTAAAGGAGTCCCTCCCACCCCCTATTAGTTTGCCTTTTTGGCAGGCTAACAATGTTGTTGAGTTTTTCTTCGTATATGTTGAAGTTGTTCTAGGGGTAGCTGATGTCCTGCGTTTCTGTTATGTGTGTAAGTACTTGTGTATTTGTAATTGTTGTGTGCATTTGTTCCCCCCATAGCCAGGATTCCCTTGATATCTATTGTCTTCGTCTGTCTGTGGCAATTTTAAGCTCAGCTGTATTATGTTACCCTATTACCGGGAGTCCTTTTCATGCAGTTTGTTTAGCTTAACTCGCAGAAAGCCGGATATTCACCTAAGGATATTCAAACGTTTGTAGGTATATATGTAGTTATAAAGTAGCATCTGCAATAGCTGTAGTAGCTGCACTAACAACTTTCTACTTCCAGCTAAGTTCATGTTGTGCTGTAATTTTAACAACTTCCGTTCAGGAAACATAAATTGCTATTAAACTCAGAAACGCTTCTACGCTTCCTTACGTTGCCAAGAAAAAAAATTCTTGAAGTTATATGAATTATAGCTGTGACCAGGAAAAATAGGCAAAATTTAATAATTAAAAAAAAAAAACTAGTATGATAATTATTTTCGGCTATGCCGAAGCTTATATGCCCTTCAACATTTGCAATAATGGTCATAATACTAGTTTTTTGCACTTCAACTGTGTTTCAATAAATTTTGTTTGTATGAGAGCTTGAATTATTTTATAAGCTAAGGATTATTTAACCTCCAAAAAGGGAGAGTTTTTATGGGAAGTGACAGTTGTTTTGGTCCGATCTTGCATATTTTAGAACATAACCTTAGCTTAGAGGATAGAAACTAGCATATCAAATTTAAGCACGACAGCTCCTTAACCACGGCTGTAATCGCGGAAAAGGGATGTTTCTATGAGAGGTGGTAATAATATTTGTCCGATCTTGTATACCGAATTTCAGCTTCATAGCTCCTAACCTACTGCTGTAATAGCGAGACAAACAGGTGGGCACTCCCAAAATGGGGGAGTTTCTTCGGGAGGTGGGAATAGCTTTTAGCTGATCTTGGCCATCTCACAACCACCGCAAGCCACCGCATAGAGGATAGAAGTTTTTATACCGAATTTCAGCTCAATAACTCTAAACTATGCTTGTAATTACGGGACAGTCAGACGGACACCCCCCAAAAAATTTAGTTTGGGATGTGGTAGTAGTATTTGTAGTAGTATGAACTTCACAACCATTCACTATGAGAAACCATTTGCTTAACTTCTTTCTTGTTTTGATTGTTTATGCCAAAGTCTGCTGATGAGGATTCGTGGCTGAATCCGAAACTGCTGTACAGACTGCCTGGCATTATGAGAATATCATTCTGCTTTTAACTTCTATCAAAACCCCTGGTCTTCAGCTTGAAATAAGTTTCAAATCAATATTTAATTTTTAATTTTTAATTTTTAATTTTAAATGTTTAATTTTAAATGTTTAATTTTTAATTTTAAATGTTTAATTTTAAATGTTTAATTTTTAATTTTTAATTTTTAATTTTTAATTTTTAATTTTTAATTTTTAATTTTTAATTTTTAATTTTTAATTTTTAATTTTTAATTTTTAATTTTTAATTTTTAATTTTTAATTTTTAATTTTTAATTTTTAATTTTTAATTTTTAATTTTTAATTTTTAATTTTTAATTTTTAATTTTTAATTTTTAATTTTTAATTTTTAATTTTTAATTTTTAATTTTTAATTTTTAATTTTTAATTTTTAATTTTTAATTTTTAATTTTTAATTTTTAATTTTTAATTTTTAATTTTTAATTTTTAATTTTTAATTTTTAATTTTTAATTTTTAATTTTAAATGTTTAATTTTTAATTTTAAATGTTTAATTTTTAATTTTAAATTTTTAATTTTTAATTTTTAATTTTTAATTTTTAATTTTTAATTTTTAATTTTTAATTTTTAATTTTTAATTTTTAATTTTTAATTTTTAATTTTTAATTTTTAATTTTTAATTTTTAATTTTTAATTTTTAATTTTTAATTTTTAATTTTTAATTTTTAATTTTTAATTTTTAATTTTTAATTTTTAATTTTTAATTTTTAATTTTTAATTTTTAATTTTTAATTTTTAATTTTTAATTTTTAATTTTTAATTTTTAATTTTTAATTTTTAATTTTTAATTTTTAATTTTTAATTTTTAATTTTTAATTTTTAATTTTTAATTTTTAATTTTTAATTTTTAATTTTTAATTTTTAATTTTTAATTTTTAATTTTTAATTTTTAATTTTTAATTTTTAATTTTTAATTTTTAATTTTTAATTTTTAATTTTTAATTTTTAATTTTTAATTTTTAATTTTTAATTTTTAATTTTTAATTTTTAATTTTTAATTTTTAATTTTTAATTTTTAATTTTAAATGTTTAATTTTTAATTTTAAATGTTTAATTTTTAATTTTTAATTTTTAATTTTTAATTTTTAATTTTTAATTTTTAATTTTTAATTTTTAATTTTTAATTTTTAATTTTTAATGTTTAATTCTTAATTTTTAATGTTTTAAATGAATTTATATATAAATTTAAAAAAATTAAATATGTATTTTAAAAATAAAAGAATAAATAATTGTTCATTTTTATATTCGATATCTTAGTTTTTTATGATATTTTTGAATTCTGCTACTTTTTGATACACTTATGTAAACAAGAGACACTAGTCCATAATATTACACAAAGAAACTAAATAAGCTATGTAATCTATTAGCATATATGTTCTTATATATATGTAATATTTTTTTGTTGTTGTTTAGGTTTTCTTGTGGGGTTTACTAACACTCACCTTGGTGTTGTTAGGCAGGCGAATGCTTTTATTGGTGTCTGAAACCTGCAATAAGAGGAAACAGAAAAAGTGGGAAAAGAATGTATATGTATATATAATAAAGGCATATAAACGTTTTGAAGAAAATATTTAAAAAAATGTATATATATACATATTTAACTATACTCCATATCCATATGCCAAAGAACTACAAACAAACAAATGTTGTAATGCAAATATTTAAATACGACTATTATGAATTTTACAATTAGCAAAAGTATTTGTACAAAACAAACAGGTTAGAATATTAAATGAAACTAATTTTCAAGAACTTGAAAACAATAACATATACAAGTAATTTCCAGGCACTATATGGATACTACGAAGAACTATTGGTGGGGGTGGGGAGATATGGTTGATTTCAGTACATGGCAGAGTAATATAACAGTTTAATGTAGGTAAAATTTTTAGGAAGTACAAATAAATTATATTTACTTCCACTATGTAATATGAGTAGAGAAGGATCATAAAGGCACAATAATGGTTAAAGACTTATGGGTTTTACTACAGGTAAGAGCTGGAAAACCTAAAGGTAAATATTAAAAAATTTAAATATAAAGCAAATATTTGTAACAGTTAACTTAAAGTGATGTATACAGTAGACTATTTCATTTTACCAATTTTTTCGAAAAGTTATTGGGATAATATATTTTCTAATTCTACTTAAAAAAACAAAAATTTAGGTATATAAAACTTGAAAATTGATCGACGTTTAGGGGTCGCGCAAAATCGTTTAAGGTTTTTGGCTGCAAAAAGGCATGTTTCAAAAATACTGATTTACTTATATGATTTAAAGTTGTGATACGCTTGACCGATTTTAATCAGATTAGACTTATTTTAAAGGTAATAATATTTCACACATTTTTTGTGAAGACATCAAAACATTTTAGATAATAGATTGAGTTTAATAACCTTTCAAACCTAAAAATTTTTAAATTTTAATTCAAAATTTACCTACTTTTGCATATTAAAAAAATTATTTTTTTTGGTTTGGGTCTAATTTATGTATATCTTTAAATGCACAATTGACAAACACTTTCTAACGATACTTTTGATGTATGGCAGGACCATGCAAATGACATATGTTCAGCAGCAGCAATAATAATCAATAGTGATTAAAATTAAACGAAAACTGTGTACTATGTATATTTTTAGTAAGGAAAACGATTTAGGTAATTAAAAAGAAGATTTTTTTTCAAATTTGATACGATAACACCTTTTGTGTTCTTTTTGTATGTTTTATTGCGTTTTTAGATGACTTGTACTAATTAGTTTTGCTGGTTATTATCCTTCGTCAAAGTGTTGTTCACAGTTTTAATAAGCCCAATAGCAATCGTTGACAACGCTGATGTTTTTCACAATTTCTTTAATCCGTTTACAATTCTCATTCTTGGGCCAATTTGACGGGTGGATAGCAAGAAAACTGCTGCCTACTCCAATAATATCAAAGAATTTCATAGTATTTTCTGAAATCATTTTTGTAACATTTCCTTCGCAATCTTGGTCACCAGGATGCTTTAATTCAGATGTAATATTAATTAAAGTTCCTTCGGTATGCGTGGGGTCGAAAAGAAAAAAGCCGAACGCGATGTTACTTATATACCATAAATGCCACACAAAAGTTTTGAGTGCAACATTTGCTATCATTTCATTTGATTTGCGGTATTTTTTTTAAGATTCTATCAACAAAATGTCGTTTAATGGGGCTTGTGTTGCAAGAGGACACTTAAAACAAGTTTTGAATGTAAATTTTGACCACAAAAATGTTGATCTGAATTAATCCATTTAGCTCATCACCAGCGAAATAGTCAAAATTTCAGCAACAATTAATAATTCTATTAATTATGGTATACATCAAAAGTATCGTAAGGAAGTGTTTGTCAATTGTGCATTTAAAGATATGCAAAAATTAGAGCCAAAACTAAAAAAAATAATTTTTTAATGGGCAAAAGTAGGTAAAATTTGAATTAAAATTTTAAAATTTTTAGGTTTGAAGGGTTCTTAAACTCAAACTACTATCTGAAATGTTTTGATGTCTTCACAGAAAATGTGTGAAATATTATTACCTTTAAAACAAGTCTATTCTGATCAAAATCGGTCAAGCGTATCACAACTTTAAATCATATAAGTAAATCAGTATTTTTGAAACATGCCTTTTTGCAGCCAAAAACCTTAAACGATTTTGCGCGACCCCTAAACGTCGATCAATTTTCAAGTTTTATATACCAAAATTTTTGTTTTTTTAAGTAGAATTAGAAAAGATATTATCCCAATGACTTTTCGAACAAATTGGTAAAATGAAATGGTCTAGTATACAGTATTGATCCGTTGGTGGTGTATCATTTGTCATATATGTACATATGTTTTCGCCTGGGAATTATTAATATTGCTGCCCAAAAAAAAATGTTATTTAAAATCACTATTTTACAGCTGTTTAAGTTGTTTGTCAGCCATATTATATTTTTTTTTATTTTTTTAGAAAAATTAATAATTTACAGATAATAATCAATTAAATACATTTGATATCCATTTATATCATAATTTAATGTCAATCTAACCACTACAAACACATTTGCACTTCAAGTATGTAGGTAATTGTAAATTGTATATAACATAGGCAGCGATAATGTTATGTATAGTACTATGTATGACATAATTTTAAAAATTGTTATATAATATTAAATTAAATAATTTATACATGTATTAATGCCATTAAATTTAATTAAGTAGAAAACAAAAATGATAACTACTACAAACAAATAGAAAAAAGCGTCAATGACCACAAACCAATTTCAATGAAAGGATGATATTTATAGGAGTGTGTGTGGTAAATAAAACAACCTGAACAGTGCAAATATAACATTAATGGGATTTTCGTAATTTGTTTGTAAGGTTTTATAATTTACATATAGTAACAATATAATTAGTTTATATATTATGATTTCAAGTTACTTAAGGCACATTAATATGAACGAATTAAATATGTATGAATTATAATACATGGGAACAAGGTATTTGGTGATTAAGAACGTATCTTGGTTTTTTTCTATCAGCTCGACTTTTTGTGATATAGCTTTATGTCAAAAATTAAGGCACTTCCACTACATAATTTAAAACTGGTTCACCCACTACTTCAATTCAATTCAATTCAATTCAATTCAATTCAATTCAATTCAATTCAATTCAATTCAATTCAATTCAATTCAATTCAATTCAATTCAATTCAATTCAATTCAATTCAATTCAATTCAATTCAATTCAATTCAATTCAATTCAATTCAATTCAATTCAATTCAATTCAATTCAATTCAATTCAATTCAATTCAATTCAATTCAATTCAATTCAATTCAATTCAATTCAATTCAATTCAATTCAATTCAATTCAATTCAATTCAATTCAATTCAATTCAATTCAATTCAATTCAATTCAATTCAATTCAATTCAATTCAATTCAATTCAATTCAATTCAATTCAATTCAATTCAATTCAATTCAATTCAATTCAATTCAATTCAATTCAATTCAATTCAATTCAATTCAATTCAATTCAATTCAATTCAATTCAATTCAATTCAATTCAATTCAATTCAATTCAATTCAATTCAATTCAATTCAATTCAATTCAATTCAATTCAATTCAATTCAATTCAATTCAATTCAATTCAATTCAATTCAATTCAATTCAATTCAATTCAATTCAATTCAATTCAATTCAATTCAATTCAATTCAATTCAATTCAATTCAATTCAATTCAATTCAATTCAATTCAATTCAATTCAATTCAATTCAATTCAATTCAATTCAATTCAATTCAATTCAATTCAATTCAATTCAATTCAATTCAATTCAATTCAATTCAATTCAATTCAATTCTCTACTTAGTAATGCTATAACAGGATAACGTTTTGCAGACAAAACTGGAAGCCTAGCCACGCCCCTTCTGGTATCTCCCATAGAAATGTACCAGTCCGCCCACTTTAGAAATCGAATAATAATATCAATACACCCAATGCAATAGTAACCAAATCCAGTATTTTTCAAAGCTGTAACTGTATAAAGTTTTGGGGAGTAAATTGGAAGTCTAGCAACGCCCCTGATACCTCCTATACATATAGTAACGCGAAGAAAGTGAACATATACATATACATATATATCACAAATAATATACTCGCCCTTCATTTACTGTTGAATATCACCAACTAACCCAATCTGCATACACGACCGCCGCAAAAGACGCGTTCGGCAATCGCCACAAACGGCGAATGAGCACGACGACCAACACATTGAAGAAACGATAGCACAAGGGAAAGTGTTAATCAGTGTGGTGCGATGCTGTGTGATGCGATGTAATTCTCATTACATAGCAAGCTCCACTTACTTAAATGATCGAGCATTTTGGTTGACAAAGACGTCGGTTGCTATCGCAGCGAAGTTTATTTCTAAGTTGCTCTGAACCCGATCTCCTCTGTCGTTCTCAGGACAATAATTTATCGAAAGAAATACTCTTTTGTTTAATCGAATTTCGGTCTGTTGAACCAACTTTTGTTGGTTAAACCCAAATTCCATTGGTTTAACTCAACTACGGTCAGTTAAATTCGACTTCGGTCTGTTGAATCGAACTTCGGTTGGTTATACCGACTCGTCGGTTGCACATATTTCGGTTTGGTAAACGAAGATACTCTTCAGTTCTTTAGCATTGTATTTGAAATTAACAACGTAGCATTTTATCACTAACACTCCGTCGGGTCCGTTTACTAATTCGGAAACAATACAATAACGAGCTGTTGAAGTCGATTAGAGTTGCGGTTATCACTAACACTACGTCGGGTCCGTTTACTAATTCGGAAGCAATACAATAACGAGCTGCAGAAGTCGATTTGAGTTGCGGATACAAAACTGATTTACCGAAGAAAGCTTAATTATTGATAAAACCACAAGTTGCAGAATCAGTACTCACACAGCGTATACCAAAAGTTCTTGATCATCAAAAATCGGCCGTGGTACAAACTACCGGACAAGACAACATCACTATCGCTGAATCTGAATCCGAATTGTTTTCGTATCTAAATACTTTATCCAGCAGATTATAAGTTTGAATTACACCATCAATAAGCAAAATTGTTAGTCTTGTCCTAGTCGGGGAAAATCTTCTTATTCCGTAAGGTTTTGTGGGTTTTAGAGATGACTACATATTAGCCGTTGTGTTTTTTTGAGAAGCTTAACTACGATAACAAAATAAGTGACTAAAAGACGTTAAGAAAATCTAAAGGCAACATTTTCTTAAATTATGATTCAGTATTGGATTCTGTTGATTTCAGAAAATTAATTTAAAGTGGAAAAAACACATCTTGAGCAAAAAATTCGCATGGCTATTAAATTATTAATGCATCCAGCTAGACAAAACGAATGATGCAGAAGGTGTTATTTATGGGACTCCTCTCACGTGCAATTCTCAGTATTGAGTCCCAAAATCATGGGTGCTACTGTACAATGCTCGCAAAGGCCGCAGTAACATTGCGCAATCCACGGGCTACGATATCTATATCATCGACATACGCGAGCAGAAGATGACTTTTGTTTACGATGCCTACCGCACGATCATCTCCTTACTTACTTAATTTCCCTTTACACCCCATAGCTTCTCGCGTTGTTGTGAATTAATACGCTTTCTATTTTTAGATTCACAACTAACGGTGCCTACTTGTTTATCGACGAATGCGAACGTCACTGTTTGAGAAACTCTTACTAGACATGCATGATCTCCCGCATGGTAGTCACGTGTTCTAACCATTATGCCACGGCCGGTCTCCACTATGATGTTAAAGAGATGGCATGACTGAATATCGCCTAGTGTACAGCCTCGCTGGGTATAAAATGGCTCAGTCACTGAAGACTATTTGTCAGTTAGTGTCATCCCACCAAGTCGTATCAGCTTCGATGGGGAAATCAAACTCAGCCATAGCAGCTATTAGTTTCTGTCGTATCGAACTGTCGAATGTAGCCTTGAAATCGACAAACAGTCGTTTTGTCTGTTTGTCGATGTTTGTCTGTCGACCTGCATTTCTTGGGTCTCCTCCGTAATTTGTCTTAGTGTGAATATTTGTTCGGTTGTGGATTTACCAGATCTAAGGCCACACTGATAAGGTCCAATCAGCTTCGCTAGCATGGGCTTAGTTAGGTCTTTCACAAAACAGACTAGAGGAATCCAAGGGTGTATTGTTTAAGACCCTGTGTGGTTTTTGGGGTCCTAGCGGAGCCTGTGGTAGAAGCAAATAGTGTCACAGGGACAAATGATGCACCCTACCCTCCCAAACAAAAATGTGTTGCATAGTTTAATTGCAACTTTTCTGTCAAAATATGTTTTGCAATGTTTTCATTAAATTTTTGTTTAAATTATGTTGCGGTTCAATAAATTGTTTTATATATGTGTGTGTTCGCACATGCATATATATATAAATATTTATATATAAAAGGTTTACATTTTGTTTTTTTTTCCACTGCCGTTTATATATTGCGCTATGTTGTTTTGTAATTTATAATGAGCATAAAAACAAGAAATTTCATTGATTTTATTCGCCCAGGTCTGGTCATTTGAGTGGTGTCTGTGTGAGTGTGTGTCTGTGTGTGCCAGAGCGTTGGACTTAATTGAAAATGTCACATAGGTTTAAAAACAATTTATTATGTGTTCATTACCTAGAGAAATAATTGTGGGAATTTTTAAAACATCCTGTGTGTGTGTGTGTGTCCAGAGACACAATAGGGAGCACTACTACAATATGAAAACGGGACTCTATGTTGCCTGACATAATTTTGCTTTTCCAACCTGAGCCCTGCTTTGTTTTCTTTGGGTCAAAAGATGCCATCAAAAAGTCAGCTATGGTTCAAGATTTGCAAGGAAAGTGTGAACAGAAGCTAGGATTATCCAATATAACCCCTACGGCTTAGTCGCGGCGGCCAACATTTCAAGAAATTTCAAAGTAAATGCCAGGTAGTGTTCTTTCGTTTCTCTTTGTAGATTTCGATATGTTATTCAATTTTAAATATTTTATATAAAATTGAAAAAAAGGTTCTAAATGAATCACCCTAGATTGAGTTTTATCACAGCCCTCGATTTTATTTGTTTGGGGTTATGAAAAGACGAAACTATTTGTCGATGAGCTAGATACGAATCAAGACTAGAATATCCAAAATTACTTGTGTAATTCGCTTTATACCGGTTGTAATGCTGAAAATAGCGAACGAAAGTAGGACCTTTCGAATAGACCACCTGTGGCTTAGTCGTGGCCAACATTTTAATTAAAAAATTTTTAAAACGTAAATGTCGAAGATTATTCTTTTGGTTCATAATGGACATTTTAATATCCAATACCATTTTAAGGAGTTTATATAAAATTTCAAAACAAAGTTCTAAATGAATCATTTTAGATAAGTTGAAATCACAAGTCAGGATTTTTGTCATTGACTCTAAATGAAGTCAAAAGTCTTCGTCAATTAGACAGTTATGACACTAGACTTTAAAGCTAACATTACTTGCGAAATTCTCGAGTTGCTGGTCTTAATGATGAAAACAGTAATCGAAAGTAGGAACTTTCGAAAAAACGGCCTGTGACTAAGTTGCGACGAACATTTACATGAAAAAATCTTTAAAACGTAAATGTCGGAGATTATTCTTTTGGTTCATAATGGAGATTTCAATATCTAGTTCTTTTTTAAGGAGTATATATAAAATTTAAAAACAATGGTCTAAATGAATCACCCCAGATTGTGTGATATCACAACTTTCTATTTTTGTCATTGACTCTAAATGAAGTCAAAAGTCTTCGTCAATTAGACAGTTATGACTCTAGACTTGAAAGCTAACATTACCAGCTAAACTCTTGAGTTTCTGGTGATAATGATGAAAAAAATGATTGAAAGTGCGACCTTTCGAAAAAACGACCAATTGCTAAGTCTAGGCCAACATTTGAATGAATTTATCTTTAAAACGTAAATGTCAGAGATTGTTCTACAGTTTGTTATAGAAATTTCAATATCTAGTTCCATTTTAAGTACTTTATAGAAGATTTCATAACAAAGTTCTATAATGAATCATCCTAGACTAAATGAATGAAATAAAACCTAATGTTGAAGTCGATTAGCTAGATATGATTCAAGACTTGAGACCTAACATTATACGTTAAATTCATGACATTCCAATGACATTTATAAGAAGAGTGTACGAATGTTTGACCTTACGTTTAGATCACCTATGGCATAGTCTCGAACAAAATGTCAATGAAATTATCTTAAGAAAGTAAATGCCAGAGATTGTGCCTTTGTGTCATAATAAAGATTTCGGCATCTGATTCCGTTTTAAGTGTTTAATTTAAAATTAGAAAAAAAGCTTGTAAATGAATCATCATGTCCTTTCAATTACATTTTTCAAAAAAACGGTTTTAGATGAATTTTTCTTTACAAATTCCATCCGACTGTACTTTCAATTAGTTATTCGCCAACAAAATCTTGTTCTTGGTATTCCGATACAACTTTTCATTGCTTCTAAATTTAAATAATTTAAACAATTTTTAACATATTTCAGTACATTTCATTATTTTGAAAATGTTTCCTCACTGATTTTTCAGCTCTACTCAAACCATCACCATCCTAGCCAACATTTGGCCTGTAACTACCAGTTTCAGTTACTACCTATTAGGCACCCCCTATAATAAAAGACCTTTTAATTAATCCCAATTTAAAAAAAATCCCCCTTTATCTAATTATAACCCCTTTACCCCGTGTAATATATACACTACAAATATGGTGATTCGTTTTTTTTTCTACCTTCTTTTATAACAACGCCACAGCGAAGGCAACACGAGTACCTTCAAGAATTAACATATTTTAAATTGTTTCTGTATAAATCTAAAAATTTCATAATTTAAGCTAAACTCCCACAAAATATGGCAATAGAGGAAATTAATTTTTTTGTTGTGTCGTTGTTGTCTTTTTTTCCTCCGGTATAACGAAAATTTGTCAAGCCACAGAAACAATGGACCACCGGGACCCATCCAAAAGATGATATCTATTGTAGCGGATAGCGGAAGCGCTGCCCGTTGTTAGTCGTTGTGGCCGACAGAGACGATTGAAAATTATGAACCTACACAAAACATTTTTAATTTCCGTTTAAGCGCACAAATATTCCAATTATTGGGCGGCATAGTTAGAGGAAATTAGCGATAGTCGTCAGTCAATAGTAGTGAAATTTATAATGTAGCCAATATGAAAATATATTAGAATTTACAAATCCATGTAAGTGGGTGGGGGAGTTTCGTGATGGATGGGATTGTTTTTGAGAGAGGATTTTATATACAAATGAGTTTACAGTTGATTTACATCTAAATGAAATATTTTTGGTGAATAAATATGTGGTTGCAATATTTACGGTTTTAACTAAATTATGGTGGGTGTGGGTACACGTTTATGCCATTCGAAGGGATGTTATGCTGAAACCTAAACCGATACTGGTTTTTGTGGGGAAAATTACCTGTAAAGAGAAGAATAAAATGGAAAACGATTGTAGTTAGAGGTAATAAACAAATAAAGTATGAAAAAAAAAAGTTAAAATATGAACAATTTAATAAAAATTAAAAATATTCACAATATTAAATGTATTAAGTGAATACTTAGTACTGAAGGTATGAGGGAAGTATTATTAAAAATATTAATGATATTAAAAATATTAAAATATAGTGAAGAAGTCGCAGCAAAGGTGAACGCTGAAATAACGTTATACGCCTTACCCGCTGCCTCATAATACATTTCACAACTCGTGAACAAAAACCTATTGGTACTTATAATTTATTACCAACAGAATATCGGCCTTATTCATAAAAACTTATAAGAGGTTTATAAACCATTTTTATTTTGAATTTTTCGGTATTTTTCCTATTGAAAAGAGTTGTTGCATGCATTCATTGTGTAGGAAATTTTCTTCTTAATCATTGCGCACATAGAAATGTATCTAAATAGACACTTTTCATTCATGAATACGATTTTGAAAAATATTTCTCCAAAATTCTTCAAAAATAATTTGTAAATAATGAAATAATATTCGTGATGTAAAAACAATCAAAACAAGGAAACAATGTAATCGGTATCCGATTATTATTTCAACATGAGGAAAGGAAAATACAATCTTTAAATGCCACTTTTACTTAAACGTCTTTCTAACCGTTATGATAATCTTAGTTAATATAAAATTGAGCTACAATAATGTTCATAGTTATTATAAGCGCAAATACATATTTGGTATCCGATTATAAAGCTGTTTTTGTACATCATTAACGACCAATAACTGTCGGCGTTGCCACCTGAACACATAAAGCTAAAGTACTGATAAAAAACGTTTATGAATACAATTTCTTATTAAAGGTTTGTTAGAGCTAATGAATACTTTAGCTAGAGAACGCTTCATACCTACTTTAGAAATTTTTTATGAATATGACCGTATATCTTTAACCGAACTGCAACACAATATTATAATTTTTATAGATCGTCGGGAGTGTGTTGCAAGGTAAAGCTTCTGATCGGTTTAACTTGGCAAATCCAGAGTGATCCTTACCAATTGCACTTCAAGTCTACTCACAGAGCTCCGTAATCGTGGTACTACTGCGGAGGTAGTACCTCCATGTAGTGACGCCTGGAAACGTGCCTTTGACACCCGTTAGAGCACGGCTAACTATGAGGAGCGAAACCTATAACCCAGGCACGTCTGCTCAAAGGAAGCGGTACCCTGGTCAACGTCTGACCCAGAATGGGCGGCTGTAATAAAATCCTGACAGGAGGAGAAAACTGCGACGTGGTGCGCTGGGCATGCAACCCGCCACCGACGTATGAAATATTGCAATGAAAAGATGTTGACGACCACCGAAAACGAATTGAGGACCATGATTTAAGGATATGTACCTGGAATGTTAGAGCATTGTATAGACCAGGTGCCTCCATAAAACTGGCGGAAATCCTCGAAGAATACAAGGCTGACATAACCGCTTTACAGGAAATCAAGTGGACGGGACACGGGTGCTAGCGCATCAAGACGTGCGACATCTACTATAGTGGCCATGCAGACAAGCACGAGATTGGATGTGGATTTGTGGTTGGCAAGAGACTGCGACACCTAGTCTCAAGGTTCAACCCGGTGTGTGAACGTATAGCCACCATAAGAGTCAAAACAATGCTTTTCCACATAACACTCATATGTGCCCATGCTCTGACAAAAGAGAAAAGCGATGAGGACAAAGACGAGTTCTACAAGAGCCTAGAAAATGTATATGACCGTAGCCCCTGCCATGACATCAAAATTGTACTAGGCGATTTGAATGCTAAAATAGGCAGGGAGGCCGCATTTGAGACTACCACCGGAAAATTGAGTCTGCACACCGAAACGTCCAACATTGGCATAAGACGGATTGATTTCTCTGCGGCAAGAAATATGGTAAATAGCAGCACTAGATTTGACCAAAAAAAAAAAATAGTGGCCTTCGATAGCTCAGTGGAAGCGACGTAGACTAGCAATCCGGCCGGGGCACTGGCAAAATCAACACCGATGAAAAATTAATTACTTTTCAAATACTTTCGAGTTCTCCAGCCAACAAAACTCATCCTAGATGCTTCCACTACAAAAATCCAGATTGCGCGAGGATCAAGGAAAAGGAAAATGATTT
Source organism: Muscina levida (assembly GCA_964034835.1). Taxonomy (NCBI): domain Eukaryota; kingdom Metazoa; phylum Arthropoda; class Insecta; order Diptera; family Muscidae; genus Muscina; species Muscina levida. Next base: position 25,611,548 of record OZ035880.1, read on the forward strand.
ATCAACATCTCATATAAATCAACAAGCCAGCTGGCGCCATCTCTGGTGGAATTTGGAGGTTACAACTCACAACAACAACACCTAACAATCCTTGACACAAACCTCGTTATCTACAAAGGAACGAAACAGAGTTGCCAACAATGATCGTATGATAATCGGATTATATGCCCGATCCAGTGCCGATAAATTGAAAAAATCGGTATAAAGAATTATCACCCCAGCTTTCCACCAGCTGTTACAACAACAACAACAACAACAACAACAACAACAACAACTTTAAAAATATTCGTAAGACAACATTGTTATCTCCAGATCAATTGACGAGGAATCAGATAGATCACGTAGTGGTCGATGGAAGGCACACATCGAGTGTTCTGGACGTACGAGTGATCAGGGGAGCGAACATTGAATCCGATTACTTCCTTACCGCAGTTAAGGCACGCACAAGGCTAAGAATGGCAAAAAAAGGTACGTAACCAGGCACAACAAAAGCTGGATATCGGTAAACTGCGGATCACAGAGGTAGCGGATGCCTAATCCAACCACCTAACTTAACTGCTGCGGAATGCTAAAACCCCTTATAATATAACCTCGCAGTGGCAATATCTAGCCGACTCCATAGAACGGGCTGTGAGAAGCGTACTTGGGTACCCAAAGCCGTCTCAAGAATATGCCTGGTACGATGATGAATGTCGCAAAGCCACGAGAGAGACGTATGCTGCATACAGGGTGAAACTGCAGCCATTGGCAACGCGAACTGTTCGTGAACGGTACAGGGAGAAGAGACGAGAGGCAACTCGTCTTTTTAGAAGGAAAAAAAGGAGGAGCTGAAGAAGAGGCAGGATGAGTGCACAAAGTTGCTTCGAAGTAGCTGGGAAGCCCGAACAATTTTACCAGAGTTACGGCAAGAATGCGGGAACAGGGTTACTCTCCTGCAAGGGCAGCGATAGTCAGCTAGTGACGGACCCGGATAATGTTCTGAAGATATGGAGAGATCATTTTAAAAATTTACTGGATGCGGACACCACTCCAGAAGACCCCGCTCCAATCCAAGATGATGGTATTTATTATCCACCTCCAAGCCAGAGTGAGATACATGTGGCAATCTCCAGCCTTAAAAACAACAAAACTGCTGGAGCTGATGGTCTCCCTGCTGAATTGTTTAAGGTTGGGGGGGAGGAGCTGATTAGGAGCATGCATCAGCTCATGGAGAACATCTGGCAAGAGGAGAGCATGCCCGGGGATTAGAGTCTCAGTCTGTTATGTCCCATATACAAGAAAGGATATCGTAGTGAATGTAAGAACTACCGTGGAATAAGCCTATTACCAATTGCGTACAAGGTCCTTTCAAGCATATTGTGTGAACGTCTAAAGCCAATTGTAGAAAAACTAATAGGACCATATCAGTGCGGCTTTAGACCTAGCAAATCTACGACAGATCAAATATTCACCTTACGACAAATCCTGGAAAAAAACCCATGAAAAGCAGATCGACACCTACCACCTCTTTGTCGACTACAAAGCTGCAGTCGACTCTCCGATAAGGAATAGGCTTTATGAGGCCATGTCTGAGTTTGGTATTCCTACAAAGCTGATTAGACCTTGCACATGTAACTTAGACAACACCAAATCCTCGATTAAGATTGGTAAAGATCAGTCTGGAACATTCAACACGGAAAGAGGTCTCAGGCAGGGCGATAGCCTGTCCTGTACACTATTTAATATAGTTATGGAGAAGGTGATGAGAAAGGCTGGTGTCAACATGTCTGGCACCATATTCCACAAGAGCCACATACCACTAGCCTATGCGTTTATATAAACATCATTGGCCGAAATCTGCGGGACGTTACTGCAGTTTTATCATCACTATAAAAGAAGTCAGCAATAATGGGTTTAGCGGTCAACGAGGACAAAACTAAAATAATGATTTTGACAAACAAAGAGTCCTCTCGATGGGGACGCACCGTGAACTTTGATAATTATTGTCTTGAGGTAGTCGATGAGTTTACCTACCTTCCGTCAACAAGAAAAATAATGTCAGCTAAGAAATAAAGCGGAGAATAGTGCTAGCCAATAGATATTTCTACGGACTTCGGCAGCAGTTTAGTAACACCACCTTAACTCGGAATACTAAGAAACAGCTATACCAGCCGTAATGTTGTATGCTGCCCAATCATGGTTGCTTACTACAAAGGACATACAAAACCTGGTAGTATTCGGGAAAAAAGTACTCCGGAAAATATATGGACCTATCTGTGACGGCGAGTTTCGCCATCGTATGAACCATGAGCTGTATGAGCTTTGCCACGACATCGACGTAGCTAAAAGAGTCATGCTGCCAGGATGGATGTAAATGCTCAAGCGAGAAAGGTGTTTGAAGGCGAACCTAAAGGACGGCGCAGAGCAGGGAGACCCAAACTCCGTTGGAAGGATCAAGTGGTTGGCGACGTGCCACCATCTGGTAGGAATAACTGGAGAACACACGCAGAAGACCGAAGCGTGTGGAATTCTTTAAAACTTCATGCCTCAAATTTATGAACCACGTTTGTAAGTTGTAATGGGCCACTAAAGTAAGTAAGTAAGTATAGATCAAACAAAAAAACAAAATCAAGAGCGATATTAAAAATATTAAAAATTTTAAAGATATTTCAACTATTACAAGTATAATAGACATTAAAAATAATTAAAATATTAAAAATATTATCAATATCAAAAATACTAAAAATTAAAAATATTAAACATGTCAATAAAATTAAAAATATTAAAAATATTTAATATATTATAAATATTATAAATATTTAATATATCAAAAATATTTAAAATGATGAAAATGTAAAAATATTAAAGATATTAAAAATATTAAAAAATATTAGAAATATTACAAATATTAAAAAATGTTAAAAATATTAAATATTAAAAATACACTAAACACTAAAACTACCCTAAATATATTAATAATATTAAGAACACGAAAAATTTTAAATTAGGTACATTTTATTTTATGTTTTTTTTTTGCATAAGTTTAAAAAATTATTGGGACCGGCACACAGAGGGGCAAAATCGCAAAAAATGGAGATTAATTGAAAAATTAAAAATTGATTTTTTGAAAAATACTTAGTATACGATTAAAGTGTATGAAATTCTACATCACTACTGAAAATTTCAATGTCATATGTATTTTACTTGTCAAGCTGCATTGTATTAAAGTTAAGTAATTTTTGAGTTATTCACGCACAATAGTGTTAATTGAAATTCGGTATATTTCGACGCATCATACATAGTTTTTCGCAAGCTAAAAGTAATACTTTTACAATGGAATCTTTAAATTCAGGTATTTTAGCGTTGTTCTAAAAATAATTGTGTTAACAAAAGTTGTGTAGAAATATTTTTAAATTTTTTTTTAAAATATGTCTCAATTTTGGCTATTTTCAAAATATTCGTGGATATTTAAATATGAATGGTGTCAGTTGGAGCTCAAATATTAATTTTTTAAGCAACTACAGTTCCTAGGCTTTCATATTCAGTAATAACATGTTGCGCGTTTTTGCGCGAATTTTTTTTATTAAATTTATTGTGAAAATAGTCACTCAAGCAAAGAACACCAGTTCTTGTCTTTTGTTTGCATTTTCTTCGTTTTCGTTGTTATAATTTGTGTTTTTGTATATCATTGGCAACTGTGTGTTACAATGAGTTAAATAAGTTTTTAATACATGGCCCATAAATCACTTCGCACGCGCTATTACAAATCAGTGAACTGTCTGAGGAAGCCCAGGAAGCCCGAAACAAAGATTTTAAAAACTATAGAGAACATTTTTCTAGCAAATGTGGTCGGGAGGATTGCAATCGGGACATATTAAATAGATTCCTACTAAGTTCAGATCCAATCCTATCTTGTAAAACAAAATTGCCGAAAAAAAATCCACCAACTTCCAAAATCAGTTGTAGATCTACAAGTTTCGCCTTAAGTTTTGACGAACGTGGCACCAGAAGGCACAAATCATGATACATATGACGAAAATGATTATATCGAGGGCGATGCTTTAGAGTATGATGACTTTGGGCATATGACTTTGGACATATATATAAATACTTATGTATAATTTTTTTCCTATAGTGTGAACTTGAAGGAACAAGCTATATAAATTTTTGAACAAAACGCTCTCCAGACACATCCGTGCACGATCGAACAATTTTAGTATCTGCTTTGAGTCCCATATTTTACATATACGATACAATTATCCCCCTTTCGTCTACGTATATAATAAAAATAAATTGATAACTATGAAAAAATTGTATTACTTTAAAAAAAAAAAATCAAATGAGCCATAGCAATTTTTGAAAAGGGGGTGTGCACCGCCCTATTCCACCTTGGATGTTATTCGTACTGTACGATCAACATATATACCAAATCTCATCTTGATACCTCTAATAGTTCATGAGATATACTCGTTTTAAGTTTCAGGTTATATGGGCGGTGCCACGCCCCTTTACCCAATCATAACCAAGTCTGGCCAAAGACTATAGCAGGTCAACAGTACAATATTTGGAGTTTTATGACAATCGGTCTATAACTATGGCCGCTAGAGCGATTTTTAATAAGGGGGGAGAGGCACCGCCCACTTTTCCAAAAGATGTTTAGCATATGTCACTCAGTGATAATGTAGCATTCTAATAGTGAAAAAATTTTTAAATACGGATAAGTAGTTCAATTAATCTCCATTTTTTGTGATTTCGCCCCTCTGTGCGGCAGTGGCATAGTGGTAAGAACACGCGACTAAAATAGAAAACGTGTTAATTCTCAACAACGCGAGAAGCTATCCCATACCTCATTCATGGGGTGTAAAGGGAAATTAAGTTTTTAAGTTAAAAAAATTATCAATATTGTGTTATTACAACAGACATTACTGAATTAGTTGATTACATTTAAGCATTACAAAATTATTTTATTTTTGAGCGCTGGCAACCCACAAAATAATTTACAGCTGAGCATAAAGCAGAGTGCTTAAGTGTTCTCTTTAACCGATCACACATTCAAGGTGGTTGTTCATGCTAAAAACTAGCATTTACCTTCTACTTACACTCTCTCCCTATCACTTACTCTCTTAAACGTTTTCAAGAGTGAATGGCCGCTCTCAATGACTTCTATCAAGATTATGCTGTTAGGGGGGTGTTACGTCACAAGGGGTTGTTAAAGGTGGTGGGTGCGTTTTGACACTCACACACTTTCTCACCCGAAGAAATAAAAATCACATAGTGTTGATATATATTTGTTGGTCTTCGCAGCGTAAAGAGAGGAAGTGTGGCGTGTGGCTGTGTTTTGTTTTTTGTTTTTTTTTTCTATATACAAAGTCTATTATTAAGTTGTTGTTGTTATTAGTGACAATTTTGCTTTCTCATTTCTCGCTGGGGATTTCGGAACGATAATAGTGTTTTCATGTTAACAAACAACCACAAATTATGTCCATTTGCCAGTTGACGGCTCGTCGGAGAGGTGCTACGTCAATCGCCAAAGCGCACAAGCTAAAAAATAGAAAAACGTAACGTATTCTAACGCACGTAAACAATTTGAAAACTAATTTTCACGGTGATATCATTTAAATACAAAGTATAAAAAAGAATTTAAAAAAAAATACAATAGAAAAAATGGATGTCACCCAAGTAACTGGATTAAAAAAGGCCACCATACCGGAGACTATTAAACAATATCAAGATTTGGGTAAGTTAGAATGATTCAGGTAAATAGTGACCGTTTTAACCGCTTTAACGTTCAACCGTTACAGACGACGATGCCAAAGAGCTGTTACGCTGCGCCAATCGTGTCCGCCAGCATGCCTATGCACCCTACAGTAACTTTAAAGTGGGTGCCGCATTTCGCGGCAAAAATGGCCACATTTTCACCGGCTGCAATGTAGAAAATGCCGCCTTTACCCCCTGTTCTTGCGCCGAACGCACAGCCATCTGCAAGGCCGTGAGTGAGGGCATTCACGAATTCGTAGCCGGTGCCGTGGTGGCCTACCAAGAGGATGCCTTTACAACGCCCTGTGGCGTGTGTCGACAATTCATTATGGAATTCTCTGCCCAGGATTTGCCTATCTATGTAGCAAAGGCAGTGGAGAAAGACAACCATGACAATTTGGAAAACCAAAGCAACGACCAGGTGCTGTGCACGTCAATCTATAACTTACTGCCAAATGGGTTCCGTAATTATAAGTGAAAAAGTTTATAAGTTTATAAAATTGTGTATAATTTTTCTTCTTAGTTTTAAATTTATTTAATTTCTTTAGGTTGTATTTGCAAGTGTAGTTTTATACGGTATAAGAAATTTTGTATTAAATAATACGTGTAATAAAAAAAAAACAAAAAAGTTTAGAGTTTAATTTTGCGATAATCTGATAAGGTTTGCTTGGAGTGATAAGCTTTATTAACATACGGTAAGCGTAAAAGGGGGTAGGTATTAAAATCACTAATGAGTTAACAGGAAGAATTTCAACAGGGTTAGCAGGCAATGAGGTTCCAAAAAAATTAACCAGCCAAGAAAACGGAACTATCCCCCCCCCCCCAAAAAAAAAATTCATATACATTTTTACGACGTGACATGAGAAAAAACACGCTGAGTAAAAAATTAGCAGTAGCAATTTTGAGTAGAAAATTGGGATAAAAAAAATTAATTATTTAAAGTAAGCTACTGTGAAGCGGTATAACAAAAATTAAAATTTTGTCTCAAGAAATATTTCTGCGTTAAAAAATTATTTAAAAATAATTGTTTTTTATTTAAAAAAATATAGCCAAATGCCTTAGCCTTAGATAAAACATTTTAACAAAATTAATATTATATTAATATTAATATTTTTTTTCCAATACAACATTTTTTTCGGTATATATGGTAAAAAAAATATATATTCTGAAATATTTTTTTTAACAAAAAAATTTTTTTAAATAAGAAAGTTTGGTCTAATAAATATTTTTGTAATTTAATAATATAAAGAATTACAAAATATTGTTTTGTTAATAACAAAAAAACCAAATATTAACAAAACTCATTTTTTACTAAAAATATTTTACAAAAAAAATCTTACAAAAATTCAAATAGCGTCTGCAATTTTTTATATTTAAATTAAAAAAAAAAAATTTATTTATTACTAAAAAAAATATTTTTTAATTGCCAAATAACAAAGAATTAAAATAAATAGTTTTGTTACAATAATTAACAAAGTGAATTTTATAACAAAGTTTATTTTTTTTAAGTTTAGGAAACAAGATCTAAAAATTCGGTAACACCTTATTATAACAAAATTAATTTTTATAAAATTAAATTTTTTTAATAAAACAAGAGAAATTTCATGCAAAAAGACTAAACAAAACTACAAATATTTTTTATCAATACAAAATTGTTTTTCTGTATTTTTGGTAAAAAAAAAATAAAGAGACATTCCGAAAGCGCATTCTCAAATATATCTTTTACCAAAAAATTTTTTTTTTATTAAAATTAAAATTTGGTCTAAAAAATATTTTAATAATTTAATAATATAAAAAAAATTACAAAATATTGATAATAAACAAAAATTTGTTGCATTTTAATAAAAATATTAAAAAAATACATTTTTTCCTTACAAAAATTTAAATTGCGTCTTACTAAAAAAAATATTTTTAAATTGCAAAATTACAAAAATTTGAAAAAATACGTGTTACAAAAATCAACAAAGTGAATTTAATAACAAAATTAATTTGTTATAATTTTTTTTTTAGGTTAGGAAACAAAATCTAAAATTTCGGAAACACTTAAAACACAACCACAAATATTTTATAAAATAATTCTATAGTAGAAATGTTCTTTAACAAAAAATATTATTTAATTTATTTATTTACAAAAATAAAAAAAAGTTACAAAATTTTTGAGCAAATGAAATTATTTTCATATGAAAAAATATGTAGTATTTAAAAAATCAAAAATATAAAAAAATATTTTATAAATCTGCAAGGCCGTGAGTGAGGGCATTCACGAATTCGTAGCCGGTGCCGTGGTGGCCTACCAAGAGGATGCCTTTACAACGCCCTGTGGCGTGTGTCGACAATTCATTATGGAATTCTCTGCCCAGGATTTGCCTATCTATGTAGCAAAGGCAGTGGAGAAAGACAACCATGACAATTTGGAAAACCAAAGCAACGACCAGGTGCTGTGCACGTCAATCTATAACTTACTGCCAAATGGGTTCCGTAATTATAAGTGAAAAAGTTTATAAGTTTATAAAATTGTGTATAATTTTTCTTCTTAGTTTTAAATTTATTTAATTTCTTTAGGTTGTATTTGCAAGTGTAGTTTTATACGGTATAAGAAATTTTGTATTAAATAATACGTGTAATAAAAAAAAAACAAAAAAGTTTAGAGTTTAATTTTGCGATAATCTGATAAGGTTTGCTTGGAGTGATAAGCTTTATTAACATACGGTAAGCGTAAAAGGGGGTAGGTATTAAAATCACTAATGAGTTAACAGGAAGAATTTCAACAGGGTTAGCAGGCAATGAGGTTCCAAAAAAATTAACCAGCCAAGAAAACGGAACTATCCCCCCCCCCCCAAAAAAAAAATTCATATACATTTTTACGACGTGACATGAGAAAAAACACGCTGAGTAAAAAATTAGCAGTAGCAATTTTGAGTAGAAAATTGGGATAAAAAAAATTAATTATTTAAAGTAAGCTACTGTGAAGCGGTATAACAAAAATTAAAATTTTGTCTCAAGAAATATTTCTGCGTTAAAAAATTATTTAAAAATAATTGTTTTTTATTTAAAAAAATATAGCCAAATGCCTTAGCCTTAGATAAAACATTTTAACAAAATTAATATTATATTAATATTAATATTTTTTTTCCAATACAACATTTTTTTCGGTATATATGGTAAAAAAAATATATATTCTGAAATATTTTTTTTAACAAAAAAATTTTTTTAAATAAGAAAGTTTGGTCTAATAAATATTTTTGTAATTTAATAATATAAAGAATTACAAAATATTGTTTTGTTAATAACAAAAAAACCAAATATTAACAAAACTCATTTTTTACTAAAAATATTTTACAAAAAAAATCTTACAAAAATTCAAATAGCGTCTGCAATTTTTTATATTTAAATTAAAAAAAAAAAATTTATTTATTACTAAAAAAAATATTTTTTAATTGCCAAATAACAAAGAATTAAAATAAATAGTTTTGTTACAATAATTAACAAAGTGAATTTTATAACAAAGTTTATTTTTTTTAAGTTTAGGAAACAAGATCTAAAAATTCGGTAACACCTTATTATAACAAAATTAATTTTTATAAAATTAAATTTTTTTAATAAAACAAGAGAAATTTCATGCAAAAAGACTAAACAAAACTACAAATATTTTTTATCAATACAAAATTGTTTTTCTGTATTTTTGGTAAAAAAAAAATAAAGAGACATTCCGAAAGCGCATTCTCAAATATATCTTTTACCAAAAAATTTTTTTTTTATTAAAATTAAAATTTGGTCTAAAAAATATTTTAATAATTTAATAATATAAAAAAAATTACAAAATATTGATAATAAACAAAAATTTGTTGCATTTTAATAAAAATATTAAAAAAATACATTTTTTCCTTACAAAAATTTAAATTGCGTCTTACTAAAAAAAATATTTTTAAATTGCAAAATTACAAAAATTTGAAAAAATACGTGTTACAAAAATCAACAAAGTGAATTTAATAACAAAATTAATTTGTTATAATTTTTTTTTTAGGTTAGGAAACAAAATCTAAAATTTCGGAAACACTTAAAACACAACCACAAATATTTTATAAAATAATTCTATAGTAGAAATGTTCTTTAACAAAAAATATTATTTAATTTATTTATTTACAAAAATAAAAAAAAGTTACAAAATTTTTGAGCAAATGAAATTATTTTCATATGAAAAAATATGTAGTATTTAAAAAATCAAAAATATAAAAAAATATTTTATAAAACGGATAAAAAAATTATGGATTAAAATGAGAAATTAATGTTATTTTTTTTATTTTCTGAAAAATTCAAAAAAAAGTTTCACAAAAAAATGAATTTATCTAAAAAAAATATGACTTAAATGAAATTCAAAAATTAACTTTTTGCAAAATTTTAAAATATTTTTTTATTTATAATTGCAGTAATATTAAAATAAAATGATCAATAAAACATATATTTTTTTGTAATTCTTTTAATAGAACAAATAAATTTTTTATTAAAAAATTTCAAAATACAATTTTTTATTTACTTTTTTTTATATTTTTTGTTTGTTTTTGTATTTAAAAATAAAAATACCAAAAATATAAAAAAATTCTTTTATTAAAATAGGTTTGTTGTCAAAAATTAATATTTTTCCAATGAAAACACAAAATGAAAACACCTATAATTTATAAAAAATAAACAATGTTCCAAGATTATCAATAGAACCATAATTCACTCAAACACTGGCAATTTTAAGTTCATTTGTGAATACATGAAGTTACTTTATTTTATACTCTTAAAATAACTGCAGCTAACTTCAAACATTTCTTACGTACCACCTATTATTTCTCTCAGTGTCTGATAATTTTATTGAGTGAACAAATAACTTTCCCTTTTGCTCTCAAAAATCCCATAAATCAAGCTATAAATATCGTCACTACTAGTCATTGCGGCTATATCAAATCTGCAGCTAATTAATTACCCCCACAATCTAACCTTGAACTTTATAAATAACAAACAGAAATGCCGACAAGCAATCAAATACAATAACTTTCTTGCCGTACCAGCTAAGAAATCGATATAAAGAAAATGAGCTATAAAAAAAAGCTTCACAAATCGAATAATCCACAACAAAACACACTTTTAAGATAAGAGACCGCCTATTTATAGCCTTTTTACACCGGAACGCATTTAACATATTTCCGCGTTAATCCGCATCTTTGATGGATGCGGCCAATATGCTAAAATTTTTACATGTATTTTGTTGTTGGAAAGACGTTCACATATTTTCGCATCCATGGAAGATGCGGAAAAATGCGCAGAGTTGTACTCCGAATTTCAGGTATTTTTCTCAATAATGTAGATATGGCAACACGAATTTCGTTGTTTGTTTGACATTTATGAAAACAATGCCAAACAACATGGACGGACAGAAAGGTAAGTAAACAATAAATTTTTTTGAAAAATGTGAATAATTATTATTTTTTTAAGGTAAAATGAATCGCGCGTCTTGGACTACCGATTTTGAGGCCACGCTCATTGATTTGTGGCAGGAAAATATTGCGGGATTACGTGGAGCGCGAAAAAACGTCCACATATATAAAGAGATGGCCGAAAAACTTTCCTTGGCCGGTCTTGATGTCTGTGGCAAAGACATTAAATGCAAACTGGACAACCTCACTAAAAAATACAGGTAAGTTTTTATACCTTTTCCTGTCAGCATTGCCATTCCTTTCATAACGTTGAAAGTGCTATTCGGCTATGTGACGAAAGAAAACCTTTATCGGTTAAAAATTGTGTGGCGTCATATTTATATATTTTTCTTTGGTGTTTATTTCAGAGAAGAGAAGAAGTCTGGTGGAACTTCGTCAGCGTGGGTGCACTACATAAAAGTGCACGAAATATTAGGATGCTATAAGCCATTTAACTTGGCAAGCGCTATGGTAGAAAGCACAGGTAAGATATTTTTGACAAACTAGGGACCTTAATGTTATTTATATTTAAATTTAATTCTTTTTCAGATTTGTCAATGCTTAGTGATAGCTGCGAAGATACGTACGAGGACGTCCAATTTTTGGAGGATGTATCGGTGGGGGACTTCTCCTTTGGGGAGACCTCCGCCGCAGAGGAAATCTCCACTGACCGGCCAAGGAAACGAAAATCTGCCAGTCAGAAAGAAGACACAAAAAAAAGAATGTTAGAGATGGCAGAAAGGCGCACAAAGGCCATAACTGAAATGGTTGAAGATAATAGGCAATTTCATAAGGACATTTTAACCCTTTTAAAGTCCCATATAGCCAAATAACTGTATTTAATAATATTAGTGTGTAGGATTTTATTTTATACTTTTGTTTTTTTTTTTGTTAATTAAGTGAATGTGCCTTATTAATGTAATTTTGTTATTTGTTTTTTTTTTATTTCCAAAAATGAAATTTTTATTGTTTTAGTTAATAGTTTTTTAGTTTATATTAAATAAAAAAATACAATTTTTGTTGGTTTATAAAATATTTTTTATTCTTTTGGTAAAAATTCCGCTATAGCAGTTCTAATAAGCTCTGCAGATGGATCAAAATCGTTGGCTGTATTTGTGTCATTCGGCTGCGGCTGGGCAGAAACTTCGTTGGCCCACTTTTCGCCTATTTCACTGTTTCTGTTATTCAACATGTTATGTAAAATGCAACAACATATTATAATGTTGTTACATTTATTAAATTTGTTGTCTAGACCTTTTCCGATTCGGCGAAAACGAGCTTTTAAATGACCAAATGCATTTTCAACAACCCGTCTACATTTTGAGAGGGAATAGTTAAAGTTTTGCTGCTGTTGCGTTGCGGTTGCTGAAAATGGGTATGGTTTCATTAGGGATTTAGAAAACCTAAATGCCGAATCTCCTATGAGGACAACTGGAACATTTGTCCCACATATAATTTTTGCATTATCCTCAAGCAGCATCGTAGAATTCATCATTTGCTTCAACTCAGACTGCTCATATATTTGCGAATCATGGCAACGGCCGGGGCAGCCGACATTAACATATAGGAATCTGTAACTAATATGAATAGGAACATTTCTATGTTTTAATTATATGAAAATTGTTGGCATTTTTTACCGATAATCGACGAGAGCAAAAAGAACAATTGAGTACCATCCTTTGTAGTTAAAATGATCCACAGCTTCATCAGCTTTCGGTTTGATTTCGATATGACATCCGTCTAAAGAAAGTAAACGGTTAGTTTCACATTATTTGAATTAAATTTAAATGTATACCGATTGCTCCAAAACACTGAGGAAATCCCAAAATTTCAAAGCCTCGGACAGATTCTTCAATTTTTGTTTGTGTTAAAAAGTTTGGTGATAGGTGCTCTGAAGCTAACTGGGATATTACTTCTTTGCAAAAGGCATGTAAAATGTTGCATACTGTTGAGACTGACACTCCGAACAGGTTCCCTACTGTCCTATATTCTGACGACGAGCCCAGTGTATATAAAGCAATGGCTACTCGTTCCTCTAACGGAATAGCTCTGCGGTAATTAGTGTCGACTTTCTTCATGCCATGCAAGCGTTCCACCAGCATGCTAAACGTTTCCCTTTCCATGCGGAAGCTTTCTTTAAAGAACTGCGAACTTCCTTCCTTTACGACTGAATTCCAAAAGCTCCTGCTACGTTTCTAAAGTCGCAAAATTTATAAATAATTTTTTCTAAAATAAATTTATTACTTACAACGTTCCAAATGCTGCGTTGAATACGTTCGGCTACATCGTTATCCATCGTTTCATCCTCTTCCTCTTCGTCCTCTAGCAGTTGCAATATCATAGTGTTTTCATGCTGCACAATGTTTTCTATTAGTAATAAAACTTCCATCGCAAATTACTATATTACTTTTAATAAAACCAATCCACAAATCTTTATTTGCGCATATGTTTACAAATTGAACATATGATTTTGACAGTTTGAGCTAGACAACAGCTGGCAATATGCGAAACTGCGGTGTAAAACCACTTTTTAGCATTCCGCATCTTCAGCTCAAGATGCGGAATGCTTTTTTGGTGTAAAAAGGCTATTAGTCGTTCATTAGCCACAGAAAACCCATATAGAAACTTCATATTATTCCAGGTTATTTGAATGAAAATCTAAAATTAAATATACCAATGTGTTGTTAACATCAATGTAGATGTTAACAATATATTAAGAGAGTCTGACGGCGCTCTTTTGCGGCTCTTCGATAAAGTCGAAGCCGCTAGACCACATTGCAACATACAATTGGGCGCTAGCCATGTCATGGCAGTGGTATTAAAACTGTGAAAAGTTTTGATAATTGAATTTACACAAGTGTAACGTAAATTTTAAATTAAAAACAAATATAAAAACTAAAGTTGTGGTATCAATACCAAATACTTTAGTAGTTTTCCAGCAAAATCAAATCTAATTTTGTTGCTTGTTTTTTTGAAGCATTTTTTTAAAATAAAAGTGATTTAAATTAATATTTATATTTGCACTACTTCCGTGAATTTTTTTCTGCAAACTGCCGTTAAATAATATTTATCAAATAGAGTGCGGTTTGTTTTAAAAATAAATATTTGCTTTTGTTCGTGAAATGGTACAGAGAGAAAAACATTTCACATTTCACTTTGAAATGATTTAAAGCATTTCAATGCTATTATGTGATGCCACTATCGCCATCAATTTAATGGTATTTAACGGAAATTAATATTTCATACAGGGTGACCATGAGGTAATTGCAAAAGTTAAGAAATATTACAAAAATATTAAATATTAAAAATGTTTTTTAAAATATTTTTAATAAAGCAATTTTTTTTAATTTTTGTAATTTTTGTAATTTTTTATATTTTTTATATTTTAAATATTTTTAATATTTTTGTAATATTTGTAATATTTTCAATATTTTTAATATTGTTTATATCTATATATATAAAAATGGTGGCAAAAATGTATAGTAATTCATCAATTGAGAACGGCTGGGCCGATTTTGCTCAAACTTTTTTTCAGTTGTTCGTTATTGCCAGGAGAAGGTTTATGTGAAAGAAAATGTTGGGAAAATCTTCCGGAAAAGTCGGAAAATTGCCTTTTTGTATGGAATTTTGTGTGCAATTGTTACAGAATGGCTTTTCGAATAGAAAAAGAAAAAAAATTTTTGAAAAATGCGGAAAATTCCGAAAAAATTCAAAAAGTTTTAATTTGTTTTTTTTTTTGAAGAAATTCTGCATTTTTTTTAGTATGATTTAATAAATTTGGACGATGGAACTGTGAAAAATTTCGGATAATTATTCCAAAATGACTTTTCGAATTGAAAAATAGAAACAATTTTAGTGGAAAACTCGGAAAATTCCGGAATAACTTGAAATTTGTCTACAACATTTTGCATTATATCTATTGATTTGATTACGGAAAAATGCCAACAAATTTATGTTGTTTGAATTTTATCGTATAGTTGATAATTTTGGACGACGTTAATCTGTAATATTTCGGATAATAGAAAAATTCTTGGTGGAAAACTCGAAAAATTCCGTAAAAACTCGAAAAATATAGATTTTTAGACGAAATTTTGCACTGTATCGTCGACGTAAAGGTGGAAAATTCGTTATGATGCTTGGATCGAATAATTTCGAAATCATCTGCATGAGAATAACGCATTGGTTCGAATGTTCAAAACCGCATTGAATACAATGCACTCCGACGACCACAAAATCATTATCAGAGCAGACAAAAGACCCTCTGGTTGCCATGCAGGACAATTCAATGCTCCAACTATAAATGAAGTCGCAGTGGTGGTTGATGGGAAGAATGTGGAATCAAGCGATATTGTTCTCAAGCGTCGGGATGGTAGACAACTGAGGCATGATTCATCGGTCATATGATGCACTTCAATACCCGTTGATGTTCTGTCGTGGAGAGGATGGCTATCACCTCAATTTCAAAATAGTCAATAGAAAAAAAGGTTTGTGTACAAGTCATCACTTTTTTTTCATTCTCCATTTAAGTTTGAATTTCGATCTTAACATTAACTTCTGATCGAAGACATGTGCGTGCTCATGTGCGGCAGTCTACTGTCGAAATTGGAATACCAGCGTCGAATCGTTCGATACACGATGAATTCAATCGCCAATTGCAACGAGATCAAGCATTGATCGAGTTGAGCTGACTGAATGAGTCCGAAAAAATGTGCCGCCATTGAATGCCGAGCAAATGAACGTGTACGATTCGACGATGGAGGTTGACAATGGAACGGGAGGCATTTACTTTCTCGATGCTACCGCAGGCAAGACATTCGTCATTTCCTGTTGCATCCGCTGGTATTTCTGCCACATTGGTAAAACGCGGTCGACCTGCACTTTCCGCTTTGAAGCTGCTGATGAAACTTCTCAGGGGTTAACAAGCCAAAGTGCAGCGAAATTGTTGCGAGAATGCAAAATCATCATTTGGGATGAATGCCCGATGGCACATAAACGAGTTTTGGAGGCAGTTGACCGAACGATTAAGGATTTACGAGGTGATTCGAGATGTTTTGGTGTGGCTATGGTATTTTCGTCAAACGCTTCCCGTCATCCCAAAATCTACTGCTGCTTATGAAATCGTCATCTTTGTGTAACTGAATTTTCAAGACAGCTACTGGCTCTTGGTGATGGCCAAATTCCTATTGATGTTTCAACTGGATTGATAACGTTCCCGGAAAATTTTTTCGAGTTTACATCGTCAAAGAAGGAATTCATCACCAAAGTTTTCCCCGGCATTGCAAAAAATTATAAAAATTTAGATTGGATAAGTGAACGGGCCATACTAGCAGCGAAGAATAAGGTCATCGATAGCTTGAACGTTTTTATCCAAAGTCGAATCAATGGAGAACTGCATTCATATAAATCCGTTGACAGTGTGACCAACGAGAATGAAGCGACCAACTATCCGACTGAATTTTTAAAGTTTTTAGATGGGCCTGGAACTCCGCCGCATAATTTATAGCGATCATAAGCATGTTGCGGAATCTGAATCATCTTAAATTGTGCAACGGTACGCGTTTGTTGGTCAAGAAACTGATAATCAATGTGATTAAAGCGACGTTCATCAGGGGCAAATTCAAAGTAGAGGAAATCCTTATCCCACGAAATCCTATTATTCTAACCGATCTTGCCTTCCAAATTCAAGCGAATTCAACTCCCCATTCTATTGCCTTTTGCAATGACAATAAATCGCAAAACCCATCAATGAAAGTGTGTGCGATCAATCTCGAATTTCTCTGCTTTTCACAAGATCAGCCTTATGTTGTCTGTTCGCGTATTGGCAAACTGTTTTCCTTGTTTGTCTTTACGCCGGAAAACAAATCGAAAGCATTGTAAATCAGATCGCTCTTCACCCCTCTCCACCAATTTCGATTAAATTAAAACATTAAAACTTAAACTAACTGTTTTTTACTACACCCCTGGAGCTTATAAGAATTCGTTACCTAAGGAGCGAGACGGAGTTTGCCGAGTCCGAAGTTGTATGGCAGAACAACGTTTACCGGGTCAGCTAGTTTTTAATATTTTTGATATTTTTGCTATCTATTTTTATAAAAATGAAATGGTCCACGTATGTCGTACCATCACTTGAGAACGGCTGGAGCGATTTGGCTGATTTTTTTTTATTCGATTCGAAATTTTCCCTAGATTGTTTGTGTTAAAAAAAATCAAATCCAGGTGGCGCTAGGGTGGATTTATATCGAAAATTTGAATGCATGTACCAATTCAACTGAAATTTAGAATGGATTTTCGTTTGATCAAGAGAAAACATTTTATCTACAAATGGACCCGGTAGGTGGCGCTGGGGTTGGTTTATAATAAAAATTTGAACGAATAGACCAATTTAACTGAAATTTAGAATGTATGTTTGTTTGATCATCAGAAAAAGTCGTATGTACAAATGGACCTGGTAGATGGCGCTAGGGTGGATTTATATAGAAAATTTGAATGCATGTACCAATTTAACTGAAATTTAGTATTTATGTTTGTGGAACCTTGAATAAATTGACCCGGTAGGTGTCGCTATGGTGGAATTATAATGAAAATTTTAACAAATTAAACAATTTGACTAAAATTTAGAATGTATATTTGATTTATTATGAGAATTTTTTTTGTATATATAGACCTACAGTTGATTTGGCTGGGGTTGAATTATTTCGAAAATTTATATCGATTGTCCGATTTTACTTAAACTTAAAATATATGATTTTTTTGGCATGAGAAAATTTTGAATGTATGTTTGGAACCAGTTGCCGGTGTTTAGCTTATGATACACTTAATTTTTCGAATGTCATTTAGTCACTTTTTTTAACATCATAGTTACATAAAAAAGATGTATATTTTAATGTCACCACTAATTGTAAAAACGGTTGACCCCATTTGTCCCAAAATTTCAGTGAAAGTTGGGAATCAGATGTAGATGGTCACCCAGACCGCAAAAAGGCTTAAAGAAGAATGACTAACTTTTATAATGGCGCACTTCCTACAGAATTAGGGAGCTTCACAAAGTGGTTTTTCCCATTTCGAAATTTTAGGGGACAATTACGAAAATAGAAATAACTCTTGATATCACCCACACCATACGGTTAATGGGGTTGCTGAGCCTAATGAAGGCATTTTTGGAAATTCGTACTCCTTAGGATAAAAAGGTACAATCACCCAGTACACCAACGCAGAGAGTTACATGTCAGTCAATCGGCTTAAAAATGTGGTTTTAGAATATATGCCTTTCATAAGTACATTTTCATCACATCATGGCCAATACTGCTGATCCGTTTTAGCAATTCTTATAATAATATATAATAATCTTTGAGATATATGAAGAACAGAAATTGTCCGGGAAAACCTCGCCCTTTAAATTGAAATATTTGAGAGGCATATTTTATTTTACAGAAATTTGGAGGCAGGACGAAGTCTGCCGGCCAGCTAGTTTTTAATATTTTTAATATTTTTAATATTTTTAATATTTTTAACATTTTCAATATTTTTAATATTTTTAATATTTTAAATATTTTTAATAATTTTAATATTTTTAATATTTTTAATATTTTTAATATTTTGAATATTTTGAATATTTGTAATATTTTAAATATTTGTAATATTTTTAATATTATAAATATTTTTAATTTTTTTAATGTTTTTAGTATTTTTAATATTTTTAATGTTTTTAATATTTTAATATTTATTTTTGAAATTCACAAAATGTATCAACATATTACATTAAGTTACAATATCCTTAATTATAACCCCACCTAAAGCCCTATTTTCGAAAATTTATTATCATTTACTTGTTTTCCAAACATTATTTGTGGTTTATAAGTTATTTTTTCTTAAATTCCTGGAACTCTACCATTTTTAAGCTGTAAACATATAACCATTGACATTTAAGCTGAAGTAGTAACAAATTTTGTGATACATTTTCTGGGTAAACAAATTTACCACCACAAATTGTTTTCTAATCGCTACAAAAGAAAACACATGTAATGTGCCATTCAACCACAGCCACACACACACTTTAAAATGTACACCAGAATATTGTACATCTGTTTATAGCCATGTACAACAATTTCCAAATAACTAATTTGTTGGGAATAGTTTAACATTTCCCCCCACGATCCTCCTTTTCCGACTCAGTTCAATTTATACTACACAAATTTTTAACGTATCCCCTCTGGGGTTTCTTTTTTACCCAACAAAATCCTAGTGTATGTTTGTTTGTTGTCCCAAGTTTCGATTTGCTATTATCTTTTAAGGGAGAACTGAAAAAAAACACATACAAAAAATATGAGGTTCCTTACTTATCGTTGTGTAATAAAATATTTTGAGAATAGCTAAATATTTCTGTGCTACTTTCATTGTGGACGGTATGGTGTGGGTGACGGATAATCTTATAAACAGCAATCACAGAGCTAGAGAGCTTTAAGCCATTACCACCATTGCCACCCAACATAATATAGTATGAAAACATATTAGTTAGCTAGCTACAAAGACCTTCGTGTACTAAAAACACACACAGTTACAATGACAATCTACTTTATTCTCGCATACGGACTTCTCTCAAGGATATCAGGGTATTAACACATATCCCCAGTCAAGCATGTGTTGGTGTTTCGTACATGTGGTGGTTAGTAGTTTCTTAAAGTTCTGTGTAATGTTTTGTACATTTCGTGCAGAAAATAAGTTTCCAGTAATAGAAAAATAAATAACTTGTTACCCCATATACAACGATAGGCAGGTGGGAACAACCATCCATGAGGTGAAATACAATAAAAAAACATCGGGTTCCTTTTTAAGAAAAAATTAGAAGTTAATTTATTTTACTAAAGATTAAATATAATCCAAGTATCTCAATTATGTAACCTTGTTCAATATATCTTCTTCAAGATCTTTAAAAATGTCTCATAATTTTCCAGAAGTGCCTCAGGTTGGCCTTTCCCTATGTAAGTATCTGTCTGTTGATATTCGTTACACCAACTATTACCGCATCATCATCATTATCTAGATACTGTTGTGCTGAGGATACTACCCGTATGTCTATATCGATTTTGTTGCTATGACATGTCTTAGTCCATATACTCTGCCCTCGCCCCCTAGCCATGTTGGTTCTTATGTATTTGTAGGATTTCCTTTGGTAACCACTCACAGATCTAAGAATTAGTTGTGTTGTATTCACTGACAACCACAAAGAATCAATAGTGTGACAACAATTCCTGTTCAACCGTCCGTCCGTCCGTCTGCCCGCCCAGCTTTTGAGGGTTTTCCTTTGCAGGCGCTATATAAGAAAGATTTTTCCATTGCTAAGATATTTATTGATTGTAAATTGATATGAATTTCCTTATGAATTCTTTGCGGCCACGTCAATTTTTTGTTTTGTCTGCTTTTATTTCTTACAATATGTAAATATTTGTGGTTGTAAAACCTCAAAAGGAAAACTTATACCGCTATCATACATGAGTGGCATTTTCAAAAGGAAAAATAATGCCTACATAGATAAATACTGGTAGCTGTTATATAAGTTTATATAATCAAAATTATTGTTTGCATTTTAAATAATATATATATAGAATTTTTGTGAATCAACTGTATTATGACATTTCAACTGTGATGGTCGCTGCCTTTCCTGTTACATTCATTGTTTAGTTATAACATCAGCTTATGTTCGTTTGAATTTCGCATTCTGTTTCCATGAATTCCATTGCCTTTGACATTTAATTGTCCGTGTTGTATAGATTTTAAGGAAAATTTTAATTTATTATTTGAATTTCATTACGTAAATGTTATTTTGTATAGAATTGTAGTACAGAATCATTGCTTTGATAATAATTTAGTAACTGGATTTTCATTTTCAAATTGTCATGTAATTTTGTCAGAGCCTTTTAAAGGAAGAGAGGAAAGGGTTGCCCACTACTAATACACTTGTAGTAATTTATCAAACGGAATAAGTGTGTGTGAACAAATTTTGGAAAACAAGATAAGGAAATTGAAGATCTTTACAAAACTAATTTGAAATATATACATACATTAAAAAAAAGACTATTGAACTATGTTAATACTCAAACAAAATGTGTGTCTGTGTGGTATCTATAGGCTGCCATAATTTTCATTTAATTACAATAAATTTTTGACAGGTTATGAACCACATATCTGCGCAGGTTTTTGGCGTAACACAATTAATGTACGATAGGTGGCGCTCGAGTTAAATTTTGGAACATTCAAAAGGCCAACCAAAAAAAAAATAAATTTATAAAAATATCTTAATAACAATTATCAAAAAAAAAAAATATGTAAAATATTGATATTATTACAAATGGGAAAGACAGTAATGAAAATATTAAAAAAAAATAAAAAATAATTAAAAAAAACTAAATATATTTAAAGAAAATAGAAATGGTAAAAAACTATAGGTAACACCTTGCTACAATTTTCAATTTTTTTTTTTACACTTGATGAAGATTATATATACGTGAAACTAGAGACCTTATGTAGTAAAACTGCGTTCTCAGTTTATCGCCGGACGTCAGGATTTTTTTAAAGGGTCTTCAAAGTTTCAAAGGTTACACCACTTTCATAAAATTAAATCAAATGTTTCCACGAACCATATGGTAATGATATGGGTATCAAATGAATGGTAAGAATCTCAACAATACAAACAAATAACAGAGTTTAATGGATCTGGACCAACAATTTCAAAAATGTCCTTTTAAAGGACTGCGTCTCTGGGGGAAGTTTATCTAGTCTCGAACAAAGGATGCAGGACTATATCAACATCCTGGCAAACTGGTGTGCCAGTAGAGGACTTAATGCGAACCTGACAAAACAAAACTAGTGCTTTTCAGTCGGTAACAGAAATCGCCCACTACGACATTCAACATCCATTTCAGGCAATAAACAACTCAACTTCCCCGAACTACGCGAACTACCTGGGCCTTTTGTTAGACAGGAAGCTCAATTGGCGACAGAACATTGAAAGCAGATTCAACAAGGCACTAATAGCTTTATATCCATGCCGTAAAGCTATCGGGAAAACCTGGAGATTTAAACCCAAGGTAACGCTTTGGATCTACAATGCTATAGTGAAACCAATACAACAGTATGGCTCTATAGTTTGGTGGTACGCGCTCGACAAGAGCTAATAATAACCGGATGTATGAGATCGACTCCCTCTACAGGTCTCTACACGATACTCAATCTACTACCACCTGATCTGAGCTGGAAATGCTCCGCCCTCAAATCAGTCATTCGACTAAACGAGATTGAATATAGGAATCCTTCCATCGGACACTCAAGTATTCTGAACCATATCAACATCTCACTTCAAACTGACTACGTGCTCAATGCACGGAAATCAAACATTCTCTACGGAACTAGGACGCCCTCCAGAAAGGAGTGGACAGAGAACGAGAACGTAATGTATGGACCAACAAATATCTTTATTGATGGGTTCAAACTGGATGACAAGGTCGGCTATGATATCTACTCCGCGGATCTAGGCCTAAGTATAAGATCAAGGATTCCAAACTTCTGCAGCATTTTCCAATCGGAAATACTTGCTTTTAAACGAGCCGCGGACGTGATCAACGTGAGGAGGATATCACAGGAGGTTATTCTCCTGTTCACGGATAGTCTAGCGGCGGTAAACTCGTTAAATTCCTGCGAAATCATATCGAAAGTGTTCAGTGCCTGCCGGAAATCTCTTAACGAGATATCCAAGAATAACAGAGTTCTGGTTACCGGGATACCGGGACACAGCGGAATTGAGGGCAACTGCAGAGCGGACGAATACGTAGCACTCGAACACTTAGCACTTTGCCCTATATCCACCTGTAAAATAACCATTGGAAATCTAACGTTTAGAATTACAAACTACAGATAGAATAATGAAGAAACCTGTAGATTGGCCAAAAAGACATGGCCAGAATACAACGCGAGGCGTACATCGTACCTGGTAAGTCTTGAGAGGGACCAGATAAGGAAAATTATTACTTTCCTGACGGTACATGGACCCATAGGCCGACATGCGACCAGAGTGGTATTGGCAACGAAAAGCGAGAACAACTACTGCGGGAATAGCTGCAGTGAACCATCTACCGATCACATTATATGCGATTGCCTAGACCTACACAGAAGGAGACTGGAAACGCTGGGGAAACCCTTTTTAAATGGCATAGAGGAACTTGCAACCTTGGATATCGGAGGAATCAACAACTTTTGTAAAATCATCAACTGGACGGATTGGATCGAAACTTCGGATTTCCAATCGACAACTGGCAACGCAATCAGGCAGCACATGCGCTGATAGCATAGGTTAAAGAGATGGCGTAAATGGCCAACGGGTGTCACAATAGGTCCATTGGGAAATAAGTGATCTCCTTGAAGAAGGAAATGCCTGCACACCAACTAACCAACGATGGAAAATATTACAAGTATTAAGAACATTAAAAAAAATTAAAAATGTTAAAAATATTAAAACTATAAGAAACTAGCTGACCCGGCAAACGTTGTTCTGCCATACAACTTCGTACCCTGCGCACTTTGTCTCGCTCCAAAGTTAACGCCTTCATATAAGCTCCAGGGTAATATTAATACAGATAGTTAAAATTTTAATGTAATTTATTTGCATTTATTCGAAATAAGTGAAGAGCGATCTGGTAAACAATGTATTTCGATTTGTTTTCCGGCGCAAAAACAAATATTGAAGACGGTTTGCCGACACGCGAACAGGAAACGTACAGCTGACCGTGCGAAAAGCAGGGGAATTCGAGATTGATCCCACAAACTTCCAACAATTGGCTTTGCGATTTATTGATTGTCATCACAAAAGCCAATCGAATGGTTTATTTAATTCGCTTGAATTCGAAAGGACGATCTATTTTTCCATTCGAAAAGTCATTTTGGAATAATTATCCGAAATTTTCCATATTATCATCGTCCAAAATTATCAAATCAAACATTAAAATAAAAAAATTTCGTCGAAAAAAAAAATTCAATTTTTATTTAATTTTTCCGTAATTTTCCAACAAACATTTTTCCATTCGAAAAGCCACTACGGAACAATCGCTTACAAAATTGTATACGAAAATTCAATTTGCGATTTTCATCAAATCAAGTAATATAATGTAAAATTTGGGTGAAAAAATCCAAGTTTTTCGAGCTTTTCCGGAATTTTCCGAGTTTTCCACCAAGAATTTTTCTATTTTTCCATTCGAAAAGTAGTTTCGGAATAATTATCCAAAATGCAAAATTTCGTCGAAAAAAAATTTAAATTTTTTTTAATTTTTCAGTAATTTTTTGAATTTTTCAACAAAAATTTTCTATTTTTCGATTCGAAAATCCATTCCGTAAGAATTCCATACAAAAAGGCAGTTTTCGAGTTTCCCTATTTTCCGACTTTTCCGAAGGATTTTTCCCAAATTTTCCTTCACATAAACATTCTCCTGGCAATTACGAACAACTGAAAAAAATATTGAGCAAAATCGGCCAACCGTTCTCAATTGATGAATGACTATATGAATTACGATTACACCATTTTTATATATATAGAAATTATTCATTATTCATCGATTATTTTTCGATTATTTCGCTAATAATTTTCTATTTTTGCATTCGAAAAGCCATTTCGTAACAATTGCACACAATTTTTCCGGCGTTTCCTAAGGATTTTCCCAAAATTTTTTGGCATAAAAAATTCCTGCCAATTGTGAAAAATTGAAAAAAAATTGAGCAAACTGGGCCAACGTTCTCTCTTGATAAATTACTGTACATTTTTCGCACTATATTTCACAATAATCCGAAATTTTTCAGCAACACAACAAATTTTTCACCTTTACGTCGTCTAAAATCATCAAATCAAGCGATACAATGGAAGATTTCGTCGAAGGCATCCAAATATTTCGATTTTTTTCTGGAATTTCCCGAGTTTTCTATTTTTCAATTTCAAAAGTCATAATTGTTCGAAATTGTTCACATTAACATCGCCAAAAATTACAAAAACATACGATAAGATGCAAAATTTTGTCGAAAAAAAAGAACTTTTTTTTGGTATTTTCCAACTAAAACTTTCTATTTATCTATTCGAAAACCGACAAAAATTTAATATGCGATTTACCTCAAATCAGGCGATGAAATGCAAAATTTTGCCGAAAAATGCAAATTTATCGATTTTTTTTGGAATTTTCCGAGTTTTCCACCGAGAATTTATTTATTTATCCATTCGGAAAGTCATTTCGGAATAATTATCCGAAATTTTCCGCAAGTTTCTTCGATCAAAACTTTCAAATCGTACAACAAAAAGCTAAATTTCGTCGAAAAATAGTATTAAAATTTATCGAAATTTTCCGGAATTTTCCGAATTTTCCAACAAAATTTTTTTATTTTTCCATTCGAAAAATTATTTGTAACAATTGCATACAAAAAAGCAATTATCGGTTTTTCCAATTTTCCGGCTTTTCCGGAGGGTTTTCCAAAAATTTTCTTCCGTAAAAACCTACTCCTGGCAATTACGAATAACTGAAAAAAAATTGAGCGAAATCGGTCCAACCGGTGTCGAGTTTTGCGCTTAGCAACACATTCAGCGACTTATTTTTATATTATAGATAATATTATAAATATTAAAAAAAAATATATAAAAATATTAAAAAAATTAAATAATTTAAAAACAATAAAATTATAAATATTAAAAATAACAATATTAAAAAATATTCAAAAAAATTTAAAATGTGATAAGTTTTCCAGATATTAAAAATGTTAGAAAATTAAAAATTTTAGGAATATTAAAAATTGTAAAAATATTGAATTACAAATATTAAAAATTTTAGATATTTAAAATATAAAGTTAATTTTTTTTTAGAAATGTGACTATGAAGTACTGCTTGTATTTGATTTTGTGTTGTTATTCATATTTTTCAATATTATCAAATATTTAAAATTTTAGATATTTTAAAAAAGTTTAACTAAAAAATATTGTAAACTAGCTGGCCCGGCAGACTTCGTCCTGCCTCCAAATTTTTGTAAAATATGTTGAGTGTAGTTGAAATCTAAAAACGTTTGGTTTATTTTTTTGACCTCTAAAATATTTCAATTTAAAGCGCGAGGTTTTCCCGGACAAATTCTGTTATTCATATATCTTAAAGATAATTATAAATTATTATTATAAGAATTGCTAAAACGGATCAGCAGTGTCGTCCATGATGGGATGAAAACTTACTTATTAATAGGCATATATTCTAAAACCAAATTTTTAAGCCGATTGACTGACATTGAACTTTGTGCGTTTGTGTACTGGGTGATTGTACCTTTTTATCCTAAGGAGTACGAATTTTCAAAAATTCATTCATTAAACTCAGCTACCCCATTAACCGTATGGTCTGGGTGATATCAACAGTTATTCCTATTTTCGTTATTGTCCCCTAAAATTTTGAAATGGGAAAAACCACTTTGTGAAGCTCTCTAATTCAGTAGGAAGTGCGCCATTATAAAAGTTAGTCATTCTTCTTTAAGCCTTTTTACGGTCTGGGTGACCATCTACAGCCAATCCTTAACTTTCACTGAAATTTTGGGACACATGGGGTCAACCGTTTTCACAAAAAAGTGACTAAATGACCTTCCAAAAATTAAGTGTATCATAATCTAAACACCGGCAACTGGTTCCAAACATACATTCAAAATTTTCTCATGACAAAAAATCATATATTTTAAGTTTAAGTAAAATCGGACAATCGATATAAATTTTCGAAATAATTCAACCCCAGCCAAATCAACTGCGTGTTCATATATACAAAAAAAATTTTTTCATAAATAAACAAATATACATTCAAAATTTCAGTCAAATTGTATAATTCGTAAAAATTTTCATTATAATTTCAATTTATACAAACAATTTTTTCTCAAGGTTCCACAAACATAAATACTAAATTTCAGTTAAATTGGTACATGCATTCAAATTATCGATATAAATCCACCCTAGCGCCATCTACCGGGTCCATTTGCACATCCATTTTTTTCTGATGATCAAACAAACATAGATTCTGAATTTCATTTAAATTGGTCCATTCGTTAAAATTTTGATTGTAAACCGACCCCAGCGCCATCTACCGGGTCCATTTGTACATAAAATGTTTTCTCATGATCAAACGAATAGCCATTCTAAATTTCAGTTGAATTGGTACATGCATTCAACTTTTCGATATAAATCCACCCTAGCGCCACCTGGAGTGGATTTTTTTCTTTACGAACAATCTACGGAAAATTTCGAATCGAATAAAAAAAAAATCAGCCAAATCGCTCTAGCCGTTCTCAAGTGATGGTATGACATACGTGGACCATTTCATTTTTATATATATAGATATAATATATATTAAAAAAATATTACAAATAGTAAACATTAAAGAAATACTTAAAATATTAAATATTAAAATTGTAAAAAATCTTTTATCCTTATTTTTAAATCAAGCTTGAGGTTAAAACATTAAAAAAAATACTAATATTAAAAAACTAAAGATATTAAACATTTTAGATACATTACAAATATTCAAAAAAATCAACAAAAAAATAATAATTAACATTTTTAGAAATATTAAAAGGTTTAGAAATATTAATATATAAAATTTTTTAGAAATATTACAAATTTAAGATATATTAAAAATTAAAAAAAATGCAAATTTAAGAAGTAGTAAGGATATTAAAATTTTTGAAAATACTAAAAATATTAATAATATTGAATACATTAAAAAAAGTAAAAAAAATTAAAATTATTAAAATTATTACAATTATTAAAATTTATCTTGTTTTGTTTTTTGTATTGTCGATCCATAAGAATTATAATATTGTGTTATAGTTCGGTCAAAGATCTATTCTATTGGTAATTAATGATTAAAAAAATTGGTGAATACCAGCCGGACAGACAGACGTGACAGACATGACATAAAAAGTCATCAATCGAACTTGGTACAAAGAAACCTAATGTCTAAAATGACTCTAACTATGTGTAACAGTTTTGGGTAGTATCAAATTATATGTATATACCCTCCCTACCGGTAGTGTGAGGAACTCCCACACACTCTACTACATTATGATTAAAAATGTCTAAGTTATAATCAAAATGACGGCGATTGTTTGTATACTTAGTTGTTGTCTTAAATCCCTATCCTCCTCTAATTTGTACTTTAGCTACGTCTCTATTGCAACAACATAATTCAATGTTTTTGTCAAGTTGCTGATAAATCTGTTGTATCTGCATCCTCTACGTCCCTTCTATACCTCTCGGCAACCACACACCCACATACTCTCTCACTCACATCAAGTGAATACTTGTATTATGCGCGAAATTATGTTTGACAATATGTCGAGCTAATTATAATTTCATTTACATTTGTGTAGAACAAAATTATTAATATTACATTTCGCTGTGTACTCATATTAAATTATACGTTTCATAATTTTCAAACTAAATCGGCATTGAAATGACGCTTAGCGGAAGAGTGCGAGGGAGAGAGAAATGGAGGGTGGAAACAGGCAGAGTACGGCAGTGTGGAATGTTATGGAACAACAAATTGTGAGTATAGGGAAAGTTATAAGAAAATTGCTGGAAGGCAGTTTTCTTAAAATTGGGTTGACTATTAATAGCTGAAAGTATTTAAAAGCATGACTTTTATACAATGTAACTAATAAATAATCAAACATATGTACTGCATAGTTCCTTTATATAGTTCGTTTAGAATTACATTCTGCAACTTCAATTAAATTCGGAAATTCAAAAGTAATTTTAATTACTTACACATGAAGTGAAAGTGAATTTCAAGTAGATTTTTAGCCTCAATTTAAATTTTGAGCTAGAATTTGTTCTACATTTAATGACTAATTGCAGTCCTCTGCCGTTGTGTTGTACTTTTAAAGAGGCTACAAAATTTTTTGGTACATTTCATGATTATCAAACCAAAAATTCACACGTTTTAAATGCAGAAGTATTAACAACCGACCAATTCTACAGCAATCGAAAAGTGTCAAAAAACACATATAACAAGTGGATTTTTTAAATATACAAAATATATTAAAATTTATAATTAACACATGTTGGTGTTAATGATTTATTGTAAACCCAAATCATAATATTGTATGAGAGGAGAACAGATATTTTAATTTTCGTGTGTGTGTTTTCGTAAACACAAAACTTAATGACCCTAATGCGGATACTAATGGGAATTAGTTGTCACATTTGCGTTATGAATGTTTACATGAAATACAGAAAATTTTGTATTGTCAATAAATCCAAATTATTTTATTTTCATATATTTAATATTTGTAATATATGTAATATTTGTAATATATGTAATATTTGTAATATATGTATTATTTTCAATATTAATAATATTTTTAATATTTAAATTTTTTTCCACATTTTTATATTTCCAATACTTCTATTTTTTTTTTATTATTTTCAGTGTTTTGTAATATATATAATATTTTCAATATTAATAATATTTTTTAATATTGTTAATATTTTTAATATTTTAATATTTAGATATTTTAAATATTTTCAATACTTCCAATTTTTTATTATTTTTTGTGTTTTTAATATTTGTAATATTTTTAATATTTTTATTATTTTTAATATTCTATACCTTTCTAATATTTTTAATCTTAATATTTTTTATAAATATTTTTAATATTTTTAAAATTTTTAATATTTAAAATATTTTCAATATATATTTTCAATATTTTAAATATTTTCAATATCTTTAATATTTTAAATATTTTTCAATTTTTAATATTTTTAATATTTTTAATATTTTTAATATTTTTAATATTTTTAATTTTTTAAACTGTTTGTTTGTTAGTTTTAATATTTAAATTTTTTATATTCTATACCTTTTTAATATTTTTAATATTTTAAATATTTAAAATATTTAAAATATTTAAAATATTATGAATATTTAAAATATTTTGAATATTTAAATTCAAAATATTTTAATCTTTAATCTTTAATATTTTTAGTATTTTTAATATTTTTAATATTTTTAATATTTTTAATATTTTTAATATTTTTAATATTTTTAATATTTTTAATATTTTTAATATTTTTAATATTTTTAATATTTTTAATATTTTTAATATTTTTAATATTTTTAATATTTTTAAAATTTTTTTTATTTTTAATATTTTTATTATTATTAATATTTTTAATATTTTTAATATTGTTAATATTTTTAATATTTTTAATATTTTAACTATTTTTTATATGTTTAATGGGGACCGGCCGTGGCATGATACTTAGAACACGCGACTACCATGCGGGAGATCACAGGTTCACCTCCTGGCTCCATTCATTTTAAAAAAATATATATTTTCTTTCATTGTCGGCTTCCCTCGAATGTTGTCGACAGCAACTTCGCAGTATCAGTGCCGAGTCAATCGGCATGTCTAGTAAGAGCTTCTCAAACAGTGACGTTCGCATTCGTCGATAAGCAAGTAGGTGCCGTTAGTTGTGAATCTAAAAATAGAAAGCATATTAGTTCACGACAACGCGAGAAGCTATCCCATACCTCATTCATGGGGTGTAAAGGTAAATTAAGTTTAAGTTTAACATTTTTAATATTTGTAATATTCGTAATATTTGTAAAATTTGTAATATTTTTTAATATTTTTAATATCTTTTATATTTTTTATAATTTTCGATCTCAAACATCCGATCCATTTGCCTAAATTGCTCTTCTTGTCGAGAGCATACCACCTAAGTATAGAGCCACATTGTAGTATTGGCTTCACTATAGCATTGTAAATCCAAAGTGTTACTTTGGGTTTGAATCCACATTTAATATTTTTAATATTTTTAATATTTTTATACTTATGATATTTATGATATTTATGATTTTTATGATATTTATGATATTTATGATATTTATGATATTTATGATATTTATGATATTTATGATATTTATGATATTTATGATATTTATGATATTTATGATATTTATGATATTTATGATATTTATGATATTTATGATATTAATGATATTTATGATATTTATGATATTTATGATATTTGTGATATTTATGACATTTATGATATTTATGATATTTATGATATTTATGATATTTATGATATTTATGATATTTGTGATATTTATGATATTTATGATATTTATGATATTTATGATATTTATGATATTAATGATATTTATGATATTTATAATATTTATGATATTTATGATATTTATGATATTAATAAAATTTATGATATTTATGATATTTATGATATTTATGATATTTATGATATTTATGATATTTATGATATTTATGATATTTATGATATTTATGATATTTATGATATTTATGATATTTATGATATTTATGATATTAATAAAATTTATGATATTTATGATATTTATGATATTTATGATATTTATGATATTTATGATATTTATGATATTTATGATATTTATGATATTTATGATATTTATGATATTTATGATATTTATGATATTTATGATATTTATGATATTTATGATATTTATGATATTTATGATAATTATGATATTTATGATATTTATGGTATTTATGATATTTATGATATTTATGATATTTATGATATTTATGATATTTATGATATTTATAATATTTATGATATTTATGATATTTATGATATTTATGATATTTATGATATTTATGATATTTATGATATTTATGATATTTATGATATTTATGATATTTATGATATTTATGATATTTATGATATTTATGATATTTATGATATTTATAATATTTATGATGTTTATGATATTTGTGATATTTATGATATTTATAATATTTATGACATTTATGATATTTTTCATTTTTATGATATTTTTGGTATTTATGACATTTATAAAATTTAAGATATTTATATACCTATTTGTATTAGCGTACCAAAAATGGTAAATATATATTAGTTAAACTGGCTTTTTACTAATCATGTCCTACGAGCTGTAACTTGTGCGACCTCTATGGTGCAGAAATTGCATTAACTTACAACCCATAGCTTATACATAGATTATTGTTTAGCGAAGCTTCTCCGCAAACGCAGCAATGGTATATGAGTGTAGGAGCAACACACATACACGTTTAACTATTTCTGTTAATAGTAAACAATACTTCCAACTGAACTATTTAACTTAGCTCTCATAGAAAAGTAGCAATCACAGTTGGAACACAAATTACATTTTAAAGAAACGACATCAAAAAATACAACACATTCTAAAATTAATAGTACTAAAACATAATATAGAAAAACGTGTTCCATATCAGTGAGTATATATATTAACAAATAAAGTTATTACGTTTTGTTTTCATTAAAATATTTATTTGATATTTAAAAATTCTCTTCAGCTCAGTTTATTTCGGAGTATGTAAAGGGAATCTTCTCCCTCATATCTACTGCTGCTTCTAAGAGTGCCGCCACATAAGATGAACAACAACAAGTCACAAAATAAGCATTTTACATTTGTTAAGTACATGGCAAAACATGTAAACATGTAATACATGTAAATAATAAATTCTGTACATCTGCTTATGCATATATGAGTCATTCTAGGGCAAACCAGAAAAACAACAGTTTAATATAAGATACTATTAAAGAAAAATAATCAAATCGTGTAACTTTTATTAGTATTTTTACGATTTTTATTATATTAGTACTATTGTTGCATGATAGGTGGCGTATTAGTTAACATTGCTCAAGAAGATATATGTTAAACATAATATTGTTAGTTTCATATGGAAAAGCTTTTAACAGAACATAATCCGTTCGTTCTAAATAAATGTCTTTGCGTTTGTAAGAACTATGACACTCGCATGTTTAAGACCCCATATACTCACACCTAAATGTGTTAGGCGTTTGTATGCCATTTGACAAATAAATTAACATTAATACAAGTCAATTATCATTACGAATACATGGTTCACCAAAACAAAACAGAAAAAAAAATACAAATATTCAATTCTCACCGATTTAATAGCCCAACAATTTACTCATTCAAATCTGTATTGATTTATAAATTCATATTTCAATATACACATTTGCAGCTAAATGCTAACACAAATTATTTACATAAAATGTGTGTGTGTGCGGCCTACAATTAAGACATTTTAAAAATAATATAATAAAATTTTATGATTCCCCCACTCCCGTTCCACACTACGGCTAAAAGAGTTGATATTCAATGAAGTACGCGTAGAATGTAAACTTTTAGCAAATCTGTGCGGCTTCTTCAGCGACACAGGCAGCAAATTCGAACACAGCAAATAAAAAAAGAGCATCCCTCCCCCCAAGCGTTTCTGTGTGTGTTTTAGCTTTCGGTCGCTGCAGCAAAATGTATGGGGCGTGATGAAAGTTTTATGGGAATTTAATTATTAAACATTACAATTTGAATTTTAATTCACAGCACGGCACATAATCAATAAAGAATACTCTGAATGTTGTTTTGTTAACGAACAAACAAGCAAATAATAACGATAATAATAAGTGATAACGTAATAAAGAGGAAACATTTCACAGCATTTGAACAATGAGAAGATTTAGTTTATATTTGGAATTGAAAGAGTTCGGTGGAGGCAATTAGACGTAATGTTTAAAAGTTGCATAAAATTTATAATTTTAGCAGCACTCGTGACAAGCTGTTGTAGTGGGGAGGAGGAATATGTTGCAGTTACAGTGGATAGTGATGATTTCAAAGGCGTAGTGAAGGGTTTACTCAAACGCAATGTACACGATGAAACGTTTAGTGCCTTTTTGGGTATACCTTATGCTAAAGCACCCATTGGAGAACTGAGATTTAAAGTCAGTGGTAAAAATTTAGTTTATTAAAAATATCAATAATATTAAAATTATTAAAAATATTAGAAGCACAAAATATTAAAAGTTTTAATATTAAGATTATTAAATATATTTAAAATTAAAAATATTAGAAATAAAAAAAATATTAAATATGTTAGAAATATTAAAAATATTTAAAATATTAAATATATTAAAAATATTAAAAATTTTCAAAATATTAAAAATATTAAAAATAAAAAAAAAATATAAAATATTAAATATATTGCAAACTAGCTGGCCCGGCAGACTTCGTCCTGCCTCCAAATTTTTGTAAAATATGTTGAGTGTAGTTGAAATCTAAAAACGATTGGTTTATTTTTTTGACCTCCAAAATATTTCGATTTAAAGGGCGAGGTTTTCCCGGACAAATTTTGTTATTCATATATCTTAAAGATTATTATATATTATTATAAGAATTGCTAAAACGGATCAGCAGTGTCATCCATGATGTGATGAAAACTTACTTCTTGATAGGCATATATTCTAAAACCACATTTTTAAGCCGATTGACTGACATATAACTTTCTGCGCTGGTGTACTGGAGGACTGTACCTTTCTATCCTAAGGAGTACGAATTTCCAAAAATGTATTCATTGGGCTCAGCAACCCCATTAACCGTATGGTCTGGGTGATATCAACAGTTATTCCTATTATCGTTATTGTCCCCTAAAATTTTGAAATGGGAAAAAACACTTTGTGAAACTCTCTAATTGAGTAGGAAGTGCGCCATTATAAAAGTTAGTCATTCATCTTTAAGCCTTTTTGCGATCTGGGTGACCATCTACAGCCAATCCTTAACTTTCACTGAAATTTTGGGACAAATGGGGTCAACCGTTTTCACAATTATTGGTAACATCAAAATGTACATCTTTTTTATATATATAGACTTCTGAATAACTATGATGTTAAAATAATATAATAACTATGATGTTAAGTGTATCATAAGCTAAACACCGGCAACTGGTTCCAAACATACATTTTAAAATTTTCTCATGCCAAAAAAATCATATATTTTAAGTTTAAGTAACATCGGACAATCGATATTTAAAATCTTCTCATGCCAAAAAAATCATATATTTTAAGTGTAAGTATAATCGGACAATTGATATAAATGTTCGAAATAATTCAACCCCAGCCAAATCAACTACGGGTCCATATATACAAAAAAAAATTTTCATAATAAAACAAATATACATTCTAAATTTCAATCAAATTGTTTAATTCGTTAAAATTGTCATTATAATTCCACCCTAGCAACACCTACCGGGTCAATTTATACAAAAAAAAATTTTCTCAAGGTTCCACAAAAATAAATACTCAATTTCAGTTAAATTGATACATGCATTCAAATTTTCAATATAAATCCACTCTAGCGCCATCTACCGGGTCCAATTGTACATACGATTTTTTCTGATGATCAGACAAACATAGATTCTGAATTTCAGTTAAATTGACCCCTTCGTTAAAATTTTGTAAACCGACCCCAGCGCCATCTGCCGGGTCCATTTGGACATAAAATGTTTTCTCATGATCAAATGATATCCATTCTAAATTTCAGTTGAATTGGTACATGCATTCAAATTTTCGATATAAATCCACCCTAGCGCCACCTGGATTTGATTTTTTTTAACACAAACAATCTACGGAAAATTTCGAATCGAATAAAAAAAAATCAGCCAAATCGCTCCATCCGTTCTCAAGTAATGGGTTTACATACGTGGACAATTTCATTTTTATATATATAGATAATAAAAATATTAAAATTATTAAAAATATTACAAATATTAAAACTATTAAAAATACCAAAAATATTAAAAAATTTTAAAAATATTACAAATATTAGAAATAATAAAAATATTAAAAATATTTATATTATTAAAAAATATTACAAATATTAAAACTATTAAAAATATTAAAAAATTTCAAAAAACATAAAAATATTAAAAATATCAAAAAAATATTAACAGTATTAGAAATATTAAAAGTATTAAAAATATAAAATATATTTTTCAAATTTTGAATACATTTCAAAAATTTTACTTTTTACTTCATGTCGCATGTCATTTATAGGCTCCTCAACATCTGGACCCTATCAATGGTACCTTTAATGCCTTCTACCAAGGACACGAATGCTGTTCAATTACGGCAACTAACGCTTCCGAGGATTGTCTAAATCTAAATATTTTTACCAAAAAAGTAACAAAGTAATATGTGTCCAAATCCCCAAATAATATTCCATTTTATTTCCCTTCCCAACCAGTTAAAACCTTCTCAACCCCTACCGGTTTTAGTGGTCATCCATCCGGGTGGTCTATATTTAGGAAGTTCCAAATGGTTGGATCCCTCTTACATGATGACCAAGGACATAGTTCTGGTGACGTTTAATTATCGTTTAGGTACCTTAGGATTCCTCAATTTAGATTCTCCCGAGTATCCACCAAATGTTGGCCTCAAAGATCAAGTCTTTGCCTTAAGATGGGTTAAAAAACATATTGCTGCATTTGGAGGAAATTCTCAAGATGTGACTTTAATGGGCTATAGCGCTGGGGCTTTAAGTACATCTCTACATTTAGTGTCACCCATGTCGCGGGGACTTTTTCACAAGGCCATTATTATGAGTGGTGCTGTACCACCTCAGACCATATTACCGAAGGGACATCAAAAATACTTGGCTGTGAGACAGGGCAAACGTTTAAATTGTACTAAGCTGAGAGCTGTTGAAGAAGCCCAGTGGCGTGATGGAAATCAAGGAGCAGATTATACAAATTTTAAAGATTCCGATATTTTAGAATGCCTGCAACAATTTACTGGTCAAGAAATAGCCGGAACCCTAAGGAAAATGTTTGATTTTGGCAAGGATAATCCTATATATCTATGGCTACCCGTGGTGGAAGAAGATTATGGTCAAGAGAGATTTTTAACACAAGACTTTTATAAAGCCCTTAAGGATATTAAAAAGTTGAGTATACCTTTGTTAATAGGCTATACCAATGGAGAATTTTGTACCTCAGCAGGGGATATATTAAGGGAGAATTCTTTAAAATCGAAATTGGAAGATAATTTTCAAGAATTGGCTCCCCGGATATTTATGTACGAATCTCAGAAGACGACAGAGCATATAACAAAGAGGCTGAGAAATTTCTATTTTAAAGAAAACGCAACATTAACTTTAAGCGATTATGATTATTTGTGTGATTTATTTTCCGACTCCTTGATAAGATTTGGAGCTCAACGCCTGGCGGACATTATAAGTACCAAGGGTTTGGTGTATTTCTATGAATTCAGATACCAAGGGAAGCCCGTGGAACTGGACATAATGTTTCCTAATAAAAACAGTAAGCTTATTTTTAATATTCTAAAATATTTTATATTATATTTTTATGAAATTTTTCAGATCGTGTTGAACATATGGATGATTTGCAATATCTTTTTAATTGGTCTCACAAACAAAATGTTGCAGCACAAGAATTGAATGTGGTGGCATTGTACACAGAATTTATGTATGATTTTATAAAGAATGGGTAAGACTGGGTATTGAAAAAAAATCACAAAATTTAATTACAACGAAATCATGAAAATTTCATCCAACTTCGAAAAAGGCTAAATTCTTAGCCATTATTTGTGCAAGTTTTTATAGATAATTTTTTTTATATTTATATCATATAAATATACTTTTTAAAATAACTTTTTAAAGTTTTAGGTAATGTTAAACTGAGCACATTTTAATTATTATTTCTTTATTAAATTTGTAGGAAATTGTCTAATGCCAAAGCTGAACCATATCCGCGCAAGTTCGCAGTAATCAATGATGATATTCAATATATTCAATGGCGCGGTTTTGAAAATTTTAAATTTTGGTCGAAGTTAATACCAGATGAAATTTAGTACTAAGTGTAAATTATGTTGTTATTATATGATACATACATAACTATGTTTAAATAAACCAATCAAGTTTTACACACGGTTTTTTTTTAATGTTTTTAATACCTTTAATATTTTTAATATTTAAAATATTTTTAAATTTTAATATTTGTTAATATTTTTAACATTTTAAATATTTTTATTTTTCTTAAAATTTTTAATATTTTTTGTAGTTTTAATATGTTTAATATGTCAAATGTTTTTAATATTTTTAATCTTTTCAATATTTTCAATATTTTTAATATTTTCAATATTTTTAATATTTTCAATATTTTAAATATTTTAAACAAGCTGGCCCGGCAGACTTCGTCCTGCCTCCAAATTTTTGTAAAATATGTTGAGTGTAGTTGAAATCTAAAAACGATTGGTTTATTTTTTTGACCTCTAAAATATTTCAATTTAAAGGGCGAGGTTTTTCCGGACAAATTCTGTTATTCGTATATCTTAAAGATTATTATATATTATTATAAGAATTGCTAAAACGGATTAGCAGTGTTGTCCATGATGGGATCAAAACTTACTTATTGATAGGCATATATTCTAAAACCACATTTTTAAGCCGATTGACTGACCAATAACTTTCAGCGTTGGTGTACTGGGTGATTGTACCTTTTTATCCTAAGGAGTTCGAATTTCCAAAAAATGCATTCATTAAGCTCAGCAACCCCATTAACCCATTAACCGTATGGTCTGGGTGATATCAACAGTTATTCCTATTTTCGTTATTGTCCCCTAAAATTTTGAAATGGGAAAAACAACTTTGTGAAATTCTCTAATTCAGTAGGAAGTGCGCCATTATAAAAGTTAGTCATTCTTCTTTAAGCCTTTTTGTACTCTGGGTGACCAACTACAGCCAATCCTTAACTTTCACTGAAATTTTGGGACAAATGTGGTCAACCGTTTTCACAATTAGTGGTGACATCAAAATGTACATCTTTTTTATATATATTGACTAAATGGCATTCCAAAAATTAAGTGTATCATAAGCTAAACACCGGCAACTGGTTCCAAACATACATTCAAAATTTTCTCATGCCAAAAAAATCATATATTTTAAGTTTAAGTAAAATCGGGCAATCGATATTCAAAATCTTCTCATGCCCAAAATATCATATATTTTAAGTTTAAGTAATATCGGACAATCGATATAATTTTTCGAAATAATTCAACCCCAGCCAATTCAACTGCGGGTCCATATATACAAAAAAAATTCTCATAATAAAACAAATATACATTCTAAATTTCAGTGAAATTGTTTAATTCGATAAAATATTCATTATAATTCCACCCTAGCGGCACCTACCGGGTCAATTTATACAAAAAAAAATTTCTCAAAGTTCTACAAACATAAATACTAAATTTCAGTCAAATTGGTACATGCATTCAAATTTTCGATATAAATCCACCCTAGCGCCATCTACCGGGTCCATTTGTGCATACGATTTTTTCTGATGATTAAACAAACATAGATTCTGAATTTCAGTTAAATTGGACCATTCGTTAAAATTTTGATTGTAAACCGACCCCAGCGCCACCTACCGGGTCCATTTGTACAAAAAATGTTTTCTCATGATCAAATGAATATCCATTCTAAATTTCAGTTGAATTGGAACATGCATTCAAATTTTCGATATAAATCCACCCTAGCGCCACCTGGATTTGATTTTTTTTAACACAAACAATCTACGGAAAATTTCGAATCGAATAAAAAAAGAATCAGCCAAATCGCTCCAGCCGTTCTCAAGTGATGGTATGACATACGTGGACCATTTCATTTTTATATATATAGATATTTTCAATATTTTTATTATTTTTAATATTTTTAATGTTTTTAATATTTTTGTTTATTTTTAATACTTTTAATATTTTTAATATTTACAATATTTTAGGTATTTTGAATATTTTTAGTATTTTTAATATTTTCAATTTTTTAATATTTTTAATATTTATATTATCTATATATATAAAAGGGAAACGTATGTAAACTCATCACTGGAGAACGGCTGCAGCGATTTGTCTGATTTTTTTTCATTCGACTAGAAATTTTCCATAGATCGTTTGTAAAGAAAAAAATCCACTCCATTTGCCGCTAGGGTGGATTTATATCAAAAATTTGAATGCATGTACCAATTCAACTGAAATTTAAAATGGATATTCGTTTGATCATGAGAAAACATTTTATGTACAAATGGATCCGATAGGTGGCGCTGCGGTCGGTTTACAATAAAATTGTAACGAATGGGCCAATTTAAATGAAATTCAATCTATGTTTGTTTGATCATGAGAAAACATTTTATGTACAAATGGACCCGGTAGATGGCACTAGAGTGGATTTATATCGAAAACTTGAATGCATGTATCAATATAACTGAAATTCAGTATTTATGTTTGTGGAACCTTGAGAAAATTTTTTTTTGTGTCGCTAGAGTGGAATTATAATGACAATTTTAACGAATTAAACAATTTGACTGAAATTTAGAATATATATTTGTTTTATTATGAGAATTTTTTTTTGTATATATGGACCCGCAGTTGATTTGGCTGGGGTTGAATTATTTCAAAAATTTATATCGATTGTCCGATTTTATTCAAACTTAAAATATAAGATATTTTGATATGAGAAAAAAAATATGAGAAAATTTTGAATGTATGTTTCAAACCAGTTGCCGGTGTTTGGCTTATGATACAGTTAATTTTTGGCATGTCATTTAGTCACTTTTTTTGACATCATAGTTATTCAGAAGTCTATATATATAAAAAAGATGTACATTTTGATGTCACCACTAATTGTGAAAACGGTTGACCCCATTTGTCCCAAAATTTCAGTGAAAGTTAGGGATGGGTTGTAGATGGTCACCCAGACCGCAAAACGGCTTTAGGTAGAATGGCGAATATTTATGTTGGTGCACTTCCTATAGAATTAGAGAGTTTCATAAAGTGGTTTTTCGCATTTCGAATTTAGGGGACAAACACGAAAATGGGAACAACTGTTGCTCTCATCCATACCAAACGGTTAATAGGGTTGTTGAGCCAAAC
The DNA here is from genome assembly GCA_964034835.1 of Muscina levida. NCBI lineage: Eukaryota > Metazoa > Arthropoda > Insecta > Diptera > Muscidae > Muscina > Muscina levida. Next base: position 25,652,582 of record OZ035880.1, read on the forward strand.
GAAGGGATTTTTGGAAACTGGAACTCCTTGGAATAAAAAGGGGCAACGTACTATCATGGCTCAGACCAAACACCTAAATAATCAATCACCCAGTAAACCAATACAAAAAGTTATATGTCAGCCAATCGACTTATGGTTTTAAAATATATGCCTATCAATAAGTAAGTTTTTATCATATCCTGGACGACACTGCTGAAACATTTTAGCAATTCTTACAAATGTAATTTCTTAGATTTATACGAAGTACTGAATATGTCCGGGAATACCTCCCCATTTTAATTTAAATATTTCAGAGGCCAAGTAATAAACCAATCGTTATTAGATTTCAACACCACTCAAAATCTTTTAAAATAATTTGGAGGCAGGACGAAGTCTGCCGGGCCAGCTAGTTTTTAATATTTTTAATATTCTTAATATTTTTAATATTTTTAATATTTTTAATATTTTTAATATTTTTAATATTTTTAATATTTTTAATATTTTTAATATCCAGTGTTTAATTATTCAAGCTCGAGGTCATCTTTATTTTTCTTACAATTTTTAATATTTTTAATATTTTTATATTTTTAACATATTTAATATTTTTAATATTTTTAATATCCAGTGTTTAATTATTCAAGCTCGAGGTCATCTTTATTTTTCTTACAATTTTTAATACTTTTTATAATTTTAATATTTTTAATATTTTAAATATTTTTAATATTTTTAATGTTTTTAATTTTTTAAATATTTTTAATATTTATAATACTTTTAATATTTTTAATATTTTTAATATTTTTAATATTTTTAATATTTTTAATATCTATATATATAAAAATGAAATGGTCCACGTATGTCATACCATCACTTGAGAACGGCTGGAGCGATTTGGCTGATTCTTTTTTTATTCGATTCGAAATTTTCCGTAGATTGTTTGTGTTAAAAAAAATCAAATCCAGGTGGCGCTAGGGTGGATTTATATCGAAAATTTGAATGCATGTTCCAATTCAACTGAAATTTAGAATGGATATTCATTTGATCATGAGAAAACATTTTTTGTACAAATGGACCCGGTAGGTGGCGCTGGGGTCGGTTTACAATCAAAATTTTAACGAATGGTCCAATTTAACTGAAATTCAGAATCTATGTTTGTTTAATCATCAGAAAAAATCGTATGCACAAATGGACCCGGTAGATGGCGCTAGGGTGGATTTATATCGAAAATTTGAATGCATGTACCAATTTGACTGAAATTTAGTATTTATGTTTGTAGAACTTTGAGAAATTTTTTTTTGTATAAATTGACCCGGTAGGTGCCGCTAGGGTGGAATTATAATGAATATTTTATCGAATTAAACAATTTCACTGAAATTTAGAATGTATATTTGTTTTATTATGAGAATTTTTTTTGTATATATGGACCCGCAGTTGAATTGGCTGGGGTTGAATTATTTCGAAAAATTATATCGATTGTCCGATATTACTTAAACTTAAAATATATGATATTTTGGGCATGAGAAGATTTTGAATATCGATTGCCCGATTTTACTTAAACTTAAAATATATGATTTTTTTGGCATGAGAAAATTTTGAATGTATGTTTGGAACCAGTTGCCGGTGTTTAGCTTATGATACACTTAATTTTTGGAATGCCATTTAGTCAATATATATAAAAAAGATGTACATTTTGATGTCACCACTAATTGTGAAAACGGTTGACCACATTTGTCCCAAAATTTCAGTGAAAGTTAAGGATTGGCTATAGTTGGTCACCCAGAGTACAAAAAGGCTTAAAGAAGAATGACTAACTTTTATAATGGCGCACTTCCTACTGAATTAGAGAATTTCACAAAGTTGTTTTTCCCATTTCAAAATTTTAGGGGACAATAACGAAAATAGGAATAACTGTTGATATCACCCAGACCATACGGTTAATGGGTTAATGGGGTTGCTGAGCTTAATGAATGCATTTTTTGGAAATTCGAACTCCTTAGGATAAAAAGGTACAATCACCCAGTACACCAACGCTGAAAGTTATTGGTCAGTCAATCGGCTTAAAAATGTGGTTTTAGAATATATGCCTATCAATAAGTAAGTTTTGATCCCATCATGGACAACACTGCTAATCCGTTTTAGCAATTCTTATAATAATATATAATAATCTTTAAGATATACGAATAACAGAATTTGTCCGGAAAAACCTCGCCCTTTAAATTGAAATATTTTAGAGGTCAAAAAAATAAACCAATCGTTTTTAGATTTCAACTACACTCAACATATTTTACAAAAATTTGGAGGCAGGACGAAGTCTGCCGGGCCAGCTTGTTTTTAATATTTTTAATATTTTTAATATTTTTAATATTTTTAATATTTTTAATATTTTTAATATTTTTAATATTTTTAATATTTTTAATATTTTTAATATATTTAATATATTTAATATTTTTAATATTTTTAGTATTTTTTAATACTCTTGTTAGTTTTTATCGATCTGTGCAGAATATGAATATGTTTTTCATTGTTCGGTTTGAGATCTTTTTCTATTATCGCTAATAGAATTTGTTTTACAAGAGTTGTGTGAAAAGTATTATGTTGACAGCTGGCAGGGCGATAGCTATTTCGATGGTTGCCAAACAATCATCATCAGTGCCGTTTGCTGTGCCTTCTCCACTCATTATCACAACCTTAAGTGTTAAAAGCTTTAAGCAATCAATGTGAAGCTCACACACACCGGTGCGAAAATGGTATCAACATAATACACACAAAATCTCAAACCGAACAATGATAAACATATTCATAATTCTATACAGATCGACAATAACAAACAAGAGAATATTTTTATTTTTCTTAACATTTTTAATGTTTTTAATATTTTTAATATTTTTAAAATTTTTATATTTTAAATATTTTTAATCGTAGAAAAAAATATTTTTGAATTGAAAAGTTAAAAAGTTACATTTATGTCAATACTTCTTTGGACTGGACGAAGTCTGCCCGGTCAGCTAGTATTTTTAATATTATTAGAATTTGAAATTTGAAATTTTTTTTAATATTTTAAATATTTGTACTATTTTTAATATGTCGAATATGTTAAATATTTTAATATTTTTAAAATCTATATATATAAAAATGAAATGGTCCACGTATGTCATACCATCACGTGAGAACGGCTGGAGCGATTTGGCTGATTTTTTTTTTATTGGATTCGAAATTTTCCGTAGTTTGTTTGTATTGAAAAAAATCAAATCCAGGTGGCGCTAGGGTGGATTTATATCGAAAATTTGAATGCATGTACCAATTCAACTGAAATTTAGAATGAATATTCGTTTGATCGTGAGAAAAAATTTTATGTACAAATGGACCCGGTAGGTGGCGCTGGGGTCGGTTTACAATCAAAATTTTAACGAATGGGCCAATTTAACTGAAATTCAGAACCTATGTTTGTTTGATCGTCAGAAAAAATCGTATGTACAAATGGACCCGGTAGATGGCGCTAGGGTGGATTTATATCGAAAATCTGAATGTATGTACCAATTTAACTAAAATTTAGTTTTTATGTTTGTGGAACCTTGAGAAAAAATGTTTTGTATAAATTGACCCGGTAGGTGTCGCTATGGTGAAATTATAATGAAAATTTTAACAAATTAAACAATTTGACTTAAATTTAGAATGTATATTTGTTTTATTATGAGAATTTTTTTTGTATATATGGACCCGCAGTTGATTTGGCTGGGGTTGAATTATTTCGAACATTTATATCGATTGTCCGATTTTACTTAAACTTAGAATATATGATTTTTTTGAAAATGTATGTTTGGAACCAGTTTTGAATGTATGTTTGGAACCAGTTGCCGGTGTTTAGCTTATGATGCACTTAATATTTGGAATGTCATTTAGTCACTTTTTTAACATCATAGTTATATAAAAATGTCACCACTAATTGTGAAAACGGTTGATCCCATTTGTCCCAAAATTTCAGTGAAAGTTGGGAATTGGATGTAGATGGTCACCCAGACCGCAAAAGGCTTAAGGAAGAATGACTTACTTTTATAATGGCGCACTTCCTACAGAATTAGAGAGCTTCACAAAGTGGTTTTTCCCATTTCGAAATTTTAGGGGACAATAACGAAAATAGGAATAACTGTTGATATCACCCAGACCATACGGTTAATGGGTTAATGGGGTTGCTGAGCCTAATGAATGCATTTTTTGAAATTTGTACTCTTTAGGATAAAAAGATAAAAATTTTTTGAAATTTGTACTCTTTAGGATAAAAAGGTACAATCACCCAGTACACCAATGCAGAAAGTTATATGTCAGTCAATCGGCTTAAAAATGTGGTTTTAGAATATATGCCTATCAATAAGTAAGTTTTCATCATATCATGGACGACACTGCTGATCCGTTTTAGCAATTCTTATAATAATCTTTAAGATATATGAAGAACAGAATTTGTCCGGAAAAACCTCGCCCTTTAAATTTAAATATTTTTAAGGTCAAAAAAATAAACCAATCGTTATTAGATTTCAACTACACTCAACATATTTTACAAAAATTTGTAGGCAGGACGAAGTCTGCCGGGCCAGCTAGTTTTTAATATTTTTAATCGTAGAAAATTTTTTTTTTTTAATTTAGGGGCAGCGAGCTGAAATTGGGTATGAACTTTTGGTATCCTCTTAGAGGAGGTTAAGTTGTAAGATGAGCATAGTTGATAAATTATGAAGGGTATCTTAGGTATCTGAGATAATTATAATCCTAGTTAATATTGATAATATTATGAAATTTTCCTCTATGTTTTAAATTAAAGTCCTACATGTACTTACATACGACACCACAGCATTTATTAGAGGACATATGGAAATTTACCTGAAATTTAAAATAAAAAAATTACATTAATACATATAAATTGGTGGGCGAAGTTTGAAAAAAAATATTGTTAATGTTAATATTAAGAAATTTTCCAAGTGAAAGTACGTAAGATTAAATAGTATAGAATTCAAAAATTTAAATCTGCTGCTGCAATTCTTCATATAATTATTAAATGAATATAGTGCTATAAATAAGCTTCAAGAAATTAGCTTGTGCCGTTGCGTTCAATTTCAGCTGTAGAATAATTTTTTTTTTTTCATTAAATGAATTTGAAAGCAATAAAATATATAGTGACAAAATTTTACTACACCAACATAAAAAATTCAAATTGATATTCTGGTGAACAACACTAAGTAATGTAAATTTTAAAACTTTTTGCCTATGTATACAACTTTTACCTGACCAACATTGTAACACAAGTTTCTTTTTTGCATTTCCCCCTCAAAAAACATAATTCTATCAAGCTTTTGTTCTCTTACCTGCCCCGTCTCAAAATATTTCTCGTTTCACATGACTTCACCGGAGAGACTGCAGGTAAACAACAATATAAATTGTATGCAATTTTTTTACATGAACGTGGTGGCTGACCTTTGTTGAAATTCACTTTTACTTGCAAAACACACGAGTTACGTCCATAAAATCATCAAACAATTTTAAAAAATGCAAAACAGGTTATTTTTTTCGCCAGAATCACAGCTTAACAACAAAAAAATAAAAATTTCGAGTCACTTAAAAAAACCTGTGATGTTCCCTTGTCAAGCCTCAGACATTGAACCATTCGTATAGGAGGGTACAGGTGAATGAACCAATTTAAACGGTCATAGGATAGGAAATTAATTTAATTATTTTGTATAATTACAAAAATAACACGGTTCTAGAGGAAATAAAGCTTAATCTGAGATGGAAAGAGAATGTAGAAGTAATTCAAGTTCAAATAGACATACCAGAGAAAATAAAGCTAACGGCGCATTAGTAATTCGCTAACACAAACACACTTCGTTGTAAGCGGCAGCGTTATTTATGGCCATAATTAAAAAGTGTAATTTGTGATCACAATATTGTTAAGAATTGTTAATTTTTTTCCCCGAGTACAATAATATTATAAATGCATAGGAGCAGTAGTTCACAATACAGCCAATCAAGGTTTATTGGGAATTATGCATTAATTTTGTGTATTATAGAATCACTGTTGCTTAAACAATAATAAGATTTCACTAAAATCACATAGTGTGGTATTGAGTTGAGTTGAACATTTCGATTTAAGCTTTAACTGAAAAACAAATAAAGTGAAGGGCCAAGGGCGTAAATCGAAACACCGTTAATACTCTTTGTTATTATTATAAACTCATTTGTTCATTGTTGACTAAGGCGTTAACGTCTACACCAGTTCATTTATTACATAGCCAAAAGTTCCATTACAAACAGCCTAAATGTAGGCAATACTTTAGAGATTTGAAAACTATAGCAAATGAAGGCTATGTTAGCCAAATGTTCCATTAGAAACAGCCTAAATGTAGGCAATATTTTAGAGATTTGTACACTGTAGCAAATGTAGGCTATGTTAGAGGGGAAGAAAAGACAACCATTGGTGTTGCAGACCGTAAGCAAATAACCTATTTATATTTCGTATTGTTATTAATGTTTTATGTCAACAGAGTAGTATTTAGTTAAACAAATTAACATAACATATTAAAGTCCTTGGAGGATCATCAATAAAACATCAAAATTCAAAGTTTAAAAATCTGTTTAGTCAATTTTACGATAATTTAGAAGAAACAAGTTTTCCACTTAAAACTTCAGCACGATTTTTTTATTTTCCTCTTCGTCATAATGTCATTTGTATAACTCTATAATGTCATTGAATAATATTATTCTAATATTATGCGAGTTTAATGTCACCAAAATAATATCATATCTAGAAGCGCCGAAAGAAAATGAAAAAAGAAGACAAAAAACACTGAATGTCAACAATTCTTTTTTTACGTTTATTTTCTTTAAAATTGAATACGTGCTGTGAATTTATGAAATACAATATCATCTTGTCATCTTTTTGTTTTCACAAATACTAAAACAAAAAGTTCATTTTATTTCGTTTGTTGTTTATTTTATGTTGAATAGTTTTCCAGATGTCCTTTCTCATCGCCACCATACATTTCAGTTAGTTTTGTTTCAAAACGATGACAAAACAAGCAAATGTTGAATTAACCACAGGACAATGAAGCAGAAGGTGTAGAAATTAAGGATTCTGTGTGTTTTGTTGTATCCCGTCACGTGAGAAAATGAAATGTTATTTAATTCTGTTGCTTTGCTACATTCTGTGGCTTTATTCTTGTGTGATGTATTTTCTTAAGTCTTTACATTTTGTTGAGTTAATGGTGAAGTATTCCATGTGGTTTAGATACTTATGAGATTCTATACAACAAAATTTCAAATTAGTAGAAATTACTATAGACAAGTATACAAATTAAATCAAAAGTATGTCTGTGTGTTGTACACCAACTTCTAAACCGTTGCTAGGATTTCGACAGGCTTAGAAGAAATTTGTTGCCTACATATTAGAGATAGTTTGTCAAGCAATACTGTTTTTGTAGGATATATATATGTCAAATATTAAAAATAATATAAATATTAAAAATATTAAAAATATCAAAAATATCAAAAATATTAACAAAATTCACAATATTAAATATTAAAAATACTAAAAAAATTAAGATATATTAAAATATGACCAATATTAACAATATTAAAAATGTTAAAATTATTAAAAATATTAAATGTATTAAAAAAAATATTCAAAATATTACATGTATTAAAAATATTACAAATATTAAAAATATTCAAAATATTAAAAATATGGAAAATTTTAAAAATTAAAAAATATCAAAAATGCTGAAAACATTATAAATTTCAAAAATATTAAATATATTAAAAATATTGAAAAAAATTAAAAATATTATAACTATTAAAAATATAAATGTTTTTTAAAAAATTAACCAATACTAAAAATTTCAAAAATATTAACAATATTACAAATATTATAAACATTAAAAATATTAAAAATTAAAATATTAAAAAATATATATGACGGACAGCAATCACAGAATCCATTATGCACAACTCTTGTAAAACAAACTCTATTAGATCTTAAACTCTATTAAAATATATATACATATTGTTCAAAATATTAAAAATATTAAATATATTAAAAGTATTAAAACAATAAAAATATTAAAAATAATAAAAATAAAAAAAATTTAACCAATATTAAAAATATTTATAATATTAAAAAAAAAAATTATAAAAATATTACAAATATTGAAAATATTAAATATTATATAAATACAAAAACTTTTAAAATATTAAAATTATTAAAAATTCAACCAATATTAAAAATATGAAAGATATAAAAAATACAAAATAATTTTAAAATATTAAAAATCTTTAAAATATTAAAAATAATTAAAATATTATAAATATTTAAAATAATAATAATATTAAAAAAATCAAAAATGTCAAATATATCAAAAATATCAAAAATATTAAATACATAAAAAATTTTAAAAATATTAAGATTATCAACAATATTAACCATATTCAAAATATTTAAAATATGTAAAATATTAAAAATAATCAAAATATTAAAAATATTGTGAAACCAACAACAAAAACATGTTGTTTGAAAGCCGACGGCTTTCTCAACAAAAACAAACAAACAAGAAAGAAGTTTAGCAGATGGTTTCTCATAGTGAATGGTTGCGAAGTTTTTCGAGTCCATGCACTCAAGAAAGAATTCTCATTTTGTTGTGAATTCTGGCGCATAAGAATTGAAAAACATTTTGCAATCATTATAATTCGTGGCTGAATCCGAAACAGCTGTACCGACTGCCTGGCATTATGAGAACATCATTCTGCTAAAAAAAAAAAATTAAAATTTTTAAAATTTAAAAAAAATAATGAGTTTGGTTTTATTGTTCGGTTCAAGATCTTTTCTATTATTGCTAATAGAATTTGTTTTACAAGAGTTGTGTGAAATGTATTATGTTTAATATTAAAAATATTCAAAATATTAAAAAAAAATCAAAATATTGAATATTCACAATATTAACAATATTCAAAATATTAAAAATATTAAAAATATTAAAAACATTAATAATATTAAAAATATTAAAAATATTAAAAATATTAAAAATATTAAAAATATTAAAAATATTAAAAATATTAAAAATATTAAAAATATTAAAAATATTAAAAATATTAAAAATATTAAAAATATTAAAAATATTAAAAATATTAAAAATGTTTAAAATAACAAAAATATTAAAATTTTTTAAAATATTCAGAATATTACAAGTATTAAAATATTAAAAATATTTAAAATATTATAAATAATAAAAAGTTACATATATAAAAAATATTAATAATATTATAATTAATTGAGATATTGAAAATATAAAAATATGAAAATTACAAATTAAAATAAATATATAAAAAATTTCTGAGTTATTAAATACTTTAAAATTCAATGTATATTTTAAAGGCCTTATTCATAAAAACTTATAAGAGGTTTATAAACCATTTTTAAGCAATTTTCGAGAATACAATATTCATAAACGATTCACATCTTCAATAAGTTAAAGTAGGGTTGTCTCTACTTTAAGCATGCTATAACTTGACGTTTGTACAATTTATTACATATTTATGAATTTGAGATCTGTATTTTGAGTTTTTCGGCATTTTTCCTGTTGAAAAGAGTTGTTGCATGTATTTATTGTGTCGGAAATTTTCTTCTTAATCGTTGCGCACATAGAAAAGTATCTAAGTAGACTCTTTTCATTCATGAATACCATTTTGAAAAATAATTCTCCAAAATTCTTCAAAAATAATTTGTAAATAATGAAATAATATTCGTGATGTATAAACAATCAAAACAAGGAAACAATGTAATCGGTATCCGATAATAATTTCAAAATGAGGAAATGAAAATAAAATTTTTTAATATAATTTTTACTTTGTCGTCTTTCTTATCATCATGAGAATCGTAGTCAATGAAAAATTGAGCTACAATAATGTTCATAGTTATTATAAGTGCAAATACATATTTGGTATCCGATTACAAAGCTTTTGTATCCGATTATAAAGCTGTTTTTTTACATCAGTAACGACTAGAGTGTTCAAATACCTCCTTTTTTCAAAAACCCGGTTTCCGAGTTATTCGAAAAATTGATTTTTAAGAAAACGCGGATTTCGAATACAGCATTTGAAAGAAAACCGGTTTAACCGGGTTTTTTCGGTTTTTCCTAAAAAGGTAAAAATAAAAAAATAATTTGGTTCAAAAAAATGCATTTTTTACAAAAAATAAATAATGTGTTGTTTTATTTTGTGTTTTTACTTTTTAATAAATTTTTGGAATCTCTTATTTTATTTTTTAAAGTAGTATTTTTGGAAAGGAATACATTTTTGAAATATTTTTAATTTGTTTTTTAAAAATAGTATTTAAGAAATAGTATGCAATTTAAGTGTTCAATTTTGAGTCTATTCTTCTGTTTCGTTTTTATAAAGCTTGATACAGAAAACAAGCACTCATTAATTGTGGAAGTAGGATTTATTGACAAAAGCGTGTAGAAGGAAGTTGAGCTTTTCTGTCTGTCATTTTATTAAACCTATCGAAATAGTTGAAATCATCATATAGTCTTGTGTCGTTGCAATTGGTTTTCACTGCTGGATTTTGTATGTTATTTATTGTCATGTTTAAATCGTTGCAAAGATTACCATTAGGGGATTCCTTCATCTCACAATCTGAACTGTTACTAGACTCTGCCGTTGTTGGAAAAATTACAGAATAAAGTCTTTTAAAAAGCTCGTTCGCATATTCCATCGTTTGCGCCTTTTTAGAATACTTTACACAGGATGAGCTTGTAGGATATTTTCCAAAGCTAAGATATATAATTAGGCTATTCAACGTTTGTATTCTTCTTTCCTTAAATCTTGCTATAATTTTGTCCCGCAGCTCCCGAGCATATGCGGAATCCATATTTTTGAGCTGTTACAATATATACGCATATACTCCTTCATCGTCGATTAGAGTCGCTGCATCATTTGATAATATTTTATTTGCGAGCGCTAAAGGCTGAAGCGCTGAGCTTAAATCTCTCAAAACTGTTATTTCTTGTAAGCGCATGGTTGACTCATGAGTTAATTTTTGAAATTGTTCAATCATTGCAGAAAAGGATCACATCGACAATGAGCCTTAGTTCTTTATTGTACTCTTGGAAATCATAGCTCTGAAATTTTCTTTGTTTTTCGCTCGACTTGTTATATGAATTAACATGCTTCCACAATTTTGCGATAATTTAAGACACGTTTTTAACGAGCTCGTATGTTTTTAAACTTCCACTATTTCACCGCATTCATCATCGTCATTATCATCTTGGGCGAGATTCACTTCGACTTGTTGATCCACTTAAATAACGTTTAAAAAGATTTTTCTAAATTAAATTGAAATTGAATTTTAATATTTTGCAAAGCTTCTAAAAGCATTCTCGTTTATGAAACATAAATAAATTAATTTGAAAATTTTACAAAGCTTCTAAAAACATTCTCGTTTACAAAATATAAAAAGTTCCTTCTAAATTAATTTCAAATTCGATTTTAAAATTTTTACTTTTTCAATAACTCCTTTTAAAGCAATTTAAAAAAAACCGAGTACCCGAAGGAAAAAACTCGAATAAACCGGTTATTCGAAAATGGCACTTTTGCAAAAACCGGCATACGGTTTTAAATAAAAAAACCGGTTTACGGTTTTTCGGTTTCGGGTTTGAACACCCTAGTAACGACCAATAGCAGTCGGCGTTGCCACCTGAACACATAAAGCTAAAGTGCTGATAAAAAACGTTTATGAATACAATTTCTTATTAAAGGTGTTTTAGAGCTAAAGAATACTTTAGCTAGAGAACGCTGCATACCTACTTTAGAAATTTTTTATGAATATGGCCGTTAGTTTTTGATATAGTATTTATCTCATGTATTAGGACAAAACTGACAAATTTTATGGTTTATTTCTCCAATGGATTTCAAATCCTTCCCCAGCTTTACCACTTACCGCCTAAAAGCATATCTTGTGCTCATTATAAAACATCCGTCTATCGATCGTTGCAAATGATTTGCAATATGTCAGGCATCGTTTGTATCAATGTCCTTGCCACTAAAAGCCTAGCAAAAACATATCAAACCCTAAATGCTTTGCGTGCTTCTACTCGAGAATTTCATAATAGATTTTCAGCGAATTCAGCCTAAAAGTATGCAATGGATTTCCTATTATACCACTCACTCACATACACACAAAAAGAGCAACAACAACAACATCTTGGATAACAATAAAATCCATTAAGTATAATATTATAACCATTAAGCAGCAACAACAAACAGCAGCTATCAAGATGCAACTTGAACACACACACAACACAAGAGAAAAATAAGAGTACAAAAGAAAACGGATGAAAAACAGAGGCCGCCATCGAATACAAAAAGAACGAAAAAAACAGTACATCATGTGAAAAACAATTTAGTTGTATTTTAATGGATTTGTAAGGTAACAATAAAATGGATTGCAAATGCGAAGTATGTCAACTGCACGAAGAAGAAGAAGAAGAAAAAAGGATACAAAAAGATGTATCCGCCACACAAACAATGAACAACAATACACAATTTCCAATGAAATTTCAGTTGCGATGCCATTAAAGACAAGAGGTGCTCCAATCGTTAAAACATTTAGTAGTTTTGTGTCTTGTCTCTCTGCTTCCCTATCCTTTGTTTCAAGGACTTCGTTTACCATTCGTTGTCTTCCTTTATAGGTACATCATAATTTTATATAATTATAGTTGATATCTATATATACTCACAGGTGTATCTGTTACAATGTGAGGTATACTTTTAGGCTTTTGTTTGGTTACAGCATACGTATAGGCATTATATAATTTTTTATTTTCTTGAATTCCTTTGCTTCAGCTTCAGCTCGAGTGATTGTCTGTGAGCTTTCTCTGTCTCTGCTTTCTTTTCTTTCTACATCCTTCGCATCCGGCGCAATTTAATATTTCCGCTTCATTTTGGCTCGTTTCCTCAAACTATTATTCAGTGCTCTTCATAGTTGTCGTCGTTTCGGTTAAGTTAAATTTCTACATTATTTACTTAAAATAATTACAGTAATTTTTAATATTTTTCGTTTGGCTGTAAGTTATCCGTCTCCGTCTGCGCTATTCGTAACCATCATGTCATTAAACTCAGTGAAGTCTTGTTATTATATACGTATAGCAATTTTCTAGGAAAATAGCGAATGTATACGTTCGAAGTCACTCATTTGTTTTGTTCTCGTTTTTGTGGGAAAATTTCCTGTCATTATTCTCTTTGCAATTTACTCTACCCTGCCAGGCCAGTTTGATCCTTCTATTTGGTATATCCTTTGTTAATACCATAGCGGCAATGCTGACCATCGTTTTGTTTGAAATTTTTCGATTTGACAACAAACAATTTGTCTAATGGCTTTCTCATTTATTTCTTTAAACAAAATACTTAACTAAATGTTGGCATGGGGGCTAGGGGGTGGTAGGCGAGAAAAACCCAATGTAGGACACTGTAAATACACAACTGAGTTATTGGTAAAGGTCTTTAATTATAAATACTTTGACAAGAATTTTAAATGAAGGCCCAGTAGAGCAATTTTTTAATTATTGCGAAGAAGGCACTTTCAATAAGAGCTGCAAAATAGCAAAGGTGGAGCTGTTAAGTGACATAGGAGAAATGTGAATATAGATTAATATATATTTTTAATTTTTAATTATTAATTTTTAATTTTAAATTTTAAATTTTGAATTTTAAATTTTGAATTTTAAATTTTTAATTTTTAATTTTTAATTTTTAATTTTTAATTTTTAATTTTTAATTTTTAATTTTTAATTTTTAATTTTTAATTTTTAATTTTTAATTTTTAATTTTTAATTTTTAATTTTTAATTTTTAATTTTTAATTTTTAATTTTTAATTTTTAATTTTTAATTTTTAATTTTTAATTTTTAATTTTTAATTTTTAATTTTTAATTTTTAATTTTTAATTTTTAATTTTTAATTTTTAATTTTTAATTTTTAATTTTTAATTTTTAATTTTTAATTTTTAATTTTTAATTTTTAATTTTTAATTTTTAATTTTTAATTTTTAATTTTTAATTTTTAATTTTTAATTTTTAATTTTTAATTTTTAATTTTTAATTTTTAATTTTTAATTTTTAATTTTTAATTTTTAATTTTTAATTTTTAATTTTTAATTTTTAATTTTTAATTTTTAATTTTTAATTTTTAATTTTTAATTTTTAATTTTTAATTTTTAATTTTTAATTTTTAATTTTTAATTTTTAATTTTTAATTTTTAATTTTTAATTTTTAATTTTTAATTTTTAATTTTTAATTTTTAATTTTTAATTTTTAATTTTTAATTTTTAATTTTTAATTTTTAAATTTTAATTTTTAATTTTTAATTTAAAAAAAAAAATATTAAAAATACTAGAAATATTAAAGTATTAAAAATATTAAAAATTTTAAAAATAAAAAATATTAAAAATCTTAAAAATATAAAAAACCTTAAAAAATTAAAAATATTAAAATTATTAAAAATATTAAAAATATAAGAAATATTCAAAATATTAAAAATTTTAAAAATAAAAAATATTAAAAATCTTAAAAATATAAAAAACCTTAAAATATTAAAAATTTTAAAATATTAAAAATAGTAAGAATATTAGAAATATTAAAAATGTTACAAGTATTTAAAGTGTTAAAAATATTTCAAATATTAAAAATTATTTGTAAATATTAAAAGTATTAAAAAAATATTAAATATTTTAAAAAGATTAGAAATACAATAAAAAATATTAAAAATATTAAAAATATTTAAAATATTAAAAATATAAAAAATATTAAAAATATTAAATATATTAAAAATATTAAAAAAATTTAAAATATTAAAAATATATACAAATATTAAAAATATTAAAAATATTAAAAAATATGTGAAAATATTTGAAAATATTAAATGTATTAAAAATATACAGAATTAAAAAATATTAAATATTTTAAAAATATTAAAAATATAAAAAATATTAAAAATATTAAATATATTAAAAATATTAAAAATATAAAAAATATTCAAAATATTAAAAATTTTAAAAATATTATAAATATTAAAAATATAAAAAATATTAAAAATATTAAATATATTAAAAATTAAAAAAATTTAAAATATTAAAAATATATACAAATATTAAAAATATTATAAATATCAAACATATTAAAATTATGAAAAATATTAAAAATATTAAAAATATTAAATATATTAAATATATTAAAAATATTAAAAAATATTAAAAATATTAAAAAAAATTAAAATATTAAGAATATTACAAATATTTAAAATATTATAAATATCAAACATATTAAAATTATGAAAAATATTAAAAATATTAAATATATTAAATATATTAAAATATTAAAAAATATTAAATATTAAAAATATTAAAAATATTAAAAATATTAAAAATATTAAAAATATTAAAAATACTAAAAATATTAAAAATATTAAAAATATTAAAAATATTAAAAATATTAAAACTATTAAAAATATTAAAAATATTACAAATATCAAATATATTTAAAATATTACAAATATCAAATATATTAAAAATATTACAAATATCAAAAATATTAACATTATGAGAAATATTAAAAATATTAAAAATATTAAAAATATTAAAAATATTAAAAATATTAAAAATATTAAAAATATTAAAAATATTAAAAATATTAAAAATATTAAAAATATTAAAAATATTACAGATATTAAAAATATTAAAATTATGAAAAATATTAAAAATATTAAATATATTAAAAATATTACAAATATTACAAATATTAAAAATATTACAAATATCAAATATATTAAAAATATAAACAATATTAAAAATATTACAAATATCAAATATATTAAAATATTAAAAATATTTCAAATATTTAAATATTAGAAATATCAAAAATATTAAAAATATTAAACATTTTAAAAATATTAAAAATATTAAAAATGTAAAAATTATTAAAAATATTAAAAATAGTAAGAATATTAGAAATATTAAAAATATTAAAAATATTAAAAATATTGAAAAAATTAAAAATATTAAAAATATTAAAAATATTAAAAATATTAAAAATATTAAAAATATTAAAAATATTAAAAATATTAAAAATATTAAAAATATTAAAAATATTAAGAATATTAAAATATTAAGAATAATTAAAATATTAAATATATATTTAAATATTTATAAATATTAAAAATATTACAAATATAAAATATATTAAAAATTAAAAATATTACAAATATCAAAAATATTAAAATTATAAAAAATATTCAAAATATTAAAAATATTACAAATATTTAGTATATAAAAAATATCAAAAATATTAAAATTATGAAAAATATTAAAAATATCAAATATATTAAAAATATTAAAAATATTACAAATATCAAATATATTAAAAATATTACAAATATTAAAAATATTAAAAATATTAAAAATATTTAAAATATTAAAAATATTAAAAATATTAAAAATATTAAAAATATTAAAAATATTAAAAATATTAAAAATATTAAAAATATTAAAAATATTAAAAATATTAAAAATATTAAAAATATTAAAAATATTAAAAATATTAAAAATATTAAAAATATTAAAAATATTAAAAATATTAAAAATATTTCAAATATTAGATATATTAAATATATTAAAAATATATACAAATATTAAAAATATTAAAAATTTTAAATATATTAAAAATTTAAAAAATATTACAAATGTTAAAAAATTTTAAAACTATCAAAAATATTAAAACAATTAATAATATTTAACATATTTAAAATACTAACAAAATTTTAAAAGTATTACAAATTTTAAAAATATTGAAATTTAAGTAAAATATAAAAATTGTTAATTTAAATTTTAAACTAAAGATTAAAAATTCTATATTTTGAATTTTTTTTTTTATTTGGGCAATAACATCATCAATTAATGGACAGCTAATTTAATATGATCAGATGTACCCAGTTACGTATAATTGATATTATCAACCCCCTTATATATTATTAAAATCTTGCATTGCCTACTTTCCGGCTTATCATATTTTTCAATTGCTTAGCCTACTTATAGGCTCAGCTACAAATCCTATTTCCGTTGCGCACAAAACAAATCTTGTGTTTATTAAAATATGGTCATTCTGACAAGGGACTTGTGGCCGGCCCCCTGACGCAAACACATACAACACACACACATACACAATCATCCACATACACATTTCAATCTGCCACTATAAAACCATCTGTTGTTTGGTCAAAACGCACGAGTGTTGGCTATAAAGAAATTTATGTGATTACCCTGCTGCTCGGGTTGTAGTAAATAAACTCGCCGTATTTTTTTTACCACCTTCCCACTCTGACAAAGTTGTTGTGTTGTAAGTAAATATTTATACAAATCTTTACACAGAAGTGTTGGTACTTGATACCCCCAACGGGGTGTGTGGGAGGGGGTAAAAGAGCGCGACTAAGCAAGGGAACAGGAAAAAAAACCGCAATATAAATACATTCTCACATCTCACACTGGGACACACACACACATGCATTGCTAAAGTAAACTTATGTTTATATAGCAAAACAAGAAGATGTGTGCGTGGCAACTCGTCTCGCATCTCATGTTGGCTAAAATGGTATTTGCTGTGGACTTGACAAATGTTTCCCCAGTGTAAGCCACTGGTTCAAAAACAAAACCCCATTGCCAAAAAAAGGGATGTCAGTACTTAAACCCATTAAATGATGTATGTATGTGTGTGAGCTGCCCATTTAGAGCGCATTGTGTACGAGCTTATTTTGTGCGCTTGACAATAAAATGCCAAAAGAAAAAACGTACGAAATTTATTCCCCATACTGTGTGTAAGCGTCCGTCATTCATTGGCGGCAGCTGGGTTAATTTGGGCCACACAGGGATTTCGAGGATATTTGTCACATAAATGAATGAAAACGAAATTTTTGCAAAAGATTTAGTTATCTCTGGGCAGAGATTTGTGTTAGTTTCGTAAAGAGGTTAATCAATGAGAAGGATACATTATTTAGCAAAGGATATGAAGTGTGACACGCGTTGGCACTCAAATTGGGACAAGAATAATAAGATAAATTCCTGAATAAATAATCTAAAATTCAAGAGTTCAAAATATTAATATTAATCATACGTGCGGGAATCCAAAATATAAATAGTATTAATTTATTAGCGGCAAAAATTTTGCAATAATCATAACAAGTAAACATATTTCTTCTCATTTGAAAAGGGAAATAATGCTTTACCTATCTAATTAATATATTTACGTATGAGTTATATTAATAGTAACAAATAGCCTCCATATGTATTAAAATTAATCATACGTCCTAGAAATAAGGCAGATATTCTTATAGCACAATTTCAAGTTTCATTAACATAAATTAAATCTTCTCAAAGAAAACTCTCCATCTCTCCAACCACTTCTTTGTTAGCCACAAAAAAAGTTACAAACTCTTTTGAATCCCTGTAAAAATAGAGATAAAGATTCCTTGAAACTCACAATTACAAACAAACAAGCACAAAAAAAACTAACCGGTTTTGTTGACATTTCATTTCTAAGATTTCTTTTGTGCTACTCACTTACAAGAGTCCACTCTACGAACGTACTCTGTGTTCAGCAATCAGAACATACTCGTCCTCCCATACACACTTGAATAAGTGTGTCAACACTTTGTTGTACCCAGACAGATGGACTACACATATAAAAAGGTACAACTGAGTGATAAAGCGGGGGTGGTTAGGGAGAGGGTCACTATGACCAATTGTCTGTCCATTTAGCCGTGTGTGTGTTAGACAGTTTGTTAGTTATGCGAAATGACTTAGAAAATGATATGATTGACTGACAACACAAAAGTCAAAAGGAAAAATACAGAGAAAGAGAGAGAGAGAGAGAGAGAGAGAGAGAGAGAGAGAAACGATTAAACGTGTACTAAATGCAATCGAATTGTTGTTACAGTTCATCCATATGAACTTGTTCAAAGGATACGGTTGCGTGAAAATGAAACGGACAATTAAATGACAAGAAAACTAAGGAATTTGACAGCAGCAAAGTGGTCAGACAGAGAAACGATTAACAAAAATGTTTATAAATGCCAACACAATATGAAATATGCAATGAAAAATTAATTAATTTGAAAAATACAAAAAAAAAATTAGTTTAAAAGTTGTTTACTAACAACTAAAAACTAACATTTTTCATAGCAGCGAAAGGAAGGACCTAGAAGGCCTTATGGAACGACTTTAAAAGCAGTCAGTAAGGCTGCGCTCTGTATTGCCTCTTCCTTTCCAAATAACATAGGGTGTCATTGGAAGGCAAGGCCTTCCTTCCATCGCCGCTTCCTATAAGACGGCCTGACGAAAGGCATGCATACACATGAAAAAATCAAGGACTTGAAAAATAAAAAATAAACAGTTGGTAAACTTTAAAACGTTAACATTATTCTTAGATGTTTCTCACTTATATATAATTATCTTTACACTTACACTTTTTTTAACGACAGTAAACCTCCCTGGAGTTTGATTGTTAGTCAGCCATTCTATCATCTAGCCTATGAAGATGCATACGAATTGTTTGAATGAAACTAATCATAAACTGTTCAGCCTCGTTGCCTTTCATTTTCATGCCTTCTATGAGAAGGGAGAGGGAATGTGTATACACACGAAATGGTGGAATAACAAATCTTCGAAAACGTCCCTTCTCAAAGAAGGTCTGCAAAAGTGGTCTTAAAAGAATGAAGGGGACATGTGCCCGGGATATTTTAAAAAAGAAGGAGAAGATCTGAAGAATGCATGACTGTTAGTCAGCCATTCTATCATTTAGCATATGAAAATGCATTCGGATTGTTTGACTGAAACTAATCATAAACTGTTTTGCCTCGTTGCCTTTTATTTTCATGCCTTCTATGAGAAGGGAGAGGATATGTGTTAAACACGAAATGGTGGAATAACAAATCTTCAAAAACGTCCCTTCTCAAAGAAGGCCTGCAGCAGTGGTCTTAAAAGATAGAAGAGGACATGTGCCCATAATATTTTAGAAAAGAAGGAGAAGGCCTGAAGAATGCATGACTGTTAGTCAGCCATTCTATCATCTCGCCTATGAAGATGCATACGAATTGTTTGAATGAAACTAATCATAAACTGTTTTGAATCGTTGCCTTTCATTTTAATGCCTTCTATGAGAAGGGAGAGGGAATGTGTATACACACGAAATGGTGGAATAACAAATCTTCGAAAACGTCCCTTCTCAAAGAAGGTCTGCAAAAGTGGTCTTAAAAGAATGAAGGGGACATGTGCCCGGGATATTTTAAAAAAAAAGGAGAAGGCCTGAGGAAGCCATGATTGTTAGTCAGCCATTCTATCATTTAGCATATGAAAATGCATTCGGATTGTTTGACTGAAACTAATCATAAACTGTTTTGCCTCGTTGCCTTTTATTTTCATTCCTTCTATGAGAAGGGAGAGGGAATGTGTATACACACGAAATGATGGAATAAGAAATCTTCAAAAACGTCCCTTCTCAAAGAAGGCCTGCAGCAGTGGTCTTAAAAGATAGAAGAGGACATGTGCCCATAATATTTTAGAAAAGAAGGAAAAGGCCTGAAGAATGCATGACTGTTAGTCAGCCATTCTATCATCCAGCCTATGAAAATGCATACGAATTGTTTGAATGAAACTAATTATAAACTGTTCTGCCTCGTTGCCTTTCATTTGCATGCCTTCTTTCATGCCTTCTATGAGAAGGCAAACTGAATATGTATACACACGAAATGGTGGAATAATAAGTCATCGAAAACGTTGATTTTTCCTTCTCAAAGATAGCCTGCAGCAGTGGTCTTGAAAGAATGAAAGGAACATGTGCTCGGGATATTTCAGAAAGAAAGGAGAAGGCCTGTTTTCTTGCATGTGAAAACAAGGCCTTGAAGACATGGTGTCTGAATGTCTCAAAAGGCCTTGTTGCATGCCTGCTTAATTTCACCGCTGCGATGGTTCAAATTGTCATTTCGCTTAAAACAAACTTTAATGTCTATATTAAAAATCATAGGAAATTTATAACTTACTTAATTTCCCTTTGCACCCCATGAATGATGTTTGGGAGAGCTTCTCGCGTTGTTGTGAATTAACACGCTTTCTATATTTAGATTCACAACTAACGGCACCTACTTGTTTATCGACGAATGCGAACGGCACAGTTTGAGAAGCTCTTACTAGACACGACGATTGAATCGACGATTAATACTGCGAAGTTGCTGTCAACAACATTCGAGGGGAGCCGACAATGAAAGAAAATTTTATTTTTTTTTAAGATGACTGGAGCCATGTTTGAACGTGCGATCTCTCGCATGGTAGTCGCGTGTTCTAACCACTATGCCACGGCCGGTCCCGAGGAAATTTATAAACAAATTATAATATTATAGAAAATCTCATAAATGTGTGGATAATTTTCAGCAGGGTATAAAATTGTGTTAAAATAATCAACGACTCATTTACTTATTTAATTTCGCTTTACACGCCATGATTGAGGTTCGGATAGCTTTTTTTTGAATTAACACGCTTTCTATTTTACATTCACATCAAACGGCTCCTACTTGTTATCGACGAATGACATGCCGATTGACTCGACACTAATACTGCGAAGTTGCAGTTTTCAGATACAAAAAAAAAACAAATAATACATATTCATAAAAGTGAATGGACTTTATTATTTTTAAAAATATTTTATTAAATATAGAAAAGTTACAGAATTTATAAAACGTTATTTTACTTTTATAGATTTAATAAATTTAAAAAATTTTATAGAAATTACAAATTTATTAAAAATAAAAAATTTATGAAATTAATAAAATTGATAAAAATTTATAAAATTTAAAAAATTGATTGAGTTCATATTTTTATCGGTCGGCGGCGGCGAAATAGAAATTTTACAGGCGACGGCTAAATTTCGGCTCATTATTTTGTAAGCAATAAGTTGTTCTGGTTATAGAGCTGTAAAGTCATGTTATTACAATGTTACCCCTAAGGATATGCAATTAACTTTTATATGTAATTTATTCTCTTACTATGATACCCCTGAGGATATGCAACATTCATTATAAGCAATGTATTCACAAAGTAAATAACGAACGAACATATGTTAAAAGTTGCAGCTGTCACGAAAACTCAAATACAAAATATCTTAGAAAACTCTTAAAATTATGAATTAATTACCTTAAAGCGATATAGTCAATTGTTTAAGTGACCTTTCGATTTAAAGTGGGGTCAGATCAAGCTCATGTAAAGTTTTAAGAGATACATACATATGTTATGTATTCATAATAAATACGTACTCTGCGGTTAAGCAATATGAACATAGCTTTACAATTGTGTATATTTATTTTGTCTGCTAGTTTTTTTATATCACAACAAAAGAAGGTGCAAATTTTTAGGCTATATCTATAATATGGCTTCGATATATTGTCTCCGTCTCTTAAAAGAATTAACCGCTGTGGCTTAGTGAATTCTTCTATGTATTATGTCTACATCACCAATGACATAATACACAAAATTTGTTGTATGCGGAAAACAATTAATTGTAATTAAATTGAGTCATCTTGATCTGTTTGGAAAACAAACAAACAAAAAAACCGATATATCATCAAACAGAATTGACCAGAATATATGATGGAGTAAAGACCTCCCTCCGCAGCTTACTCTTTAATTAAGTACAAAATGAATTAGAGAAAAAAGCAACAGATACAAATCTTTATTAAGCTTTAATTGAATATCGCAACACAAAGATGACTTTGGATCACAAACTCGCTTTAACTATTACAAAAATAAATAATGAAGAAGGAGGGTAGATGTACAAGACATGATGGCATGACCGTAAAACATCATAATGATGCACCAGCACCCGCAACCTCTCTCTTACTCACACTCTAATAATCTGACACACACATTCAATCATTTTGGAATTTAATGAACAGTAATCATTTGCTTTACTTGGCAAAACAATTTGTTGCCTACCGATAGCACTGGTTTTATTTGGAATCCAATTTCTTATTTTTTGTTTTTCTGATGGAATTCAAAACTTTAAAATTTTTCAGTTAACATTGACTAAGAAAAAAAAATCATATCTAAAATTCAACTGAAACTGAATTTCTGAGCTGATATTAAATACATAACAAAAAATTCCATAAATATTTAATTCTTTATGAATATAAATGAGTTCTCGTGTTGATATTCAGTTTTTTTGGAGTTGGTTGGAAATTACATTTTAGGGGAAGCTAATGGGTCAATGTACTTGTATATGTAAGTTCAAATTCAATAGTTTGTTAGCAAGGTCGTTTAGGATAGGGTATCTGCCATACTTCAGAATGTATTTTTTTCACTTTTATAAAAAAGGGTTTAAACTGATGCAAACACAAAATTAAATGTGGGACCGGCTTTTGCTTGACCTTTGCTGCGAAGTTCCTGTCGACAACATCGAAGGAGTTGTAGAGGACTACGACAGGAATCGAACGATAGATCTCCGACATTATAGTCGGGTGTTCTAGTTATAAGAATAATTATGTAACATTTTCTATAAGAAAAATTAAGTAAAATTTTCTATAAGAAAAATTAAGTAAAATTTTCTATAAGAAAAATAAAGTAAAATTTTCTATAAGAAAAATTTAGTAAAATTTTCTATAAGAAAAATTAAGTAAAATTTTTTTTAAGAAAATTTATGTAAACTTTTCTATAAGAAAATTTATGTAAAATTTACTATAACAAAATTTATTAAGATTTTGTATAAGGAAATTTATGTGAAATTTTCTATAAGGAAATTTATAAAAAAATTTTATAGAAGAAAATTTATATAAAATTTTCTAGAAAAGAATTTATGCAAAATTTTCCATAAGAAAATAAGAATAATTATGTAAAATTTTCTATAAGAAAATTATGTTAATTTTTTTATAAGAAAATTTATGTAATATTTTCTATAAGAAAATTTATGTAAATATTTCTACACGAAAATTTACTATAAGAAAATTTATTAAGATTCTTTATAAGAAAATTAATTTTCTATAAGGAAATTTATACACAATTTTGTAGAAAAATATGTTTGCAAAATTTTCTATAAGAAAATTAGAATAATTACGTAAATTTTTTTATAAGAAAATTATGTAAAATTTTCTATAAAAAAAATTACGTAAAATTATCTATAAGAAAAATTAATGTAAAATTTTGTAAAAGAAAATTGATGTATAATTTTGAGGAAGAAAATTTATGAAAAATTTTGTAAAAGAAAATTTATGTAAAATTTTCTATAAAGAAATTCTATATAAAATTTTCTAGAAAAAAATTTATGCAAAATTTTTATAGAAGAAAATTTATGCAAAATTTTTTTATAGAAAAATTTAAACAACATCGTCCTTCTAAAAAAAAAAAATCTATAAGAAAATTTATATTGAATTTTCTATATGAAAATTAATGTAAAATGTTCTATAAGATAAATTATGTAAACTTTTGTATAAGAAAAGTTATGTAAAATTTTGTATTAGAAAAATTATGTCAAATTTTCTATAAGAAAAATTATGTAAAATATCTTTGAGAAAAAATTTAAAATTTTCTATAAGAAAATTAATGTAAAATTTTTTATAAGAAAATTAATGTAAAATTTTCTATGAAGAAATTTATATAAAATTTTCCAGAAAAAAAATTTAAGCAAAATTTTTATAGAAGAAAATTTATGCAAAATTTTTTTTATAGAAAACTTTAAATATTTCGATTTTCTAAAAGAAAAAAAAAATTTCTACAAGAAAATAATGATGAATTTTCTATAAGAAATTTTATGGTGAATTTACTGTATGAAAATTACTGTTAAATTTTCTATAAGAAAAATTATGTAAAATTTTTTAATAAAAAAATTATGTAAAATTTTCTATAAGAAACATTATGTAAAATTTTCTATAAGAATAATTACGTAAAATTTTTTATAAGAAAATTTATATAAAATTTTCTATACGAAAATTTATGTAAAATTTTCTATAAAAAAATTAAGGTAAAATTTTCTATAAGAAAATTTATGTTAAATTTGATACAAAAAAAATTTATGTGAAATTATCTACAAAAAAATTTATATAAAATTTTCAATAAGAAAATTTATGTTAAATTGAGTAAATAGAAATTTTTGTAAAATTTTCTATAAACAAAATTATGTAAAATTTCTTTGAGAAAAAATGTAAAATTTTTATAAGAAAAATAAGGTTACATTTTCAATAAGAAAATTTATGTAAAATTTTCTATAAGAAATTTATGTAAAATTTTCCATAAGAAAAATGACGTAAAATTTCTATGGGAAAAAATTTAAAATTTTCTATAAGAAAATTAATGTTAAATTATTTAATTAATGTAAAATTTTCTATAAAAAAAGACGTAAAATTTCTATGAGAAAAAATTTTAAATTTTCTATAAGGAAATTAATGTTAAATTAATTAATTAATGTAAAATTTTCTATAAAGAAATGTGTATAAAATTTTCTAGAAAAAAAGTTATGCAAAATTTTTTTATAAAAAACTTTATATATATCGATTTTCTAAAAGAAAAAAAAATTCTATAAAAAAATTAATGATGAATTTTCTATAAGAAAATTTTTGTAGAATTTTCTGTGTGAAAATTAATGCAAAATTTTCTATAAGAAATATGATGTAAAATTTTGTAATAAAAAAATTATGTAAAATTTTCTATAAAAAATAATGTAAAATTTTCTATAAGAAAAATTACGTTAAATTTTCTATAAGACAAATTACGTTAAATTTTCTATAAGACAAATTTTTTTCAAGAAAATTTATGTAAAATTTTCTATGAGAGAGGTTATGGTAAATTTTCTATAAGAAAGGTTATGTAAAATTTTCAATAAGAAAAGTTATGTAAAATTTTCTTTAAGACAATTTATGTTGTTTTCTATAAAAAAATTTATGTAAAATTTTCTATAAGAAAATCTATGTAAAATTTTCTATAAGAAAAATTACGTAAAATTTTTTATAGGAAAGTTTATGTAAAAATTTCTATAAGAAAATTTATGTGAAATTTTCTATAAGGAAATTTATATAAAATTTTTAGAAAAAAATTTATGCAAAACTTTTATAGAAGAAAATTTCTGTAAATTTTTCTATAGAAATTTTTATATATATGTCGATTTTCTAAATGATAAAAAAATTCTATAAGATATTTACGTTGAATTTTCTATTTGAAATTAATGTAAAATTTTCTATGAGAAAATTAATGTAAAACTTTCTATAAGAAAAATAATGTAAAATTGTCTATAAGAAAAATAATGTAAAATTTTCTATAAGAAAAGTTCATTAAAATTTATGTACCATTTTAAATAAGAAATTTTGTTTTAAAATAATTTGAACATTTTAGAGAAAATTTTATAAACATTTTTTTATAGCAAATTTTACATAAATTTCCTTATAAAAAATTTTACATGAATTTTCTTATAAAATTTTAAATAATTAAACATAAATTTTTTTTAGAAAATTTTATATACATTTTCCAATAGAAAATTTTACATACATTTTTATATAGAAAATTTTACATAAAGTTTCGTATAGAAAATTTTTAATAAATTTTTATATAAACATTTTACATAAATTTTCTTACAGAATTTTACATAAATTTTCTTATA
This sequence comes from Muscina levida, assembly GCA_964034835.1. NCBI lineage: Eukaryota > Metazoa > Arthropoda > Insecta > Diptera > Muscidae > Muscina > Muscina levida. Next base: position 25,679,260 of record OZ035880.1, read on the forward strand.
GAATTTTACATAACTAAACATAATTTTTTTATAGAAAATTTTATATGAATTTTCTAGTGGAAAATTTTACATACATTTTTTGATAGATAATTTTACATAAATTCACTTATAGAAAAAATTTTACGTAAATTTTTTTATAGAACATTTTACATAAATTTTTTTATACAAGTATACTTAATTAATTCTTATATATTTTTATAGAAAATTTCATATAGATTTTCTAATAGAAAAGAATAGAAAGAATTTTTTTTTTTAGAAAACCAAATTTTTTTTCTAAAAAGAATTCATGTAAAATTTTCTGGTCGTGGTATATTTTTAGAGCTAAAGATATACAATTTGGTACACAGATAGCACTCGCCTCATTTCCGTATCTATATGTAGATGAAATTTTTAATTTACCAATGGACTCAGGGCACAGCAATTTCACTTCGCATAAATTCTATACAAATTAATTATTTATCGAATTATATCACATATAAAATATATATCACCAAACTATGTACAACTTATTTACTTTATTTAGTTACTTATTTATTCATCACATATTCTTTTTACTTGTTTCCTCTTTTCAATTATTATAATATTAAATAAAACATTTTTGCTTTTGCAACACTTGTTTCCTGTAAGACATGCACAAACACACACATACAAAACAAAATTCTTTATAAATGCTGTAAAAATAACAACGACAAAATACAAATCATATTAAAATGAAACACGATAAAATTACAAAAACTCATGATGAATACTAAAATAAAATGTAATACAAGGAGAGACGATCAAAGAAAACCAAAAAGCAAAACAAAAAAAAAAGCAGAAAACAAACAAATCTAAAGCAACGACTTTATCATATCACATGAAGCTGGGCCTTGGAGAGCAGGCAGAGCCACATACATACATATGACGGCCATAGTACCCCACCGACATCCTCTGAACGCCTGAACAGCAATAGCAGCAGTCGTCGTAACGTCGTTGATACAACGACGTGCAGTCTGAGTTAAGGAAACCATTGACAACCGTAGAGAGTTCAACTTTAAGTTCAAGGCAAAACACCTCCTGATGCGAGGTACTCGTCGTATGGAACTTCAGACACAGGGACAGACGTGCCTTAGCAATCTCGTATACATTTGAAGAGTCAGACGCGTCTGATTTCTTGATGAAATTAGAGTTACTGCTGGGTTGTGTGTGTGTATATGTGTGTGCAATACCAAATAGCAAAAATACTTACAAACAACAGGTGGTTTTCCAATTTTGTGGATGGTTGGATGATTGCTGCTTTTGTAGGTTAATGAAGAGCCAAGAACTTGTGTGTGTGTGTGTGTTTGTGTGCAATGTAGATTTGTTTGTTTAAGAAAATTGTTTTGTGAAGAATTATTTAAGAATTGAATTTGTTTGTGTAAGAAAATAATGCCAAAGGCTTGGTTGACTTTCCAAATATGCTAGTTAATATAGATTTTGTGAAAAATTATTAAGGGTTCAAAAAAAGTAGACGAAAAATCATGGGAAAAAATTGGCTCACATAAAAAAAATTTAAGGTAAATTTTATTATGGAATGCAATATGTATATTTTTGAAGAAGAATATATAACACGTGAAATGTCTAATAGAATACATTACCTACACTTTATTAGAGAAAATCTAGCAAAACATTTCCTAAAGATTTGAATATCATATAAATTTTTTTATAGAACAATTCAAATATTTTTTTTTTGAAAAATTTTCATTATTTTTCTTATAGAAAAGTTTACTTAATTTATCTTCTACAAAAATCTTATATAGGTGTTAACATTAATTTTCTTTTACAAAAAAAAATACATACATTTTCTTTTGCAAAAATTTTACATAACTTTTTTTTTGAAGATTTCCGTAAATTTTCTATAAAATATTTAACATAAATTTTCTTTAAGAATATTTTATTGTTGTTTCTGAAAGGACATTTTAAATAAATTTATTTATAGAAGAAAAAAATAAGATCAAATTTTACTTAACTTTTCTTATTGAATATTTTACGTTAATTTTGACGTAGATTTTCATATGAAAAATTTTTGAAAACTGTAGAAAATTTTACATGAATTTTTTTTTACAAAAAGTTTTCTAAACTTTTGTAGAAAAATTTACGTAGATTTTCTATAAAAAGTTTAACATAAATTTTCTTTAGGAATATTTTAATTATTTTAATTATTTTCTAATAGAACTTTTTAAATAACATTAAAATCCATATTCCGTATAAATCAATAAAAACAAAACAACATTATTTCAAGAAAATTTCTAACAGATTTTTATTTTTTAAATTTTTTGATATAAAAATGTTTACCTAAATTTTCCTCACTTTAAAGTAGCTATATTTTTAAGTAATATATAACTAAAATTTCTTATACAAAATTTTACTAAAGTTTTCTTTTACATTTTCTTTGCAATTTTTCTTTTTTAAGGAAAATTTTTAGAAAATTTTACATAAATTTTGTTATAGAAAAGTCTACATACATTTTTTTTAGTAAATTTTGTCTGTGAAGAGTTTTCCTACATTGCGTTACAGAGAATGTAAAATAAAATGTCCTCACAAAAATTTTACTTAATTTTTCTTATAGAAAATTTTACTTTAATTTTGACATAGATTTTCTTATGGAAAATTTTCGAAAACTTTGTAGAAAATTTTATATTAATTTTCTTATAGAAAAGTTTAAATATATTTTTTCATACAGAACATTTTTTAAAAAAAAATTTCTCAAAATTTATATAAAATTTCGTATACAACGAAAATTTTCCTTAAAAATGGAAATTTTAGTACAATTTTTAGAAAATTGTATGTATGTTTTGTGTTAGGAAATTTTACATAAATAGTGTTATAGAAACTTTTACATAAATTTTGTTATAGAAGTTTATATAAATTTTCTTACATACATTATTTAGTAAATTTTGTCTGAGAAGAATTTTCCGGCATGGCCTTACAGAGAATTTAAAAAAAAAATGTCCTTACAAAATTTTTACTTAACTTTTTTTTATAGAGAATTTTATTTTAATTTTGACATATATTTTCTTTTGGAAAATTTTCGAAAACTTTGTAGAAAATTTTACTTAAATTTTCTTATGGAAATGTTTAATTAAATTTTTTCTTACAGAAAATTTTATATAAAATTTATTTAAAAAAAAAATTCGGCGTTAAATATTCTTAAAATTTTTACATAGAAAATTTTACGTTTTATTATAAAAATATTTTATTAGATTTTCTTAAGAAAACTTTACACACAACAACAATTTTTTTTCAAATTTTATATTACATTTTGTAATAAATTTTACATAAATTTTTTTTAGAAAATTAGACAAGATTTATTTAAACATTTTACTATAATTTTCTTATGGAAAGTTTTACAAAAATTTTTCTATAGAAAATATAACATACATTTTCTATAGAAAATATTACATAAATTTTCTTTATAGAAAATTGTTATAAATTTTCTTTAATTATTATTTATGGAAGATTGTTATAGAATATTTTATATAAAATTTCTAAAGAAAATATTACAAAATTTCTTATATAGAAAATGAATATAAATTATTTTATGGAAAATGGTTATAAAATTTCTTTAGAAAATTTTTGTTTATTGAATGTTGTTATAGAATGTTTTTTATAAAATTTCTTAATATAACTTTACAGAAATTTTCCTATAGAAAATTTTACAAAAATTTTCCTATAGAAAATTTTACATAAATTTTCTTATAGAAAATATTACATAAATTTTCTTATAAAAATTTTATATAAATTTTCTTATAAAAATTTTATATAAATTTTCTTATAAAAATTTTATATAAAATTTTTATGAAAATTTTACACAAATTTTTTTAAAGAATATTGTTCATAAATTTCGCTTCAGATTTTACGTAAATTATGTTATAGAAAATTTAAAATAAATTTTTTCTTATAGAAAATTTCACTTTAATAAAAAAATAAAAATTAACTTTTCAACTTTGTTATAGAAAATGTTGCTTAATTATTGATACAGAAAATTTTACAAAATTTTTATATAGAAAATTAATATAAATTTTTTTATGGTAAACAGTAATAAAATTTCTATAGAAAATTTATATTTATTGAATGTTGTTATAGAATGTTTTATATACAATTTTTTAATATAATATTACAGAAATTTTCCTATAGAACATTTTACATAAATTTTCTTACAGAAAATTTTACGTAAATAGAAAATTTAACATAAACTTTCTTATAGAAAATTAAACATAAATTTTCTCATAAAAATATTTACATAAATTTTCTTATAGAAAATTTTACATAAATTTTCTTATAGAAAATTATACATAAATTTTCCTATACAAAATTTAACATAAATTTTCTTATACAAAATTTTACATAAATTTTCTTATACAAAATTTTACATAAATTGTCTTAAGAAAATTTCACATACATTTTCATATAGAAAATTTTACATACATTTTCCTATAGAAAATTTTACATACATTTTCGTATAGAAAATTTTACATAAATTTTCATATAGAAAATTGTACATACATTTTCTTATAAATAATTTTACATAAATTTTCATATAGAAAATTTTACATAAATTTTCACATAGAAAATTTTACATAAATTTCATATAGAAAATTTTACATAAATTTTTATATAGAAAATTTTACATAAATTTTTATATAGAAAATTTTACATAAATTTTCAAATAGAAAATTTTACATATATTTTTATATAGAAAATTTTACATATAAAAATTTTTACATAAATTTTCATAAAGAAAATTTCACATAAATTTTCATATGGAAAATTTTACATAAATTTTCATATGGAAAATTTTACATACATTTTCCTACAAAAAAATTTACATAAATTTTCCTATACAAAATTTTATATACATTTTCCCATAACAAATTTTACATACATTCTCCTATAGAAATTTCTACAAAAATTTTCCTATAGAAAATGTTACATGAAGTTCTTATAGAAAATTTTACATAAAAATTCTTAAAAAAATTGTACATAAATTTTTTAAATAATATCCTACATAAATTTTGCTACAGATTTGACGTAAATTGTGTTATAGTAAAATTGAAGTAAATTTTTGTTATAGAAAATTTTAAAATTTAATTTTCAACTGTTTGGTTGTTAGTTTTAGTCGATCGTGTTTTTTTTTTTTCTTAAAAATTTAGAAAATTTTATTTTAGACAATTATATTAAATTTTCTTATAACAAATTTCACTTGAAACTTCTTATAGAACATTTTACTTTAATTTGCTAACTTTTCTTACAGAAAATTTTACCTAATTGTTCTCATAGAAAATTTTCCGTAATTTTACTTATAGACAAATTAACATTTTCTGTATTAGGAAAGTTTTTGTTGAAGCTGCAATGATAAGGAAGATGAGGAGACCACTAAGCATCTTCTATGTCACTGCCGTGCGTTTGGTGACCTGAGATATGAAAAGTTTGGTCATTGCGAAACATCCCATGCCTTCATCAGGACAACGAAATGGATTGAGAGCGACGTTGACCGAACAGAATAAGAAAATTTGGTGCGAATATTTGTAAGTAGTAACACTACGGGACTCACACTAGAAGTGAGCTGTGCTGAAAGCGGCTGCCAAATTAACCTAACCAAACCTAATCTCATATTTGCATAACAGAAAAATATTGTTATTGAGTTACAGTTTGCTGTTCTATTCTTATTTTATAAAACAACAAATAAATGTGTTATGTGTTTTTTATTAATTGTTAGACAATAAGAAATTACTATTAAATATAATTCTTTACAGATCTGTTTCATTAGTATCTCTGTATCTACATACATTGTCAACTCTTTTTATATTTCCATATAGATTTATCGATGTCGATGTTTTTTTTTTTTGCATTCAATTTAACCCCATTTCATCTTTTGCTGCTTATGGTCGCAACACATTAACCTCAAAAGCAGCCCCCATTCAATATGGCCATCATCATCATAGATTGGAAAAACAATTACCGCAACTATCAATAATACAGCATCAATGAAATGTAGTAAAGTTACTTTCCATAATCAGACTCTCGAGGGGAACAGACAGCGAAACAGACGCCCGACTGGGTAGACGTTGAGACCCTGCCAAATATGGCCAATTGTGATGTCTACAAAAACCATTTCAAGAGACTCTCAAAGACAGCAAATAAAAATGAAATTGCTGGTGTTGCGTTTGTCTATGTTTTTTGCTGCGACTGATGTTGTTGTTGTTGTTGCTTAACATCTACATCTTTTAAATGCGGATATATAGTATAGCCCAAATAGGAGACCCATCTAACCCCCATCTCTTTCATTATGATATAGTCAAGTAAGATTTAGCAGTTGTTGTTGTTATCGTCATTGTATTTTTTCTATTTCTCTTACTGCAGCAGCATATGCATAGTGGTTTAAGCAAAGTCGACTGACTAATAGACAGAAGACGAGTGGTTGAACCGTTGGACGGACACACACAGTTAAGAGTCTTATAGCATCATACATTGTGTTGTTTATAAATATGACATGCGTAAATTGTTGTTATCGTTGTTATTGTTTTCATATAAGTGTCTTCTTCATTCATCCACTCATCATGGGCTCGACAGTAAACAAGTAATTGATGCAATTTTCTGTTGTTACTGTTGCCAATATTATGAGGAGCAGCAGCAGCAGCAGCTGCAACAGTGTTCATAACGCCAGAGCAGCAACAGCTAGCAGTGTTTATATGGATTACAATCTCCTCGAAAAATACCAACAATTTTCATTTAATTTCATTGTGTCTTTCTTCTTTCATATATCTTATTTTTTATCGCATTCATTACATTTCGCATATGTTTCATTTGTCTGAGCATCGTCGCAAATTATGATTGATTATAGGCCCAAGAGTTCGCATGTGAATGAATTCCAAGAGATTTCGCGAAAATGATTTATCACCATTACCGATATGTTACAAATTAATATTCTGTAAAGGCAGATTGGAGCGGAGGAAAAGACAACGGCATTTAATCAATTGCCTTTTATACTGTTAACTGTTATAAGGCGCTTATGGCTGACTGATTTCGATGCGTTTGTGTTACTGAATACTTTAAGGAAAATGTTCTGTTCTGAATAAAGTGGTCTTCAAGAGAAAGAATAGATGTTCTCTCGCTTTATAGTAAATTTCTATGAGCACTGCCTAAAAATATGCAATGGTAATAAATAAATTATTAACTTAAACATATGCTATGCATTACATTCTCCTACTAATGGCAAAACATTTATAGTTTTTCGATACTTTTTAAATTTTTATTTAAGAAATTGTATAACAAACTTTATCAAAGTCAATTTATATACAATTTTCTGTATGAAAACATATAAAATTTTATGTTAGAAAAAAATTAAAATTTTGTATGCATTTTTTTAAGAAAATTTGTGTAAAATTTTGTTATGTGCATTTATGTAAAAATGATCTGTAAGAAAATTTATAACAAAAATCTATAATATATATTTTAAGTAAAATTTTCTAAACAATGCAATTTTCTATGAGCAAATATATGTTAAATATTCGGCAATAAAATGTAAGCCAAATGTTCTATATAAAATTTTATATAAAGAAATTTTTGTAAAATTTTCATAAAGAAGATCTATGTCAAATTTTCATTAAGAAGATTTATGTAAAATTTTCATCAAGATAATTATTGTAAAATTTTCTGTAACAAAATTTATGTAAAATTTTCTATAAGAAAATTTATGTAAAATTTTTTATAAGAAAATTTATGTAAAATTTTCTATAACAAAATTTGTGTAAAATTTTCTATAAGAAAATTTATGTAATATTTTCTATGAGCAAAAATAGAAAAATTCGATAATAAAATGTAAACCAAATGTTCTATAGAAATTTTATGTAAAATTTTCGTTAACAAGATTTATATAAAATTTTTTATAATAAAATTCTTGTAAAAATTTCATTGAGAAGATTTATTTAAGATTTTTTATAAGAAAATTTTTGTAAGATTTTTTATAAGAAAATTTTTGTAAAATTTTCTGTAGAATAAAATGTAAGCCAAATGTTCTATAGACAATTTATGAAAAAATTTCTATTAAAGATCTATGTAATTGTATATAAAGAAATTTTTGTAAAATTTTCATTAAGAAGATTTATGTTAAATATTCATTAACAAGATTAATGTAAAAAAATTGTATTAAAAAATTCTTGTAAAATTTTCACTAAGAAAATTTATGTAAAATTTTTAATAAGAAAAATAAAAACAAATTTCTATAAGAAAGTTACTGTAAATTTTCTATAAGAAAGTTTATGTAAAATTTTCTAGAAGAAAGTTTATGTAAAATTTATACAAAATATACTATAAGAAGATTTATGTGATCTATTAAGAAATTTATTGAAATATTTCCTTAAGAACATTTATTTTCTACAAAAAAAAAAATTTAAATTTTCTATAGAAAAATTAATGTAAAATTTTCTAAAACAAAATTTAAAAAAATTCTGTAAGAAAATAATTGAAACTATATATATAAGAACATTTATGCCAACATTTTTATAAGATAATTTATGCAAAATGCTCAATATTCTGATTTTTTTTATGTTTTATTAGAAAATTTATCCAAAATTTTCTATAAGAGAAAATATGCAAAAAATTTTGTAAAAAAAATTATTAATAAAAAATTTCCATAAAAAATGTTTTTGAATAAACTTTCTGTAGATCTATAGAAAATGTATAAAAAAAATTATATACAAAAAAATATGTAAAAGTTTTTATAAAAAAATTGATTTAAAATTTTCTAATACAAAATTTATAAAAAAAACTCTGTAAGAAAATTTATGAAACTTCCTATAAGAACACTTATGCAAAATTTTGTTATAAATAATTGATTCAAAATGTTCTATATATAAAATTTTCTATAAGAAAATATGTATATGTATTTTTAAATTATCTAATACAATATTTATATAAAAAAATCTATAAGAAAAATTATATAAAAAAATTTCTATAAAAACCTCTATGAAAAATTTTTTATAAGAAAATTTATGAAAAATATACTATAAGCAGATTTATGTGATCTATTAAGAAATTTATGCAAAATTTTTTTTAACAACAATTTTTTTCTACCAAAATAAATTTAAAATTTTCTATAAAAAAATTAATGTAAAATTTTCTAGCACAAAATTTACAAAAAAAAAATTCTGTAAGAAAATATATGAAACTATATCTATAAGAAAATTTATGCCAACATTTTTATGAGAAAATGTATGCAAAATATTCAATACTCAGATTTATGCGATGTATAAGAAAATTTATCCAAAATTTTCTACAAGAGAAAATATGTAAAAATTGTTGTAAGAAAAATTATAAAAAAGAAATCTCCATAAGAAATATTTTTGAAAAAAAATTCTGTAGATCTATAGAAAATGTATAAAAAATATTATCTAAAAAAAATATGTAAAAGTTTTGATAAAAAAAATGTATGTAAAATTTTCTAACAAAATTTAAAAAAAAAAATTCTGCAAGGAAATTGGTGAACCTTTTTCTATAAGAACACTTATGCAAAATTTTTTTTATAAAAAAATTGATGCAAAATTTTCTATAAAAAGATTTATGTGATGTATAAGAAAATTTATCCAAAATTTTCTATAAGAGAAAATATGTAAAAATTTTTGTAAAAAAATTTTTAAAAATAATTTTCATAAGAAAATATTAGTAACATTTTATTTAAGAAATTTAAAATATTTTACTGAGGTTTTGATTAAATTTTACTTTAATTTTACATCGAAATGTTTTTGAATAAATTTTCTGTAGATCTATTGAAAATATATGCAAAAAATATATGCAAAATTTTAGTTAGCATTTTCTATAAGTAAGTAAAATTTTATTAAAAAATTTAAATTTATTTTACTCACATTTTGATTTAATTTTACTTAATTTTTAATCGAAATGTTTTTGGATAAAATTTCATAAGCATTTTCTTATCCGTCTGTTTTCCCCAGCTGAGGCGTTTAAAGGACATATGACAAGGAACCTTTGAGGGTCACTTGTCCGTCATTTTAAAGGCCGTTGATCTGTCATTAACATGGTGAGGCTTCAATCGTCCGCTGGTCCAGTTTCCAGTTGGCAACAGTTGTAAGTAGAAAGGGGTTTACATAACCAGGCGCTCCTCCTATAAAATAATTAGTCGGTTTGATGAAAACCCAGAAGATGGGCCTACGAAGTAAAACAAGAGTTCTCTCTAATGGGCTAGATCCCACATCGAGAGATTAAAAGGTAGCGTACCTCTTACCCACATAACCAAAAGTCATCTAATGTAGCGCCTTTGCGACAGCTGTCTGAGGACACTGCCCTTCCATTATTTTATATTATTTTTGTAATGGTCAAAATATTCTTACTTATGTTCATCAAAATATGTTATATTTACCAAAATAATTTTCAAATGCATTACCTGAAAGGGAAAAGGGAAAAAATATATTAATATTAAAGAAATGTTACATTTCAAAAATTGGTAGACTGCATAAATAAATGTAATTTTTCACATTATAGATGAGGTCACTAAGAAAATGGTTAAAACAAATTGTATGAAAGGAATAAACATATTTTACACTCAATATTTTTAAACAAAAATCTTTACACACATAAAATCGTCGTTTTCCTGCAAAAAAAGGCTTAAATCAACCTTTTTGAAATCTCTATAAAAAATCCAATTTCTATTTAAAGTAGTTTTGTAGTTATTGTATCAAAATATAGATAGCCGTAAACTTCAAATCAGCAATAACTCAGAAATACAAAAAGTGAACTTGGAACGTGGAAAATATTCTGTAAGAAAATGTATGTACAATTTTGTATTAGAACATTTATGTTAAATTTTCTATAAGAAAATTTATGTAAAATTTTCTATGAGTAAATATATATTAAATATATATTTTTGCAGGATACCAACGATATTTTCATATTTACTAAATATATTTTATTGTATTGTATTGGCACACTGCCCAGCATTCAAATGTAGCTCCCACATTTATTCATATATGAATTCTTACACCACCTATCGGCCATTAATTACACTATGCTATAAACCAATCTGTAATCCATAAACAAGAACTTTTCAAAGTTTCATCGTAATCGCATTTATACTTTATTAAGTTATTCAGAACAACACAGACAAATTAATATCTACTTGATTCATCATTTTATGGACTTAGTACACAAATGCCTACAAACAGCGTCATATATTACCCAAATCGCCTAAATCTTCCCTAACCCACTTATCAAGGATTTCCGTTCCAGATTTTCATTTATATGATGCCGAGACTAATTGTTTGTGACTGTGTCTTTCTCATAATCAATAACTACAAAAGAAAAAAAAAAGAAAATACAAACATTTGCAAACATTTGACGTCCAATTGACCAAACTATAACCTGACGCACAAAAGAAATCCCCAGTTGTCCTCCACACTATGTATATGTGAGTAGAGCAGTGTCGCTCTATCCGTGGATTATTAATGTCCCACAAGATGGGGGTGTTGGGGTGATGTTGGAACCGAAACAGCTGTTGCTTGCAATCACGTATTCACGTATGATTTGTCATCTTCAAGTAAATGTTTTTTAATACAAATGTATACATAGAAAATTACTTAAGAAAGCGCTGAGATGAGGGAGGAGAGGAACAGAGCAGGCAGCAGGTTTTTAACACTCAAAGAAAAAAATAAGTTGAAAATTGAAATTAGATAATAAAAAACTATAAGGATATTAATATGGAGAAGTTACAGTTGAAAAGTAATAACGGTATTTTGATAAATTAAGAAATATTTAAAAACAAAGTTTAATATTGTCGATAATATAATCCAAAAATTCATCTAAAGCCAAAATCCCAAAATTTTTCTATCAGAGATATTATTAAAAATTCCATTGTTAAATTATATTATATTTTTCAACACCCAAGGTATTAAGAATAATTTTATAACATTAATAAAATTATTTCGTAGCTAATACAATAAATAAATATTAGAGTTTTTTATCAGACCAGCAGTTGTACCTCAACTCTATTTTCATGTCTTTTTACAAAAATTTTCATTTTCAAAGCCAAAGTAAGACCGAGACCTTGCAATGAGCCTCACACCGGCGAGCATCAAAGCGACTGAGCGGTAAGTGACTTATTACTAAGCAGTTAGTTGTATTATTTATATTAGTTGTATTATTTATATTTTTATTTTTTTATATTTTTATATTTTTATATTTTTTTATATTTTTATATTTCTATATTTTTTTATTTTTTTATATTTTTATATTTTTATATTTTCATATTTAAATATTTTTTTCGTTTTACAGTTTCCTTTGAGTGTTCTTGAAGCCATTTAATGTATACAAAAATTTTCTCTACAATCATATGGAGACCATCCTCTCGTGTCCTCCCTCTTTATTTTCATAGTATAACATAGCACACAACTAAAATGGGCGGGTGTCTAGAAAATGAATGATATTTCAAACACAAAAATTAAATTAATTTTCGTTTTTTCTTTTTTTTTTTGTTGTCCGCCTTCTTCAGTATATTGTCGGAAACAAACAATGGCATCTCCGTCCGCTCTGCACAAAACGAATGGATGAATGAATGACGTGACAAAGTTGAAAAACAATCAGGAAATATATTTTCCAACAAATTTGTTTTCTTTTAAAAGAAATTATGAAAAATGGATTACCAAAGGCATCGAACTGTTTTGGAGGCTGTATGTAGCAAGACTACAAAGATAAATGGTAGACAATTAAAGCTAAATGACTGCTAGGGGTGATAATTTGTAGGTTAATATAAGAACAACAATTTGAGAGTCATTGTTTCGGGAGTGAACGAAACCAATATCTAACAATAGCACTTGACCTCAGTATTTGTCTTTGATGACTTCTAGCGAAAATTTTTCAAAGGAATTGACTTTTAAGCAGTTTTTCCAAATTGGACCAAAATTGTCACATAAGGGTGGTAGCTAAAGGGTTAAAATGTTTCAAGGAAATATTCCTCTAAAAAAAATTTAATATAGGTCGATAACAAGCAGAATCGCAGCGGCGAAAGAAAGGACCTAGAATTGTGTGACTGAAACTAATCACAAAGACACGAACTCCTTTCTCGTTGCCGAATTTGACACGAACTCCTTTTTCGTTGCCTTTTCTTTCCACGCCTTCTATCAGAAGGGAGATGGAATATGTATACTACGGTGGTCGTAAAAATCGATGTTGAAGTTTTGGTAACAAAAATGCAAAGTAAGCTAGACACCACAATGCTGCATACCACCGACATAGCCAATGTCTATTTTAACCAACTCTCTCAATTACTTCAAACCAACCCCCGACACCCAGAGGCAGCATTTTGCGAATTCTATGACCTCTGCCACAACCACCCTACTGGGTTATGAAATACCATGCTCAATGTCGCGAAATGTATGAAGAAAAGGATGCAGCAGGGCAAAACTGCAGCTAATGGCAACGCGTGCAGTGACGGAGCGTTATTATGGGAAGAGGATCAAGATGAAACGCCTATTCAGGCGGAAAAAGTGTCTATGGAAGATAAGAGTCAGCCAGGATATCAACGATTACAGGGTTAGAGGTGAAGCCCGAAAGTTTAACCAAAAGGTAATAAGCTAAGGATCCCCAGGGATCCCCACCTGTAAGGCCAGAGACGGAAATCTAATCACTGACATTCTGGGTGTGCTGCAAATATGAAGGGAACGCTTTCAATCTCTATTCGTTCCCGAAGGCAACATAAGTGACGAAATCACCCCAATCATCGACGATGAAGTAGACTGTCCACCACCGAGCCAAAACGAGATCAGCACGGCGATAGAAAGGCTTTAAAATAATAAAGCTGAGAGAGCCGATGGACTGTCTGGCAACATGCATGCATAAACACGATTTGGCTCAAGGAGTGCATGCCCGATGATTGGAATATGAGTGTTTTATGTCCTGTGCTTAAGAAAGGCGATCTAAGAGGAATCCATTTGGCTCAAGGAGTACATGCCCGATGTTTGGTATCTGAGTGTTTTATATCTTGTGCTTAAGAAACGCTATCCAAGTGTATTTACCAACTATAGCGGGATCAGCCTTTTTTCCAATATGACAGAAACTATTAGATGCTATGGCTGAGTTTGGTATACTCGCGAAGCTAATACAATTTGGGGGGATGACACTGACTGACATGAAGTCTTCATTTAAAATAGGCACAAATCTTACAGGGCCATTTTCTACCAAGCGTGGCTTCTGACAAAGCGATAGGATTGCAAGCGATCTCTTTAACACCATAATGAAGATGATCATGCGGAAGGCAGCAGTAACCACGACTGGTATAATCTGTAATAAAAATCACATGCTGCACTAGTATGCCGATGATAAAGATATCATTGGCCGTGAGATGCTGGATGTTACTGCGGCCTACTCAAGCATTAGTAAGTAGTCGGTGGAAATAGGTCTGGTGATTACTGAGTCCATTGACCATTGAGAACTATAACATTGAAGTATTGAAAATATTTTCTACCAAGCGAGGCTTCAGACATGGCGACAGCTTGTGCGATATCTTTAATATAATATTGGAGATGATCATGCGGAAGGCAGTAGTAAACACGATTGGCACCAGATTTAATAAAAGCCACAAGCTTCTCACGTAGGCCGTTGATATAGATATCATTGACTGCGGGAAGTTACTGCAGCCATTTTAAGCCTTAAGAAGCAGTCGGCAAAAGTGGGTCTGGTGATTAATGAGGACAAAACTAAGTTATTTGTTTAAAAGAACAAAGAGTTTACTCGTTTGGGTCGCTGTGAGAACGTTGACAACTATAACACTTTGAAGTGGTAGATGATTTTGTCTACCTCGACTCCGCCAAAATCCCCATCGTTGTGTTTGTGTTTATTCGGTCTGTTTGTATGAACATTGACTTTGGAATTTATCTCAAGCTCAAGACCAAGGGGTTTGAAAGAAGTTAGCAGAATGATATTCTCATAATGCCAGGCAGTCTGTACAGCTGTTTCGGATTCAGCCACGAATCCTCATCAGCAGACTTTGGTATAATGATTGCAAAATGTTTATCAAGTCTTATGCACCAGAATTAACAACAAAATGAGAATTCTATCATTCTGCTAACTTCTTTCAAAACCCTTGGTCTTGAGCTTGAGATAAAATATCCCCTCTTATTATGTATGTCGTAGTCATGTCGAATCTTTGTCGTTTTTTAATTATGGCATCGCTGATGTAGTTTGTGAGACTAAAATACAACTTGTCCTTGCTCCTATCACGTTCTTTTCCATCAAATGATGAAAAATTCTCAAGACTAAACATTTCGGGTAATTATTACTAATATATACAAATAAAAAAATCAATCGAATGTTGTCGAATGTTGACTACGTCATACGTAATAAAAGGGGAATAATATCAGCCTAGAAATCAAGAGACTAGTAATGCTAAGCAAGCGTTTTAATGATAAAGCCTTCCCTCGACGAACGAAGATCTAACTCTATCAGATACTGATCCTAACTGTCTTGCACTATAAATACCGTAGGCGGAACAATCTATTCTGGGAGTTTTCGAGAGAAATATACTTCGCAAAATATTTGGAACCATCAACATTAATGGCGAGTACCGTCGTTGACTGGATCATGAGCTGTATGAGCTGAACAACGATATCGACGTAGTCAAGCGCGTTCAAATAGACCGAATGCGATGGCTTGGACACCTTGTACAAATGGACCAAAATGCTCCGGTGCGAAAAGTCTTCGGCAGTAAGCTCAATAGAGTGATCAAAACTTCGTTGGTTGGACCAGGTGAAAGAGTTATTATCTAAGCTTGGTGTGACAAACTATCTACAGAGCGCAAAAGACCGAGGCGCTTGGTATACTTTTCTACGTACGGCTACAAATAGAGAACACAGTGCAACACACTTTTTCGGGGGTGAACCAAACCAATATCAAACGATAGCATTTGACCTCAGTAACAAAACCCTAAATTCCATTTTGCTCCACTACGTCACAATTTTTTTACAGTGGTTCAAAGTTTGAATTTTTTGGTCAAAAGTCGATTCAAAGAATACGAAATATCATCTACAAAAGAACATTTGGGGTATTTCATGTTTTCGGAGACCTATACTAAAACATTCAGGGGAATATTTCCTCGGAACATTTTAACCCTCTAGTTGCCACCCGTGTGGGACATTTTTGACCCAATTTTGAAAAACTGTTTACATGTCAACTTTGAACGGAGGTGAAGGCTTAGAATCTTCGATAGAAATATTCTCCGGCAAATTTCACTAAGAGTCACCGAAGACAAATAGCCTCTATGAGTCAAAGGTTTCAAAATAAAATCAAAATGAAATGTTAATGGAACGTTCAAATATCTATTTTTGAGCTAAGAGTACAACACACTTTTTCGGGAGTGAACCAAACCAATATCAAACAATAGCATTTAGCCTCAGTAACAAAACCCTTAACTCCATTTTGCCCCACTACGTCACAATTTTTGTTTGCAGTGATTTAAAGTTTAATTTTTTTTTGTTCAAAAGTTCAATAAAAGAAAATGAAAAATCATGTGTAAAAATAGATTTGGGTTAGATCATGTCTTCAGAGACCTACGTTAAACTTTCCGGGGAATATTTGCTCGGAACATTTTAACCCCTTATCTGCCACCCATGCCGAACATTTTAAGAATTTTGACTTTTAAGCTGTTTTTTTAAATTCATCCTAAGATGTCCCATACGGGTGGGAGCCAGAGGGTTCAAATGTTCTGATGAAATATTCCCCAGAAAATTTTAATGTGTGTCTCCGAAGACTTGAAGTATCTTAAATGTATATTTACACATGATTATTCAAATTCGTTGATTCGACTTTTTACCAAAAAAAAAATCAAACTTCAAACCACTGTAAAAAAAATTGTGACGTAGTGGAGCAAAATTAAGTTTAGGGTTTTGTTACTGAGGTCAAATGCTACCGTTGGATATTAGCTTGGTTCACTCCCGAAAAAGCTTGTTGCACTCTTTGCTCAAAAGTAGTGTTCTTAACATTTAATTTTGATTTTGATTTTGTAGGAAAGGGTATTTCCTATTATTGTATTTATTTATTTTGTAATATTTAACTCTGTTAAGAGACCAGTGTCTGAGTAGCCTTAAGGCTTCCTACAGTACGACTAGTATTAGTTTTTAAGCAGAATTGTCAAAGTCCGCAGTAGCCAAATGGTCTTCCTGCTCAAAGTGACAATCTGTGTGTTAATTTGTGCCTTTCTTAAATGAAAAAAAGCTTTAAAGTTTTTAGACTGTTTATTGAACAATTTAAGTTAGCTCGAATAACAATAGTTACAAATTATGTTCTCCTTTTATACCAACTATGAGAATCTTTAACTCGTCTAGAACCGTTTTGCAGTGAGAGTTGATTTTACGAAATACATACATACAAATATCTAGTGCGAAAGGTTACGCCTTTAACAATAACTAAAAGTGCGTAAAGGAATACAATATAGATCTTATAAATAGAGCGAGCTCTCAGCGAGCGAGGTTAATGTAGGATGATTTATTTGTATTGTAATTCTCAGAGAGCAAGAGAAATAGGAAGAGAGAAAGAGCAAATTATTACAAGTTGTGGGCGTGATCTTACAAACATACTGGAGTATTACATCTAATGATATTTATGATGTTAATGAACCTAATTATGATGTTATGAAAGTAAATCATAAAATAAGTAACAGTTCAGTATTAATGATCATCTAATTTTGGTGTATACGTTTGGTTACAATTAGAAATACAGTGCGCGCTACAACCTCCCCCTCTGGTGCATTAGTCGTCCCGATGATGCGACCAGAACATTTAGTTATGTGAAGAATTCGCCAACCGTTTTGATCTTCTTAATTGTAGTGTAGGTGTGTTGCAGGTTTGTGTTGGTGGTTCGTTGATTTGGTTTGTATTTTCTGATGATAGTTCGTTGGTTTGGTTTCTGTTTTGTGTTGATGTTTTTGGACGACCTCTCTTTCGCATTGGGTAAATAGGTGTATCTTTTTGTCCCTCGTATGGTGTTAGTGCTGATGTGTGTACATTTGCTAAAGGAGTGTTTGGATTGTCCAAAGACGATATAGTAACGCATGATGAGCCCTTCTTCGCAAGTATTTTATACGGCCCATCTCTTCGGGGAGTAAATTTTGCAGTTAACCCAAACATTGATCTTTTTGGCAAGGGGGTCGGGAAAGTGTGTCTGCAACGACATTTTGTTTTCCAGGTGTATAATTAAATTCCAGGTTATACCCCTGTAATAAAAGTGACCATCTCGCCAGTCTTCCTGTTGGAGATTTCAGGGAAAATAACCATTTTAATGGTTGATGGTCCGTGAGAATGGAGACTTTAGATCCTTCAATATACCCTCGAAATTTTTGTACCGCCCAAACGACGGCAAGTGCTTCGCGCTCCGTTGTCGAATAATTTCGTTCGGCCTGTATCAGAAGGCGGCTTGCATATTCTATCGGGTGTTCTTGCTCCTTCTCCCCCTGCAGCAAAACAGCCCCAATCGCATAGTTGCTTGCGTCGGTCCTAAGAAAAAATGGCTGATCTTCTTGGACCTGTTTTAAGATTGGAGGGGATGTCAGCAACTCCTTTAATTTTTCAAATGAACGATTTTGTTCAACATTCCACTTCCAAAGAGCATGTTTTTTAAGCAGACATGAAAGTGGCTTTGATATTTCTGCAAAATTTGGCACAAAACGCCTAAACCATGAGCAAGTTTGTAGGAATGATAAAAGTTGTTTTACATTCTTAGGCGGTGGACGTTTTAGTATTGCACCCGTCTTTTCTGGATCAATTTTAATTCCCGTTTTTGTCAAAATGTGGCCTAAATACTTCACTTCAGCCTTAAAAAAATGACATTTGTCTTTGTTAAGATGAAAACCAAATTCTTTCAACCTTTTAAATGTTTGATCCAAATCTTTAAGGTGAGTTTTAAAGTCCGTTGAACATATGATCATATCATCCAAATATGCCAGGATAAGTATATTAGGCAGGCTATTTCGAAATCTATCGATAACTCTTTGAAACGTTGCGGGAGCGTTCTTAAGACCGAATGGCATTCTGTTAAACACATAGATTCCAAATGGTGTCGTAAATGCTGTTTTGAGTTTATCATCTTCGCTGACTCTAATTTGCCAATAACCGGATTTGAGATCTAGTGTAGACATATACGGTGTTGTTTTAGCAGCCTGCAACAAGTCTTCCATTCGAGGCAGAGGGTAAGTATCAGTTACGGTGATCGAGTTTAGTTTTCTGTAGTCCACGCATACTCTTATAGTATTATCCTTTTTGGGTATAAGAACAGTAGGGAAAGCCCAAGGAGACATTTTTTCCTCTATGATTCCTTGTGACAACATGTCTTCTAGTTCCATTTTTAGTTTTTGTTTCATAGCGGGTGAAATCCGATACGGTGGGCAAGAAATTGGTGGATGGTTCCCTTAAAGTGCCAAGTTCGCTGGGCCAGATCCATTACAATTCCTGCTTGCTCAAGGAAATCTATACCAAGCAAAGTCCTATTGCCTTTGGCATTCGGCAAACATATAAAACGAATTCTTTTAATTCGGTTTCCAATGCCAATATCAGTTATGGCCGAGAGTACAGTCTCCTTATGGGCAGTTCCATCCGCTAAAGTTATTTCGGCGAATACTTTTTGAAATTTAATCTGCTTTTCTTGCAGTTTCTGATATAATCGGTGACCTGCGACACTTGTCCTTGCCGCTGTGTCTAAGTAAGCCTCCCCTTTAAAGCCGAATAGATTTACATTTACGGTTGGAACATTTCTCCCTATTACGGTTGTTTGGATGCAATTAAAATCGATTTCTTTTGGACTTTCCATAACGTTTTTGGAATTACAGGTTGGGCAGTTGGACCTATAATAGCCCACAGCTCCACAACCATAGCAGTTAATTTTGGCTTCCTCTGCTTTTCCTCTTTTATCCGCTTCTATTCGCTTGTAGCAAACTTCAATTGTGTGATTTTTCTTTCTACAGAAAGAACAACGAATTTCCGAACTACCTGCCGATTTTTCAAGAGATTTAGCCTTGTTTTCCGTAATTGTCATTTCAATGTTACGTGCCTGGGTAAGAAGGTCGTTAAATGTAGTAATGCTTTCTCGTGAAATTCTGTCCCGAATAGAAATCAATATTTGCGAAAATATCATATTAATGATTACACTTTCAGAAAGCTTTTCTTTAAGCTGAGCGAAAAGCCGTCGCTTCCGACATATGAAATTATCTATTGTTTCTGTTGGTTTTTGTTTGTCTTGCGAAATTTCCGCATATAGTCTCCAGTCTGGTTTAGGTGGAGCGAACGCATTTTGCATCATTTCGATAGCTTCAGAAAATGTTTTTGCCTCATGTTTAAGTCCCTGCCACCAAGTTGAGGCATAGCCTTCTAGTAATAATGGAAAACTAAGTAGGGCCATTTCATCTGAAATACACTCCGCTTCTTTATACACGAGAATGGTCGCTATAAAATCATCCACTTTCGCCGTATTTTGACCACCAGTAAACCTGGCACTACAGGTGCTAAATGTTGATTTCGCATCCCTACGCGGATTTATATTTCCCATCAAACGTCTAAATTGATTTTCTGTAAGTGCAATATTCGTAGAAGTGTTCATTTTAGGTGAAGCCTGATGGTCGTTGGATACTGCTGCACTGGTGTTTTGCACTAAAACTTCTTGGGCTGTATTTTGCGAATTCATTGTGTTCCTGGGCATATTCCGAACCTCGCGGTTTTTACTGCGTCAAGACCACACAACTCCTTTACCAAACACAACAACCTTTCAACACAAACCTGATTTAAACAGCAGTCAACCGATGTCGCCAATCTTCTCCACAGCCAAAACTCCAACTCAGACGTTGCACAATTTGGTAATTTTCCGTTGGGCGCCAGTTGTAGGAAAGGGTATTTCCTATTATTGTATTTATTTATTTTGTAATATTTAACTCTGTTAAGAGACCAGTGTCTGAGTAGCCTTAAGGCTTCCTACAGTACGACTAGTATTAGTTTTTAAGCAGAATTGTCAAAGTCCGCAGTAGCCAAATGGTCTTCCTGCTCAAAGTGACAATCTGTGTGTTAATTTGTGCCTTTCTTAAATGAAAAAAAGCTTTAAAGTTTTTAGACTGTTTATTGAACAATTTAAGTTAGCTCGAATAACAATAGTTACAAATTATGTTCTCCTTTTATACCAACTATGAGAATCTTTAACTCGTCTAGAACCGTTTTGCAGTGAGAGTTGATTTTACGAAATACATACATACAAATATCTAGTGCGAAAGGTTACGCCTTTAACAATAACTAAAAGTGCGTAAAGGAATACAATATAGATCTTATAAATAGAGCGAGCTCTCAGCGAGCGAGGTTAATGTAGGATGATTTATTTGTATTGTAATTCTCAGAGAGCAAGAGAAATAGGAAGAGAGAAAGAGCAAATTATTACAAGTTGTGGGCGTGATCTTACAAACATACTGGAGTATTACATCTAATGATATTTATGATGTTAATGAACCTAATTATGATGTTATGAAAGTAAATCATAAAATAAGTAACAGTTCAGTATTAATGATCATCTAATTTTGGTGTATACGTTTGGTTACAATTAGAAATACAGTGCGCGCTACAATTTTATTTTATAACCTTTGACTCGTTGCGGCTCTTTTTGTCTTCGGTGACTCTAAGTGAAATTTTCCGGAAAATATTTTTATCGAAGATTCTAAGCCTTGACCTCTCTCCAAAGTTGACATATAAACAGTTTTTCCAACGGGTGGCAGCTAAGGGGTTAAAATGTTTCGAGGAAATATTCCCCAGAATGTTTTTGTATAGGTCTCCGAAGACATGAAATACCCCAAATGTACTTTTATAGATGATTTTTCATATTCTTTGAATCGACTTTTGAACAGAAAATTCAAACTTCAAACCACTGTAAAAAAAATTTGTGACGTAGTGGAGCAAAATGGAGTTTAGGGTTTTGTTACTGAGGTCAAATGCTTTCATTTGAAATTGGTTTGGTTCACCCCCGAGACAATGACCCTCAAATTGTGTCATAGTGTAAGTTGCCTTAATTTCGGATATTTGTTTCAACAAAATTGGACTAGTCGTTCTTGGGTTAAACCCTAAGCGGCACGGGTTAACATACTATCATTGTGCTCACACTTTGGCTATCTTAAAATCTGCAAAGACTTATGACTTTTGGGTGGTGGCAGCGACTAAAATCCAACATCGATTATACCCATATACCCATCCCAAGTATTTGTTATTAATTAAATAACCAATTAAGTATTATTAAGGACCACAGAATATTCTTTAGTCACCTTCTATCACTTAACCACACAAGCACACTATATGGTGATAAATTCCTGCTTATTCCCACCACATAAAAGTAATAACACAACAACAACAATCTCATTAACTTTCCACCTGTTAAGTTGTGTGGTTTAAATATCGATTTCATCTCATATTTTAATTAACATTTTATGCTTTGATTAACAACATGACCATCAACGAACAATGTTCAATCACTTGTTGACGATGGAATGGTTAATGAGGTTAATTTCCAGCCAATGTCACGGTTAAGTCAAGCTATATTAGCCATTAGCTATTGATGATGTAAGATGTGACCGATTCGACAGTAATACTGATTGATTGGAACACAGACACAGTTTAAAAGAATTTGAAAGTTTGAAAGGTGATCACAAAAAAAATTTGCGAGAAATATACTAGAAACAAAATTAATTAAAATTGTATAATAACAATAAACTGTGAACAAATTGCCAATTTGTAGAAAAGTAATAAAAAGCTAATTAAATGTCTTATGCGATCGAAAACAAAAAAAAAATACAATTATAATTCTTATCATCTTATAAAGCTGAAGAATTTCGTGTTGCTGAGGCTGAAAAAAAACTGCATGTGTATACAAAAATTGTGTTGTCTTCAATATGTACAAATGACGTTTTAAGCACTGGCATTGATATCTATGGCTAATCGCTAAGTTAAAGCATAGAGAGCTATAACTAAAAATCCACCCACCTATCCCTTATAGCCCCACACAAGGCGGTGCTTTTGTTTTATTAATCAAACAATTGTTAATAATAATTTTTAAACTTATTGTAGTTGTTGTTGTTATTGCTATCAATTTATACATATGCAATATGATTTCATTGTAATCTTTTTGTTTTTGTTTACCTACAAACAAAATTAGCCAACATGTTCTCGTGTAAGGCACAGCAGACCGTTCAGCGTTGTGATACCACCAACTACTATGGGGATTCAAAAGTTGCACAATAAGTTTTAGTTTAAAGTTTAATTATAATACAATTAAAAATGTTAAATAACATTCTAAATTTATTAAATGTTTGTTTAAGCTTCGATTTCGTCTTTATCGATGTCGGTATTTTTTTTTTGTTTTTTATTTTTTTTTAATATTTTGTCTAATTTTTTTTATTGCTCTAGTTTCAATGGTTTGCGTGAATCTCTTAATCAGTGCTGTGCGGTTTTTTTTATGAGATCTTTGATTATTTAATCCAAAGCCAAGACATGATGGACTATTGCCGCCTGGTCATGATACCCTTTTCGTGTTATTGCAATCGAACATTTCATTTTAGTCTTCATCTTTAGAGGAGAGTCGTAAAAAAAAATCCATAAAATCTTTTAAAAAAAAATCTAATTTTGGTTTAATTAGTTTAAGCTTTCAGGTTAAAGCAAGGCACAACAAAAAAAGACAGCAGCTCTTAGCCGTCCTCGTTACTGGTTTACCTTCCGCAAATTTGCAATTCAAATATTTGAGCTGATGAACGTTTTAAGTGCCCAGAAATGCTTAACATTTAGTCGGCTATTTTGTTTTGTTTTGTTTTCTTTTTTCAACAATCTGGAGTCTGGTGTCTGAGATCTCGTGGCCGCTAAGAATGTCGTTTAAACCATAAAAAATTGGTTCACTTTCGCTTTTGTTTCAATGCGGCTGTGAAAGATGTGAATTTATTGGGGGCCTCACCAACGCTATTGAGACTTCCGTTCGTCAATACTGGGCAACGCAGCTTCATTTCTATGCCTCGATCATCTTATTATTTGTTTATAATTAATGGTTTGTTGCAGCAAATATAGAGCAAATCGCTCTCGCAATTGATGATGACGGCAAATATACTGATGACCAGATTTGAGCAATTTATCGCCTTCAACGACGCTTATCTACTTGAAATGAAAGTGAATGGTAGATGGAGGGGGTATGTTTGGGGGGGCAACAAAAAAAAAAGACAAGTTTAGATAGATCCAATCAAGTCAGAGTCAAGAAAATATATTTAAATGTTTTGTTGGTGAACAACAAATTAACACAATGTTTAATGATGCGTTTTATGGGTTTCCATTTCTTTTTTTTTTAAGTTTAATTAAATTCAAGTTTTACTTTCTTGTGTAGGTAGGTAGGTTTTGCTTTTACGACCACAACACATAATGAACAAATTTATGTCACTTTGGCCCCAATGTTTGTAGTTTCTTATAAAACCTATTGTGTTTTTTGAAATCTTGGACAATGACACACATTTTCTCAAGAGTTATGTAATTGTTGATTTGATTTTATTGGTTACTGGATACATCAGGGAGCTAGACGGTACTTAACACGTTTTATTTTCTCGAAGACTTACAGAGTAGATAGATCTGTACGACTAGATAGGCAGAATCAGTGTCTGGTAGAGTTTAATCTTTGCTTGTCGAGAAACACGAGAAAACATGTCTCTTGATTTTCAGGCTAATATTATTTTTTTTTACAGCGGAGCCAAGGTGGACCACAGTATCTACCCGTTCAAAGTTCTAGTTGTAAAGGTTTACGCAGTGTTCCAAAGCAGTAGACTCTTTGTTCGTTGAAACAAATAACTTGGTTTTGACCTCATTTATCACCACCGACTGCTTCTTAATGCTTGAGTAGGCCGCAGTAACATTCAGCAGTCCACGGCCAATGATAGCTTTGTCATTAGCATTCGCGAGCAGCATGTGACTTTTATTACAGATAATAACAGTCGTGGTTACTACAGCCTTCCGCAAGATTATCTCCATTGTGATGTTGAAGAGAGCGCATGACGGACTATCGCCTTGTTTAAAGTCTCGCTTGGTAGATATTGAGTTGGTAGTCAAAATTTTGCCTATTTTCATTACTTCAATGTTATAGTTCACGCAGTGTTCCAAACGAGTAGACTCTTTGTTTGTTGAAACAAATGACTGGGTTCTATCCTCATTAATCACCAGACCCATTTTCACCGGCTGCTTCTTAATGCTTGAGAAGGCCGCAGTAACATTCAGCAGTTCACGGCCAATGAAATCTTTGTCATCGGTATATGCAAGCAACATGTGACTTTTGTTACTGCAGTCTTCCGCATGATCATCTCGACTATAATGTTCAAGAGATCGCATGACGGACTATCGCCTTGTTTAAAAATTCGCTTGGCAGAAATTGGCTCTGTCGGATTTTTGCCAATTTTCACTGAAGACTTCGTGTCAGTCAGTGTCATCCCGCAAAGTCGAATTAGCTTGGCTGGGATACAAAACTCAACAATTGCATAATAGTTGCTGACGTATCGAACAGACAAATTCAGCCTTGTAAACCATAAACAAATTGTATGTGTCCATCTGCATTTCTTGGCTCTACTTTAGGATTTGTCGTAGTTTGAAAATCTGGTCGATCGTGGACTTACAAGATCTAAAGCCAAACTGCTATGGTTCAATCAGGTTCGATAGGATGGTCATTAGTCTTTCACATAACACACTCGACAGGACTTTGTAAGCGATGGAGAAAAAGCTGAGCCCGCGATAGTTGGTACAACAACTTGGATCACCTTTCTTAAGTACAGGACATTGAACACTACGATTCCAATCACCAGACATGCATTCCTAAGGCCAAATCAGGTATATGAGCTAATGCATGCACATTAGGGTGGTTGTAAATGTCGTTGTTGAATTTATGTCGGTGCAATCCCCCCCCCAAAAAAAAAGATAAGTCTGTGTAAATTTTAGGATAACCAAAGTTTAAGCATAATTGGATTAAAGTTTTTAAGCTCCTAGAGCCACGTTTGGGGCATAACTTAAGAACGACTAGTCCAATTATGCTGAAACAAAAATCCGAATTCACTTGATTGTAAATAAAAGCGATACGCGATAATCGATTTTTAAAATCTAAGTCTCATGCTGTTCATAGGTCATTATGTGACAATATGTGAAAGTAGTAAGATTTTACTCTTTTTTTCGTTTTGGTTTTATTTTTATTATTTTTTAAATAGAAAACCAATAAGAAATTTTCAGTCGGGAAATATTTTTACAAGATTTTTAAAGTGGGCGGAGTAGTACATTGGTATGGGAGTTACACTAAGGGGTCTGACTAGACTTCCAGTTTTTTTCCCCAGAACTTTATCCTGATTTAGCTTTACTTAATACAGAATTTGAGTACGATCGTGTTGGGTGTATTGATATTATTACTCCATCTCTAAAGTGGGCGGGGTGGTACATTTGGATAGGAGGTACCAGAAAAGGCGTGGCTTGACTTCAAATTCGTTTTCCAAAATTTTATCCTGTAATAGATTAATAAAATACGGAATTTGGGCACGATCACGTTGGGTGTATTGATATTATTACTCGATTTCAAAAGTGGGCGGGGTGGTACATTTGTATAGGAAGTACCAGAAGCGGCGTTGCTATGTAGCCCGTTTGCAATACCGTAAGTTGTTTTGAGGAAAAATTAACCCATGCTAAGTTGCAAAACAATGCGTCTTTCGAAAGTTATCGTGCTTACCAGCCGGACAGACGGACTTGGCTCAAATGACTTAAAAATCATGAATCGAATTGTGTTCAAAGAAACATAGCATATATAGTGACTCCTTCTATGTGTTACACTTCTGAGTCGTATCAAATGATATATACCCTCCTACCCGCAGGGTAAGGGTATTAAATTTCAAATTTTTAGGCAAATTTTTTATATATTTTATTTTGTTATATGCGAAACTGTTGACTATGTTGAGTAATTGTATATGAACAGATTAAAATAATTTTAATTTTCGGTTTTTTGTTTCAGCAAAATTAGATAAGTCCTTCTTGAGTTATCAACCCTCCCCCGGCTCTATGAACATTATTAAAAGACGAATGCGGTGGGGGGCACGCCCCCCACGAAATTTTACCTAAAATAAATGAAAAGTTCCCCAAAATTTATGGGGGATTTTTCATATAAAAAATTCCCCAATTTTGTATTGAAATTTTTTTGGGTAATTTTTCGTTTTTTTGGGGCATTTTGCATTTGGGGCATTTTTCATTTTTCCCCCCCCATGGCCAAGCAGCGCGTTAACATACTAAAATCGTGCTCAAACTTTGGCTATCCTAAAATCTGCAATGATTTATTATGTTCTGCATTTTGAAATTTTTTTCATATATAACTTGCGATCACCCTAATGCATATTCTGCGGGCACTCCATCGCCTATCGTAGCTTTATTTTTCTTTTGTGGTATCGTTTAGACTTTTTTGTGCACAATTAACTTCGTCATCTATGACTCGCGTAATTTCGTCACTTATACTGCATTCAGGATCGAAAAGAGTAAAAAAGTGTTCCCTCCATATTTGCAGCACCCTCTGACTGTCCGTGACCAGATATCCGTCTCTGTCCTTACAGGTGGGGGTCTCTGTTTCATAATCTTTTTGGTAGGGCTTTCCAACGGAGTTTTGGTCGCCCTCTTCTGCGCCGTCCATCGCGTTCATTGTCAGACTTTTTGAGCTGGAGCATTTTCGTCCATGCGTACAACATGACCTAGTCAACGCAACCGTTGCACCTTAATGCGTTTGACCACGTCAATGTCAGTGTACAGCTCGTACAGCTCATGATTCATACGACGCCGATACTCTCCGTTAACGATGATGGGCCCATATATTTTACGGAGTATTTTTCTCTCGAATACCGCCAGAACCGATTCATCCGCTTGTGTCATAACTCAGGATTCTAAGCCATACGTTAAGACAGGTAGAACCTGTATCTGGTATAGCTGGAGTTTTGTTCGTCGAGAGAGGGCTCTGTCATTGAAACGCTTGCTTAGTCCGTAGTAGCATTTATTTGCAAGCAGGATTCTTCTCCGGATTTCTAGGCTGACATTATTTGCTTTGTTAATGGCGGAGCCTAGGTAGACAAAATTATCTACCACCTCGAAATTAGATTAGTAGATTCTTTGTTCGTTGAAACTAATAACTTCGTTTTGTCCTCGTTCGCCGTTAGGCCCATTTTCGCTGATTCCTTCTGTATACCTGAGAAGGCTGCAGCCACATCCCGCAGTTTTCGACCTATGATGTCTACGTCATCAGTGTACGCGAGTAGCATGTGGCTTTTGTTGAATATAGTGCCACTCGTATTTACTGCAGCTATTCTCATTATCATCTCCATCACTTTGTTGAAGAGATCGCACGATAGGCCGTCGCCTTGTTTTAGGCCTCGTCTGGTATAGAATGGCTCCGTAAGGTCCATGCCAATCTTCACTGAAGACTTCGTGTCAGTCAGCGTCATTCCTCAAAGACGTATCAGCTTCGCTGGAATACCAAACTCAGCCATGGCTTCAAGTAATTTCTGCCGTATCGGGCTGTCGAAGGCGGCTTTAAAGTCGACAAAAAGATGGTACGTATCGATCTGTTTCTCTTGGGTCTTTTCCAGGATTTGCCGAAGTGTGAAAATCTGGTCAGTTGTTGATTTTCCAGGTCTAAAGCCACACTGATAAGGCCCGATCAGGTTGGATAACACTGGCTTTAGTCTTTCACATAGCACACTCGACAGGACCTTATATGCGATGGGTAAAAGGCTGATCCCGCGGTAGTTGGAGCACACACTCGGATCACCTTTTTTCAGCACAGGACATAATACGCTGTCTGACGTGTCGGTATGCAGGCTGAATTTACCGATCGATGGACCAAGAACATCTTCCCTTCCTATTTTTGCATTAAGTCTCCCAGAACAATTTTTATGTCGTGGCCAGGGCAGCGGTCGTATGTTTCCTCTAGGCGCTCGTAAAATGCATCTTTAATCTCATCGTCTTTATCTTCCGTCGGGGCGTGTACACAAATCAGCGTGCTGTAAAAATATTTCGCCCGGATGCGAATGGTGTCTATTCGGTCACTTACAGGGTTAAACCGCGAGACCAGGTGTCGAAGTCTCTTGCCGACTATGAAACCACATCCAAATTCGTGTCTTTTTGCATGGCAGCTGTAAAAGATGTCACAGTTCTTTCGTCGTGTGCATCCCTGTCCCGTCCATCTCATTTCCTGTATGGCGGTGATGTCATCCTTGTATTTGTCGAGGACATCCGCCAGCTGTAAAGAGTTCGGACATTCCAGGTGCATATCCTTAAATCATGGTCCTTATATCGTTTGCGGGGGTCGTCAACATTTGGGGGTTCTTGTTTTATTTATTCTTCGTGTTTTCATAATAAATTTTGTGTGGCTTATTTGGCCATCGCTCCCGATCCTAGTTTCTTGGGGCTGCCAAAGCCACTAGGAGAGCCTGTGTTGAGCTTCAGTATCATCTGTTACCTACTTCCTTAGACGCATCGGTGGTGGGCTTCATCTATATCCCTGTATTTTTTGATACCCTAGCTCTCTCTCTCTCTCTTTCCATAGACGCTTTTTCGCCTAAAAGGCGTTTCCTCTCCCTCTTCTTCTGATTAAGATATGCAAGTGGATACAAACTAAATAGGACAGTACTGTTTATATCAGCTAATTTATTCTAATTAAAACATAAAAATTTATTTTACTGATGTTTTAAAAAAATTTCGTAAAAAGTCATAGTCACCTTATGAATATTAAATAATCAGATATCGTGCATATTTATATACAAACGAAGTATTGATTGATTTTGTTTGCGATTTTTTGTTAATGATCTCTTAACCTAATTTTGTACAGCTATAAAAATAATACACGTGCATACATATGTTGAAATTTTGACATATTTCTCGATAGATATTTATGTAGTTCCTTGGGGCACTTACACATAATCTACTGATAACTAACTGAACTTTTGCTCCAACACCCTCAAACCTGTGGCCCCCTTGCTATAGGCCTAGACCAAAATAAAACATGATATTATGTTAAACGTATAAATGGGTTATTATTAATTGATTTTTAGTGTCATGTTAGGCTTATTGGGTCAACAACATGTTTGAACAACAACTGGTAACTGGTTGGCATCATCATCATTTCACTTTCAGAGCAGCAGCAGTGTAGCAGCAAAAACTCTTAGGCCTCTTTTAAAAGCTGTGTATTTTCTTTTACGAAACAAAAAAAAAAAAACAAAAAGCTAATACCTGTTTCAGTGTTTATGGCTTTGGCAGCCATCAACACTTAATCTAGCCGACCAGCCAGGTGATACTATTGGACACACGTAGCTAGTAATTTTCTCTTTAGCAAATTTACACACCAAAATATAAAACAAAACAAACCTAGTGGTAGTGGTGGTGGTGGTGGTTGACTATGAACAATTTATGTTAATTAACATAATTTTTAAATTTATATTAATTTTGTTTTGTTTGCTAAGATGATACATTTTTCTCTAGTCATTAAGTTTTTTGTTGGGTCGTGTTCCCCTTTCTTCATCTTTAATAATTTGCTTGATTTATTTATTTCCAAATTCTTATGACGTTTCAAACTTTGGAATTTTTTGAAATTTCCGTTTAACAATATATGCTGAGGCACACGACGGTCGCTAATAACAAAAGATCATTTGCATATTAAAGCGTTTTTTTCATCTTTGGTATTGTTAATAATCGCCGGCCTTTTTGTTTAATAATCGACTGATAGTTCATTTTATCGAGATTATCGTTGTTGTTATTTTGGTTAATTTGTTTAGGTTTTGATCCACCTCTCTCCCTCTGAATGGCTATTGTTGGGGCATTATTTAATGATGGGTTTCTGTCGACTTTAGTATTTATTTTTTTCTCCCTCTTCTTCATAATATTTATAGTGGCAATGATTAATGATCTTTGCATACTGTGGCTTAAGAGTATAGAAAAGCGTTTTGGGGTAAAAGTTATTCATCACTTGCTTTTTGTGTGTGTTATTATCTTTAACGCTGCTTTCATAGAGGCGCCTTTACAGGCGGTAGTGAATTAGTATAATTTTGCTGTTTAAATTAGATTATAATATTTTGGACGGCAGCTGTCAAATGTGTTTAAGAAAAAGAAAGAAATTAGCATACGTTTTGTAGAAAAGTTTTACGGCGAACATTTTTAAATATTACTAGTGGACCCGGCAATGACGAACTATAGAAACAACACGTTTAATAGAGAGAGTCAATTGGTATGAAGTAAAAAAAAATGTCTCAAGCGGCTATATACGCTAAATACGTAAACTTCGAAAAATTCTAAGAAAATTTGGCCAAAAAACCATGGGTCTAAAATAAAAATTGAGCCACCTGTTTGCAACGAGAAACTTTTCGTATTAAGAAAAAAAATTCACAACAAGCCCTGCAACTGCCCCAGGGTCGCCCTGCTTATATTTTTCCTAAACAAATATACCCTCATCATTACCACCTATGGAGGCTCCCATAAAAAAATAAACTTTTTGGCTGAAGTGCAGAATATGGGCAGGAGCTCGATTTAAAAAAAAATCCAATTAAAAAAATGGGAAAAAATCATGAAAAATTAGAATAATTTAAGGAAATGAAATGAAAAATTCCATAGAAAAATAAAATTTCATCAAAAATTTGAGAAAATTTAAAATTTTTTAGAATTTTTAAGGTTTTTTTAATTAAAAAAAAAAGTTGAGAAAAATTTTTAAAAAGATGAAGTAAACAAAAGGAAAATTTCAAGAAATGTTTAAAAAAATTCAAGAAAAAGTCCAAAGTGAAATATTTGAAAGAAGAAAATTGATTAAAAAAAGGATAAAAGTGGAAAAAATGAAGAAAAATTTGAAAATTATTTAAAAAAATCGCGATAATTTTTGCCTGCGGCGCTTTTACTCCCCACATATCCATTTGCACTATAATTTACAAAAATCGCGCAGTTTTTTTTAATATATTTTTTTAAAATATTTTCAAATTTTTCTTAATTTTTTCCACTTTTATCCTTTTTTTTAATAAATTTTCTTCTTTCAAATATTTCACAACTTTTTTTTTAATTAAAAAAAACCTTAAAAATTCAAAAAAAATTAAAATTTTCAAAAATTTTTGATGAAATTTAATTTTTCTATGGAATTTTTTAATTCATTTCCTTAAATTATTCTAATTTTCCATAATTTTTCCCATTTTTTTAAATTTGTTACGAGGTTTTTCAGAAAAAAATATTTTTTTTTAAAAAAATCGCGCGTTTTTTAGATTTTCTATTTTTTTTAGAATTTTTCAAATTATTTCCTTAAATTTTTCTAACTTTTTCCATGATTTTTTCACATTTTTTTTTTGTGATCCAGGTGACCCGTAGGAACTTAAAACTAACATCGTTGGATTCGTCTCGAAAATATCTTTCATTTGAGTACCCACACATGGGAAGTCATCATAGAACCCAAGGGGTCCCTTTATGGCCCCTCGGGCCTTTGCGCCAACTTTGACCCCGATTTTCGTGTTTTGGGGCATATTTGGGGTGGGGTGGCATATTTTTTTTTGGGCTCCCGCCCCATATTCTGCACTTTTGCCAACATTTCGTATAATTTCCTCCTTACTGCCCTACAGGTGCCCCTAGAGGAGTTAAATATATTACCGACCCCTAATATTTTTGCA
Organism: Muscina levida; assembly: GCA_964034835.1. Taxonomy (NCBI): domain Eukaryota; kingdom Metazoa; phylum Arthropoda; class Insecta; order Diptera; family Muscidae; genus Muscina; species Muscina levida. Next base: position 25,711,952 of record OZ035880.1, read on the forward strand.
ACCCCAACAGTTTATCTGTTATCTGCCCTACAGGTGCCCCTAGAGGAGTCAAATATATTACCGACCCCAATATTTTTGCAACCCCAACAGTTTATCTGTTATCTGTAATCCTTAAGGTGGTCCCAAGACAATTTTTTATATTTATAATTTTTTTATTTGAAATCAGCTCCTGCCGCTACCATGGATCCTTCTAGAGGGATTAAATGTATGATCAACCCCCACTAATATTTCTCTCCTAACATTTTTCTCAAACATACCTATCCTCTATCTTCACCCCCTAAGGGGACTCCCACTGACCAAAACAACAAAAATCTTCTTGCAATTTGTTAAGAAGTTTTTAATTAAGAGTTAACATATGATCTGAGAAACTGTTGGGGTGTGCAAACATATTGGGAGTCGGTCAGAACATTTGACTGCTCTAGGGGTACCTTTATGGCAGTTAGTAGCAAATTTTATTAAAAAAAAAGTCCCCTTATGGGTAAAGATTGTGGGTAAGTATGTTTGGGTACAACGTTAGGAGGCAAAATGACTGGGGGTCGGCCACACATTTGAACCCTCTGAGGGCGATTTCGTTAATCGTTAATCCAAGCTACTCTATTGTGTGTCGCCGAGTACTCTCTGGGTTTCAAATTGTATCCCCCTAGCATATTCTAGTACTATCTAGGTATCAAATTTTATCTCTATAGCTCTAAATCAAAGTTTTGCCACGCTTACTAAAATTTCGTCTGCATATTCATATTCGCGTTATCGAGAACTATGTGGATATGAAATTTAATTTCTCTAGTTATCAAAAAAAAGTTTCCCACGCCCACTCCACCCATTGAGTCAAAAATTTAAATTTCGTCTGCATATTCATATTTGTTTTTTTCGAGTTTTGTACTATCTGGGTATCAAATTTTATCTCTCTAGATCAAGAAATAGTTTTGCCACGCCAACTCCGCCACTGGGTCAAAAATTTAAATTTGGTCTGCATATTCATATATGTGTGACAAAGTACTGTCTTGGTATCAAAAATTATCTCTCTACGACTTTATCGTTCTAGGACTGAACGAAAGTTTTGCCACGCCCCGTCCGCCCACTGATGCAATATTAAAATTTGGTCATCATATTCATTTTCGTGCAGCCGAGTACTATTCGGGTATCAAATTTTATCTCTCTACGACTGAAATAAAGTTTTGACACGCCCACTTCGCCCACTGCTACGCAATTAAAATTTCGTCAACATATTCATTTTTGTCCGCCTACTGATCAAAAAATAAAATTTCGTCTGCATAGGTGTTGCCGAGTACTCTCTGGGTATAAAATTTTATCTTTCTAGCTCTAAAAAAAAGTTTTGCCACGCCCACTGCGACCATAGGGTCACAAATATCAAAAATATATAGCCTACGGTAATTTTTATACATTACTAACTGACTTACTTACTTTACTTACTTAGCTGGTACTTCTATGCAATCCCAGTGGATTATATACCGCACGTAGAAAAATATTATAAGCGCCTCGATCTCCTGCGCTTCTTCTCCAGTTAGTCACACCGAGTTCTGTAAGGTTCTCAGTAACCTGGTCTTTCCAACGGAGTTTTGGTCGCCCTCTTCTGCGCCGTCCATCGCGTTCATTGTCAAAGTCTTTTCGAGCTGGAGCATTTTCGTCCATGCGTACAACATGACCTAGCCAACGCAACCGTTGCACCTTAATGCGTTTGAGGTCAGTGTACAGCTCATGATTCATACGACGCCGATACTCTCCGTTAACGATGATAGGCCCATATATTTTACGGAGTATTTTTCTCTCGAATACCGCCAGAACCGATTCATCCGCTTGTGTCATAACCCAGGATTCTGAGCCAAAACCAGTATCTGGTATAGCTGGAGTTTTGTTCGTCGAGAGAGGGCTCTGTCATTGAATCGCTTGCTTAGTCCGTAGTACCATTTATTTGCAAGCAGGATTCTTCTCCGGATTTCTAGGCTGACATTATTTGCTTTGCTTTGTTGATGGCGGAGTCTAGGTAGACAAAATTATCTACGACCTCGAAATTATAGTTGTCAACGTTCACGCAGTTTCTTTCAATCTTCACTGAAGACTTCGTGTCAGTCAGCGTCATTCCGCAAAGACGTATCAGCTTCGCTGGAATACCAAACTAAGCCATGGCTTCAAGTAGTTTTTGCCGTATCGGGCTGTCGAAGGCAGCTTTAAAGTCGACAAAAAGATGGTACGTATCGATTTGTTTCTCTTGGGTCTTTTCCAGGATTTGCCGAAGTGTGAAAATCTGGTCAGTTGTTGATTTTCCAGGTCTAAAGCCACACTGATAAGGCCCGATCAGGTTGGATAACACTGGCTTTAGTCTTTCACATAGCACACTCGACAGAACCTTATATGCGATGGATAAAAGGCTGATGCCGCGGTAGTTGGAGCACACATTTGGATCACCTTTTTTCAGCACAGGACATAGTACGCTTACATTCCAATCGTCGGGCATGCACTCTTTAAGCCAAACCGAGCGCATGAGCTGGTGCATGCTCGTTATCAGCTCCTCGCCACCGGACTTGAAGAGCTCTGCGGGCAGACCGTCGGCACCGGCTGCTTTGTTGTTTTTCAGCCGCGATATTGCTCTTCTTACCTTGGCTTGACTTGGTGGTGGGCAATCTAAGCCGTCGTCGACAATTGGCGTGATCGCTGCCTTCTGGAACCAGCAGTTTCTGGAAGTGTTCTCTCCATATGTGCAGCACACTCTGCGTATCCGTGACCAGATTTCCATCACTGTCCTTACAGGTAGGGAGGCCATTACCATATCCATTTGCTCTTATTATCTGGTAAAATTTTCGGGCCTCACCTCTATCCCTGTATCGCTCTATATCCTCGTTCTCCCGTTCCTTTATCTGACGTTTTTTTTAGCCTAAATAGCTGTCTCGCCCGTTTTGCTTTCTCCGCTCCCTTTTTGCCGCTCCCTAATTAACTGACTACTTAATTTTTTTGAAGTCGGTTCAGCCGTTTAGATGTGATTCAGACACCAACAAAAAAATACACAAACAGACATATATTCACTTTGGCTAGACCTCCTCCAGATTTTTCCTCCAAAACTTTATCCTGCTTTAGCTTTACTAATTATAAAAGTTTGGAAACGTCGCGTTGGGTATATTTATAATATTAATCAATTTTTAAAATGAGCGGTACCAGATGGGTATGGGAGGTACCAGATGGGGCGTGACAAGACTTTCAGTTTTTTTCATCAAACTTTATCCTGCTTTAGCTTTACTAATAATAAAAGTTTGGCACGATCGCGTTGGGTGTATTGATATTATTACTCGTTTTCTAAAGTGGGCGAAGTGGTACATTTGTATCGGAGGAACCAGAAGGGGCGTGGCTAAACTACCAGTTTTTTCTCCAAATCTGTATCCCGTTTCAGCTTAACAAAATATAGAATTTGGGCACGTTGGTTGTACATATTAATATCTACACTCAACATACTACACTCAACATACTGTCCTTTTGCTCAAACTTAAACCTCCTTTAGAGATTCGTGTGCCTTCTGCGATGTCTCCCCTATGTGTAGGAATTTGTTTAATATCTAACAGTTTTATCATGAATAATTCTTATTAATCAAAGGTACATATTACGATATTGCGTGACTTTAGTGGATTTTCCGCATTTCGTTATCTTACATCATATATGCGGGTTGAAGACTGGAAGACACTCTCAGTCATCTTTTGAAAATCTCTCACCCTCGTTGGCTCCCTCAACGCATATCATGAATTGTGTTGCTTATATGAAAAGTTGGCAAAGCCTCTATATTGTTTTAATTGATAAACACACAAACGAAAAACAACAACAACAAGAAACCAACTTCATCTTTCCCCATTCTATAAAAGATAGCATATAAATTCCTTGATAGCTGGGAGTGATTGAATGAGGGGACCACTGACAGAGTATTTGACACTCGCTGTGAGTTCCCCGGTTATGTGTGCATGTACTAGTATGATGGCGATGACTATGATGATGATGGCTAGCGCTGGTGGTTGATGTGGTATGCCGGCTCATGAGCAATGAAAGTGTTTAAACCAATTGTGGAATGAAAAACAAGAAAAAAAAACCCCTAATGGCTGTCATAACAGTAATCGTAAAAAACAAATTCTAGTGCAGTTGGGCCACCAACAGCCAATGCAAATTTGTAAGATATTACACGAGTCTATAGAACCGCCTCTAAGCAATCGCCATATATGGAGTTAAAGTACTGTGTATAATGAAGTCTAGCTCTATAATGCAATCACGCATATTTTTCGCACTTCATTGTGGACAACAATTATAACACACACACTTACACGTAGACATAAAGAATATAAAGACACAAAGAAAGAATACATAGTATAAAGTTAATATGTTAAGCTTTAAGTAAAGAGCCAAGAGTAAAACTCTTACTACAACACTAAACCACTCATTCATACACACTCTAAACAAATACAGTATTTAAAAAAATAATAAATTTCGTAGTTTATTCGAACTTTGAATATAACTTTATACAATAAATTGACAAGTTTAGTGTGTTTGTTTGATATAAGACTCTAACACTTCACACATCAAAGTCATAATCCGCTTTAAAACTTAAGAGAGAGAGAACAGACAAAAAACACAGAAATGCAGCAGCTTTATCTATAAAATGTCAGTTGAAGGAATTTATGATTGTTTATGACATATATCACATATTACGAATGATTTGAAGCTTCCGCATTGTTTACTCCACAGACAAGATACTTACGCTTATAATTCAACAGAAATAAACAATATACTTGGCCTGTGATCTTCTACGCCTAACCGCTATGGCATTAAAAAACTTAACAGCATTTTCTTTTATTAATATATTCCAAATAACATCCTAAAGAAAAACGCACAATAATTATGCCACACAATGAGACATACATGAGGGATGGGTGGGTGGGGGTAGAGCGTAATGGATGGTTCATTTGCAGTTTGCATTAAGACTTGAAGAAGATGTTCGTTCCACATATTTCAAGTGCATTTGACGCCATGAATAAGCGAGTGCTGGCGGCTGGGCTACTTAATAAAATTTTCAGTAATTAATTTCTTAGACCCGCAGACATGAAATGAATATTCATCATATTGATATTGATTGTGAATGTTGCACCAACAAATACTAGAAGCTACAGGAGAGGGGGAGCAAATATGTAGCGCAACAAATATCACATGATGATCTTGTCTGTTAAAACTTGTTGTAGTTTATTGATTTTTATTTATCATCGATTTTTCTTAATTGTCTTTTATGGGTGGGCAATTAAAGGGATGACATTAAGTTGTTATTAGGTAAACTGATTTAAATGCAAGCGGATATTTAAAGATGAGGTATAGATAATGATAATAAGTTGTTATACTGCATATGAAATATTAAATTGAAACTTAAAATGTCAGCAAATGGCTTGTTAAATAAACCACGTGCAACGTAACTCGATATCTCAGTACTTTGTAATATTATAATTTCGAGAACAAATCTTTTCCTATTTTAATTTTCTTATATTTTATTTTTATTTTTATATTTTTATATTTTTATATTTTTATATATTTATATTTTTACATTTTATATTTTTATATTTTTTTATTTTTTTATTTTTGTATATTTTTATATTTTTATATTTTTATAATTTTATATTTTTATATTTTTATATTTTTATATTTTTATATTTTTATATTTTTATATTTTTATATTTTTATATTTTTATATTTTTATATTTTTATATTTTTATATTTTTATATTTTTATATTTTTATATTTTTATATTTTTATATTTTTATTTTTTTATATTTTTATATTTTTATATTTTTATATTTTTACATTTTTTTCACAGCAACATTTGCTGGCAATGACAGCAAGTAGAACATTGCGCCATGTGACGAAAAAACAACATCACACACATTGTCAAGAAGTAGAAACAGAATTTTTTTATTTTTTTATTTTTGTATATTTTTATATTTTTATAATTTTATATTTTTATATTTTTATATTTTTATATTTTTATATTTTTATATTTTTATATTTTTATATTTTTATATTTTTATATTTTTATTTTTTTATATTTTTATATTTTTATATTTTTATATTTTTATATTTTTATATTTTTATATTTTTATATTTTAATATTTTTATATTTTTATATTTTTATATTTTTATATTTTTATATTTTTATATTTTTATATTTTTATATTTTTATATTTTTATATTTTTATATTTTTATACTTTTATATTTTTATATTTTTATATTTTTATATTTTTATATTTTTATATTTTTATATTTTTATATTTTTATATTTTTATATTTTTATATTTTTATATTTTTATATTTTTATATTTTTATATTTTTATATTTTTATATTTTTATATTTTTATATTTTTATATTTTTATATTTTTATTTTTTTATATTTTTATATTTTTATATTTTTACATTTTTTTCACAGCAACATTTGCTGGCAATGACAGCAAGTAGAACATTGCGCCATGTGACGAAAAAACAACATCACACACATTGTCAAGAAGTAGAAACAGAATTTTTTTATTTTTTTATTTTTGTATATTTTTATATTTTTATAATTTTATATTTTTATATTTTTATATTTTTATATTTTTATATTTTTATATTTTTATATTTTTATATTTTTATATTTTTATATTTTTATTTTTTTATATTTTTATATTTTTATATTTTTATATTTTTATATTTTTATATTTTTATATTTTTATATTTTTATATTTTAATATTTTTATATTTTTATATTTTTATATTTTTATATTTTTATATTTTTATATTTTTATATTTTTATATTTTTATACTTTTATATTTTTATATTTTTATATTTTTATATTTTTATATTTTTATATTTTTATATTTTTATATTTTTATATTTTTATATTTTTATATTTTTATATTTTTATATTTTTATATTTTTATATTTTTATATTTTTATATTTTTATATTTTTATATTTTTATATTTTTATATTTTTATATTTTTATATTTTTATATTTTTATATTTTTATATTTTTATATTTTTATATTTTTATATTTTTATATTTTTATATTTTTATATTTTTATATTTTTATATTTTTATATTTTTATATTTTTATATTTTTATATTTTTATATTTTTATATTTTTATATTTTTATATTTTTATATTTTTATATTTTTATATTTTTATATTTTTATATTTTTATATTTTTATATTTTTATATTTTTATATTTTTATATTTTTATATTTTTATATTTTTATATTTTTATATATTTATATTTTAATTTTGTTATAGTTTTATATTTTTATATTTTTATATTTTTATATTTTTATATTTTTATATTTTTATATTTTTATATTTTTATATATTTTTATATTTTTATATTTTTATATTTTTATATTTTTATATTTTTATATTTTTATATTTTTATGTTTTTATATATTTTTATTTTGTTATAGTTTTTTTTGTTATTTTGGTTTATCACTAATTTTTAATTTCCTAATCAAAACAGTTTTGATTTTCAAAATGAACACCTATCAATCAGATGAACTTTGTATATTTGTTGGCAGTCTTATATGTCAAATTTTTGAAAATTGTATTATAAAAATGTAAACAACGAAATTTACAAATTGTTTTTAATGAAAAATAAAAAAGAAATTTGGAATACTAACAAAAAAAGATTAGCTGTAGAATGTATAGAGTCTATGCCGGCATTGTGGAACTTATTTTCAAAAATATATGTGATAGAAACTTTTAAACAGTGCAATATTCAGATGTCTTCCTTTTACAAAATTCAAAATAAAGTGATGATTGATATGTGTGTATCGAAACCTTCAATCACACACGAACACAAGGGGTTCACCGGCATGAACTGCAGCAGTACTCGTGTATGGGGCGCTTTATAACGCTTTAATATATTACAGAGATTTTATTATTACCTTTTCAAACGAATTTATTGTACATTAATTTTTAATTGTATAATTTGTGTCACTTGCAAATACTAATAAGCTCAACTAAAATTATTATTATCTTAAACATTATACGCTTATTTCAGCTAAATATGTAATTTTTTCTAATTAATGGCTTTTGTTATTAACATTGACTTTAGCGCCGAGAGATTTTCATTCAAAATTGTCAACTTGATTTTTTTGTAGAGTGGGCGGTGGTAGTGCGAGGAAGAGCCACCAACTGTCACAGCAACATTTGCTGGCAATGACAGCAAGTAGAACATTGCGCCATGTGACGAAAAAACAACATCACACACATTGTCAAGAAGTAGAAACAGAATTTGAGATGAAAACACAGCATGTGTTAACTGAAATCTGCTGCCGTTAAATCAGTTGTTGTTGTTCTTGCTAACAACATGGCTCGTGTTCAGTGTCATAAGAAACTTGTTGCCGACGCTGCTGTTGCCGCTCAGCACGTGTGGTCGTTTAACAGTGGTTGTTTAGGCTTGAATAATTGAACAACTTGGCAGCCAGAGCACAACTGTTCGTAGTCAAACGTTTTGAACAAATTACACAAGTACTAAAACTTTTCACCTCACAGTTTCGTGCCACGGTTAACAATGATGGTTGCTGTTGCTACTACATCTGATGCACATATCACTTTCGTTGGCTATGACTGTCAACGCTTTTAAGTTCTTTATTTTTAAGGCAAAAATAAATACAAATTCAATTATATCAAAATATTTTAATAGCCATAGGCATAGCAACAACTGTGAAATTCCCTTCAACTCATGTCGTGCATAATGTAAGCCCACCCTCTACTTTTCATTTCCTCTTTCAGTTCCCATTGGTAAGTTGCCGCCACCATCAACATCATCAACCAAATCTGTTGTAACATTTATCATTGCTATGATTAAATCTTTTTACTAGAACTGTCACACAATTGTAAATGTAATGAAAATTCAATGTAGACTTCCTGCCTCGATCACCCTTCCCATCCATCTATCGTCAACATAGTGACAGCCAGCAACACCAATCGCTATGAGGCTGCTGTTGCTGTTTCAAAAATTGTTTTAACACTTTTCGTGCTTTTATCTGTCAAATCGCTTTCAGCTGTCATCATCGTTTTCATGCGTTTCGTTGTTAAAATTTTTTTGTTTGCTGATTTTGTTGCCTCAAAGTTTTTGGTACAGAAATTACTTACATAAGGATTTGAAGGAAGATTAAAAATGGAGCATATAATATATAGAAATACACATATGTATTTACTTTTATTATATCTGCGATGATTTTTCATAGCTTTAAGTTATTAAACTTGCTACTATTTTATTTCGACTTATATAATTATGATTTATTACAGATTGGTGATTTAGAGCGTATACTTTATAGAAGTTAAAACTCATACCTATACTTATATCTATATCGAAATCATATCGAACGTACCTCATATTTACACAGCAGTTTAAAAACTTAAAAAAATCGTGATATTTTATAATCACAATGACTATTTTACAATTGATGTTCAATGACACCGTAGTTTTCTAAACTAAATAATACTTTTTGATTTCATATATCCTTACATTTCCCCCTTAATACTAGCATCTGATACTATTGCCCCAATTTCCTTTATGATGTCTGCCCATCCCCCCTCCGAAAGTCAGTACACCTCAACATAAAAACCACTTGATGACATCTGTATTTACCATAAGTGATGATTGCAAACCGTTCATTAAGTTGTTGAAACCTATTAGAAATTGCGTAGATAAATTAAGTAGTTTCACGATTCATTAATTGAAGCCACCACCACCGACAACAAAACCAATACCAACACCAACACCACCACCGCCAATCAGCCAGCCAGCCAAACTGCCTGTACGCATAATCATAATCAATCACTCGACAAATTCATTAGATTACGGTGGTGTTTCAGTGTTGTTGTTGCTAAACCATTTGACCAATGATTGCTGTGAGAAAAATTATTTAAATTTTATTTAAAGTTCGTTTTAGCTTTTGGCGCTACGTTTGACGTTGCCGTTGTAGTCACTCAAATTAAATATGCATTTTAAGCAAAATAAATTGCATTTTTGTTTTGTGCTCGCTGCGCTGGCTCTGTTAGGCAAGATATCGTTTTCGTTGCCATTAAAGTTGTTTTTTTCGTTTATTTACAAAGAAAATGTCAAAAGTTGTTCAAAAAAAAAAAAATAAGAGATACGTTTCATGTATTCTTTTTGTTTTTTTGTAGCCTTTTTCATTTGGCTCTTCTAGATATTGCAGTTGCTTTGTATTCGCGCGCACACACACACACACACAACAGTCATCATCATGAACAGCAAAGAGCAAAGGAAGTAGCAACAACAACAAAAATAACACAAATAGTTTATGCACGAAATTACATTAAACAATACACAGAGTTTTTGTGCGAATTTCAGCTTCTTATTTTCATCATCATCATCAGAAGCATCAGAAGTCGGAGGCAGCATCATCGCGAGATTTAGTACCATCAGAGTGTCATCATTGTCAGTGTAAGGAACATCATGTTGCTTCTGATGGATGGACGGATGGATACCTGAGGAGAGGCATCAACATCATCATATCAGTCATTGTGTGTGTGTTTGTGTCGGCACAGTGGTTTGGCAAGGGTTATTAATTACACTAGAACTTTTTTAATAAAGTGTGATTCATTTAGAGGTTTTTTTATACATTCATCTTTATTTACAGATCGAGCATGACTGGTGCCAAGTTGTTAGCGTACTTTAATCAGAATTGTTTGACAATTCGTTCTGGAAAGACTCACCTCTCAACGACGCACAGTGGTTTAGCTTCATACATATTGTGCATAACATAAACTATACGAAGTGGTCTTAAATCATTGAAAATTGGCAACTAGTATTGTATTGACTTAATTAAGGAGAAAAATGTGAAATTTCATCAAAATCTGGCACGCCTACCACCCACCACTCATACAATCTAAATCGATTTGTTCGCATAAAATTGTTCATTCCAGTTTTATCTATAATGAACAGTTTTTATCTATTAATTGGCAACTTGTATTGTATTGACTTAATTAAGGAGAAAAATGTGAAATTTCATCAAAATCTGGCACGCCTACCACCCACCACTCATACAATCTAAATCGATTTGTTCGCATAAAATTGTTCATTCTAGTTTTATCTATAAACTTTATCCTGTTATAGCTTAACAAGAATTTGGTCACGGTCGCGTTAAGTCCGTGAAGATAAATTCGTATTTAACTAGCAAAGACACAAACCACATTTGGTACTAGAGCACTGTTAATGCATTTAACAGAGCTCTGTTAACCGGCAAATTTGGTGGTGATTTTTTAAAAAACGTGATGTGCCTAAACGAAGAATTCTTCGTCGATCGGACTTATGTCTAATGATAGTGTTTTGATAGTACTTTCGATCTATATTATCAAAATATTCAGAAAGACCTTCTGAAATAGAAATTTTTCAGCTTTTTTTCAAAGTCCGTGCATAACAGTTTGGCCCACTGTGCCTAACCGAAGAATTCTTCGTCGATCGGACTTATGTCACGTGATAGTGTTTTGATAGTACTTTCGATCTATATTATCAAAATATTCAGAAAGACCTTCTGAAATAGAAATTTTTCAGCTTTTTTTCAAAGTCCGTGCATAACAGTTTGGCCCACTGTGCCTAAACGAAGAATTCTTCGTCGATCGGACTTATGTCACGTGATAACGTTTCGATAGTACTTTCGATCTATATTATCAAAATATTCAGAAAGACCTTCTGAAATAGAAATTTTTCAGCTTTTTTTCAAAGTCCGTGCATAACAGTTTGGCCCACTGTGCCTAACCGAAGAATTCTTCGTCGATCGGACTTATGTCACGTGATAGTGTTTTGATAGTACTTTCGATCTATATTATCAAAATATTCAGAAAGACCTTCTGAAATAGAAATTTTTCAACTTTTTTTCAAAGTCCGTGCATAACAGTTTGGCCCACTGTGCCCAAACGAAGAATTCTTCGTCGATCGGACTCATGTCACGTGATAGCGTTTTGATAGTACTTTCGATCTATATTATCAAAATATTCAGAAAGACCTTCTGAAATAGAAATTTTTCAACTTTTATTCAAAGTCCGTGCATAACAGTTTAGCCCACTGTGCCTAAACGAAGAATTCTTCGTCGATCGGACTTATGTCACGTGATAGTGTTTTGATAGTACTTTCGATCTATATTATCAAAATATTCAGAAAGACCTTCTGAAATAGAAATTTTTCAACTTTTATTCAAAGTCCGTGCATAACAGTTTGGCCCACTGTGCCCAAAGGAAGAATTCTTCGTCGATCGGACTTATGTCACGTGATAGTGTTTTGATAGTACTTTCGATCTATATTATCAAAATTTTCAGAAAGACCTTCTGAAATAGAAATTTTTCAGCTTTTTTTCAAAGTCCGTGCATATCAGTTTGGCCCACTGTGCCTAAACGAAGAATTCTTCGTCGATCGGACTTATGTCACGTGATAGTGTTTTGATAGTACTTTTGATCTATATTATCAAAATATTCAGAAAGACCTTCTGAAATAGAAATTTTTCAACTTTTATTCAAAGTCCGTGCATAACAGTTTAGCCCACTGTGCCTAAACGAAGAATTCTTCGTCGATCGGACTTATGTCACGTGATAGTGTTTTGATAGTACTTTCGATCTATATTATCAAAATATTCAGAAAGACCTTCTGAAATAGAAATTTTTCAACTTTTATTCAAAGTCCGTGCATAACAGTTTGGCCCACTGTGCCCAAAGGAAGAATTCTTCGTCGATCGGACTTATGTCACGTGATAGTGTTTTGATAGTACTTTCGATCTATATTATCAAAATATTCAGAAAGACCTTCTGAAATAGAAATTTTTCAGCTTTTTTTCAAAGTCCGTGCATATCAGTTTGGCCCACTGTGCCTAAACGAAGAATTCTTCGTCGATCGGACTTATGTCACGTGATAGTGTTTTGATAGTACTTTTGATCTATATTATCAAAATATTCAGAAAGACCTTCTGAAATAGAAATTTTTCAACTTTTTTTCAAAGTCCGTGCATAACAGTTTGGCCCACTGTGCCTAAACGAAGAATTCTTCGTCGATCGGACTTATGTCACGTGATAACGTTTTGATAGTACTTTTGATCTATATTATCAAACAATTCAGAAAGACCTTCTGAAATAGAAATTTTTCAACTTTTTTTCAAAGTCCGTGCATATCAGTTTGGCCCACTGTGCCTAAACGAAGAATTCTTCGTCGATCGGACTTATGTCACGTGATAGTACTACGAAAGTACCTTCGATCTATATTATCAAAATATTCAGAAAGACCTTCTGAAATAGAAATTTTTCAACTTTTTTTCAAAGTCCGTGCATAACAGTTTGGCCCACTGTGCCTAAACGAAGAATTCTTCGTCGATCGGACTTATGTCACGTGATAGTGTTTTGATAGTACTTTCGATCTATATTATCAAAATATTCAGAAAGACCTTCTGAAATAAAAATTTTCCAAATTGTGAATATTATTGTCATTATTTATTTCTTATTTCAAAAATATATATTTAGCCGGTTTATAATAATTGTTAAACTATTTTTTTATTTAATTCGGTCGATTGTTTAAAAAAAACTTTTTTTAAAAGAAAGGTCGAATATTTCTTGTTAAATATCTCGTTGAGTTGAACCCTTGTCTTCATAAACTTCATATCTTTGCCGTTACAATATTTAATGATGTTCTTGTTTCTTTTGCAAATAACTTGCAGTGTTTATGAAACGTGGGTTCAAATCCTGCAGCTGGTGGATGTGTTCGGTTGTATTTTTAATGCTTAGGTGAAAAATATATATGCCTACTTACCAAAAAAAAAAACTTTCATAAGCCTTGATTATAAAAAATAAGTTTTTTTTTTAAAAAAATCAAATATTTGCTGTAAGTTGTAAATTTAATGTACAAAAAATATCTTGTCTATCCTGGGAGTTGAACCCTTGTCTTCATAAACTGTAACCGCCTTTACAATATTTAATGTTGTTCTAGTTTCTTTTGCAAATAATTGGCAATTTTTATGAAACGTGGGTTCAAATCCTGCGGCTGGTGGATTTTTTCTGTTTTTTTTTTTAAATGTTTAAAAGAAAAATATATTTGCCTCGAAAAAAAAAATATTTTTAATAATCTATGGAGTACTATCAACAAAAACAGTAAAATAGGCAGATTGTTAAACTAAATTAAACAAAAATATAGACCTACTGTTTCACAAAATTTTAGAAAAATTTCGTTCGGACGTACCAATTTCCGGCATCAAAAATTTCATAACTTTTTAAAAAAAATTGTTATTTTTCAAAAGTATGTTGGTATAGTACATTAGATAGGGTCGAAAAAAAAGTTGCACTTGTCAGTCCCTAAATTTGAAGATTAGGCAACAACGATTCTGGGACACAAGAAAAAAATTTTTTACGCGCACCCTAAAAACGGCCCATTGAGTTTTTTCTGTGCTGTGACGTCATTCGAAGTCCGATCAAGAAAAAAAGTACACTGTTGTTTTTGGTTTTACAAAGGCTACATTTCCTCCCTATGTCATTTTTGACTCCGACGTCAAATTTGACAAGTGACTGATTCTATCTCGATTTCTACCCCTTTTTTCCGGAGATTTTTCATAACGTACGTAAAGATCTTAAAAAATTGTGAATAAATTGCTTTTGAATTACCCACTTTTATTCATAAACAAAAAAGTTACAATCGTTTTTAAAATGTACCAATGTGCTTAGAAGTCAAATTAAATAAATTAATTAATCATATTAATTTGTTTATATAACTAAAGTTTATTATAAACCGAGTGAAAATTAATAATTATATCATAAATATAACACAATTAATTATATTAAGATGTTGAAGAATATTAGAAAGACACGTTAATTGCGACCGCCAATACACAATAGGGTGGCTCGAATTCCATCTAGTTATTCAGATCAAATTTTAGTAGTGCGGAAAACTTATTATGGATTATACGAGTATTTTGGTAAAAAAAATTGAAATCGGACAATATCTTTAGATCGCGCATCGTGGTCAAATTGGTGGGGAAGGAGAAAAAAAACCACATCAATCCAAGAAACTGCTGCGGAGTCGACCCTAGAGGGGTAAATTAGTAATTTTTTTCTCATACATTCCTACCCTAGGAAAAAATTACTGGGGGTCGGTCATTTAGTTTAACAATCTGCCTATTTTACTGTTTTTGTTGATAGTACTCCATAGATTATTAAAAATATTTTTTTTTTCGAGGCAAATATATTTTTCTTTTAAACATTTAAAAAAAAAAAAAACAGAAAAAATCCACCAGCCGCAGGATTTGAACCCACGTTTCATAAAAACTGCCAATTATTTGCAAAAGAAACTAGAACAACATTAAATATTGTAAAGGCGGTTACAGTTTATGGAGACAAGGGTTCAACTCCCAGGATAGACAAGATATTTTTTGTACATTAAATTTACAACTTACAGCAAATATTAGATTTTTTTTTAAAAAAAACTTATTTTTTATGATCAAGGCTTATGAAAGTTATTTTTTTTGTTAAGTAGGCATATATATTTTTTTCACCTAAGCATTAAAAATACAACCGAACACATCCACCAGCTGCAGGATTTGAACCCACGTTTCATAAACACTGCAAGTTATTTGCAAAAGAAACAAGAACATCATTAAATATTGTAACGGCAAAGATATGAAGTTTATGAAGACAAGGGTTCAACTCAACGAGATATTTAACAAGAAATGTTCGACCTTTCTTTTAAAAAAAGTTTTTTTTAAACAATCGACCGAATTAAATAAAAAAATAGTTTAACAATTATTATAAACCGGCTAAATATATATTTTTGAAATAAGAAATAAATAATGACAATAATATTCACAATTTGGAAAATTTTTATTTCAGAAGGTCTTTCTGAATATTTTGATAATATAGATCGAAAGTACTATCAAAACACTATCACGTGACATAAGTCCGATCGACGAAGAATTCTTCCTTTGGGCACAGTGGGCCAAACTGTTATGCACGGACTTTGAATAAAAGTTGAAAAATTTCTATTTCAGAAGGTCTTTCTGAATATTTTGATAATATAGATCGAAAGTACTATCAAAACACTATCACGTGACATAAGTCCGATCGACGAAGAATTCTTCCTTTGGGCACAGTGGGCCAAACTGTTATGCACGGACTTTGAAAAAAAACTTGAAAAATTTCTATTTCAGAAGGTCTTTCTGAATATTTTGTAAATATAGATCGAAAGTACTATCAAAACACTATCAGGTGACATAAGTCCGATCGACGAAGAATTCTTCGTTTAGGCACTGTGGGCCAAACTGTTATGCACGGACTTTGAAAAAAAACTTGAAAAATTTCTATTTCAGAAGGTCTTTCTGAATATTTTGATAATATAGATCGAAAGTACTATCAAAACACTATCACGTGACATAAGTCCGATCGACGAAGAATTCTTCCTTTGGGCACAGTGGGCCAAACTGTTATGCACGGACTTTGAATAAAAGTTGAAAAATTTCTATTTCAGAAGGTCTTTCTGAATATTTTGATAATATAGATCGAAAGTACTATCAAAACACTATCACGTGACATAAGTCCGATCGACGAAGAATTCTTCCTTTGGGCACAGTGGGCCAAACTGTTATGCACGGACTTTGAAAAAAAACTTGAAAAATTTCTATTTCAGAAGGTCTTTCTGAATATTTTGTAAATATAGATCGAAAGTACTATCAAAACACTATCAGGTGACATAAGTCCGATCGACGAAGAATTCTTCGTTTAGGCACTGTGGGCCAAACTGTTATGCACGGACTTTGAAAAAAAACTTGAAAAATTTCTATTTCAGAAGGTCTTTCTGAATATTTTGATAATATAGATCGAAAGTACTATCAAAACACTATCACGTGACATAAGTCCGATCGACGAAGAATTCTTCCTTTGGGCACAGTGGGCCAAACTGTTATGCACGGACTTTGAATAAAAGTTGAAAAATTTCTATTTCAGAAGGTCTTTCTGAATATTTTGATAATATAGATCGAAAGTACTATCAAAACACTATCACGTGACATAAGTCCGATCGACGAAGAATTCTTCGTTTAGGCACAGTTGGCTAAACTGTTATGCACGGACTTTGAATAAAAGTTGAAAAATTTCTATTTCAGAAGGTCTTTCTGAATATTTTGATAATATAGATCGAAAGTACTATCAAAACACTATTACGTGACATAAGTCCGATCGACGAAGAATTCTTCGTTTGGGCACAGTGGGCCAAACTGTTATGCACGGACTTTGAAAAAAAGTTGAAAAATTTCTATTTCAGAAGGTCTTTCTGAATATTTTGATAATAAAGATCGAAAGTACTATCAAAACACTATCACGTGACATAAGTCCGATCGACGAAGAATTCTTCGGTTAGGCACAGTGGGCCAAACTGTTATGCACGGACTTTGAAAAAAAAGCTGAAAAATTTCTATTTCAGAAGGTCTTTCTGAATATTTTGATAATATAGATCGAAAGTACTATCAAAACACTATCACGTGACATAAGTCCGATCGACGAAGAATTCTTCGTTTGGGCACAGTGGGCCAAACTGTTATGCACGGACTTTGAAAAAAAGTTGAAAAATTTCTATTTCAGAAGGTCTTTCTGAATATTTTGATAATATAGATCGAAAGTACTATCAAAACACTATCACGTGACATAAGTCCGATCGACGAAGAATTCTTCGTTTAGGCACATAACGTTTTTTAAAAAATCACCACCAAATTTGCCGGTTAACAGAGCTCTGTTAAATGCATTAACAGTGCTCTAGTACCAAATGTGGTTTGTGTCTTTGCTAGTTAAATACGAATTTATCTTCACGGACTTGGTCGCGTTGGGTATATTGATATTAGTACCCAATTTCTTATATGGGCGGAGTGGTACATTTTTATATGTGGTACCATAAGGGGCGTGGCTGGACTTCTAGAAGATTTGTCTAAAACTTTATCCAGTAATACCTCTACAAAATACAGAATTTGGGCACGATCGCATTGGTTGAATTTTAATATTATTAATCGGTTTTTAAAGTGGGCGGAATGGTATATTTGTATGCAAGGCACCGGAAGGGGCGTGGCTAGACTTCCAGTAGATTTCTCTAAAACCTTATCCAGTTATGCTTCTAAAAAATACAGAATTTGGGTACGTTCGCATTAAGTAAATTTTAAAATTGTTGCTTGATTTCTAAAGAAGGCGGAATGGTTTATCTGTGTGGGAGGTAACCGAAGGGGCGTGGCTAGATTTCCAAATTTTTTTTCTTCAATACTTTATCCTGTTATAGCTTTACAAGAATTTGGGCACAATTGCGTTAGGTGTATTTTAATATTATTACTCGATTTCCAAAGTGGGCGGCATAATACATTTATGTGGGAGGTATAAGAAGGGGCGGGGCTAGACTTCCAACTTCTTCAAAACTTTAGCCAGTTATAGATTTACGAGAATTTGGCCACATTCGCATTGGGTGTATTTCGATTTCTAAGTGGGCGGAATAGTATATTTGTGTGGGAGGTACCAGAAAAGGCGTGGCTAGACTTCCGGTTATTTTTCCAAAACTTTATCCAGTTATAACTATACCCGAATATGGGCACCATCGCGTGGAGTGTACTTTAATATTATTACTCGATTTTTAAGTGGGTGGAATGGGATATTTTTGTATGAGAGGCACCAGTAGGGGCGTGGCCATGTATCCCAAATGCAATACCTTAAGTTATTTAGGAAAAATATTCACCCATGCCAATTTTCAGAAAGAAATCTAGGGTCTAAAGTGACTTCTTTTATGTGTTATACTTTTGGGTTGTATCAAATGATGTATACCCTTCTGACGGTAGGGTGAAATCTGAGTCGATGAGCCGTCCGCCCGTCTGTCCCCACGATTACAGACACAGTTTATGAGCTAAATTTGGTGCGCAGACTTTTTTCCTCCAGTGGTTTAGTGGTTAAGTTCTAAGATGAGCAAGATCGGAAAACACTACTTCCTTCCATACAAATTCACCCTTTTTGGGGTTTGTCCGTCTGTCTGTTCCCACGATTACAGACGTAGTTTTAAAGCTATTGAACTGAAATTTGGTAAGCAAGCTTCTGTCCTTTAAGTGGAGTTTAAGCTCTAAGATGAGCAAGTTCAGTCAAAAACTACTTCCACCTCCCATACAAACTTTCCCATTTTGGGGGGTTTGTCCGTCTGTCTGTCCCGCTTTTATTGGGTAATCAAGCTTTTATCCTCTAAGCGGAGGTTAAGTTATAAGATGAGCAAGATCGGACAACACTATTCCTACCTCTTATACAAATTCCCCCTTTTAAGCGGTATCCGTCTGTCTGTCCCCGCTATAAAAACCGTCGTTTAAGAGCTATCGAACTGAATACTTATAGCTTCTATTCTCTATACGGAGGTTAAGTTCTAAGACAAGCAAGATGGGACAAAACTATTCCCAGCTCCCAACAAACTTCACCTTTTTGGGGATGTCCGTCTGTCTGTCTCCGCTATAAAAGTCGTGGTTTAAGAGCTATTGAACTGAAATTAGGTAAACAAGCTTTTATCCTCTAAGCGGAGGTAAAGTTATAAGATGAGCATGAGTGTATCTTTGTCTGTCCCTGCTATAAAAGCCGTTGTTTAAGAGATATCGAGCTGATATTTGTCATGCAAGTTTCTCTGCTCTAAGCTCCGGTTAAGTTTTAAGAAAAGCAATATTGGACAAAACTACTCCCTCCTCCCAACAAACTTCACCTTTTTGGGAATATCCTTCTGTCTGTCTCCGCTATAAAAGCCATGGTTTAAGAGCTATCGAGCTGAAATTAGGTAAACAAGCTTTTATTCTCTAAACGGAGGTTCAGTTCTAAGATGAGCAAGGTCGGACAACACTACTCTTACCTCACATACAAACTTTCACTTTTTTGGGATGTCCGTCTCTCTGACGCCGCTATAAAAGCCGTGGTTTAAGAGCTATTGACTTGATATTTGTTATGCAAGCTTCTATCCTATAAGCATTTGTTAAGTTCAATGATGAGCAAGTTCAGACAAAAACTACTCCTACCTTCCATACAAATTCCCGCTTTTTGGGGGTTGACCATCTGTCTGTCCCACCGATTAAAGCAGAAGTTTAAGACTTATATGAAATCTGATTACTTATATTCTCCATGCGCAGGTTAAAAAAAGAGTTTATAAAATTACCATGCAAGAAGAAATTTCTATTATTTCAGTACATTTGTGTGAAATTGTTCAGCTTTCCCATCTATCCCGGAGCGGTGTTAGGAGGGAAACACTAATGGAAATCTGTCGTACATTTTGCCTCCTCTGGAGGCACCAGGGGATCTGTTGGTCCCTGTAAGAGTTGAAGATAGAGGGTAGATATGATCTGAGAAATTGTTTGGATTGCACAAATTTTGGAGTCTGGTTATACATTTGACTCCTTTAGGGGCGACGCCGGGGCAGTTAGAGCGGCGGAGCAAATTTTATAAAAAAAAAAATATAAAAAAATTTGCACCGCTCTAACTTCCCTCCCTCTACGGGAGCCCCTTAGGGAGTGAAGATAGAGGGTTGGTATGTTCGAGAAAAATGTTAAGAGAAAGTCGGTTTTTTCTCTTAACATTTTTCTCGAACATAACCCTCTAGGGCTAATTCCGGGACAGTTGTGGACCTCGTTGTAGATTTTTCCTTCAATACGAAAAGTTTCTCGGTAAAAACCGGGGACTCGATCGAAAATTTTCTTAGAATTTATCTTAGATTATAATTGACCCACTCTAACGTATATGTTTTCTGTTCTCTGATGAAGGTTAACAACAAACCACAGTACCAGTGGCAGTGGCATTGGTAGTAGTGCAGATGCTGGTACTGGTGGTAACACCTCGCTTTAGTACTCATGCAATAAATTTAATTTCAGCAACTTGTCTTTTTGTGTTCTTTTTTTTATCTTACGCTTCATTTTTTTCGACTTTTGACGTTTAATGGCAAATAAAAATCTTTAATCTTTAGTTGTGTCTTATAAAAAAAAAACAAAAAAAAAAAATTCCCCAAAAACTAAAACTATAAAACTATGAATTGTAGTATTGTAGTAAGCATGCGGTATATCAAAAAGATCTGACGGCATACCCACATACAATGTGTCAATGTGAGAAGATGCCATCAAATTCATAATCAGCACATCTGCACATCTTATTCTTAGAAATCGTTAAAGCGGTGGCGCTGTTTAATTTTTACTCATAACTTCTATGTTAATTATTTTTTTCAAAATTAAATAATTTTTGTGGGTTTTTTTTTTCTCTCTCAGTTTCTATGATAATTTTAATCGTTATCATGTTTACAAATATTTTATGGCTGTTCTCGAGCTCATTAACACCATAAATCAATCAAATTGTAACAAAATACCAAAAAAATATGAATGAACAAACGCCAGTCGCTGCCAAAGCTTCCTATGAATATTAAGCAGGTAAAAAGAATTATATGAAAGTTAAGTAATAAAAACTTTTAGCTGTCGGTAATGTCTTGAATTTAAAATATGTCGAAACGGATGACAATATATTTTGTAGGTGGGTGGAATGACCTAGTGATATTTTGATATAGGGGAGAGGGGAAATGGCGGAGGGAGAATTTATAAAATTGGCACTTTAATCTTTAGGACATCACATAAAAATTGTTTTGGGAAAGTGTTGCAATGACATGTGCGAAAAATAGATTTCTAAAAAAAGATATTATCAAAATAAATATACAACTTTATTACATCTATAAACCAAATTTCAACCAGCCCTTTAAATTTAGTATTCGATAATTATAATAACACCCTTCCCTCCTCTTCCCCTTCACAGAAGTCTTTACAAATCTTCACAATTATTTTTACATTTACTCAGAACCCCCAAACCAACTTAATCCTCTTCTTTATCCTAGGAAAGATTTCTCATCGTGTGTTAACATTGTAACACACACAAATTTATTATGCGTTTCTAATCTAGATATTTATCCGTTATAACAATATTTCAATTATAGGGTTATAAAAATATTTTCATATTAAAACAAAATCCTGCGTGTATTTCGTGTATCAAGTAAATTGAATGGGATAGGTTGTGATGGCTTTGCTCTTTTCGGCTGAAGAGTAAAGCTTTTCACTCAACAACAAAAATACAAAAGCACGTGATCCTTTACACACACACACACACACAACACAATAAGTCCTGAAATTGTAACTCAGTAACAGTAACGAAATTTTATTCACGAATAGTAAACAATACGAAAAAATATAACAATGGCTGTAGTAACATCGAAATAAACAGCAACAAAAAGGATTTTTTATATAAAACATTCACGTTCCATTTAATAGGCAGCAACAACAACAACACAAAACCCACTTTCATCATTTCAATGCTGCCTACGGCCAGAGCTGGTTTAATGGATAACATGAGAAGGGAAGAATAACCTCACGTAGAGCTTAGTAGTAATAACAATGGCATGGTGTGCGGAAGGGCAGGGGGGGGAGACATATGGGTTATTGCATGACGGCAAGAAAATGTTAAATAAGAAGTTGCATAGAAAATTTTAAATATCAAAGTTTATAACAAATGGATAATGAAATGATAAATGGAGAATTTTCTGATCACTATAGACCGGTCGTGGCATAGTGGTTAGATCCTGGGTTCGATTCCCGCCTGCAGTTTTTTTCTTTTATTTCCGGCCTCCTTGTCGACAGCAACTTCGCAGTATAAGTGTCAAGTCAATCGGCATGTCTTGTAAAAAGCTTCTCCAACAGTGACGTTCACATTCGTCGATAAACAAGTAGGTGCCGTTAGTTGTGAATCTAAAAATAGAAAGCGTGTTAATTCACAACAACGCGAGAAAATATCCCATACCTCATTCATGGGGTGTAAAGAAAGTATGATGTAAATTTCAGCTGCGGAAATTTGCAATGTGTTGAGTTATCTTCAATAGAACAAGGACGCCTCACCGTTTTCGGTGTCTTTTTTTTATTGTGTACTCTAAGAGAGGTCCTTGAATCCTTTGTCCGACATTGACAAAACTGTAGATTTAGTCATAGATTGATGGAATCAATGGATATGCCCACTTTGATGTGCCTACTATGAAATTTAATTTTTCAGGATCTAAGAGAGGTCCTTGAATCCTTTGCCTGACATAGACGAAGCTGTAGATATAGTCATATATTGATGAAATTAATGGATATACCGACTTTGGTATGCCTACTATCAAATTTAAATATTTAGGATCTAAGTGAGGTCCTTGAATCCTTTGTCCAACATTGACCAATTTTTAAATTTAGGCATAGATTGACGGAATCTATGGATATGCCGTCTTTGGTGTGCCTACTATGAAATTTAAATTTTCTGGATCTAAAAAAGGTCCTTGAATCCTTTGTCCGAAATTGACAAAAGTGTAGATTTAGTCATAGATTGACGATATCAATAAATATACCGACTTTGTATGCCTACTATAAAATTTAAATTTTCTGGATCTAAGAGAGGTCCTTGAATTCTTTGTCCAACATTGACCAAATTTTAAATTTAGAAATAGATTGACGGAATCAATGGATATGCCAACTTTGGTATGCCTATTATGAAATTTAAATTTTTAGGATCTAAGAGAGGTCCTTGAATCCTTTGTCTGACATAGACCAAACTGTAGATTTAGGCATATATTGATGAATTCTATGGATATACCGACTTTGGTATGCCTACTATCAAATTTAACTATTTAGGATCTAAGTGAGGTCGTTGAATCCTTTGTCCAACATTGATCAAATTTAAGCTTTAGTTAAAGATTGTGAAAAAAGGATATGCCGACTTTGGTATGCCTTCTATAAAATTTAAATTTTCAGGATCTAAGAGAGGTCCTTGAATCCTTTGTCCGACATTGACCAAATTGTAGATTTAGTCATAGATTGATGAAATCAATGGATATACCGACTT
Source organism: Muscina levida (assembly GCA_964034835.1). Classification (NCBI taxonomy): domain Eukaryota; kingdom Metazoa; phylum Arthropoda; class Insecta; order Diptera; family Muscidae; genus Muscina; species Muscina levida. The sequence continues at coordinate 25,735,885 of OZ035880.1, forward strand.
TGGTATGCCTTCTATGAAATTTAAATTTTCAGGATCTAAGAGAGGTCCTTGAATCCTTTGTCTGACATTGACCAAATATTAAATTTAGGCATAGATCGATGAAATCAATGAATATACCGACTTTGGTATGCCTACTATGAAATTTAAATTTTCAGGATCTAAGAGAGGTCCTTGAATCCTTTGTCCAACATTTATCAAATTTAATCTTTAGTTGAAGATTGATGAAATCAATGAATATGCCGACTTTGGTGTGCCTACCATGAAATATAAATTTTCAGGATCTAAGAGAGGTCCTTAAATCCTTTCACAGATTTTAACCAAATTTAAGAAACTGGTGCCATTTAAAGAGACTGTGCGATGTGTCAAATATTATTCACCTATGTCAACTTCTTCTATTTTTGACTGCTCTTTGTATGAAACGGCAACAACTGTGCAACCTCTCTTTGAAGGTCCCCATGCAGTTAACAACTTCCGATATACCACGTATTATCCTGACAATGCCATAGAACATCCGTTCAGTGGTAGCAAATGTGAGAAGGCGCTATGTTTCGTAACCTAAATGACATGCTACCACCGATGAGTCTTAGGGAGTAGACTAAAAACATAAGTTACTAAAGCTCAAAATAACGGCTCTCTTAGTGGCTTTGGCGGACCCAAGAAACTAGGCGTCGAGCGTCGAATTCTTGATCTAAAGATGTCCGTCTGTCCGTCTGTTTGTCCCCACGATTATTGCCGAATTTTAAGAGCTAACGAGCTGAAATTTTACATGTCAACCTTTATACTCTAATCAGTGGTTATATTCGTAGATGAACAAGATCGGACTAACACAGTACAACATATTTCAGCTCATTGATTTGGGACTCAATTCTGAGAACTGCACTTGAAAGTAGCCCCAAAACGAAGAAGTTCTGCTTCATTCGTTTTGTCAAGTTACATGCCATAATAATTTAATATCGATAGGTCAGGATTGTTTCAGTATTCAGCAACGTGGCAATTCGGGTACTTTCGTTGATTCAGGCTCGTACAAGTAACTTGGCAGCGTGCTGATGATACGGGTTTTGTCGGGGTTTCAGGTTAATAACAGCAAGTGATGATAAATGACTCGGGTTCGTCGGTGGGGTTTGGGTTAATGTCAACAATTCAGAAGTGTATTGGTGATTCGGATTTTGTTGATGATTCAGGTTCATATCAGCAATACTGGGGCATCATGATGATTCGGGTTTGTCTGTGGTTCAGGTTCGGGTTTTGTCGGGTATTCAGGTCAACTTCAGCAATTCGGAATTCGGCTTTCGACGTAAATCAGTTTGATATCCGCAACTCAGGTTCGTGTTGATGATTCGTGTTCTTCGATGATTCGGTTTTCGTCGTAAATCAGTTTGATATCCGCAAACTGTGTTGATGCCTCGTGTCCTCCACCAAACCGGTTTTTGCAGTTCGTGGTTGTATCGATGATTCGGCTTTCGTCGTAAATCAAGTTGGTATCCGCAACTCAGGATCGTGTTGATGACTCGTGTTTCTTAGTAAATCGTAGTTATATCGATTCCGAATTCGCTACGGATTTAATAATCGTACCCAACGGAGTGTTAGTATCAAAATGCTACGGTGCTAATTTGTAATACAATGCTACAGAAACGAAGAGTATATTCGTGTTTCAGACCGAAATCTGTGCAACCGACGAGTCAGTATAACCAACCGGGGTTGGATTTAACAGAACGAAGTCCGAATTAACTGACCGAAGTCCGATTTAACAGACCGAAGTCCGATTTAATAGACCGAAGTCCGATTCAACAGACCGAAGTCCGTTTCAAACCACCAAAGTCCGATTTAACAGGTCGAAGTCCGATTCAATAGACCGAAGTCCGATTTAGCAGACGGATAGTCCGATTTAACAGACCGAAGTCCGATTCAACAGACCGAAGTCCGATTTAGCAGGGCAAGGGAGATCGGGTATAAAGCAACTTAGCAATAAACTTCGCTGCGGTAGCAACCGACGACCTACCAAGCAAAATGTTCGATGGTTTAAGTAAGTGGAGATCTCGATGTAATGAGAATTACATCACATCACACAGCATTGAATAACACTTTCCCTTGTGATGTCGTCTCCTTAATGTGTTTGGTTGGATGGCGATTGCTGAATGTGTCGTTGGTGGCAGTTGCGTGCATTGGCGAACGCGTCGTTTGCGGCGGTCGTGCGTTCGGTGGAATTGACGTTTTCCCTTCAAGTAGTTTAAGAATTATCAGTTTTGAAGGGCAAATTAAGGTTGTAGATGGCCGATCGCGTAGTTTGAGTTGCTGCCATTCGACCTCTGTTGCGCTCGAAGTAATTGAATGAATGTATGCAGATTGTGTTTGTTGGCGATTTTGAAAGTCAAATCAATATTATTTAGAGAAAGAATTGTGTATGTAGGTGGCGTGACGATACAACTAATAAGCCACTTTCCGTACACAATAAAAACTTCTACGAAAACACAAAGAAAAGAAAAAACAAGAAACCTCTCATACCCTTCCCAAATATTGTCGACCACCGCAAACTATAAGGACCATGATTTAAGGATATGCACCTGGAATGTGCGAACTCTATAAAGAGATGGTGCCTCGACAAGTACAAGGCTGCCACATCACCGCCATATAGGAAATGAGATGGACGGGACTGGGATGCAGAAGACGAAAGAACTGTGACACCTTTTGCAGCTGTCACAAAGAAAGACACGAATTTGGATGTGGATTCATAGTAGGCAAAAGACCTTGACTTCTGGTCTCGCGGTTTGAACCTGTAAGCGACCGAATAGCCACTATTTGTATCAAAACGAAACATTTTTACATTACGCTGATTTGTGTGCACGCTATGACGGAAGACAACGATGAGGACATTCAAGATGCATACTATGAGCGCCAGTAGGTAATATATGACTGCTGCACTGGCAATGACATTAAAATTGTCCTGGGAGTTTTTAATACTAAAGTAGGAAGGTAAGATGCTCTCAGTTGGAAAATGCAGTCTACCCAACAGCACCTCCAATAACGGATAGTCTTAATCCGTAAGCTACGCGTCGTCAAGAGTGGCAACTGATTCCCGGATAGAGATATCAATAAGGCAACCTGAATATCCTCAAATCAAATGACAAGAAACCGCCCAGATTGGTCAAGTGGTAATTGATGAAAAGCATGTCTCAAGCGTTATGAATGTGTGCGTGAAAATGCTTGTAACCAAACGCAAAGGAAGCTAGACATCAGAGAGCTGCATACCACCTAGATAGCCAATGTCTAATCCAACAAACTCTCTCAAAAAGTTTGTTATTTTTTCCTTTCATATCATATTTTCCTCGTTAACTTTGTTTTGCTTTATGGAACTACCTATATGGTGTATTCCTATGCTAATGTTTACTTAAACGCAAACACGCAAAAGAGCTGCTAAGACGCTATACTATACTCTTGCTATTTTCTTTTCTTTTATATCACCATCTGCTGCCACGGGCTATGAGTTGCGAATACTTGTGAGTGTACGATAAAACTATGTCCTTTGACTAATTTTTATGTATTTTTTCGCTTGTATGACAAATATAAACTATTGAAGGTTGTTTTCTCTTCTCGGTAATCAGATACTCAGGCTGTTGATGAATATAGATTTGATGTTTGTTACAAAGTAAAAAATGAAATTAGAGATGAAGCTAAAGTTGTTACATTAATAATGTTATAATATAAAAAATAGCATGAGTAGATCTTAAGTGGGTCAGTCAAGTGTATTTGTAAGGATAGACAGAATTTTTTTTAGCTTATAGAGAAATACCTAAATGGACCATCATCGAAATATCGAACCTCTTGAACGATATGATCGTGTATGCTATTTTATTCCTTTTACCAAACAGTACTACGCTTAAATTATTACTTATGATAATCATACGCCACCGTATAACAATATAACAAAAGAGCCTAAAACGTGACAAATTCCCCCGTACGATACTTACTAACTTCAAATCGATATTAAATTATTATGGCATGTAACTTGATAAAACCAATGATGCAGAACTTCTTTTTTTGGTGCAATTTTCAAGTGCAGTTCTCAGAATTGAGTCCCAAATCAATGAGCTGAGCTGAGTCCAGTCTGCATAAAAATGACAAATTTTAAATAGCTATTTCTTCAAAAATTTTTCCTAGGGACGAAAATAATATAACCAAAAATTTGTTGATTTTTTTCCTTCCATTATTTTCGCAACTCTTACTTTAACCTGTGTGAGTATGTTACGTCAACCCCTTTTTACGCTTTTAGTTTCAATATAAACTCTCTTTTGTGTGTATATGACACATTTTTCTTTGAAGAAGCTTTCAGACCAATATTTTTTTTTTATTCGAAAAAGAAACAAAATATTTATTAAAATGATGTTATCTTTACCTTCAAGCAAATTACGATTTCTTTACCAGCGTGTGTTTAACTCAACTCACTCTCTGCTTCTCAACCTCTTATGTTTGTTTTTTTTTTGTGTTTACCTCACAAAGAAATCCCTTAAAGCTCTTTAGGTCCCATATCAATTTATGGCTGTTATGTTACGATATTTCTAGTATACTATCATCTACTTATCTTGCTTAGCTAATACAAAAAAAGCCAACCAGGACCACCTTTACATCCAGCCGCACCCACCGCCCCTCCCTAAGGCAATGCTTTGCCTTGGCCTGCTACTGAGACATGAGACAGTTTGGATCAGAGTGCGGTAGCTTAAGTAGCACGAGTAGTAATAATAACAATAATAAACTCACGTGGGTTTCAACCATAAACCTAATAATCTAAAATAAATCTATAAAATATCTATAAAACATATAAGTAGCTGAGAAAGCTAAAAGGGAAAGAAGACCATACTAAAATATTGCAACACAAGTAAGATACAACATCAATGTAAATATATATATCTAAGGAAAGGCGCATAGAGAGAGAGAGAGAGACAGGGGTAAATAATAAATGGTGTATGTGGCATAGAGTGATATCGCCTGCTTGGGTTGTCATGGCACTGTCATGTCTGCCAATAAAATTGTCCTCCTTTAAAGAGCACAGCAGTTCGCCATTTGGTTGTCTTTTGCATAGCGTCTTTGGTTAACCATAGCGGAGAAAGACATTTTTCATATGTATGGGCATGATGTAATCAAGATTGCACTCAAGTCAATAAAGTTGGAGAGCGTGTTGGGGGAGAGGGAGAGTTATCAGTTGGTGGTATAGAAACTCTGGCGGGGGGTATGAATTACAAATGACCTTGTGACACTGACATGCATTTCAACGCTGTTGTCAATCAGGTCACCTAGGACTAGTTAATTTTTAAGCAGTTGTTTTTTATTTTTATTTGTTTTGTATTTAAGGTGGGGGGTCAATCTAACATTACTTTTCATCTGCACTAGAATGAATCGATGAAAGCGATAGATTCATAACAACAACAAAAATTTGAAATGGGATCGTAAAACAAGCGTCTGTCCGTAGCGGTGCCACCGGCACAGTACGTGTAACATTTGAACAGTTCAATGAAATGAATGTTGTATTTGTGCAAATGCAACAACACAATGCAATATGTTAAGAAGAGATTCGATTGCGAAACTAGAAAAACTGAGAGCTTTAATATACTTGGTGTCATATGTTTGCAATCGCTGTTGGCACAGTGTGCGAAGATAACAGCACACTTTTGGTTGATGTGTCAGAGACACAGTTGTCCATGATATACCGTGTGTGTAAGGCATATAGTGTCAGAGACATAGTAGTCCCCGATATACGGTGTGTGCGTCCGTCACACACTGTCAATGTTGAGTAAAACACTCTCATCACAGTCTTCGTTGATGTCTCAGAGACACAGTTCTGTGCGATAGACTGTGAGGTTTGGAACTGTGCAGTTACTGTGTCGGTGTATCGCTGTAGTTCTCTGAGGTTAGTTCTACGAAAAAATGGTACTTTCATACTAAATTGACTTTGCTAAGGGGTTAAATTTTGAAATTTGTTTAAAGCAGAATATTAATTATTTTACTAATACTGAAAAAATTATAGTAAGTGAAGACTATTTTATATATATTGCCGTCGATCCTATAAGGAGAATAGGACTTAAACAACGGCTATTGGAAACATGTAATTATGAAAATAATTACAAATTCAGAAATCCCCAATCAAGAACTCTGATAATTATTTGCAATAAAATCCATGACCTTACCTCTGTGTTTGTGATACATGTAAGTATGTAATAGGAGCAATGAAACATACCTGAAAAATACGAAAAGAAAAAATACAATGCATTAGTTTAAGATATCGATGAAAAAAAGTCTAAAATTATAATTGGAAATTCTTTATTAATCCATATAAATAAAAATTAAATAGACAAAACGACGAACCTAAGGTGATACATACTAGTATGGGAGGTGGGAATGGGTTTTGTCTGATCTTGTTCAATTTAAAACTTAATCTTCGTTTAGAGGATGGAAGCTGATGTACCAAATTTTGATAACCCTTAAACTACGGCCGTAATAGGGGGTCGTGACAGACGGACACCCCAAAAAAGGGGAGTTTGTATGGGAGATTTAAGTAGTTTTTGTCCGATCTTGCTCATCTTAGAACTTAAACTCCCCTTAGGGGATATAACAATGTATATCAAAATTCAGCTCGATGTTTTCTATCGAGTTGTCACCGCAACAGATGGACGGACAACCCCCAAAAAGGGAATTTTGTATGAAAGGTGGGAGTACTTTTTGACCGATCTAGCTCATCTTAGAAAGTAACCTCCGCTTAAAAGATAAAAGCTTGTATACAAAATATTAGCTGTTCGATAGCTCTTAAACTAATGCTGTAACCGTTGAGTTTGGAAGAGAGGTGGAAGTAGTTTTTGACTGATGTTGCTCATCTTCAAAATTAAATTCCGCTTTGAGCATTCAATTGTATTCCACAATTCAGCCCGATAGCTCTTAAACTACTGCCGCAATCGCGGCGACAGACAGACGATCACCTTTTAATCAACTCAGAAGTCGACGCAAATCATTAATAAATATTATAAAGAGATAATATTTGGTACACAGAAAGTATTTGTCACTTCAGGTTCAAATTTTCGGAGAACGAGTGGCCAAACTCTTTTTAATCAATCAGTGGGCGGTTGGGCGTGGCAAAACTATAGTTTAGGCCTAGAGAGATCAAATTTGGTACACAAATGGTACTCGGCACAACAATTACTCATTTTCGATCAGTGGGCGGTTGGGCGTGGCGTAACTATATTTTATCAAAATGTATCTCTCTAGGACTGTACTATAGATTGACCACACCCCCTCCGTCCTCTGATCAAAAATTTAAATTTCGTCCGCATAATCATATTTGTCTGGCCGAGGACTATCTTTGTAAGCCTCAAAAGTAAGAACTTCTGCTTCATTGGTTTTGTAAAGTTGGCTGCATTAATAATTTAATGGTCATAGGAATTTGTTTGCTCATTCTATATTTTTTGCACTTTTTCTTCCATAAATTGTACTTTTTGGTACCATAAATTTTACATTTTCGTACAATAAACTGTACTTTTCTGTACCATAAGTTGTACTTAGATATTGAATAGGTACCATAAATTGCACATTTTTGTACAATATATTAAGCTTTTTGGTACACTTAGTTTACTTTTTGGTAACATAAATTGTACTTTTTGTTATCATAAATTGTACTTTTTGTTATCATAAATTGTACTTTTCGGTACCACAACTTGTACTAAGACATTGAATAGGTACCATAAATTGCACTTTTTGGTACAGTAAATTGTACTTTTGTGTAAAAAAAATTACATTTTGGTACCACAAATGGCACATATTCACATTCGTGTTGACGAGTAGTATCGGTGTATCAAATTTAAGCCCTATAGCTGTAAAAAAAGTTTTGCAATGCCCCCACAGCCCACTGAACGACAATTAAAATTTAGTCTTCAAATTCATAATTGTGTTGCAGAGTACTATCAAGATATAAAATTTAATAGATTACTAGCTGGCCCGGCACACTTCGTCCTGCCTCCAAATTTTTGTAAAATATGTTGAGTGTAGTTGAAATCTAAAAACGATTGGTTTATTTTTTGACCTCTAAAATATTTCAATTTAAAGGGCGAGGTTTTCCCGGACAAATTCTGTTATTCATATATCTTAAAGATTATTATATATTATTATAAGAATTGCTAAAACGGATCATCAGTGTCGTCCATGATGTGATGAAAACTTACTTATTGATAGGCATATATTCTTAAACCACATTTTTAAGCCGATTGACTGACATATAACTTTCAGCGTTGGTGTACTGGGTGATTGTACCTTTTTATCCTAAGGAGTACGAATTTCTCAAAATGCATTCATTAAGCTCAGCAACCCCATTAACCGTATGGTCTGGGTGATATCAACAGTTATTCCTATTCTCGTTATTGTCCCCTAAAATTTTGAAATGGGAAAAACAACTTTATGAAGCTCTTTAATTCAGTAGGAAGTGCGTCATTATAAGAGTTAGTCATTCTTCTTTAAGCCTTTTTGCAGTCTGGGTGACCATCTACAGCCAATCCATAACTTTCACTGAAATTTTGGGACAAATGGGGTCAACCGTTTTCACAATTAGTGCTGACATCAAAATGTACATCTTTTTTTATATATATAGACTTCTGAATAACTATGATGTTAAAAAAAGTGACTAAATGACATTCCAAAAATTAAGTGTATCATAAGCTAACCACCGGCAACTGGTCCAAACATACATTCAAAATTTTCTTATGCCAAAAAGATCATATATTTTAAGTTTAAGTAAAATCGGACAATGGATATACATTTTCGAAATAATTCAACCCCAGTCAAATCAACTGTAGGTCCATATATACAAAAAAAATTCTCATAATAAAACAAATATACATTCAAAATTTCAGTCAAATTGTTTAATTCGTAAAAATTTTCATTATAATTCCACCCTAGCGACACCTACCGGGTCAATGTATACAAACAATTTTTTCTCAAGGTTCCTCAAATATAAATACTAAATTTCAGTTAAATTAGTACATGCATTCAAATTTTCGATATAAATCCACCCTAGCGCCGTCTACCGGGTCCATTTGTACATACAATTTTTTCTGATGATCAAACAAACATATATTCTGAATTTCAGTTAAATTGGCCCATTAGTTAAAATTTTGATTGTAAACCGACCCCAGCGCCACCTACCGGGTCCATTTGTACATAAAATGTTTTCTCATGATCATACGAATATCCATTCTAAATTTCAGTTGAATTGGTACATGCATTCAAATTTTCGATATCAATCCACCCTAGCGCCACCTGGATTTAATTTTTGTCAACACAAACAATCTACGGAAAATTTCGAATCGAATAAAAAAAAATCAGCCAAATCGTTTCAGCCGTTCTCAAGTGATGGTATGACATACGTGGACCATTTCATTTTTATATATATAGATATAGATTGACCATACAACTCCAACCCACTGATCGAAAATATAAAAAAAAATCGTCGCCCCCTGCGACCACTGGTTGAAAATAAATTGTTTTTCTGCAAATTTCAACAAGTCCTGCGGAATACTATCTGTGTACCAAATTTTCTCTCTATAACTAAAATACAGTTTTGTCACTCCTTTACCCTTCTTGGGAGCATATGGCTCACACAAAGCAATTTCATTTTACTCTATTTGCTTTTGTTAGGTTAGCGTCTTTCCATGTAAGATTGCATTGTCCCAGCTCTTGGTGTATCGATCGTCTACAGTTGGTCTTGGGTCGACCACGGCTACTTCAGCCTTAAGAATTTCACATTAGGGCCATCCTTGTGATACTTTCCGGCATTTTCCTGATGATATGACCGAACCACCTCCATTTTCTGCGTGTAATTTGCTTCAGTATGGGTCGTTCGATGCTTAAGTTCCAGAGATTGTGTTGCTGATGGTATTGGGCCAGAATTTTCTGCATATGACTCTGAGACACTTGTTGACAAATACCTGTAGTTTTTTCTTTATCAACTTTTATCTCTGTTGCTCTATTACAGGGCTTTGCCTATGTCATGAACTTCAAAGACATATCGATTGATATCGGATATTTTTGTATATGTATGACATTTTATCAAATCTTGTGCAATAACTCCTTCCATATTACACAAAATACCATATTAAAACCACTTTCCGTCCTTTTCCCATATGCCCGGCACAGTTTAATTTATGGTCACAGAGTATCTAAATATCAATTTGATTAACACACATTTCCCACAGGCGGTGGCGGCGGCGACGGCAACCTCCGCATTAATCTAATTTACCACCAATTCGTTTTACTTTTACCACCTCGCCATTTAGGCAAGCAAAAACAACATCAAAAATAAAAGAATAGCAACAACAACAACAATAAAAAACACAAGTAAATTATAGTACCTGAAGAAGGTATTATTTAATTGAATGTAAGCTGTGTTACGTGTTTGAAATACAAAACAACATCAGTTTAAAGTTTTTTTTACCCCAAAAGGGGGGCTCATAATGGCTGATAACCTCACAAACACACACGTCGGCTCTTAAAAGGTGTTAGAATTGGATAGACCAAAGCGTTTGGCAAGTAAGAGACCGACAGACGGACGGACAGACAGACCGACGTTTACACATTAATCTTGACATTCATTAATAGTAATGTTAAACAATTTGGACATTCAATATGCTGGCAACTTTAAAGCCAACAATTTTGACAAACACAAAAACAAGTAGCAAACGTACAAGAGGAACACAGTCAAACAAAACTATATTCAATTGTGTAAAAGACTGACTGACAGTTACACTCACACACGTACGCTCCCACGTTAGTGGCTACGTGTTGGTAGCACCAGCGTTGGTAGAATTTTAAAATTGTTTCATTCGTTTTTTCTATGGCAATTTCTTTCTTTTTTACCTTTACACAATTAAAGTTCTATGTTAGAGGCCAACACGCTGATCTATGATATAAACCTTATTTGGTTTGGCCATATACAGTAAAATGTCGTACGTATGTATTTTGTTATAATAAATTGGAATTTCTTAAAAATGTGACATATGATATGATGTGAGGAGGATGGGAAGGGGTGCCGATGTGTGACAGGTTACATGATTTCGTGATGAATACTACAAAGTTTAAAAGCTTTTGTGACAATTCCTTAATATGTACGAACACCGATGAACGTTCAACACCTGTATCATATTTCAAGTCATAAATTGTGTCAATACAAAAAAACACAGGTGCTCTCTAATGTAGAGATGTATATCAGTTGAACCAACTGTATTATAAACAAAAATATATATCAGACACGCATTTGTATAACCGGTTATTGAATCTCCATTTACTAAAACTCTAATCAATTTTCATAAAATTTGTTAGTATAATGCAAAGAGGAGACCCACACTCACCATGTAAATTAATACAGTAACTTCATAAATGCGCCTAATCAATTTCCGATTAATCTTTTGTGAATCTTTGCCATAGCTAAAGTTGAATCCGTCATAGCTGCACAATAACTTATCACATTTTCAATGGAGCCACAATCGACAAAATCGATTATGCATAATATGTCCACACCACTCTGATTGGTGGTGGATCATTAACTATGGGTTAATTTCTTCGGATTTAACACAAATTAGATTTATGTTAAACGTGATGGTGTTGTTTTTTTTTTCGAAATTATGCAATTGTTTTAAATTTACTATTTGAGGGATGACAAAGTTACTTATGGTGTGGATATAAGATGAATGTTGGACCGTAACATTTTAATAAGAGGTAACACACGTATACTTACTTACTTAACACCCCATGAATAACACAAGACAACACTTTTCAACTCATTGATTTTGGGACTTAATTCTGAGAACAGCACGTGAAAGTAGCCCTAAAAACAAGAAGTTCTGCATCATTCGTTTTGTCAAGTTACATGCCATAATGGGTTCACATCGATTTGAAGTTTGTAAGTATCGTATAGGGGAATTTGTCACGTTTTATGTAAGTAGTTTTTGTCCGATCTCAGTTAGCTTGGAACTTAACTTAAGATGATAGAAGCTTGTACATCAAATTTCAGCTCGATAATTCCTACGGACATTTCCAAAAAGAGGGCATTTGTATGGGGGGTGTTAGTAGTTTTTGTTCGATCTTGGTTATCTTAGAACTTAACCTCAAAGTAAACTTGCATATCAAATTTCATCTCGATATTTCCTAACATACAGCTGCAATCGCGGGAGGCAGTTAGACGGACACCCTCAAAGAGGGGGAATTTGCACGGGAGGCTTAAGTAATATTTATCACATCTTGCGGGGGTGGGTTGTGGCAGACGGACACTCCCTAAAAGAGAAATTTTGTACAGGAGGTGGGAGTTATTGTTGACCTATCTTGTTCATCTCAGAACTTAACCTCCACTTAGAAGAAAGAAGCTTGCATACAAAATTTCAACTCGAAAGCTCTTAAAATACGCCTGTAATGCAAGGACAGACCCCAAAGAGGGGAAGTTTTTTCGTATGGAAGGTTTAAGTAGTTTTGGACCGAAATAGATCATCTTAGAACGTAACATTAGAGGATTGAAGTTTGCATACCAAATTTCAGCTCGATGTCTCCTTAACTGCGGCTGTAGTCGCTGGGACGCACAGACAGACGGACAAGCGGTCAACTTTAATATATATAGGTTGTCAAAAAAGTCTTGCGGTATTTTTATTGAATTTTCAATTGTTCATAAAATTGGTTATAATAATGCGATTTAAGTCAAATATGCGCCGTTTTGTTCGATGACGAGTTCCCAACGAGATGCCAACTTCATAAGGACTCTCTTGTGGCATACTTCCGACTACCAAGCTCGTTCGCCATGGACAGAAATAGGTGGTAATCACTTGGTAGGAGATCCGGACTATACGGTGGATGCAAAATAACCTCCTATCCGAGCTCCCGGAGCTTCTGGCGCGTCACCAAAGATGTGTGTGGCCTGGCGTTGTCCTGATGGAAGACAATTCGGCCTCTGTTGATCAAAGAAGGCCTCTTCTGCATGAGTGCTGCATTCAAGCGGTCCAGTTGTTGGCAGTACAGGTCCGAATTGAGCGTTTGGCCATAGGGGAGCAGCTCATAGTTGATGATTCCCTGTCAATCCCACCAAACACACAGAAGAACCTTCCTGGCCGTCAATCCAGGCTTGGCCACCGTCTGGGCAGCTTCACCGCTTTTCGACCACGACCGTTTGCGCTTCACGTTGTCGTAAGTGACCCACTTTTCATCGCCAGTCACGATCCGCTTCAAAAACGGGTCGATTTTGTTGCGATTCAGAAGCGTTTCATATGCATCCATACGGGCAAAAATGTTTTTTTGCGTCAAGTCGTGTGGCTCCCATACATCGAGCTTCTTTTTGAATCCAAGCTTCTTCAAATGGTTTATAACGGTTTGATGACTCATGCCCAGCTCTTGGCCGATGCTACGGTTGCTACTATGCCGGTCTCTTTCGATCAATTCAGCGATTTTATCGCAATTTTCGACGACAGGCCTTCCGGAACATGGCGCATCTTCGATCACCTCTGCACCAGAACGAAAACGTTGAAACCATCGTTGTGCGGTGGAAATGGAAACTGTATCGGGTCCATAAACTGCACAAATTTTATTGGCAGCATGAGATGCATTTTTACCTTTATCGTAGTAGTACTGTAAAATATGCCGTATTTTCTCTTTATTTTGCTCCATGTTTGCGACGCTATAACTCACGAACGACTAAAAACAAACAAAAATAAATCAAACACGTGTTAACGCGTGAAAAGAGCTTTCCAAAAAGCTCTAGCGTGAACCGATGCGACGAATACAACTAGAACTACGCGCTTGCAAAGACAAGCTTGCGGAAATACCGCAAGACTTTTTTGACAACCTTTATATAAGGGCTGCAGTGAAATGTATGGACAATTTCTTTTAACGGAAACATACAAATACCCGACCGGAATATTGAGCCACTTGATGTAAAAATTACATGACAGAAATTTGAGTTAGATCGGACAACTATTTCCCAAAGAGGTCAAAGGTCAGGTTTTCAGTAAATCCTACGCGTTGTCCTAATGTTCGATTCAGGAATTTTATTTATTTTTCTCGCACATATGTAATAGTCAAATATTGACGTGTGTGGGCGACACCTCGGCTCTTTTTTTTGTTTCCAAATACTCTGGTTATATCTTTACTACACTGTGAAATTTTCAGGACGAACAAACTATTATTATGGCTGTAATAAAGTTTTTTTAAACTGGGACGTGGTACAGCCCTCCTTCCACCCTGGCTGTAATTCATACTGTATCGACAATACATACCAAATATTAGTTTAATACCTTTTATAGTTCATGAGATACAGCCTATTAAAGTTTGAAGTCTTACACCACGCCCCCCGATTCGATCCCGTCCAGATCTTTTTGGAGGGCCCTGGAAGCCCTCAAGGACAACATTCGACATGAGTGAGAGAATCTATAGCCCGAAGTTCTCGCCGAAGTGATGAAAAATGCCATAAAACGAGCCCGAATGCTAATCAATTGTGACTGCGCCCATTTGGTAGATATCATCTTCTCGACTTAACCAATAAAATTCTAAAGATTCAAATAAACATAATCAGGAAACAGAATGAAAGTTTTTCATTAAGAAAAAAATGAGAGCCAAACGACCTCGGATGACTTCTTTAGGCTCACATTGCAGATTATAAAATTTTTATTAGATTCTGTTAAAAAATATGACTGACATAACGACTTTTTAAAAAGGGGTTATCCCATTTCCCAGCGAGACGTAATTCAAATAAACATAATCTAAATTTTTCATCTAGAAACAATTGAGGGCCAAACAACCTCGGACAATTTCCTGTAGCCCACATTGTATGTATAAATTTTACCTTTGACCTCTTTGGGGCACAGCTTAAAGTTGTCGGATTTTGCTCAAATTTTGACCATAGCCATAGACAACAGACAGAATATTTCACTCGGGATCAAAAATACCGAAAATCCATAATAGAATTTTCACTGCCACTCTAATATTTGTTTATTATGTTTAATGTTATACCTACCACGCCTCCATATGGGCGTTTCAAATACCCTTCACTTTGATCATGTGTGTGTTGAAGGGTACAATAAAAAATGAGTCCAGTTGGACTTTTTCCTCTGGTACCACCCATTGGCACTATAATTTGGATGTTGAACATTTGGCTAAGGAATAATGACACTTATTGGCAAATTTTGGTAGACTACTCCGGGAAGGACGGTTTTACCCTGATTCAGGTACGAGGAATCGAAATCTATCATTACTTTTGATACCCTCACCCTTAGGAATCAGGTAATATATCGCATATGATACGAGAGGTGTTACACATCAAATGCGCTGCCTTGGACGCGCCGTAAAAAGTCTTCGGCAATAAACTCGATGAGTGGCACAGGAGAGGGCGACCAAAACTTCTTGTAGCCTTCGATAGCTTAGTGGAAGCGAGATTAGATTAGCATTTGGGAGGTGACGAGTTCAATGAAAAATTACACTGCAAATACTTTTGAGTTCTCCAGCCAACAAAAATCAGGAGTGCGCAAGGACCAAGGAATAAGGAAATGATTACTCAACATCAAAATATAAATGAACAAAAACCAGCTGGCGCCATCTTTGGAGGAATTTGGTAGTTAAAACTCACAACAACAACACCTAACAATCCTTGACACAAACCTTGTTATCTACAAAGGAACGAAACAAAGTTGCCAACTATGATCGTATGATAATCGGGTTATATGTCCGATCAAGTGCCGTTAAATTAAAAGTCGGTACAAAGAATTATCACACCAGCTACTTCCTAAAGCTGTTACAACAACAACAACCAAAACTTTGTTGGATGGACCAGTTAAAACAGCGGTTATCTTAACTTGGTGTGACCAACTATCTAAAAAGCGCAAAAGACTGAAGCGCTTAGAATTCTTATCTACGTGTGGCTACTAATAGATGAATTGCTGCCGCTGCTGCCGAATAAGAAGAAGATAAAGTATTATTATTTGATACTTCCACATTTTTTTCCACCAAATTTCGATACGGTTTGTTCCCAACCCAACATATGAATAACGCCACACCCCTTTTGCCGCATAAAACTGGAGTTTTACACCACATTCATAATTATGAGACATTCCTACAGTCTACACCATGACTAATAAGACGACGTTATTAATCGCAGCTAAATATTATGTTATTTATTTTGATTTTGTGAAAATGTGAAAGATTTGCTACTGCTGATTAGCTGCTGACTCACATTAACTTTGGCAATGCGTTGAGAAACGATATAAACGTCACGGTAATCTTTAGAAATTGTAGAGATAAAAAGCGTTTTATTTATTTATTATTAACTGTTGAATATTTAAGTTTATAAATAATTTTTTCATAATTATTTTTTTAATAAAAATCAATACCTTAGTTTATGGGCTTGAGTGGGCGGAGTTTTGCATAATATTGAAAAGCAAAAATAAAAAAAAATAATTCATACGATTATTTGATATCTAGACAGTTGTCGCCCTATATCTCTCGCTTAGTTATGTAGAGCAGTCACATAAATATTTTTAATAATAAAATCAATAAACAGTATTTCTGTTTTTGTTTGTCTCAATGAAGCAATTTTGCACAGATTATTTCAAGTCAGTGTTCACCGCCCACCCTCTTGTGAAATTCCATTGCATTTTAAGCATTGCATTAAACTTAAAGCTTAATGAAGGCAAAACTAGTTCACAATCAACGTTGTGTTTGCGCTTTGCAATTGCACTCGCAAAAAAATCAAGACCAATCGCTTTGTGAAGGCAACGTGAGAGGGGAAAAACTTTGGCCACTTCGGTTAACCATAACGAAGTGCAACACACAAATGGATACATCCATCATAAAGGTGAGAATTTTGAAAGCAAACATTTAAGAGCGGCATTTAAAGTTAACATGAAAGGTTTATAGTAGAGGCGGCATTGGTAAACAATTCTGTTTGCATTGGATCCAGAAAAAATGTTTAGAGTGTTGGTTAGTGGCCACACTATACTGACAGTTTGACCGACCGGTCTTGGGTGGTAAATACCTAGATGAGACCATCAATAATAAGATTATGAGATTAACATTTAAATTCTTTTCACGATTGGCGCAAATTGCTCAAAAACTTAATGGTAATTATGCAAATCAGAGTTTCAGCGGAATTTGTCTCATTTAAATTGAATAAATTGGCATTAGTTTAGGAAATTAGTGTTAAAATATATGACAGGTAATAGAGACATTGCTGAGAGAAAAGATGGCGGCTAACTAACACAGTACAATACATGGGACTCAATTCTGAGAACTGCACGTGTAAGTAGCCCCAAAAAGATGAAATTCCGCATCATTCGTTTTGCCAAGTTACATGCCATAAAAATTTAATATCGATTTGAATTTAGTAAGTATCGTATAGGGAAATTGTTACATTTTAGGCTCTTTTGTCTGGTTTTAGGCTCTTTTTTTTAATTAAAAATTAAAAATTAACAATTAAAAATTAAAATTTAAAAATTAAAAATTAAAAATTAAAAATTAAAAATTAAAAATTAAAAATTAAAAATAAAAAATTAAAAATTAAAAATTAAAAATTAAAAATTAAAAATTAAAAATTAAAAATTAAAAATTAAAAATTAAAAATTAAAAATTAAAAATTAAAAATTAAAAATTAAAAATTAAAAATTAAAAATTAACAATTAAAATTTAAAAATTAAAAATTAAAAATTAAAAATTAAAAATTAAAAATTAAAAATTAAAAATTAAAAATAAAAAATTAAAAATTAAAAATTAAAAATTAAAAATTAAAAATTAAAAATTAAAAATTAAAAATAAAAAATTAAAAATTAAAAATTAAAAATTAAAAATTAAAAATTAAAAATTAAAAATTAAAAATTAAAAATTAAAAATTAAAAATTAAAAATTAAAAATTAAAAATTAAAAATTAAAAATTAAAAATTAAAAATTAAAAATTAAAAATTAAAAATTAAAAATTAAAAATTAAAAATTAAAAATTAAAAATTAAAAATTAAAAATTAAAAATTAAAAATTAAAAATTAAAAATTAAAAATTAAAAATAAAAAATTAAAAATTAAAAATTAAAAATTAAAAATTAAAAATTAAAAATTAAAAATTAAAAATTAAAAATTAAAAATTAAAAATTAAAATTAAAAATTAAAAATTAAAAATTAAAAATTAAAAATTAAAAATTAAAAATTAAAAATTAAAAATTAAAAATTAAAAATTAAAAATTAAAAATTAAAAATTAAAAATTAAAAATTAAAAATTAAAAATTAAAAATTAAAAATTAAAAATTAAAAATTAAAAATTAAAAATTAAAAATTAAAAATTAAAAATTAAAAATTAAAAATTAAAAATTAAATATTAAAAATTAAAAATTAAAAATTAAAAATTAAAAATTAAAAATTAAAAATTAAAAATTAAAAATTAAAAATTAAAAATTAAAAATTAAAAATTAAAAATTAAAAATTAAAAATTAAAAATTAAAAATTAAAAATTAAAAATTAAAAATTAAAAATTAAAAATTAAAAATTAAAAATTAAAAATTAAAAATTAAAAATTAAAAATTAAAAATTAATAACAATTAACAATTAAAAATTAAAAATTAAAAATTAAAAATTAACAAAACATATAAATAAATTTGCCTGAAAGCCAAAGGCAACGCATGAGAAACTTGGTTTAAATCAATTCAATAGTTTAGAATTAGTGCCAGCCTTTTAGAACCATCCTCATGTCAGTTCCCTATGTAAGAAAGGAAAAAACATTATTTATGCCGTGTAGAATTACATTATTAAAGCCGAATATAGTAATGTGTTATTATGTAATAACAACATTTTCATTCTACCCTCCAATACAAAAAAAAAAAAACAATTACAACTCAAGAACATCTGTAAAACCAAATGCTCAGACTATTTGTGTATCTTATCCAGCGCTGCCAACGCTTAAACATCAACGTTGGTTGTATTGTTTTTCCAAATTAGCAGACTGTAGAAATTTCGTTTTAATTGGATCCTATTACAACTTTTTAAACTATCTGCTTAACATACTCCGTATAGGAGACAAATTAAAATTCAACTTGGCAAAGTTTTTGCGCTGAGCAACCAGACGACCGCACAACGGGATAGTATAGAAGTCGAGACAACTTAGTCAGTAATAAAGACAATAAAATCCATAGAGACGAGAGGAGCAACGTGAAACTTTTGTAATACTATAGAAAAGATGCTCAAACATTTGCGCTAAGCTCCCTGGATGCTTAGTAGTAATAGAACATATGACTAGCAGACATTAAGCATTTGTACAACAAATAAAGAGACAGACAGATAGATGACGGACAGACGAACTAATTTCAAACAGGTAAATTTAAGGAATTTTCTGCTAAGAATAGTTAAGCAAATCTGCTGTCTTAGCAGTTGGTTTTTCAACTAAATGCAAAACTTATTTAGCTAAAATGCTTACAATTTTAACACGTTGGCAAAACTTCTGGTGTTGTGTGTTTCAATCTTTTGCTGTTGTCATAGAATTCAGATTTCATGCAAGAAGATCACACAGCATAACTAAAGAGATTACTATGACATGCAGACAGACTGACAGAAAGACTCAGTCACAGACACAGACATACCCATATTGGACAGATGTATCCACTCAAAGATTTCCTACGATAATCTGACAAAACTTTGAATGCTGCTGTGTGAGAACTTTTTCGGCAGTTTTGTAATAACAAACAAACACACAAACAAATGAACAAACGAATAATATTTCGAACTGCTTATTAAGGAGATTGTTTATTATAATCCATTGCCAAACACTTTATTATCAAGTTCTTTGGAATCCACAAAGCTTTAATTGTGTTGGTATTTATTTATCCCCCCTCCTTTGCCAGTATATAAATAACTAATTGGAAGGGAGTTGAGGCGTTATTGCAAAAGACACGATTTCTAGGGGATTTGTTTGTGAATTTTTACAAAATTTAGATTAAGGTGTGATTGCGACGCCTTTTTAATAAAAACGTGACTTTGTGATTGATTTAAAGGGGTTCTTGGCAGTAGTTAAAAACACGACGCCAATCAACAGTCAGCTAAAATTTGCATAGGAAATGTCAGTAACACTTTGATGTGGAATGTAGCAAAAACTGCGGCATTCACAAAAATTTAAACATTTATTAAATAACAACACTATTATATGCATTAGGGTGGCATCGACAATTCAACTTTGGATTTTCGGTAATGCCCGAGAAGAATATTGTGTCAATTGTTTTAGAATAGCTTTGTTCAAAATTGTAGCACAATCGGACACTTTTAAGCAGTATCCCTGATTTAATTTTTGATATATAAAGTGGGCGTGGCCCCGCCCATTGGACCCCATTATTGAAACCGCAATATATGGAGGACTGTTTCTCCAATCGCCTTGAAAATTTGTGTGGATGCATTTGTCATGATCCCATAAAAAATGGGCGGGATCAGAGCAGTGGGCGTGATACAAAACTTGACACAAACAGTACAACACTTGATTTTGGGACTCAATTCTGAGAGCTGCACGCAAAAGTAGCCTCTAAAAGAAGATGTTTTGAATCATTCGTTTTATCAAGTTACATTTCATAATAATTTAATAACGATTTGAAGTAAATTAGTATCGTATAGGGGAATTTGCCACGTTTTAGGCTCATTTGTTTGGCATAACATATGTTGGCGTATGATTATCATAAGTAATATTCCACGTAAATCATACGCCACGGAGTTTTATTGTAACTTCTACAAAATAAACTCATTTCAAAATCATTTGGTAAATGGAAAAGTGAAACTGTTGCTTATGTAAAGAAACGTTTTACGAAAAGTGAAAGGTGAAATTGTTGCTTATGTAAGGAAACGTTTTACGAACAGATTAAAGGAATTCTAATTCTTAATTTTCATAAACTTGTTTCAGCTAAGTCGGACTAGTGATTCCCGAGTTATGTCAAACAAAAGACGGTCGTTTTTGAATTTCTACAAAAAAATAGTCCATACATTTCGCTGCCGCCCTATGTGTATTAGGTTAATGAGCAGGGTTTAATTCTGGGTCGATTTAAAGATGTCTCTCCGTCTGTCGGTCTGACCCTGCAATAAAAGTCGTAGCTTAATACCTATCGCGGTGACATTTGGTATCCAAACTTTTATCCTCTAAGCGGAAATTAAGTTCTCAGATGGATCAAATCGGACCGGAACTACTCCCACTTTCCACATAAACATATATTCCGCATTTATGGAGTTTAAAAATTCATTAAAATATTCTCAGCTTATATAGATTATTTAAGCACAGTAAAATGTCTCAAAAATTATTCTGTTCCAATTAAATAGTTTTAATCACAATTTTCACAAATGATGAAGGGTACGTAATTTTTAATTTTTGATTTTTAATTTTTAATTTTTAATTTTTAATTTTTAATTTTTAATTTTTAATTTTTAATTTTTAATTTTTAATTTTTAATTTTTAATTTTTAATTTTTAATTTTTAATTTTTAATTTTTAATTTTTAATTTTTAATTTTTAATTTTTAATTTTTAATTTTTAATTTTTAATTTTTAATTTTTAATTTTTAATTTTTAATTTTTAATTTTTAATTTTTAATTTTTAATTTTTAATTTTTAATTTTTAATTTTTAATTTTTAATTTTTAATTTTTAATTTTTAATTTTTAATTTTTAATTTTTAATTTTTAATTTTTAATTTTTAATTTTTAATTTTTAATTTTTAATTTTTAATTTTTAATTTTTAATTTTTAATTTTTAATTTTTAATTTTTAATTTTTAATTTTTAATTTTTAATTTTTAATTTTTAATTTTTAATTTTTAATTTTTAATTTTTAATTTTTAATTTTTAATTTTTAATTTTTAATTTTTAATTTTTAATTTTTAATTTTTAATTTTTAAATTTTAATTTTTAATTTTTAATTTTTAATTTTTAATTTTTAATTTTTAATTTTTAATTTATAATTTTTAATTTTTCATTTTTCACTTTTAATCATGAATATCATGACTATCCTGATTATCCTTATGAACGTCTATGCCTATGCATACGCTTATAGAGTTTTCCAGTTGATTTTCTTCCACAACATTACCGCTATCAATTACCTTTACTACCATAATCAATTTATTCCACAGTGGTCTGAGGCGACCAACACATCAACTGCCAGTGTCCTTGTGTCCTGCTATTAACCCAAACATTATGTATTTTATTGTGACAAACAGTGTTAAGTTTCTCATGAGTTGCCTTTGGCTTTCAGGCAAATTTATTTAAATGTTTTGTTACGATTTTATCAATCGTGACATTCTAAGAAGCATATACTTTGTCACACACACACACACGCCTGTATATAGGTACCTATATAATCTTCATACATTATGTATGAGTTAGAACCCTTTTCCTGGAAAATTACCAATAAATATTAATACAATAAAGTCACTGAAGCAACATAGTGAGTGAGAGAGAGAGAAGAGAGTCATCTTAATCCCCAAGAAACACCTCATCCACCCTCGAACCTTAGTAAATTATGTTAAAAATATATTGTGTTAGAAAATCTCACAAAGCAGGCGAAGGATAATGAAATGGAAAACTCTGTAAAATACTTTAAGTAGATACGTCACAACATCCAAGAAAATATGTGGATTACAACATAAGAATAAAAACTTGATAAAGGTTAAAATACATTACTAGGCAAAGGTCTCATACAACCACTACCACTTACAAAATATACCTATTCTTACACAATGGCGCACTAAGCCACCCAAACACTTTTACCCAAGAAATTTCCCACTTGTGTTGGTGACGTTCGCAATGAAGACAAAATGTAATCCTAAAAACCTCAAACCATATTGTGGACGAAAACTCCTTGCAAAGCAAGAATACACAGTCTCTATCACAGCGCCACGACCCCTTTCACTTCGGGTGGAAGAAGTCTTTTATGGCAAAGAACTGTAACTGTCAACACCGCAATCTCTCGTTTTAGATTTTCTTAGGGGGAGGATAGAAGAGCAGAACTGTAAAGAATTTTTGCACAAATGCCAGTGTCTAACTGTGGAGTTAGTTTTAGTTTGTGTCACTCTTGCGTCATCTTTGTGAAGTGTTCAGTGTTCACGGGGAGAAAAGCAGCAGCACGTGGTTTTCTCTATGGTTTCATGTGTCTTATACAGGTGGTGGCAAAATATGAAATGGCTAAGGGAAATTTGCAGTGTTGGCATGGGATTTTGCCTACTGGTTGTATTCCAGACTTTTAGTTAATACTTGCAAAATTGTCTTTCCTGTAAAAAAAGAGTACCAGTTTTCACAAAGTTTTCTAAATATTTTTTATTACACTGTACAACACATGACTTACTTACGATACTTACTAACATCAAATCGATATTAAATTATTATGGCATTTAACTTGACACAACGAATTATGCAGAACTTCTTCTTTTTGGGGCTACTTTCACGTGTAGTTCTCAGAATTGAGTCCCAAATCAATGAGTTGGAAAAATATTGTACTGTATTATGATAGAAGGATCTATGACAATTATGTGTGCAAAAGAGTGTCGGTCAAATCCTCGCTATGGCTTCGGTGGCATATCTATATCCGTTGGTCCGTATTTTCAATGAATCTGAGAAATAATTCAGGTTCAATGTCGGTCATGTGCCAAATTATCTCTTGAATTGTTCGTAGCTTCTTGACATACACGTTTTCACATTTTATTATCGAATAGTGAGCGGATGGATTAATATTTGATACATATATGCATACTTGACAATACAGACATAATATAAATTTCGATAAGTACGAGGAAGGGGCGTACCAAAAGTATTTTTAGCGCTGGAGCATTTTTCTAGGTGCAGGTACTATTTAAAAGTACTTTTTGCGTTCAAATTTACATGTTGATACAATTCAATGCAACTAAAGTAGTTTTTATATTATAAAAGCATTTTTAGCAAAAAACTACTTTCCGACTACTATTAAAAGGTACTTTTTGCGTACAAAAAATTAACATGTTGATATAATTCGGTGCCATTAAAGTGATTATTATACTACAAAAGAATTTTTAGCAAAAAAAAGTAGTTTTCAGCGCAAAGAAAATACCTTTTTTTAAAAAAAGTAATTTATGGTACTTTTACGTGTACCATCAAACAACTTTTTGAGACAATAACTGTACTTGTTGGTACAATTAAAAGTACGGCTGAAGTGCAGAACATGGGGCGGGAGCCCGATTAAAAAAAAAATATGCCATTGTCTTCGTCTTGTTCCCCAAACATCGGAATGTTGGCGATCAGGCCCATGAGGACCGAGGGGTAAAAAAAGGGGCCACTTTTGGTTCTACGATGACCCCCCATGTGCGGGTACTCAAATGAAAGATATTTTCGAGACGAATCCAACGATGTTATTTTTCGGGAAATATTTAAGTTCCATTTAAATTTCCGGAATATACTAAAAAAAAATTATTTTTAAAAAAAATCGCGCGTTTTTTTTCATTCCGTTTATTTCCTTAAACTTAATTTTCCATGATTTTATCCCTTTTTTACCTTTTTTACGAATGTTTTCAGAAAACATTTATTTTAAATTTTTTTTAAAAAAATCCAGCGGTTTTTAGATTTTCTATTTTTTTTTAGAATTTTTCAATATATCCCGGAAATTTAAATGGCACTAACTCGGTCCAGGGGTCCTGTAGGAAAAGTAACATCGTTGGATTCGTCTCGAAAATATCTTTCATTTGAGTACCCACACATGGGGGTCATCATAGAACCCAAGGTGCCGCTTTTGTTGGCCCCCCCGGGCCTTAGGGCCTACTTTGACCTCGGATTTCGTGATTTGGGGCGTATTGGGGGGGGGGGGTGGAATTTTTTTGGGCTCCATATTCTGCACTTGCCCAATAAAATAAATTTGTGATGCAATAAAAGTACTTTGAGATGCAATAAAAGTGCCTTTTGGTACAAAAAAAAAGTACTTGTTGGTGCAATAAAAAGTACCCTTTGGGTACAAAAAAACTTTATACCACAACAAAAGTAATTTTTGCAGTTAGTTCTGCTTGATACAATAAAAAATACTTCTTGAAATAATAAAAGTACATATTGGTACAGTAAAGTACAAATATTATTTAGTACAATAAAAGTATGTATTGATATACAAAAAGTATTTTGGTAATTTTTGGTACAATAAAAAAATATGTTAATACAATAAGAGCGTTGGTTGATACAACAAAAGTACTGTACGGTACAATTACAGAACATTTTGGTACAAAAAATGTACTTTTCGATGCAAAACTATATAACATTGCACTTCTTGGACAACAAAAGTACGTTTTGGAACAACAAAGATATCTTTGTACTTTTTGGTACATAAAAGTACTTTTTAAAGCAGCAAATGTGCAATTGTTACCACGAAAGTAATATTTGGTAATATAAAAGTACATTTATTTAAAAGAAAAGTTATTTTTGGATACAATAAAAGTAATGGAAACACATTTGTATTTTCTGTTTAGAGTTAAGTACTAAAGTGTTGGTTGATACAACAAAAGTACTGTACGGTTCAATTACAGAACTTTTTGGTACAACAAAAGTACTTTGCAGTGCAAATCTATATACCATTGTACTTATTGGCACAACAAAAGTACGTTTTGGAACAACAAAAATATCTTTGCACTTTTTGGTACTTAAAGCAGCAAAGGTGCCATTTGTTACCACAAAAATAATCTTTTGTAAAATAAAAGTACATTTATGTTAAAGAAAAGTTATTTTTGGGTACAATAAAAGTATTTTCTGCAACAATACAAATACATTTGTACTTTCTGTGTACAACAATGTACTAAAGTGTTCGTTGATACAACAAAAGAACTTCGTACTTTTTAGTATTACAAAATTACTTTTTGGAGCCGCAGAAAATAAACTTATCTACAATAAAAGTACATTTATGTAATAGAAAAGCTCTTTTTGAGTACAATAAAAGGATTTTCTACAACAATACAAATACATTTGTACTGTCTGTGTACAATAAAGTACTTAAGTGTTGGTTGATACAACAAAAGTACTTGTAGGTACAATTACAGAACTCTTAGGTACACAAAAGTACTTTTAGGGGCAAAACTATTTATCATTGTACTTCTTGGCACAACAAAAGTACATTTTGGTACACCATAAATGTCTTTGTACTTTTTGGTACATAAAAGTACTTTTGGAGTAGCAGAGGTATGATTTGTTACCACTATAGTAATCTTTTGTAAAATGAAAGTACTTTTGTATAAAAAGACGTTGTTTTTGGGTACAATTAAGGTATTTTCTACAACAATACAAATAACAATACAACAACAACAAAATTTTCCACATTTCCAACGTTAGAATAAAAAGTACCTTTTGGAACAATGATACAAGAAAAAACAAATCCCTGTTAAAATACCCTTTAGGTACACAAAAAAGTAATTTTTAATACAATAACATAAAAGTACTTTCCGGTACAATATAATACTAGTACTTTTTACTACGATAAAAGTACAAATGAAGGTACATTTTGTACAATGAAATTACTTTTTGATACAATACATTACTTTTTTGGTTAAATAAAAGTACTGTCTAGGTACAATAAAAGTACTTTTTAATACAGTAAAATTAAAGTGATTTTTGGTACTATTAAAGATGTTTTTGGTACATAAAAATCTCTTTTTTATAAATAAAAAATAAAATTTTTGGTACTATAAAGGTACTTTTTAAGTTCAAAAAAGTACTTTTTGGTACAATTTTAAAAGTATCAATTCTGTTAAAGTACCCTTCGATTACAAAAAATAACTTTTTAACACAATAACATAAAAGTACAGTTTTCGGCACAATACAATAATTGTACTTTTTGCTACGATAAAAGTACAAATAAATGTACTTTTGTTACTAAAAAAGTACTTTAGTATAACAAAAGGAATTTTTTCTACCATGAAAATACTTTTGGATACAACAAAATTCCTTTTTGGTAAAATAAAAGTACTTTCTAGGTACAATAAAAGTACCTTTTAATACAGTGAAATTTAAGTCCGTTTTGGTACTATCAATGATTCATTAAGTACAATAAAAAATCATTTTCATATAAAAAAATATTTTTTGGTACTATAAGATTATTTCTTAGGTACAATATAAGTACTTTTTAGTACAATTTTAAAAGTATCATTTCTGTTAAAGTACCCTTTGGGTACACAAAAAAGTACTTTTTAATACAATAACATAAAAGTACTTTCCGGTACAATACAATAAAAGTACTTTTTGCAACGTATTAAGTACAAATGAAGGTACATATTGTTACTGAAAAAGTACTTAAGTATAAAAAAGGAATTTTTTCTGCAATGAAAGTAATTTTGCCTACAACGAAATTACTTTTTGATACAATAAAGAACTTGTTGGTAAAATATAAGTACTGTTTAGGTATAATAAAAGTACTTTTTAATACAGTAAAAATTAAGTCCGTTTTGGTACTATTAAAGATACAGTAAAATATCTCATACATTAACATTTATTTTTTATACAAAATAAAATATTTTTTTTTTTTTTTTGTAAATATAAAAGGACTTTTTAGGTACAATAAATGTACTTTTAGGCGATAACATCTGTAGTTTAAGAGCTATGCAGCTGATATTTGGTAGCCGATCTTCAATCCTCTAAGCGGAGGTACAGTTCTAAAATGAGCAAGATCGAACACAAACTTCACGCATATTCCAAACAAACTCCCCATTTTTGGGGGTGGCCTTCTGTCTGTTGACCCACTTACACCCATACTTTAAGAGGTATCGAGTTGAAATTTGGTATGCAACCTGCTAACTCCGTAACAGAGGTTAGGTTCTATGATGCACACGAAAACTACTCCCACCTTCCATACAAACTCCCCTTTTTTGTCCTTCTGTCTATTCCCTCGATACGGCCGTAATTTAGGATTTATCGCGCAGAAATCCGATATGCATGTTTCTATCCTCTAAACGGAGGTTAAGTTCTAAGATGAGCAAGATCTGAAAAAACGACTCCCACTTTCAATACCAACTTTCACTTTTATACAGCCGAAGTTGAAGATCAATCGAGCTGAAATTTGATACGCAAGCTTCTATCCTTCAAGCAGAGACTGAGTTGTTAGATGAACAAAATCGTGCAAAAACTTCTCCCACTTCCTGTACAACCTCCCGCTTTATAGGGATGTCCATCTGTTTTTCCCCTATACTTCAGCTGTAGTTTAGGAGCAATCTGAGCTTTGGCATAGCCGTAGATAGTTATTTTACTAGTTTTTTTTTTAGTTTGCTGCAATATGAATATCTTTTGCTTCGTCCCCTCTATCCACATTGCAATTATTTTTGCCACTCTCTGTATAGCTCCCACATCATCTTACTGGCCGCAGAGATGATGTCACTAGCAGCAAATATATTACACGTCACTCTTCTTCTACAAATGTACGGTAGGAAGTAGTGTATCCTTGTTATAAACTCTAACAGCAACAACATGTGAAACATGATGCTCTTCTATGCCTTCAGTTATCACGGAAACAACTATGACTACTATCATGTGACAGCAACTACCATGAGATAACAAAGGAGAGGGTGAATCTTACATACGCCATCACCACTACCATCACGAACACTACACTACCACTACAGAGAAACTATAAAATACCTATGACCACTACCAATACAGGCAGCCAACATATTTCATTTCATAAATGGATGTGTAGAAAATGATACTAAAGATGAGATGTACCAGAATCGTAGACACATATTAAGGATATACGTAACCATTTGCTATAGTGAGGGTGAGAGGGTGATGTTTTACACGGCCGTATACACAACAGAATTGTTCATTTTATAGTTGCTCACTATCACCATGGGGAAATGGCGGGTGGGGATGAAGAGTTCCCATTGTATCCACTATAGCTGTAGTAGCCAAGCAGTGGTTGTCTAAAGTCTGTGCTTTTCTAGCTTTATGTGTTCTTTTTTTGTTTTTGCAACTTTTGATGTCTGTATTTATTGTAAACGTAATTTTTTTTTTCTTTTCTATTTGTATTTGTGTGCGAATGTATCCTGGCAGACGTCCAGACTTATTGGCGTCATTGTCATCATAAATGTTAACATTGAAAATTGTACTCGAGGGTGTCTTTGTTGGGTGATGCCGATACTGGTGGGGGTTACAACGAGCAGGGGCACGTCAAGGAGTAAAGACAAAACAACAAACGGAATATTTTCATAGTGTTTTCCCCGAGGTCCTGTGATTTTAGCATATTCGTTTAGTTTCTTTCTGTGTTTTCGTCACTTTGGGCTAAAGGACTCGTATTTCTTTGGTGATGTTGTTGCTGCTAATGGATATTGTTTGAATAATATGTAAATAAATAAACAATAAGATAGAGGGAGGGAGCAAAAAAACAAAATGCTCAAATACTTGTTATATAATTGTATATTTAAAAATTGAAAATTCTATTGTTTTTTTTTACGTAAACAAAAAATATTTTTCTTTTCTAATTGTTATGTAAATACGAGGATATATTGCAGTTCAAGGATTCAAATTTATCATATTAAATATGCAATAGAGCTAATAAACAAAGTCATTTATAATGTTTCCATATTTTTTCATTCAAAAAATGAAAAAGGGGAAATGAGATTTTTTTTAAGTTGATTAAAGTGTGTTAGTTTTTATTTTAATAAATATTTTTTATATTTTTTGTTATTTCCATAAAAACACTCCACATATAAATATTACTAATACGCTATGTATACTTTGCTGGAGAAATTGTGGTTAACACTAAAGAAATTCTATAAACTGTGTTTATAATGTGTGATTCATTTAGAGGCTTTGTGTCTATTGTTATGTTTTTGACAAATCGTGAGCGACAGGGGTCAAACAGTCAAATTACTTTGATTCAGTATTGATTGACAATTTGTCCTGGTGCACAACAACGACTCCCGATTATACAACTATTGTGCGAAAATCAGCGTTGAGGGAGAAATGTTTTTTCATGAACTTTTTACAACAACTTTGGTCAATACTAATCGCATATTTGAGTCTAAGCGTACATTATTATATGATAAACATTTCAATAGACCTGAGCCAACGCATAGTGAAGAAAAATTGCGGCTGAGGCAAAGAATCTGACTTGAGTCCGTGAACACTCGATGAGTGCACTGCACATTGACTACTCATATGCAAAATATCAGCTAATATTTCGGTGGCAATGATGGGAAAAGTAATCGATATTTTACCTTCTACATTGATCAACTACGACAAAGACGCGGCCAAAATTTGAATGAATTTATCGTTAGAAAATAAAAGCCGGAGATTGGGGTCATATTGGCTGTTGTACAGTGTTATTAAACCATAAAAAATAAACACAATATTGGAACGATGTGCGTATGATTAATATAAAATCCGCATGAAATTAATATAACTCATACGTTGTACATACATGCGTAGCGAATACCATATGCAAACTCGCTACATGTGTACAGTACAGTACTTGGATCAGGGTCGTCATTCAGTATTATCAACAACAACCAAATTTCTACTTATCACAGATATATATTATATAACTCATACGTTGTACATACAAATGTAACGAGTTACATATGCAAACTCGCTACACAAGTACAGTACAGTACTTGGATCAGGGTCGTCATTCAATATCATCAGCAATAACCAATTTTCTAGTTATCACAGATGAGACAGTCTGTATGTGGCCAGAAATTTCGAGTTATTAAGTGGAAATGTATGAATAAAGGCAATGAATTTAACTTTTTCCTGAAGATTTCGTTAGACAAAGTTAGTCCAACTTGATTTTTTTTTGTTTTATATTAAGAGAATTTATTTATTTAAGCCTTGGCTACAATGCTGCAGAAGGATGAAATAAGAAATCATCAATGGTTTTTGAGTAATAGCTTAAAAACTAAGCGAACAAACATCAAGATAAGGAAATCATAAAACACAAAAGGTCATATGCAAATGTTTGGCATGTGAAGGCCGTACTCATTGTGGGTTTTACTATTTGGAGGTACCTAGTATCTTCATGCTTACTCAGAATTTCTCACCGCCCCAGATTGACTGTTGCAATGTGTTATTACGTAAAACTAAATGCCATAGACTGTCGTTCAAGATTACATCAATGACTTAGACATTCAGCTCATTTTTAAATATTTTATTTTCAATTGCAAAACTTACCTCAAAATGAATCACTATAGATCGTGTAATATCACACACTTTGTTGATTGTCTTTAGGGTAACGTAAATACAATTTTCTTTGTCGATGTTCTAGCGACGATTTAAGACTTATAAGCCAATATTACTCGCGTAATTCACGAAATATTGGCGGCAATGCTGGAAAGAGCCATCGAAAGTAAGACTTTTACGACTAGATCACTTTGGTGTAGTCGCGGGCATGGTTTGAATAAAATTACATAACTTTAAAAATTCTATGTCAGGGTATGTGTTATTATTTAAAACTAAATGCCATAAACTGTCGTTCAAAATCATATCAATAACTCAAACATTCAGTTCATCTATAAGTATTTTATATTAAATTGCAAAACATACCTCTAAATGAATCACTATAGGTTGTGCAACATCACACCCTTTGATATTTTTTTTTTTTTGGCGTAACGTGAATACGACTTTCTTTGTCGATAGGCTAGAGACTATTTAAGACTTGTAAGCCTATATTACTCGCGTAATCTGCGAGTTACTAGGGCAGATAGATCACTATGGCGTAGTCGCGGGCACGATTTGAATGAAATAATCTTTAAAAATTCAATGTCAGAGTATGTGTTATTATTTCAAACTAAACGCCATAGGCTGTTGTTCAAAATCATATCAATAACTCTCAAATTCAGTTAACCTTTAAGTATTTTACTTCAAATTGCAAAACATACCTCTAAATGAATCACACCCTTTGATTTTTTTTCTTTGTGGTTACGTGAATACAAATTTCTTTTACGATAAGCTAGAGAATATTTAGGACTTGTAAGCCTTTATTACTAGCGTAATTTGCGATTTACCAGCGGCAATGCTGGAAAGAGCCATCGAAAGTCGCACTTTTCAAATAGATCACTTTGGCGTAGTCGCGTGCATAATTTGAATAAAATTATCTTTAAAAATTAAATGTCGAAGTATGTGTTATCATTTAAAACTAAATGCCATAGACTGTCGTTCAAGATCATATCAATTACTCTGAAATTTAGTTCATCTTTAAGTATTTTACTTTAAATTGC
Organism: Muscina levida; assembly: GCA_964034835.1. Taxonomy (NCBI): domain Eukaryota; kingdom Metazoa; phylum Arthropoda; class Insecta; order Diptera; family Muscidae; genus Muscina; species Muscina levida. The sequence continues at coordinate 25,768,075 of OZ035880.1, forward strand.
AAAACATACCTCTAAATGAATCACATCCTTTGATTTTTTTCTATGTGGTTACGTGAATACAAATTTCTTTTACGATAAGCTAGAGACTATTTAAGACTTTGTAGCCTTTATTACTAGCGTAATTTGCGAGTTACTAGCGGCAATGCTGGAAAGAACCATCGAAAGTAGGACTTTTTGACTAGATGACTTTGTCGTGGTAGCGGGCATGTTTTGAATAAAATTATCTTTAAAAATTAAATGTCAGAGTATGTTCATTCGGGACCGAACAAAGGATTCTGATGTTTAATACAAATTTAGGCAGTTTATAAAAAAGTAAAAAAAACATTTAAATGAATCACCCTACAATGATGGATATTTCAACTCAGCGTTTTAATCAATTATTATAACAAATATATCGACATCCAACCTAAAAAGTCGAACCCTACGTCCGCGGAAAAAAATATTCAAATGTCCTTGGAACAATACTTTATATTCGCTGGTGTGTGGAGAACTTTTTTTCCTGATACGGTCTAATGTACGTATGATTAATATAAAATCCGCATGAAATTAATATTACCCATACGTTGTACATACATACATATGTAGCGGGTACCATACACATAACAAAATTTTTCAGCTCATTGATCTGGGACTTAATTCTGAGAACAGTACGTGAAAGTATCCCCAAAATGAAGAAATGCTGCATCATTCGTTATGTCAAGTTACTTGCTATAATAATTGAATATCTATTTGAAGTTTTAGGCTTTTTTCTTTGACATAACTCGAGAACCACTAGTCCGTTTTAGCTGAGCCAAATTTAAAAAAATTAAGAATTACAATTCCTTAAATCTGTTCATATAACGTTTCCCTACATAAGCAACAGTTTCACATTTCCATTCATTAAATGATTATGAACTGAGTTTCTTAAAAAACTAAAAAAAATTGTTCTTTCATTGTCGGCTCCTCTCGAATGTTGTTGACAGCAACTTCGCAGTATTAAGTGTCGATTCAATCGGCGTGTCAAGTAAGAGCTTCTCAAACAGTGACGTTCGCATTCATCGATAAACAAGTTGGTGCCGAAGTTTTGAATCTTAAAATAGAAAGCGTGTTAATTCACAACAACGCGAGAAGCTATCCCATACCTCATTCATGGGGTGCAAAGGGAAATAAGTTTTAAGTTTAATCTAACTCCACCATATAACAAAAGAGCCTAAAACGAGACAAATTCTCCTATACGATACATACTAACTTCAAATCGATATTTAATTATTATACTTCTTCTTTTTTGGGTTACTTTCACATGCAATTCTCAAAATTGAGTCCCAAAATCATGTGTTGTATTTAAATTAACAAACCAAACTTCTAAATGAATCACATTTATGTGCATTTGACACTAATTTGTATACTTAATATGTATGTATATTAATTATTATTACTCATACGCTACGCTGTTAACTGCCCTACCTAACAACTAATATTAATTATACGTCACTTACGTCACACTTTGCTGTTTTTAGTGTGCCGCCACTGGGTTTTTGATTTCATTGGGGGTAATGTTAAGCCAATAATATTGATGGGCATGTCAGCTACCTCTTAATACTTAGAAGCCATCGTTACTTGAATAATTCCCTGCCTAACGGCAGCAATCCTGAAAAGATTAATCGAAACTTCCGCATAGACCACCCACTGTGCAGTAGCTGCTAAAATTGTAACATATCTATCTCAAAAAGTAAATGTCAATTCGTGCGTTTTTGGCTAATAGCAAAGATTTCGACATCCATTTCTATTTTCAGTGTTTTATTTGAATTTACAAAACAAACTTCTAAATGAATCACCCTGTATGTGCATTTAACACTAATTTGTATACTAAATATGTATGTCTATATGTTTAGAACTCCTCATGCCACAGCTTTTATGATTTCCTTAGACACTCACTGTTATATTAAGTAATTATTATTACTCATACGCCGCTACGCTGTTTAACGCCCTACCTAACAATTAATATTAATTATACGTCACCACCCACACTTTAAAGTTTTTCAGTGTGTCGCCACTAAAACGTAAACAAATTAGTTTTACTCGCGATTTTATTAACACTTTAAACAATGACAACCACAAAAAAAAGGCAATTGTTGCTAACCATTTAAGTAGTTTGTTGTAAACTATAAATATAAGCGTTTAAAAAACACTTTAAACAGACAATACAGAAAATGTGTGCGTGTGCATGGTCGCTGTCGGTACAGCTCATTACGGCCACAAATCAGAGAACACTGATAACGTCTCAGTCACTTACTAACTAACTGTCAGGTTTTAGATGGTCTATTGCATCTGCATAACTAACTGATGAGCTGACTGACTGACTGCCTGTCTGTCTGTGTCTCTGCTTGTCTGAGTATCTGCGTGTCTCTAAGCTGTCTCTTCTAATTGTAATTGCCTCTTCACTATGATGAATTTGTATTTTTTTTATCGTTTTTTTTTTCTTTCTTTCTAATTACGACGACTGCTCACTGTTTACGTTACTACTATAAGTAAATATTTGTGCAATTCACACTCAGTCGTCGCCACAGCGTTTGCTGAATGTTTGCCAACTTCAAATATTTCAAAGTGACAAAAGTGATTTGTGGCAAATTAAAATGAGAACATAGAAAAAAATAGCGGTATAGCAGCCAATATAAACAAACACTTAAGTAATTAGAAGTGTTCATTCACTGCAACAAGATCAGCGGGGCAGTGAAATCAGGACTAGGTCTATGCCACTAGTAAGTAATGTGGTAAACATCCCTTAATTGACTCATTTACTGAAAATCTTTCATTCATTATAAAATTTTCCTTGAACTCATTGTATATTACTTTAATTTATGAGGTAACACTTGCCACAAATGCTAAAAAAACTTGCGGTTATTAGCGTTTTGTAGCAAACGAGACGAAATCTAAACTTGACCCACATTTTTGATGCCTCGCTAAACAAAGTTTATTGGGTCAATATTTTTTGTTGTTTTTTTTTAAACCACACACAACAGATAATACGTCTAGAATTAATAACCATTATAATTGTTGTAGCACCCCAAGCTGTCTGACACCCCAACCCCTCCCTCTCTCTCTATCACATATATAGATAAAAGTTTACGTTAAAAATTGTTGCGCTGCCATTGATTGCATCCATCCACTTGTGGCAAATACGTTATGACGCTTTAATTAGACATCGTTTAGTTTGTCGTTGCCACAAATGGCAATCCAATTTAATGTTGGCATTCATCAGTCGACCCAGCGGTTAAAAACTGCTAAAAACTTCCATTTAAAGTGTTTTCGATTTTGTTGTTCAACAATTGCCCGCAGACTCAGACGAGAGTCTGGTAGCGACAGGGAGAGAGAGAGTAATATCCAACTGAAACATCAACGCTAAAATATTGTTTAATGAGGAGTGAAACATGTTGCAAATAATTGCAGGGTAATTGTAATTTAATATTCGCTAATAACACACAGCCCATATCTACAAGATATGCAGTCAGTCAGTGAGTCAGTCAGTCAGTCAGACTTACTGTGAAACACAGTCAGACAGGCAACTTGATGATGGGAGCTGATGATGTGGGGGCCAATGATAGCAACGATGCTACTTTACACGATATAGCTTAAATGGGGATGTATGGCTACATGGCATGAGCCAATTGTATGGTGGAATATAAAAAATCGAGAGAAAAAAAATATAACAGCATAAATGTTTCTGTGAGAAAAACCTCATGTAGTTGGTGTTATATTAATATATATAAGAGCCTAAAACGTGACAAATTCCCCTATACGATACTAACTAACTTCAAAACTATATTAAATTATTGTGGCTTGTAACTTGACAAAACGAATGATGCAGATCTTCATCTTTTTGGGGCTACTTGCACGTGCAGTTCTCCGAATTGAGTCCCAAAATCATGTGCTGTACTGTGTTATGATATTGTATAATGACCCTGTCCCAAGTAATGTACTGCACATATGTAGCGAGTTTGCATATTGTACTCCCTACATATATATGTACCACATATGAGTAATAATAATTATATGCGGATTTCAAATTAATCATACGCACATAGGTCCAATAATGTGGGCTTATTGTTTAACAATATACAAGTACTGTACTGTATATATATATGTAGCGAGTTTGCTTATGGTACTCGCTACAAATGTTACATTTGTAACGTATGAGTAATATTAATTTTATGCGGATGATTCATATTAATCGTACGCAAACGAGGTTGGTAAGAAATTCCATCAAGATGTCGCGAATTACGCGAGTAATTTTGACTGCTAAGTCTTGAATAGCAGCTGGATTATCAATAAAGCTTTTTGAATTCACAAGACCCCAAAGAAAAATATGACGAGGTATGATATTACACCATCTTGGGTTATTCATTTAAATGTTTGTTATACAATTTAAAATAAAGCAATTAAAATATAATTGGATGTCGAAATCTCTACTATAGCCCCGTAGAACAGTCTCAGGCATTTTTTTCTCAAGAACAATTTCATTAAAATGTTGCCTGCAACTATGTTCTTCGGCCTATTAAACACTCAGTCACACCTTACAGCATTGCTGCCGGAATCTTCCAAATTTTGACTTCACAAGACCCCAAAGAAAAATATCACGATGTTTGTTATACAATTTAAAATAAAGCACTTAAAATATATTTGAATGCCGAATCTTTACCGTAGCCCTATAGAACAGTCTCAGACATTTTCTTCTTAAGCATTTTTCTTAATTCAAATGTTGCCTGCAACTATGTCCTGCGGTTTATTAACCAAGGTCCAACTTTCGACCATTCTTTTCAGCATTGCTGCCGGTATCTTCCAAATGTTGACTTCACAAGACCCCAAAGAAAAATATCACGAGGTATGATATTACACGGTCTAGGGTGATTCATTTACATATTTGTTATACAATTTGAAATATAGCACTTGAAATAAAATTAAATGCCGAAATCTTTACTGTAGCCCCATAGAACAGTCTCAGGCATTTCCATCTAAGGAACAATTTCATTAAAATGTTGCCTGCAACTATGTTCTGCGGTCTATTAACCAAGACCCAAACTTTGTACACTCTTTCCAGCATTGCTGAAGGTATCTTCTAAATTACACGAGTGATTTTAGCTGCCATTTGTTTTTATTGTAGCTGTCTTATCTGTGAATATTCTCGAATTCACACTAACTTAAAGGAAAAAATCGTATGATATGATATCACACAATTTACAGTGATTCATTTATACGTTGTTTTTTTTCAAACTTTTTACAAGACTTTAAAAATTGAATTGAAAGTCGGAATTTTTGTTATAGTCCAAGAAAATGATCTCAGACATTTACTTTTTACAAATAAACTCATTGAAATGTTAGCCGCAATTATGCGAATGGTAGTGTATACAGAAGGTCCAAGCACTGTCAACATTACCTCGCAAATTACAAAAGTAATGTTAACTACCAAGTCTTAAATAGCAGCTGTCTTATCAATGAAGATTTATGACTTCACATTACCGCCAAAGAAAACAATCCAAAGGTGTTTTAATGCACGATCTAGGTTGATTCATTTACAACTGTCTTTTATAATTTGCAATACAGCTCTTAAAAAAGAATAGAATGGGAGAATTTTTGTTATAACTTGAAAGAATAATCTCTGACATTTAATTATTAAATATAATTTCATTCAAGTGTAGGCCATGACTACGGCGTAGGAGATAATTTCCGAAGATTCAACGTTCGATAACTTATTTTAGTATTGCCACCGGTATATCACACGAGTTCGGTTCGCTTAAATGCCTTTGATCGTAGCTGTCTTATCGATGAAGATTTATGACTTCATTTGACCGCAAAGAAAAAGCTCCATAGGTGTTATATTACACGATCTAGAGTGATTCATTTAGAACTGTTTTTTTATAATTTTAAATAAAACGCTTAAAATAGAATGGAATGTCGAAAACTTAATTATTACCCCAAATAATAATCTTTGACAATAACTTTTCAAAAATAGTTTCATTCATATTTTGGTCGCTCCTAAGCTTTTGTTGGTATTTTCCGCAAATATAATTAGTGATTCATTTAAATTTTTTTATAATTTAAACAGAACATTTAAATTGAATTGAATAACGGTAACATTTTCATAAGCCGTAATAACAATTTCTGGCATTAACTCTTCATAAAATTTTATTAAAATGTTGGACCTGTCGACGCTCTATGCAATAATAGGATGTATATGGGGAAACACACGCTCAAGGTGATTCAATAATAACTTTTTATTTTATGTAAAAAAATAACGTCTAAATAGAATAAGATGTCGTAATCTCCAATTAAGATCCCAAACTCCAATTTAAGGCGTTAACTTTGTAGAGAACAGTTCCATTAATGCTGGTCACGACTATGACGTAGGTGGTCTATTCATAAGGTCAAATTTTGGATCACTTTTTTTAACTGGAAAGGTTAAATTTTCGATCACAATTGCCTCGTATGTCACTCGAATTGCGCGACCTATGTTGCCATATACATGAAGAAATATGGAAAAATTATTCCACTAGCCTATAAACCAGTAGACATCGTGTTTTTGTGGCTGTTACACTAGATAGAGAGTCTCTTGGCGCTACTCATCAGCCCAAATGCATCTCAGTTGAAGCATCAAAAGAGTCTCGTCACTACAGTACAATAGTAAACCGGACTCTTCGTTGAAGCTATCCTTCCCTTGCAATTTCCCACATTGCACATCATCAAATCAAGATGTTACATACAACAAATTCATAGAAGAGAAGTGAAGTAAAAAAAACATGACAACTAAGGAAAACCTCATTGCTAAATGTTCATTCGGTAGGGGTAGCAAATGAAAGTGCTAATAATTGGATTCGATTAATGTGACTAAATACTGATGATGATGGCGATGATGATATTATCATTATTGTTTCTATTTTGTTTCAACACAATAACTTAATTATTTACTAGCAAACAAGTGGTGTTGTTTTTACTCACTGTGTAGTACAGTATAACGTGTACAATTATGAAAGATAATTTTTTTATAAATTAGGTGAACAAGAGATCAAAGCAACTAATAGCAGGAATAACTAACAACAAAGTAATAAATAGCCTAAGGAGAGTGAACAAGTATAACAAAGAGACAAAAAAAAACAAAAACAGAATAAAACCATAAACCAAAAATATTAACAAAATCAACTTAGATTAACAAATGTATATACCATAAGAAAAAAGTAGAACTTGCAGTGGATAAAGCAGCGGGCGGCTTCATCCAACTCTTTATGGAACTGTGTGGCAAAACATCGCTTAATATGTTCGATGAAGTGTAGAACGAGAAAAAAAACAAAATTTAACACGCATTTAAATTTATGCGTATTTTATTATTTATTTGCCATTTGAAAATGTAAGCAATGCAATGCATTTCTGTGTGTGTGTGAGTGTAAACGATATCATCACATACTATGGGGCAACATATGTGGTCACGAAAGGAGCAGTAGACGGTAAAAATTCATGATAAATCGTAATAATTTTAAATAACTTAAAATTATTAAAAAAAAAAATAGGCAAAAGTGCAGAAAATGGGGCGAGAGACCCCAAAAAAAAATCCAAACCATCCCAAATACGCCCCAAAGCACGAAAATCAAGGTCAAAGTTTTGGCGCTAAGGCCCGGGGGGCCAAAAAAAGGGGCCCCCATTGTGTGAAAAAACCAGTACAGAAATTTCAGTCAGGTAAACTGACTGATAAATACCATCACCCAATAATAATTCCTATTACAAGATAATTAATTACGAAATTTGATTATCCTCCAAGTGCCGGTTTAGAAATTATGGGAGAAATATTAATTTTCCAAACAAGGTAATTTTGTATGGGAGGTACCAGAGGGTGATCCGGTATAATCCATATTCATTCCTGACTCAAATTATCATAACTGTACAACTTACGCAAAATTCGACTGTATTCACTGAACTTACAAATATATATGTATTTAAAACTATGGGAGTATGTTCGGTATTTTGTATGGTATGGGAGGTACCAGAAGGGGTGCGACAAATAGTTATGTTTTGTAAGGTTTTGCTTCCTTTCACAAGATAAATTAATTGACCAATTTTCATTACCCCCCAAGTGTCCGTTTGGGAATTATGGGATAAATGTTAATTTTTCAAAAATAGGTAATTTTGTATGGGAGGTACCAGAAGGTGTGATCCGATATAATCCATATTCATTCCTGATTCAAATTTTCATAACTGTACAAGTTACGCCAAATTTGACTGAATTCATTGTACTTACAAAAAAAGATATGTAGGACTATGAGGGTGAATTCGGGAATTTGTATGGGAGGTATCAGGAGGGGTCCGTCAAATAGTAGGGTTTTCTGAGGTTTTGCTTCCCATCGCAAGATACATTAACCGACCATTTGTCATTATCCTCCAAGTGTCCCTTTGGAAGTTATGGGAGAAATATTAAATTTGCAAAAATAGGTCATTTTGTATGGGAGGTACCACAAGGCGTGAACCGATATAGTTCATATTTATTGCTAAGTCCAGTTTTCATATGCAAACATCATATGCAAAATTTGAGTGAATTCAGTTTAGTTACAAAAAAGATATGTATGTAAAACTATGAGGGTCAATTAGGCCATTTGTATGGGAGGTACCAGAAGGGGTGTATCAAATAGTTGGGTTTTCTATGGTTTTGCCTTCTATAACAACATAAATTAATCGATGAATTTTCATTACCCCTCATGAGTCCGTTTGGAAGTTATGGGAGAAATATTAATTTTCCAAAAATAGGTAATTTTGTATGGGAGGTACCAGAAGGCATCGACCAATATAGTTCATATTCATTCCTGAGTCCCATTTTCATAAGTGAAAAGTATAAGGGTCAATTAGGTCATTTGTATGGGAGGTACCAGAAGGGGTATGGCAAAGGTTTCGGTTTTCTTAGTGTTTGTCTACTTCTGCAAGATAAATAATCTGACCAAATTTAAATATCCTACGATCGTCCGTTGGGAAGTTATGAAAGAAATATAAATTATCCAAAAATAGGTAATTTTGTATGGGAGGTACCAGAAGGGATGGGGCTATTCTGCCCATTTTCAATCCCATAAGTTCGTTTTGAAAAATATTAATACTGGTAAATTTTCATACTGATCCGATAAGGTTTACTCAAGTTATCCTGCAGACAAGCCATCCAGCCAGCCAGACAGACGGACATAGCTCAATCGTCTTAAAAAGTCCTGAAACGAATTTGGTCTTAAGATACTTGAGGTCTAACTCGTCTCCTTTAATGCGTTAATGAATTGAAAAATTCCGTAGAAAAATGAAATATCATCAAAAATGTGTGAAAATGTTTAATTTTTTTGAATTTTTTAAGGTTTAAAAAAAAAATTTTAAGATATATTTAAAAAAATTCAAGAAAAAGTCAAAAGAGAAATATTTGAGAGAAGAAAATTGATAAAAAAAAAAAGGATAAAAGTGAAAAAAATTAAGAAAAATTTGAAAAATATTAAAAAAAAGCTATGTTTTGTAATTATATATTAATTTTTTTGATATATTCCTTTAAACTATTATTTGTTTTTAAAAAAATCGCGGGATTTTTAAAAAAAAATCTTTTTGGTATATTCCGGGAAAAATATAATTTTTTTTTGTAAATTAGAGTGAAAATGGATATGTTGGGCGTAAAAGCGCCGCAGGCAAAAATTAACCTCTGACTCCTGATCGCCCGATTTTTTTTTGTACATCTCGGAAATTCAATTGGCTCTAACTCGGTCCAGGAGACCAGTAGGAACCTAAAAATCGTTGGATTCGTCTCGAAAATATCTTTCATTTGTGTACCCGCACCTGGGGGGTCTTCATAGAACCGAAAGGGACCCCTTTTTTTGTTTAATTTTTTTTAGTAATATTCCGAATAAAGCTTATTGTAAAAGAAACTTTGTCCACGCCTTTCATTTCTACCTAAAATTTACTAATTTACACTAAAAAGCTTTATAAACAAATAGTAACAAAAATTTCAATATTTTTATATATCCAGTTCTATAAAGTACTACAAGAAAATTATCATATACAATATATATTGAAAACTTGTGATCCAATGAGCGGAGTGGGCGTGCCAAAACTTTATTTTAGAGGTATAGAGATACTATTTGGTATACAGATAGTAATCGGCACTGCAGGTTCAAATTTGCTGTGGGCGGATTTGCAGTTTGACACACCGATAATAATCTGCAACACAATTATGAATTATGAATTTTCAGACAAAATTACCATTTTCGTTCAGGGGGCGGTGGGGGCGTGGCCAAACTGTATTATAATCCTAGAGAGATACAATTTGGTACATAGTTAATACTCGGAAGGATAGGTTGAAACTTGCAAAGGAAATTTTGATTTTCTCTCAGTGGGCGTGGTCAAACTGTATTTAAGTTCTAGAGAGATACAATTTTGTACGCAGATAATAATCGTTAGGACTGGTTAAAATTTGCAAAGGAAATTTTTATGGCGTGCATAAACTACATTTTAGACCTCGAGAGACAGTTCTGAGCACTTAACTTAATTTCCCTTTACACCCTATGAATGAGGTATGGCATAGCTTCTCGCGTTGCAGTGAACTAACACGCTTTCTAGTTTAAGATTCACAACTAACGGCACCTACTTGTTTATCGACGAATGTGAACGTCACTGTTAGAGAAGCTTTTACTAGACATGCCGATTGTCTCGATACTTATACTGCGAAGTTGCTGTCGACAACATCGATGGGGGCCGTCAATGAAAGATAAATGTAGATGACTGGTGCCGGGAATCGAACCACGGATCTCCCCAATGGTAGTCGCGTGTTTTAACTACTATGCCACGGCCGGTTCTGGGCACTAAAGTTCTAATTCACAGACAAAACTTTTATTTTGGATAAGCAGGCATTCGGCCCAATAGATATGACTATGTAGACAAAACTCTCATTTTTCATCAGCGGAATAAGGGTTAAAGAGATCATATTTAATATGCAGTACTTAGCACTACATATATGGAAATTTTGAAGATGAATTTTACCTGATCAGTGGGCGCAGATACTATAGCTATTCATATCAAGACGAACATTTTAATTTTAATTGATACTCATTAATGTCGTCATTCCCGACATGATTAAAGTGGGTCAATTCAGTTATACAATCGTAATCGGTTATAAAAATCGAAATCTCCGATGAATTCTATGAAAATTTGACAATGAACCCATAGGTCTTAAACCAAATGATTGAAAAAAAATTTGACCCCCGGTTTTGAAAGAAAAGATTTAAAAATTTCAAACTTAAATATGAAATACGAAAAGTTTGTCATTAAAAACTGAGGCCTCGATTTTGATTATAGATCCATAATTTCATGAGCACATTTTCTTAGAATTCATCGTAGATTAAGATTTCCATAAGCGCTTGGTCAAGAAAAATATTTACCCACTCTAGTATACAGATAAAATGTGTAATTTCGACAAGTGGGCGAAGGCGGAGTAGCAAAATATTTAATTTTTAATATTTAAGATATTTCACGGATTAAATATATTGAAAATATTAAAAATATTAAAAATATTAACAATAGTAAATATATTAAAAATATTAAAAATTTTAAAAATATTAAAAATATTAAAAATATTAAAAATATTAAAAATATTAAAAATTTTAAAAATATTAAAAATATTAAAAATATTAAAAATATTAAAAATATTAAAAATATTTAAAATATTAAAAATATTAAAAATATTATAAATATTAAAAATATTAAAAATATTAAAAATATTACAAATATTAAAAATATTACAAATATTAAAAAAAATTAATATAATTAAACAAGAGAAATCAATACAAGGGAGGAACACTGGGTTGGCATTTCTCAGTGCACATATGAGTTGTGTCATCTTTATCGCACACACGACGGGAGTCAGAAAAAAGAGCAACATCGTTTTCCGACACTTAGCAAGATGTGTTTGCATGTTAACATGCTCAACGGTACAGAGTTTGTGTCACATTTACCTCTCAAACACTCTCATGAAAAGAGTTTTGCATACATTTTGTGTACATTTGTGAGATTTTTTCAAACGCTGTAGACAAGAGCTCGTGTGTATTATGTTGACGTGTGGTCTTCGTTGATACCATTTTCGCACCGGTGTTTGTGAGCTTCACATTGATTGCTTGAAGCTTTTAACACTTAAGGTTGTGATAATAAATATTAAAAATATTAAAAAAATATTTGCGATACTAAACATATCAAACATATTATAGACATCAAAAATATTACAAATATATCTTTACATCGCCTCTCTCCTCACTGTGCTACTCTCATGAACAGCGCTGCATAATTTTATTGTGCATCCACAAGTGTGTGCCTCCATGTGTGCTGACCATGTCATATTTATGCGCTCGCTTAAGCTGTTGGCATATCTGTAGAATATGAATATTTGCAATAAAGGCATTTAAAGTTAAAACCTCTCAATGCCAATGACACAGTCATAAATAATGCAATAAGAGTTGATCGGTTTGATATAACAACACATGGACGGACGCCTGCATGTGCATAACTACGTCAGTGTGTCCGTGTCTATAAATTATATAAACGATTAAAAACACACGAGCTCGTATGCACTTTTTCTCCAATTTGCTGCAATACAACAGCAACGCCGCAACAAATAAACCGAAATTATAAAAATGACCTTATAACTTGAGGTGGCTCTGAGAGATTTAAAGCGACGCGTCGGCGTTGTGAGGAGATATCGCACAGTGGCGTATTAACTTAATATCGGCTGTGGTAATGCGGAGCACTCAATGTTATTGTTGTCATATTGTTGTTGTTGTTATTATTATTATTATTAATAATACTATAGCTGTTATGGTTATTTTCTCCTGTAGTTATTGTTATAAGTATTATGATATGCATTATTACCTGTTTAAACTTTTACTTCGCTTATTATTGTTGTTATTGTTATTGTCATTGTTATTACATGGCATTGTTGTTAATGAAATATAACGACAACAACAACGACAAAGGGGTAACGATAAAAATAATAGCAAAGTGCCAAGCCAAATTTGGACTTTGTCATTTTGTGTTTTTAGTTGCTATTATTTTATCCCCTTTGAGAGCATTTGAACGTCTCTCATCGCCAGTGCCTTCAGAATTGCTTTGACTGTATGATGTGTCATCTTGCGTATTGGAGATTCCCGCGCCGTTTGGGCTACACTTCATATTGAAATCGTATAATATTTTATATTTACCTGTAAAGAAGAAGGAGAAAAACAAAACATAAAATTAATGAATATGTAAGTGAATATATCTGTGTATAAGAATATGTAAGTAAGATAAAGTAAAGACTAATAAAGCACAATAAATGTGTTAAAGATTCACACTTAAGGGGTGGAGGGGAAAGTGTTGTGTGTTAAGTGGGTTACTTGGTAGTCAGTGAAATTCTTGTTTATGGTATATTAAAAGTAAAGTAAATAAGATAATACACATATAAGATACACACATACATACATGTGTTTATTATACCCTTAAGTAAAAATATATATGACGATGCTTAAATTTAATTAAGCCAATGTTAGACGGTGTGTTGTTAACCTTCTTAATTTAAATGAGTTTGCATTTGAAAAGTTTATTAAACCCTTAATGAGAATTCCAGGTAAGTCGTAACAATGCGTCATCATTCATTAAAAGTCGTATTTGTTTCTTGACGTAATTCTTTGAATTTCTTTTCTTTGGCCTTAAATTTCAAAAGAACATAAGCGAATGATTAGTATTGATTGTCGTCAACCAGAGGCGTACAAGCAACGTCTGCCATTATACAAATGATATGATCAATATATGATGAATTTCATATCAAAACCTATAAAATAAGGGACATTTTGAACCCGACCCTCTCAGATTTTAATGAAATTTTGCATACAGGTATATTTTACCTACAGAAACAGAAAAAAATATTTTTAGATAGGCCTATTGAATATATATAACATATCCAAAAACTAAAATGGGGTTTGTCTTAGTTTTTTTTTAAATAATTTTTAAGTAGACATCTCTTGTTAACTTCCTTATTATTGATATTTTTGTGTGAAAAAAAAAGAATAAAGTTATATAACACTTCCAAAGTTTAGCTACTTTATTATTTTTTTTCACACAAAAATATCAAAAAATAAGGAAGTTAACAAGAGATGTCTACTAAAAAATTATTTAAAAAAAAACTAAGACAAACCCCATTTTAGTTTTTAGATATGTTATATATATTCAATAGGCCTATCTAAAAATATTTTTTTCTGCAAAAAAAGGCTTGATCTTCGAAGTGTTTTCCAAGTTTAAACTTTAATTTTTGGGAAAAATTTTTTTTCAGTGTAATATAAAATGTTTACAGTATATGTTTTCGAAAGCTGACTTATATACCTTTCTAATGACATCATGATCTTTCAAATCGGCTGAGTCGTTCCATAGTAATTGCAGTTTGTCACACAAAAATATCAAAAAATAAGGAAGTTAACAAGAGGGACTTTACTTAAAATTTTTTTAAAAACAAACTAAGAAAAACGCCATTTTTGTTTTCAGATATGTTATATATATTAAATAGGCCTATCTAAAAATATTTTTTTTTGCAAAAAAAGGCTTGATCTTCGAAGTGTTTTCTTAGTTTAAACTTTAATTTTTGGCAAAAAAAATTTTTCAGTGTAATATAAAATTTTTGCAGTGTATGTTTTCGAAAGCTGACTCATATACCTTTCTAATGACACCAAGATCTTTTAAATCGGCTAAGTCGTTCCATAGTAATTGCAGTTTAAATGTACCTATTACCGTCATTTTTTAAATATTTCGATATCTTGCCACGCCCAAATATTTTCAAAAATGCAATTTCTAAAAATGAGGTTATGTTTCTGTAGGTAAAATATACCTGTATGCAAAATTTCATTAAAATCTGAGAGGGTCGGGTTCAATGAATATCGGTTTTGATATGAAATTCATCATATATAAATATCACGTATGTCGCTCATTCACAGTTAGTTTTAATAAGTTTAATGAAAAATTAAGAATTAAAATTAATTTTTTATTTAAGAATTAAAATAAATTTTTATTAATTAAAAATTAAAAATTAAAAATTAAAAATAAAAAATTAAAAATTAAAAATTAAAAATTAAAAATTAAAAATTAAAAATTAAAAATTAAAAATTAAAAATTAAAAATTAAAAATTAAAAATTAAAAATTAAAAATTAAAAATTAAAAATTAAAAATTAAAAATTAAAAATTAAAAATTAAAAATTAAAAATTAAAAATTAAAAATTAAAAATTAAAAATTAAAAATTAAAAATTAAAAATTAAAAATTAAAAATTAAAAATTAAAAATTAAAAATTAAAAATTAAAAATTAAAAATTAAAAATTAAAAATTAAAAATTAAAAATTAAAAATTAAAAATTAAAAATTAAAAATTAAAAATTAAAAATTAAAAATTAAAAATTAAAAATTAAAAATTAAAAATTAAAAATTAAAAATTAAAAATTAAAAATTAAAAATTAAAAATTAAAAATTAAAAATTAAAAATTAAAAATTAAAAATTAAAAATTAAAAATTTAAAATTAAAAATTAGTAATTAGTAATTTTGCAAAATTTAAAAGTATGTCTGTGTGTCGTATTTAAGCTTCTTTTCTATCAAAGCGAATGTAGTACAAATTTTCCACGCAAAATCGCAAAATCATTTTATGTACGATAGGTGGCGTCTAATTAATAAATAAGCAAGTTTCAAGTGCAGACAGTAAGTGTTGTTTGTGAATATATTTATTTGCACTCACTCCCCGAGTGGGACAGTATATATCATTTTATACGACTCAAAAGTGTAACACGTAGAAGAAGTCAATTTAGATTAAAAATTACTTACTTTGGAAAATTTAAAAGTATGTCTGTGTGTCGCATTAAGCTTCTTTTCTATCAAAGAGAGATTACAGTACAAATTTTCCACGCAAAATCTAATATCCGTAGTAATGTTTATGTGTTAGTACATTTTATATACGATAGGTGGCGTCGAAGTAAAAAGTAAGTAAGTTTCATTAAGAGACTGTAAGTTTTGTGTGTGAATATATTCAATTTACCCTCACCCCTCGATTAGGACAGTATATATAATTTGATACGACCAAAAGTGTTACACATAGAATGAGTCACTTTAGATCATAGGTTTCTTTGAGCCAAATTCATTTCAAGACTTTTTAAATCGATTGATCTATGTCTGTCTGTTTCTCCGTCTGTCTTTTCGGTTGGTATGCAGTAATCGCAGGGTCAGACCCCCAAAATATGGTAATTTATATGTAACAAAATGTAACAGTTTGTATGCAAACAGCATAAAAGCTTGCATACCAAATTTGTATTCGAAAAATCTTAAACAACGGATGTAATGGCAGAAATAGACCCACCAAAAAGGTTAGTTTGTAAAGGAGGTGGGAGTAGTTTGTGTTCGATCAACCATATCTTAGTACTTAACCTCTGCTTAGAGAACAGAAGCTAGCACACCAAATAACATAAAACTACGTCTCGTCTGTCGACAGACGAACACCCCCAAAAAGGAGGACTTTGTAATGGAGATGGGAGTTGTTTGTGTATGATCTTGCTCATCTTAGAACTTAACCGCCGTTTATAGAATGGAAGCTTGCATATCGAGTTTCAGTTTGATATCACTTAAACTATGGCTAAAATCGAGGGGACGGACAGACGGACTCCACCAAAAAGGAGGGTTTGTATGGGAGGTGGAAGTAGAAGGCAGACAACCCTTAAAAATGTGCCGTTTGTATGGAAGGTGGCAGTAATGTTTGTCCGACCTTGCTCATATTAGATTTTTACCTTTGTTTAGGGTATAAAAACTTGTATACTAGTATTCCATCTTGACAGCTTTTACACGATAGCGAGGACAGGCAGACGGACATCCCCAAAAAAGGGAGACTTTATAAGGGAGGTGGAAGTAGTTTTTGTCCTATCAAGCTCATGGTAGATCTTAAACTCCTTTTCAATTTCATAGCTCTTAAACTACGGCTCTAATAGCGGGGACAGACGAACGGAGGGATATTTGTTATACCTATCATGCCTCCCCATGGGCATTACATATTCCAAAACAAACTGAATATACCCTTCGGTCCGTGATCGTGTGTGTTGCAGGTTATATTATAAGGTTGTCAAAAAAGTCTTGCGGTATTTTTATCGAATTTTCAATTGTTCATAAAATTGGTTATAATAATGCGATGTAAGTCAAATATGCGCCGTTTTGTTCGATGACGAGTTCCCAGCGAGATGCCAACTTCATAATGCCCCTCTTATAGAAGCTCGCTTCCCTATTGTCAAAAAACTCGGAGAGCCAATTTTCACAGGACTCTCTTGTGGCCAACTTCCGACTACCAAGCTCGTTCGCCATGGACAGAAATAGGTGGTAATCACTTGGTGCGAGATCCGGACTATACGGTGGATGCAAAAGAACCTCCCATCCGAGCTCCCGGAGCTTCTGGCGCGTCACAAAAGATGTGTGTGGCCTGTCGTTGTCCTGATGAAAGACAATTCGGCCTCTGTTGAGCAAAGATGGCCTCTTCTGCATGAGTGCTGCATTCAAGCGGTCCAGTTGTTGGCAGTACAGGTCCGAATTGAGCGTTTGGCCATAGGGGAGCAGCTCATAGTGGATGATTCCCTGCCAATCCCACCAAACACACAGAAGAACCTTCCTGGCCGTCAATCCAGGCTTGGCCACTGTCTGGGCAGCTTCACCGCTTTTCGACCACGACCGTTTGCGCTTCACGTTGTCGTAAGTGACCCACTTTTCATCGCCAGTCACCATCCGCTTCAAAAACGGGTCGATTTTGTTGCGATTCAGAAGCGATTCGCATGCATCCCTACGGGCAAACATGTTTTTTTGCGTCAAGTCGTGTGGCACCCATACATCGAGCTTTTTTTTGAATCCAAGCTTCTTCAAATGGTTTATAACGGTTTGATGACTCATGCCCAGCTCTTGGCCGATGCTATGGCTGCTACTATGCCGGTCTCTTTCGATCAATTCAGCGATTTTACGGAATTTTCGACGACAGGCCTTCCGGACCGTGACGCATCTTCGATCACCTCTGCACCAGAACGAAAACGTTGAAACCATCGTTGTGCGGTGGAAATGGAAACTGTATCGGGTCCATAAACTGCACAAATTTTATTGGCAGCATGAGATGCATTTTTGCCTTTATCGTAGTAGTACTGTAAAATATGCCGTATTTTCTCTTTATTTTGCTCCATGATTGCGACGCTATAACTCACGAACGACAAAAAACAAACAACAATAAATCAAACACGTGTTAGCGCGTGAAAAGAGCTTTCCAAAAAGCTCTAGCGTTAACCGATGTGACGAATACAACTAGAACTACGCGCTTGCAAAGACAAGCTTGCGGAAATACCGCAAGACTTTTTTGACAACCTTATAATTTTTGATTTGTTCGGATTAATATGAAGTATACGTTATCAAAACTGATGAATTAGCAACAATCATACGCCATCACATCACATTTATATTACTTATACGCCGGTAAATTCTGTCGTGTACTAAGGACTCTTTATTCTTCGACGAAATTAATTGAAGTTCATAACACAATACAAAAATACACAATTCAGCTCATTGATTTGGGAACCAATTCTGAGAACTGCACGTCAAAGTAGCCCCAAAAAGAAGAAGTTCTGCATCATTTGTTTTGTCAAATTACATGCAATAATAATTTAATATCGATATAAAGTTAGTAAGTATCGTATAAGAGAATTTGTCACGTTTTAGGAACTTTTTATATTGTCATATGGTGGCGTATGATTAATCTGGATACTCTCTGTAGAATATAAATTGTCTGTTAGTTATACGCAATTAAATTTAAATTTTGTAGTGGATCTAATGCTGTCCTATTTGTTTTATTGTTGCTACCACATGTTGACTATTCAGTCCAATCCTAAGTAATGCAAATCAAGCAATTACTATATGTATTAAATATTTCGCAATATAAAGTTAAAGAAGATCTTGTGCCAGTACCAACAAATTTGGTACGCTCATTCCTTTTATTGCCAAACTATCGAACCAATCGCAATTGTTGGTTGGTTTTTTATCTTCTACTATTTTTATATGTGCTACCCCCGTGCAATATTTTATGTGTCTGTCTAAATTTAGCATTTTACATTGTAGAGTTTCTCTGTACACTAGTATCAGTACATCCATTTTACAGGCAATTAATTTTGTCAATAAAATAAATAACATACAAAGTATTTTTCACACACACACACACACCGAAGACCAATCGGCGACAAACTGCCGTGAAATATTGATGATGTTTTCGAATTCTCATATCTATTGAACATTTGTTACGAAAACATCAAAAATCTAAGCTGTTCTGGTTTCTTTGACAATTTTTCCAAATGACAGAATCATCAATCTAACAAACAGACAAACGGGCGAATAACTTGAATACACTAAAATCATACGCATTAGGGGCTGATGCTGCTTCTGCTGCTGCTACAGTTTGACATACATACATCACGAAATGATATAATGTCTAACACAGACGCAGATTGCATAAACACACAAGTGTGCTGTTAGAGGTTGAGAAACGTATATCGTGGGAGGGGGGTGGGGGGGTGTATTTAACAAGTCTGTCCAGTAGTTGATGTAAACAACATACAAAGAGTACCATAGCATTTTGATATATGTATATAAGTGTATGTGTGTGCGATTGTGTGTGTGCATTACGTAGATATGCATCTTTCAATAGTTCTGGTCTATTTCATTTCTTTTCAATTTTTATAGCCATTCACCGGGTGCCGCCGCGCGCTTTTTTCAACCCGTTGCCCCCCACAATCCTATGGAATGTAAATTTATAGAAAAAATATTTACGCAAAAAAAAGTTTAAATAAAATAAATTTGCAACAGTTGCTGTCAATATGACTATGACGTTGAAATGTGTCTCACAAGCAAATCATTGCAAAAAATGTTCGATTTTTCTGTGCTAGTGCCATGAGAAATCATCTATTTCCTGTCACCATCATCAGGCCGGACCAGGCCAGGCAGTCAACATTAGACAAAATTTCCAAAATAGAAAAAATTTTAATGAAAATTTTTCTAAATGCAAGAGAATTACACAGTACAACATTTTTCAGCTTATTGATTTGGGACTCAATTCTGAAACTGTACATGAAAGTAGCCCCAAAAATAAGAAGTACTGCATCATTTGTTCTATCAAGTTACATGCCATAATAATTTAATATGGATTTGAAATTTGCAAGTATCGTATAGAAAAATTTATCACGTTTTATGTTCTTTTTTTTGACATAAACTCGAGAATCCGTAGTCCCATTTAGCCTAAACAAATTTAAAAAAATTAAGAATTACAATTCCTTTAATATGTTCATAGTACAACGTTTCCCTACATAAGCGACAGTTTCACTTTTTCAGTCATCAAATGATTTTGAACTGGGTTTATTTTGTAGCAGTTACAATAGAACTCCGTCGCGTATGATTTACGTCGAATATTACTTATGATAATCATACGCCCCCACATATCAAAAGACAAATTCCCCTACACGATACTTACGAGCTTCAAATCGATATTAAATTATTATGGCCTCTAACTAGACACAGCGAATGATGCAGAACTTATTCTTTTTGGGCCTACTTTCACATGCAATTCACAGAATTGAGTCCCAATCATCATGTGTGGTCCTGTGTTGTATGTATGTATGTGTGGCAATAAAATTTTACACTTTTCATGAAATTAATAAAAATTTATTTACACCACCACAACAAACAGCGCGCCATCAATTCATTTTCGAGTTGATTTAATATTTTTAATTAAATTTTTCTGTAGATTTATGCTGCAAGTACGGTTGTTGTTGTGTCATATATCATTAATTTGCCACCAAAACCTACACAGTTTTGTTTTGGTATATGAACCAAATATTTTTGTGAATACCAAAACATGGAATAAATCACTAAGGATGATAAAGAAGAAGGTACAAAATACTAATAAGTGAATAAAATAATTTGTGACAAAAAAAAGGCGGCTTAAGAACATATTACACAGTACAACACATGATTTTGGGACTCAATTCTGAGAACTGCACGTGAAAGTAGCCCCAAAAGGGAGAAAGACTGTATCATTCGTTTTGTCATATTACATGCCATAATAATTTAATATCGATTTGAAGTTAGTAAGTATCGTATAGGGAAATTTGTCACGTTTTAGACTCTTTTGTTTGACATAACATAAATACTATATGGTGGCGTATGGTTATCTCATAAGTAATATTCCACGTATATCATACGCCACGCAGTACAACAGTTTTAGTGTAACTGCTATAAAATAAACCTATTATGGAAACGTTATAGGAACAGATTGTAACTCTTTTTAGCTAAATCAGACTAGTGGTGTCAAACAAAAGAGCCTTAAACTTCAAATCGATATAAAATTATTATAGCATGTAACTTGGCAAAACGAATAATGTAGAACTTCTTCTTATTGAGGCTACTTTCAAGTGCAGTTCTCAGAATTGAGTACCAAATCAATGAGCTAAAGAAATATTGTACTGTGTTGGATGTCGATATGATATTATGATCTAAAAGGGTATTAACTGACGTTAAATTTTTACGATAATTTTATTCGAAAAGGTAGGTCAACATTTCGATTAATCTTTTCAGCACTGTCACCGGTATCTTGCAAATCGAACATAAATGACTTAAAAGTATTTAATTGTAGCTGACTTATCTAAAAATAATATTTTTTACCGAATATCACTCTTCCATGAAAAAAACCCTAAGTTGGAATATCACAAAATCTAGGGTGATTCATGTATAATTTTTTTTTTGAATTTTTTATAAAAACATAAATTTGTATGAAACATCGGAATCTTTTGTTCAGGCCAGATTGTACTTACTCGACATTTATTTTTTTTTAAAGATAATGCCAGTTTCAATACATGCCCGCGACTATGCCAAAGTGCTCTATTCGAATAGTGCGAATTTCGATGGGATTTTCCAGCACTGCCGCCAAAATCTCGTGTAATACAGGCATACAAGTCATAAATATTCTCTAGCTTATCGAAAAAGAAAATGCTATTCACGTAACTCACGTTAAAAAATATCAAAGGGTGTGATATTACACGATCTATGGTGATTCATTTCGAGGTAAGTTTTGCAATTTAAAATAAAACACTTAAAGATGAACTAAATGTCAGGGTCATTGATATGATCATGAATGATAGTCTGTGGCATTTAGTTTTAAATAGTAATGAGAAATTCTTAGTCATAGTTGAAGTACTAGGTCAGTAGAGTAAAATCCCCATAGGGTTTGGGGTTCTCATGCCAAACTTTTTCATATGACTTTTTTTATGTTTTCCTTATCGTCGTTGTTTTTGTATTTATTTCTTATAGTGAAGGGTTGTGAAGTTTTTCGAGTCTTTGCACTCAAGAAAGAATTCTCATTTCGATGTGAGATTCTGGTGCATAAGACTTGATGAACAATTTGCAACCATTATACCAAAGTCTGCTGACGAGGATTCGTGACTGAATCCGAAACAGCTGTACAGACTGCCTGGCATTATCAGAATATCATTCTGCTATAAACTTCTTTCAAAAACACTGGTCTTAAGCTTAAAATAAATTCCAAATCAATTTTTCCTTATCTTGATTTTTATTCGCTTAGTTTTTACTAGTTTTTCAGCTATAACTCAAGAACCATTGATGATTTTTCATTTCATTCTTCAGTAGCATCATAGCTGAAGCTTAAATAAAAAATTTCTATTAATATATTCATGTAAGATTTCAAATTATCAAAAAATCAAAATGAACTAACTTTGTCGAACGAAATTTCCAAAAAAAAAGTTAAATTCGTTGCATTTATTCATAAAATTCCCCCAACAATTCGAAATTTCTGGTCATATAAAGGTTGTCTCATCTGTGATAAGTATAAAACTTGTCATTTCTGATGATATTGAATGACGACCCTATGTACTGCATATGAAACTTGTATGTTCAACGTATGAGCAATATTATTTTTATGCGGATATTATATTAATCATACGCACATCGTTCCAATCTAATGGATTTATGGTTTAATAACACAGTACAACAGCCAATATGACCCCAATCTCTGTGGCCTTCGATAGATCACTGGAAGCGACGTAGACTAGCAATCCGAAGGTGCCGGGTTCGATTCCCGGCCGGGGCACTGGCCAAATCAACCTCGATGGAAAATTACTTTTCAAATACTTTCAAGTTCTCCAATGTAACTTGACAAAACGAATGATGCAGAACTTGTTCTTTTTAGGGCTAATTTTACGTGCAGTTCTCAGAATTGAGTCCCCAATCAATAAACTGAAAACTTTTGTGCTGCGTAATACAAACTTAAAAATCTCTCTTTAATATCTCTTGATTTTGACCTAATCTTTTAAAACGGAGTACAGCACTATGTTCTCTGACCCAATATTAAGTTGGGGTGTCTCAGTGTTTTTCTGTTTCATTTTGACTAATTTACAGTGAAATTATTATCACTCATACGCCATATACCTCTCAATTGTAAATCAATATAGTTGTTATCACTCATACGCCAGTTACCACTACATTGTATATCAATATAGTTGTTATCACTTATACGCCAGCTACCACTTCGTTGAATGTATATCAACGTCATTAATCCAAAATGCCCTCGGTTTAATGCCAGATCACCTATTAATCCTAATGATGATAATTACCGAAATCCCTAGGAGATTTTATAATTACTCCCACCAATCTGTGTGCCAAACAAAAGAGGATGCATACACAATTTCCAACATAATACAATAACCTCGGTCAGAGGGGCCGAAGAGAAAACGAATACACGCACAAACATCTTATTAAGCAACGCAGCAACAACAAAAGGAAACAACACAGAACAACAGAAAATGTTTTGTATTAAAAGTAAAATGCTAAACGGAAAACGGTGGGTACTATACCCGCTTAGCCCCACAACAACAGAAACAACAACAACAACACCGCAGCATATTAAGACAATAGTAAATCACCAGAATACTTGAGGCAAAAGTTGCGGGCCAACTTGCTTTATGTGTCTGACTGCGTTTTTTTACTGTGTTTCTTACTCACTCTCTCTTTTTCTCTATGCTTCTCTCTCTATCTCTCTGTTATACTCTCTGGCCCCTGCCCAGGCTAACATGGCTTGCTGATATATAGAATCCGTACTAAAAGCCCAGCTGCTACAGTCACTGCTGATGCTGATGCTGCTGCTGCTTCTGCCGTTGTTGTGCGGGCAAAAGTTTTCTAAGCGAAAACTTTATTTATAATTAAGGTCAACATCATCTCTAAGGACAATGAGTTCATGATGAAGGAGGAAAGTACGACGGACACCACTACAAAGAAACTGCAACTGAAAATGGAAACTAAACTAGGCAACGTCAAAATGAAACTGAAATGAGATGTGCTAAAAATAAACGCACACACTCACACGCAATACATTCGCACATTCAGACAAAAAGGTGCTTAATTAACATTATGCGTAAAATTAATGAAGAAGAAACTTCGTATTCGCTGTCTTAACGAATTTGAAAGTTTAGTGTTGTTAGTAAAAGAAGTCGTAGGCTTAATCCTTTAAAAAGATGAGTAGAGTTAACAGAATTAGTTAGGGAAAAGTTTACTACGGCGTATTATTATATTCACCTGCTTTCTAATATTGAGCATACGTCTTGGACAATTAGGAATTAATATTAATCATACGTTCCGTAAATACATGATATAATGTTTATCATACGTCTTGAACATACATGAAATAATATTAATCATACGTCCCGTAAATACATGAAATAATATTAATCATACGTCCTGTAAATACATGAAATAATATTTATCATACGTCCCGAATATATATAAAATAATATTAATCATATAAGCCCAAAAATTTAAAGGGAAAAAGCACAAAAGCCCATTTTGATACAAAAAGTTAAGAGTATGGTAAATATAACATCATACAAATGATAATATTTGACAAAATCGTTATTCAACATTATACGACAAATTTAGTAAGTGATTATTTATTTCGGCTTCTAAGTTGCTCCTTTTCTTGTCCTACTTTTTAGGGAATACCTACAGCGTTTTAGAGGAGAAAACCTGAAAGTTTTGGAAAGGACAACAAAGAAAAATATGTGATATTACAAAAAAAATGGTCCACATTTTTTTTCGCTTTAAATAAAATATAACTTCCCTTTACACCCCATGAATAAGGTATGGCTTAGCGTTTAGTGTTATTTTATGAATTGACATGTTTCTATTTTTAGATTCATACAAACGGCACTTCCTGTTTATAGACGAAAGCGAACCTCAGCTGTGGGAGAATCTTTTACTAGACTTTGTTTTTTTTTTGTTTAGATTTTCTGACCTAACGACATTTCGTATTTTGTAGAAACGGAGCTTCTATCCTCTATACCGAAGTTAAGCTCTATGATGAGCAAGATCGGACAAAAACTACTCCCAAATACCATACCAAAAACTCCCACTATTGGGGGGCCCGTCTGTCTGTTCCCGTTATTGCAGCCGTAATTAAAGAGACATCGACTTGTAAGCATTCATCTATCCTCTATGCCAAGGGCAAGTTCTAAAATGACCAAGATCGAACTAAAATTAATATTGCCTCCCACACAAATTCCCCCATTTTGGGATGACCGTCGGTCCGAACCTGCGATTTCAGCCGTTGTTTGAAAGATATCGAGCTGAAATTCGGTATGCTAGCTTCTACGCTCAACGTGAGTAAGACCGGAAAAGAACTACTCCCAACTCCCATACAAACTCGCACTTTTGGGGGAGGGGGGCCAGTCTGTCTGTTCCCGCTATTGCAGCCGTAATAAAAGGCATTCTTCTATCCTCTATGCGGAGATCAAGTTCTAAGATAACCAAGATAAGATAAAAACTACTCCCAACTCCGATACTGAGATTTCAGCGGTAATGTAAGAGCTATCGGGCTGAACTTCGGTATGCAAGCTTCTATCCTTCAGCAGAGGTTAAGTTCTAAGTTGAGTAAGTCCGAACCAGCGATATCAGCCATTGTTTGAGCGCTATCGAGCTGAAATTAGGTATGCAAGCTTTTACGCTTCAACCGAAAGTTAAGTTCTTAGGTGAGTAATACCGGAAATGAACTACTCCCAACTCCCATAAAAACATCACCTTTTTGGGGTGTGTCCATCTGTCTGTTCCCGCTAGTACAGCCGTAATTAAAGATACGTCGATTTGTAAACATTCTTCTGTCATCTATGCCGATATCAAGTTATAAGAAGACTAACATCGGATAAAAACAACTCCTGCTTCCCATACAAATTCCTCCACCCTTTTATGGGGGTGGCCGTCTGTCAGAATCTACTATTTCAGCCGTTGTTTGAGAGCTATCGAGCTGAAATTCGATTAGCAAGCTTCTATCCTTTAAGCGGAGGTTAAGTTCTAAGGTGAGTAAGACCGGAACAGAACTGCTCCCATCTCCCATACAAATTTCGCCATTTTGGTGTGAGCGTCTGTCTGTCTCCTCGATTACAGCCGTATTTTTAGAGCTATCGAGCTGAAATTTGGTATGCCAGCTTCTAGCCTCTTAGTGGAGGTTAAATTCTAAGACGAGCAAGATCGGGCAAAACTACTCCAACCTATCAAACGGACTTCACCATTTTGGGAGTATGAACCTGCAATTACAACAGTATTAAAAGAGCTTTCGAGCGAATACTTGGTATACAGTCCGCTATACTCTAAGTGGAGAATAAGTTATAATATTAGCAAGATTCTGACAAAAGGTACTCTCACCTCCCATACGAATTTCCCCTTTTTGGCGTGTGTTCGTCTGTCCGTAATTGAAAAACTATGAAGCTGCAACTTCGTATGCAAGCTTCTATCGTGTATGCAGAAGTTAAGACCTAAGATGTGCACAATCGGATAAAACCCCCACACCACCCCTTTTTTTGGGGGTCTAACCCTGCGATTACAGTTGAAGTCAAATGATAGTATCTAAAGGATTATACATATATGAAAGTATACAAAGATAAGACATTTCTAGCTTGACACACCTGCAGACACTTTACTTCCATTTTTTTTCAAAAATTTATTAAAATTTTTCTAAGAAACCATACAGGCACATTTCCTTTTTAGACTTTTTCCTACAAAACTGCTCCATTAGATCTTTGGAGAAATGTGGTCGTAAAATGGGAAAATCCCACTGTGTGACGCACATTCAGCATCTTGGTCTCTTCTGGGCAAAAACACAAAATTTACACCACGATCTTGGTTTACAAGGGTTACTACATACAATTCGTTCAAGAATTGATGCCACCACACTTGAATTAATAGATTCAATTAAGTAAATGGGCTCTGTACGAGCTCAATGAATAAGCGCTGTTTTCGTCCCGACCATATTCACCAGTATGGGCGGAGTAACGGTCAACATTTTTATAAAATTTTTCTTAAAAATTAAATGTCGGAGACTTTTCTATGGGATCATTATAATATTTCTGATATAAAATTCTTTTTTAAGGTATTTTATTTCAAACTTAAAAAAACAACTTCTTAATGAATCACCCTTGAGAATCTTCTGTTATACAAAATATACTCACACTCTAAATCGCCTGCTCCATTCAAATTTTTGACCCGACCATATATACCAGTTCGGGCGTAGTAACGGTCAACATTTTTATGAAATTTTCTTTAAAAATTAAATGTCGGAGACTGGTCTATCGCATCATTATAACACTTATGACATTCAATTCTATTTTAAGAATTTTATATCAAATTAATAAAACAACTTCAAAATGAATCACCCTTGAGAATCTTCTGTTATACAAAATATACCCCCACTATCAAACTTGTACTCCATTCACATTGCACATAAGACCAATACAAATTATCTATCTTATTATTCCCACACATCATTTAAGAAAAGTGCCCAGTGTCGAACTACAATAATCACAGACTACATGAGAATTTCATAATAAATCCCTTGAGTAGTTGAGTAATTTTAATATGACACATAAGATTTCATAGTTATCTAACCAAATTATACTTGAAATATGCTAATAGCATAAAGCAGCATTAAAGTAGCAATTTGTCGAAAATTACAGATGCCCAACATACACACACACACAAAGAGAAGGAGAGAGAGAGAGGGAGTGAGACGGAAAGGAACACACGGTAGCATCAATACATGGTTGCCATTATAAACATAATAACTGCCTGTTAGGCAGAGGGTGGCGTTTAGTGTAGCCTATGTTGTGGGGAACTAGAAAATGTCATGTTTTTAAAAATTGATGCAGTCATTCGTTGGTCGATTGTTTTATTATACGACTGCCGTTTGTTCCCCACAATACTAGCACAGTACAGATCATACAATTCTACTGCATTGTCTGTGAATCAAATGGATGATGTTGTCCAATTGTAGTTTGGTTTTAGGCAGTAACTAATAGCAGAGTATTGTGCAAGGAGTAGGTAACATAAAAAAAAAAGAAAATGGACAACATTAGGAACCTTTGTTTGCTAGAAATGAAAACAAAACTATTAAGGAGAGTTACCGACAACAAAATCTATTTGCTCACATCGTAAGCAGTGACTGCAAATTTTTGTAAGTAACACTGCATGTCTGGTCTATAAATGTTCATAGGGATATTACAACGATAATGGTGCATAAGTATAATTGTAGTTTTACCAAATTACAAAAATTACAGCAACGCCCATTGCTCTATAATGTAATGGTAGTGAGATGAATAACAAATTGCAATAGACAGTGGGCTAGAAAATATACGTTGACGTTGAACTAAGTATACAGTTAGTTTCCAAAAGAAAAGTAATGCTAATTGCATTTTATTCGATTCAAATTTGTAACTATTTTGCTGCAACGCCCATATAATTTATAAAACAAGTTTAAAAGTTATTAAACTTATATACGGCTACGGACCGCAGTTGTCAATGCTTTTTATTAACAGCAGTATTTTTGCATTTTGTATAATATTACTTTGTTGTACTTAAATAAAAATATAAAAAATAAATTTTTAACTTTCTGTTTACCTTTACATGAATTTAATTCGCATAATACTCGTGCGCCACCTATCTACCAAAAATTGTACTAATATACAAACAACAGCGCATATGCCTACGAAATTATCTTAAATTTATGTAACCACAGGATAAAGAAAATAGGAGTGTAAAAGTAACACACAGACGGATATGGGTTCATACCTGTATATAAATACAAATAAATTGATGTGCGTTGGTAAGCGCATCACTTGAGAACGCGTCCATCGATTTGATTTCTTTTTTTAAAGATCGTAATAGTCCCTGTGAGGTTTATAGAAAAAAAAATTAACAACGCCAGTTTTTAAATAAAACAACTAATATGAAAACATTAACGAAAGAAAAAACATTTACCGCCAAAATGTTGATGACACACTTAGCGTTATAAGGGCAATGATTTAAGTATATGCACCTGATATGTCTCAACTCTATACAGAGATGGTGCCTCTATCCAAGTGGCTAATGTCCTTGACAAATACAAGTCTGACATAATCGCCATACAGGAAATGTGATGGACGGCATAGGTATGCACACGACAAAAGAACTGTGACATGTTTTACATCTGTCATGCAGAAACACACGAAATTGGAAGTGGATTTATAGTCGGCAAGAGACCCCGACAAAACAAAAATAATGATTTCGACGAACAAAGAGTCCTCTCGAAGGGGACGCAGCGTCAACGTTGAAAATTATTGTTTTGAGGTAGTTGATGAGTTTACCTACCTCGGATCTTCCGTCAATAAGAAAAATAATGTCAGCCAAGAAATAAAGCGGAGAATAGTGCTAGCCAATAGATGTTTTTACGGACTTCGGCAGCACTTTGGTAATACCACCTTATCTCGGAATACTAAGAAACAGCTTTACCAGGTGCTAATCTTACCCGTTCTTTTGTATGCTGCCGAATCATGGGTGCTTACGACAACGGACATACAAAACCTGGGAGTATTCGAGAAAAAAGTGCTGTATGAACCTATCTGTGTCGACGGCGAGTTTCGCCATCGGATGAACCATGAGCTGTATGAGCTTTACCACGACATCGATGTAGCTAAAAGAGTCAGAATGCAACGACTACGATGGCTGGGTCATGTTGCCAGGATGGATGTAAATGCTCCAGCGAGAAAGGTGTTTGAAGGCGAACCTGAAGGACGGCGCAGAGCAGGGAGACCCAAACTCCGTTGGAAGGACCAAGTGGTAGGCGACGTGCCACCATCTGGTAGGACTAACTGGAGAACACACGCACAAGACCGAAGCGTGTGGAATTCTTTAGTACTTCAGGCCTCAAACTTATGAACCATGTTTGTAAGTTTTAATGGGCCACTTAAGTAAGTAAGTAAGTAAGAGACCCCGACATACGGTCCTGCGGTTTAACTGAATCCGCATCAATGCGAAATATTTGTACATTATATTGATTTGAGTACACGCCCCAACGGAAGACAAAGACGATGCGTTCTAATCGTTTGAGCACCTGGACGAAATATATGACCGCTGCCCTGGGCATGACTTCAAAATTTTCTGGGAGATTTTAGTGCTAAAATAGGAAGGGTCTACACAAGAACACCACCTATAACGGGTTCAGACTGGTTTGCGCGTCGGCAAGAAACATGGTAGTGAGTGGAACCAGTTTACCGCATAAAGACAACCACAAGGCAACCTAGATATTTCCTGATCAATAGACAAGAAACTAGATTGATCACCTGGTGATCGATAGAAGCCATGACGCCAGCGGTGCAAGTACAGGGTAGCTGGTGAAAGCTGCTACCGTAATGTCTCATGCGACTTATTTCGATCTGAATGGCAACGTTAACAAACATAATTTTTGCATATGGGGTGGTTGCAACCCAGAAATATTGCATGAGAGGGAATTGCATCCAAATCGCCTCACACTGTATTGTCGGTCCATACTTCCTTAAACAAATCGGACAATGCGTTACTTGAGCATGCTTAAAGAATTTTTCTATCCAGACTACACCGAAACAGAATTCCTTTCAAATCTGTGTAGTTTAAACAAGATGGCCACTCATGTCGCCTGACCTTACTCCACCGGACTTTTACTTGTAGGGTTATAGTAAAAAGGAAGCGTACAAAAACAATAAAAAATTCAGATTACTTAGATAGAAAAAAGTTATCAAGTTTTCATCAGCCACCTTGTATAGACTTGGATCATTACCTCATTGCAGACAAGGTACGAGTACGCATGCGATTAAGTCGTGCAAAAAACGTTCGTCACTAAACACAAATGAAGCTAGACATCACAAAGCTGCACACCACCGAGGTAGCCAATGCCTACACCAACCAACTCTTTCAATTACTGCGAACAAATGCCCCTAGTTCAGATGTGCCCGACAACCAGTGGCAGCATATTGCGAATACAATGACCCAATCGACCGTACTGCGTTATAAAAAAAACCTCGCTCAGACCAGCCCTGGTAGATGAAAAATGACACGCAATGTCTGAGAAAAAGGATGTTGCATACAAGACAAAACTGTAGCCAATGACAACGAGTGCGACGACGAAACAATATAACGAGAAGATGAGGGAGATGAAACGCCTCTTCAGGAGGAAAAACGTCTATGGTAGATGGATAGATAGATAAAGTACGACAACGCACGCGAATAAGTAGTTAAAATAACGTTTGTAACCAAATGCATAGTAAGCCACACGTCACAAAGCTGCATACTACCGAAATAGCCAGTGTCTACCACAACCCAATCTCTCAATTACCGCGATCTAAGTGGCAGTGGCATCATATTGCGAATTCTTTGACCAATGCCGCAACGACCGTACTGAAAAAATACGTTCAGACCAGCCCTGGTACGATGAGGAATGCCACGCAATGTCTGAGGAAAAGGAAGCTGCATACAAGGCAAAACTGCAGCCAATGGCAACGAATCCAGTGACGGAGAGTTGTAATGAGAAGAGGGGAGAGACGAAACGCCTCTTCAAGAGGAAGAAACTTCTGTTGAAGATATAAGAGAACCAGGATATGATAACTAACAGGAATAGAAACGAAGCCTGGAATTTCTACCAAAAAGTTATAAAAACAAAGGTTATGGAATGGGGACCCTTGCCTATAAGAACAAAGATGAAATTCTGTTCATGGACACGCAGAGTGTACTGCAAATATGGAGAGAACACTTTCGTATTCCGCTAGATCCCAAAGGCAGCATAAGGGACGAAATCATGGCAATCATCGACGACAGAGTAGATTGTCCCCAACCAAAACAATTTCAGCACGACAATTGCACTACTTATAAACAATATAGCTGCGTGAGCCGATGGACTGCTGGTAAAGCTTTTTAAAGGCGGCTTCGCATGCATCAGCTCATAAACACGATTTGAATGACACAGTACAACACATGATTTTGGGACTCAATTCTGAATTTATGAATTAAATTAAAAAATTATAATAAAAATAAATTATAAAAAATTAAAAGAATTATGGCATGTTACTTGACAAAACGATTGATGCAGAATGTCTTCTTTTTGGGGCTACTTTCACGTGCAGTTCTCAGAATTGAGTCCCAAATCTGAATCTGAAAAATGAGCTGAAAAATTGTGTACTGTGTCAAGGAATGCATGTCCTATTATTGGAATCTGAGTGTTCTATGGTCAAATGTGTGTACCAACTATTGCGGGATCTGCCTTTTACCTATCGTATACAAGGCAATTTCGAGTGTGTTGGGACCGGCCGTGGCATAGTGGTTAGAACACGCGACTACCATGCGGGAGATCGCAGGTTCAAACCTGGCTCCAGTCATCTTAAAAAGAAAAAAAATAAATAAAATTTTCTTTCATTGTCGGCTCCCCTCGAATGTTGTTTGACAGCAACTTCGCAGTATTAAGCGTCGATTCTATCGTCGTGTCTAGTAAGAGCTTCTCAAACAGTGACGTTCGCATTCGTCGATAAACAAGTAGGTGCCGTTAGTTGTGAATCTAAAAATAGAAAGCGTGTTAATTCACAACAACGCGAGAAGCTATCCCATACCTCATTCATGGGGTGCAAAGGGAAATTAAGTTTTTTTTATGTAAAAATCTACGGCACATCCTAGCAAACCTGATTGGACCTTATCGGTGTGGTTTCAAATCATGTAAATCCACAGATATGCACACTAAAAAAAATCCTGGAAAAGACACAAGGATAGCAGATCGACACCTACCAGCTGTTTATCGATCACAAAGCTGCATCGACAGTTTGATATGACAGAAACTTTTTGCTGTTATGGCTAAGTTTGGTATCCCTGCGAAGCTGATTGGCGAAATGACACTGACGGACACGATGTCTTTGGTAAATATTAGCAAAAATCTGATAGAGCCATTTTCTACCATGCGAGGTTTTAGACAAGGCGACAGGCTGTCAAGCGATCTCTTTAACATCATAATGTATATGATCATCTTTAATAAAAGTCACATGCTGCATTTAATTTTGTATATGGAATTACCAGATGGGGCATGGCCGTGTAATCCAGATGTAATTTCGTATGTTGGTTTTGGAAAATATTAACCCATGCAAAGTTTCAAAGCAATTGATTGCTTCTTTCGAAAGTTATCGTGTGTACCAGCCTGATAGACAAACGGACATGGATCAAATGACATAACCATAGGCTGAGGGTATAATAAGTATGTTTACATGTTTATGGACAATACTTACTGTCTATAAGTTTCATACTCATTTATTATTTAGACGCCACCTATCGTTCATCAAATGTACTAGCACAGAAACATTGCCAACGATGTGAGTTTTTCTGTGGAATAATTGTGCTGCAAACGCTTTGATAGAATTGAAGCTTTTATCCAACACACAGACATACTTTTAAAGTTTCTAAAATTACAAATTTACAAAATAAATTCATATACAATATTTTCCATCCCACTGTCTAGTTTGAAGTCAAGTGAAATATCTGTAACTATTTACAATGTACGTAATGTTTTAGTCGATAATTTCAAAAGTTTTTTTCTTACAAGTTCTAAAACATTTTGAGGCAATAAATATGTACCCATATTGTGCACTAACTGAATATGTAAGATGAGAATCGACAATTGAACAATATGTACCTAAATTTCCAATAAAACAAACAAACCAACAGAGGAGCTCTGTTTCTCAGTGATGTTAAAAACAAACCTCTCTGCTATGCTTCTAACGCAAAAAAAAATTGGCAGGTAACACAACATAAGTCAACATAACCACTGCGGATGCTAGAGTAACTTTTATTGTATTTTATTTATTTAAATTTTCTTTACCAAGGGAGGGCGGGAGTTGGTTTACGCAAATGTTCATAAGCTCCGCTGCAGGAGCCTCAACC
Source organism: Muscina levida (assembly GCA_964034835.1). Taxonomy (NCBI): domain Eukaryota; kingdom Metazoa; phylum Arthropoda; class Insecta; order Diptera; family Muscidae; genus Muscina; species Muscina levida. The sequence goes on from OZ035880.1 coordinate 25,802,416, forward strand.
AACAACCAGTCAAATCCATACGAAAAAATTGTGTTTTTTTTTGATTTTCATTACAATTCCAAGTATTATTCGCTTCATTGAATTTTAATGCGTTTACATGTATTAACGATTAGACGACCACTCGCCCACCTTCATGTATCTGCCTGGGCACAAGGCAGTTGGCCAGCCCCCCTAAGGGATATTTGTAGATATATTAAATTGTCGTTGCATGGAGTGTTTTGGGTAAATTTCCTCGTTTCCTTTATATATTTTCTGTTTTACTTTAGAATTGAAAATTTTACAGTTGATTGAATATTTATAATCATGCAATATCAAATCCAATGCGGTGAGGAATTATATACTGCTTTGGCGTTCTGGGGGAGAGGAAGGTGTGATGAGGTAATGGGATGAGTACAAACAAGTACGGAACTTTGTGCTGAATGTAATGTTAGTTAGCAGGGAACAGATAATTAAAGTTGTTCCACGTGTGATTTATGTAACTTCAGTGATGACGGTTTATCATTTCTGAAGGTGCTCTAGAGTTAAGAGCTTACGTGATACACAGGAAATTAAAATTATTCAATAACTGATATAATTTTAAGGTCATGGAGCATAATTGGGAGTGATTTGAATGAACTTCCACCAAGGACAAAGGTTTTGTTTTCGTTATGTAGAAACACAATCATGTGCCGACCGGAGTTTCTAGGGGAAAAGCGAAATTTCATCACATACTATTCGCCTTTTTTATAATTTTTGTAGCGTTTATCCTTGCTCTGGTTGCTCTGGTTGCGGTCCTTCGAGCCGACATGGAAAGTTCCATTTTTTACATTATTTGCTCTTCACACTTTAAAAACTCAATCATACATTTCTTCGACGCCACCTATCGTACCAAAAATGTACTATGACAGAAACATTAGCTCACATGTGAGCAATAATAGGAAAAAGCTGCATCATAATCGCTTTGATTGTACAGAAGCCTATAGGCAACACACAGACAAACTTCTAAAGTTTTCAAAATTAAAAAATAAAATATACGCATGTAAATTACACTTTTTCAATGTTTACTCTTTACAATTTTAAAATTAGTTTACTTTTAACCTGAAGATCACCAGAGTTTGGTAACTTGCATACCGTTCAAATAAAATATAAAAAAAAATTTAAAAATGTCAATATTATTTTCTATTGACATTAAATGTAAAGTAAATTTTTATCAACAACAGTAACTATTTTTTATATCGTTTTCCACGCACTTTGGTCGTTGCATTTATTGTCTAGACTCTTAATATTTATGTTAATCATTTCATGTATATTTCTTATCTCCAAATTTGGTCATTTCATTTAACTCTCCCTACTTTTTTTCTGCCACTTGAAACGAATTTTCTTTTACGATAAACATTAAAGGAAATTTCTATGGCAGACTTATAAGCCAAACCGAAGAACCATTCAGACGACTAAAAAGAACATGGAAATTTTCAAATGAAAACAAAAAAAACTGTATGGAGAAAGAGAGAGGGCAAAAAAAACCACAATATGTTTAAATTGCCAATAAATTTCAAGGTCTTTTTAATAAAAACTATAAAAACATCATTATGAGGACAATGATGATGATGTTGTTGAGTTAAATCAAATCGATAAATAGTTAAATGTTTTCTTTAAACAACAAATTTTGTTTTCCGTTCCATTAGGTGCAGCAGAGGAGGAGTGCACTCATGCACTTACATAAGAGAGGTGGTAGAAAGTTTATTGAAGTAGAACTAATCACAGTTCAGAGTAAACTAGAAAAATTTACAAACATTTAACAAAATATAAAAATATTAAAATATAAAAATATAAAAATATAAAAATATAAAAATATAAAAATATAAAAATATAAAAATATAAAAATATAAAAATATAAAAATATTAAAATATTAAAATATTAAAATATTAAAATATAAAAATATAAAAATATAAAAATATAAAAATATAAAAATATAAAAATATAAAAATATAAAAATATAAAAATATAAATATATAAATATATAAAAATATAAAAATATAACAATATAAAAATACAAAAATATAAAAATATAAAAATATACAAATACTAAAATATAAAAATATAAAAATATACAAATACTAAAATATAAAAATATAAAAATATAAAAATATAAAAATATAAAAATATAAAAATATAAAAATATACAAATACTAAAATATAAAAATATAAAAATATAAAAATATAAAAATATAAAAATATAAAAATATAAAAATATAAAAATATAAAAATATAAAAATATATAAATATAAAAATATAAAAATATAAAAATATAAAAATATAAATATATAAATATATAAAAATATAAAAATATAAAAATATAAAAATATAAAAATATAAAAATAAAAAAATATAAAAATATAAAAATATAAAAATATAAATATATAAAAATATAAAAATATAAAAATATAAAAATATAAAAATATAAAAATATAAAAATATAAAAATATAAAAATATAAAAATATAAAAATCAAAAAATATAAAAATATAAAAATATTAAAATATAAAAATATAAAAATATAAAAATATAAAAATATAAAAATATAAAAATATATAAATATAAAAATATAAAAATATAAAAATATAAATATATAAATATATAAAAATATAAAAATATAAAAATATAAAAATATAAAAATATAAAAATATAAAAATAAAAAAATATAAAAATATAAAAATATAAATATATAAATATAGAGCAATTCCATATGAAAACGATCAAAATTGGCAAATTTTTGGACGACCCCTCTCCGATTTTAAAATAAATAGTCTCAATCGATTGCCCAGCAAAAAATAATGTACCTACATATTTTTTTTTTTTTTATTGTGACTGGTTTAGTGGTGGTGTACACCACTGTCATGTGACAAAATTGAAGAATTCTTCATAAGGGACCTCATTGAAAATTGCTTTATAAATATAAAAATATAAAAATATAAAAATATAAAAATATAAAAATATAAATATATAAATATATAAATATATAAAAATATAAAAATATAACAATATAAAAATACAAAAATATAAAAATATAAAAATATACAAATACTAAAATATAAAAATATAAAAATATACAAATACTAAAATATAAAAATATAAAAATATAAAAATATACAAATACTAAAATATAAAAATATAAAAATATAAAAATATAAAAATATAAAAATATAAAAATATAAAAATATAAAAATATAAAAATATAAAAATATAAAAATATAAAAATATAAAAATATAAAAATATAAAAATATAAAAATATATAAATATAAAAATATAAAAATATAAAAATATAAATATATAAATATATAAATATATAAAAATATAAAAATATAAAAATATAAAAATATAAAAATATAAAAATATAAAAATATAAAAATATAAAAATAAAAAAATATAAAAATATAAAAATATAAATATATAAATATATAAATATATAAAAATATAAAAATATAACAATATAAAAATACAAAAATATAAAAATATAAAAATATACAAATACTAAAATATAAAAATATAAAAATATACAAATACTAAAATATAAAAATATAAAAATATAAAAATATACAAATACTAAAATATAAAAATATAAAAATATACAAATACTAAAATATAAAAATATAAAAATATACAAATACTAAAATATAAAAATATAAAAATATAAAAATATAAAAATATAAAAATATAAAAATATAAAAATATAAAAATATAAAAATATAAAAATATAAAAATATAAAAATATAAAAATAAAAAAATATAAAAATATAAAAATATAAATATATAAATATAGAGCAATTCCATATGAAAACGATCAAAATTGGCAAATTTTTGGACGACCCCTCTCCGATTTTAAAATAAATAGTCTCAATCGATTGCCCAGCAAAAAATAATGTACCTACATATTTTTTTTTTTTTTATTGTGACTGGTTTAGTGGTGGTGTACACCACTGTCATGTGACAAAATTGAAGAATTCTTCATAAGGGACCTCATTGAAAATTGCTTTATAAATATAAAAATATAAAAATATAAAAATATAAAAATATAAAAATATAAATATATAAATATATAAATATATAAAAATATAAAAATATAACAATATAAAAATACAAAAATATAAAAATATAAAAATATACAAATACTAAAATATAAAAATATAAAAATATACAAATACTAAAATATAAAAATATAAAAATATAAAAATATACAAATACTAAAATATAAAAATATAAAAATATAAAAATATAAAAATATAAAAATATAAAAATATAAAAATATAAAAATATAAAAATATAAAAATATAAAAATATAAAAATATAAAAATATAAAAATATAAAAATATAAAAATATAAAAATATATAAATATAAAAATATAAAAATATAAAAATATAAATATATAAATATATAAATATATAAAAATATAAAAATATAAAAATATAAAAATATAAAAATATAAAAATATAAAAATATAAAAATATAAAAATATAAAAATAAAAAAATATAAAAATATAAAAATATAAATATATAAAAATATAAAAATATAAAAATATAAAAATATAAAAATATAAAAATATAAAAATATAAAAATATAAAAATATAAAAATATAAAAATCAAAAAATATAAAAATATAAAAATATAAAAATATTAAAATATTAAAATATAAAAATATAAAAATATAAAAATATAAAAATATAAAAATATAAAAATATAAAAATATAAAAATATATAAATATAAAAATATAAAAATATAAAAATATAAAAATATAAATATATAAATATATAAAAATATAAAAATATAAAAATATAAAAATATAAAAATATAAAAATAATAAAATATAAAAATATAAAAATATAAATATATAAATATAGAGCAATTCCATATGAAAACGATCAAAATTGGCAAATTTTTGGACGACCCCTCTCCGATTTTAAAATAAATAGTCTCAATCGATTGCCCAGCAAAAAATAATGTACCTACATATTTTTTTTTTTTTATTGTGACTGGTTTAGTGGTGGTGTACACCACTGTCATGTGACAAAATTGAAGAATTCTTCATAAGGGACCTCATTGAAAATTGCTTTATAAATATAAAAATATAAAAATATAAATATATAAATATATAAATATATAAATATATAAAAATATAAAAATATAACAATATAAAAATACAAAAATATAAAAATATAAAAATATACAAATACTAAAATATAAAAATATACAAATACTAAAATATAAAAATATAAAAATATAAAAATATAAAAATATACAAATACTAAAATATAAAAATATAAAAATATAAAAATATAAAAATATAAAAATATATAAATATAAAAATATAAAAATATAAAAATATAAAAATATAAATATATAAATATATAAAAATATAAAAATATAAAAATATAAAAATATAAAAATATAAAAATATAAAAATATAAAAATAAAAAAATATAAAAATATAAAAATATAAATATATAAAAATATAAAAATATAAAAATATAAAAATATAAAAATATAAAAATATAAAAATATAAAAATCAAAAAATATAAAAATATAAAAATATAAAAATATTAAAATATTAAAATATAAAAATATAAAAATATAAAAATATAAAAATATAAAAATATAAAAATATATAAATATAAAAATATAAAAATATAAAAATATAAAAATATAAATATATAAATATATAAAAATATAAAAATATAAAAATATAAAAATATAAAAATAATAAAATATAAAAATATAAATATATAAATATAGAGCAATTCCATATGAAAACGATCAAAATTGGCAAATTTTTGGACGACCCCTCTCCGATTTTAAAATAAATAGTCTCAATCGATTGCCCAGCAAAAAATAATGTACCTACATATTTTTTTTTTTTTATTGTGACTGGTTTAGTGGTGGTGTACACCACTGTCATGTGACAAAATTGAAGAATTCTTCATAAGGGACCTCATTGAAAATTGCTTTATAAATATAAAAATATAAAAATATAAATATATAAATATATAAATATATAAAAATATAAAAATATAACAATATAAAAATACAAAAATATAAAAATATAAAAATATACAAATACTAAAATATAAAAATATACAAATACTAAAATATAAAAATATAAAAATATAAAAATATAAAAATATACAAATACTAAAATATAAAAATATAAAAATCAAAAAATATAAAAATATAAAAATATAAAAATATTAAAATATTAAAATATAAAAATATAAAAATATAAAAATATAAAAATATAAAAATATAAAAATATAAAAATATAAAAATATAAAAATATAAAAATATAAAAATATAAAAATATAAAAATATAAAAATATAAAAATAAAAAAATATAAAAATATAAAAATATAAAAATATAAATATATAAATATATAAAAATATAAAAATATAAAAATATAAAAATATAAAAATATAAAAATATAAAAATATAAAAATATAAAAATATAAAAATATAAAAATATAAAAATATAAAAATATAAAAATATAAAAATATAAAAATATAAAAATATAAAAATATAAAAATATAAAAATATAAAAATATAAAAATATAAAAATATAAAAATATAAAAATATAAAAATATAAAAATATAAAAATATAAAAATATAAAAATATAAAAATATAAAAATATAAAAATATAAAAATATAAAAATATAAAAATATAAAAATATAAAAATATAAAAATATAAAAATATAAAAATATAAAAATATAAAAATATAAAAATATAAAAATATAAAAATATAAAAATATAAAAATATAAAAATATAAAAATATAAAAATACAAAAATATAAAAATATAAAAATATAAAAATATAAAAATATAAAAATATAAAAATATAAAAATATAAAAATATAAAAATATAAAAATATAAAAATATAAAAATATAAAAATATAAAAATATTAAAATATAAAAATATTAAAATATAAAAATATAAAAATATAAAAATATAAAAATATAAAAATATAAAAATATAAAAATATAAAAATATAAAAATATAAAAATATAAAAATATAAAAATATAAAAATATAAAAATATAAATATATAAATATATAAAAATATAAAAATATAAAAATATAAAAATATAAAAATATAAAAATATAAAAATATAAAAATATAAAAATAAAAAAATATAAAAATATAAAAATATAAAAATATAAATATAAAAATATATAAAAATATAAAAATATAAAAATATAAAAATATAAAAATATAAAAATATAAAAATATAAAAATATAAAAATATAAAAATATAAAAATATAAAAATATAAAAATATAAAAATATAAAAATATAAAAATATAAAAATATAAAAATATAAAAATATAAAAATATAAAAATATAAATATATAAATATATAAAAATATAAAAATATAAAAATATAAAAATATAAAAATATAAAAATATAAAAATATAAAAATATAAAAATATAAAAATATAAAAATATAAAAATATAAAAATATAAAAATATAAAAATATAAAAATATAAAAATATAAAAATATAAAAATATAAAAATATAAAAATATAAAAATATAAAAATATAAAAATATAAAAATATAAAAATATAAAAATATAAAAATATAAAAATATAAAAATATAAAAATATAAAAATATAAAAATATAAAAATATAAAAATATAAAAATATAAAAATATAAAAATATAAAAATATAAAAATATAAAAATATAAAAATATAAAAATATAAAAATATAAAAATATAAATATATAAATATATAAAAATATAAAAATATAAAAATATAAAAATATAAAAATATAAAAATATAAAAATATAAAAATATAAAAATATAAAAATATAAAAATAAAAAAATATAAAAATATAAAAATATAAAAATATAAATATATAAATATATAAATATATAAAAATATAAAAATATAAAAATATAAAAATATAAAAATATAAAAATATAAAAATATAAAAATATAAAAATATAAAAATATAAAAATATAAAAATATAAAAATAAAAAAATATAAAAATATAAATATATAAATATATAAATATATAAAAATATAAAAATATAAAAATATAAAAATATAAAAATATAAAAATATAAAAATATAAAAATATAAAAATATAAAAATATAAAAATATAAAAATATAAAAATAAAAAAATATAAAAATATAAAAATATAAAAATATAAAAATATAAATATATAAATATATAAAAATATAAAAATATAAAAATATAAAAATATAAAAATATAAAAATATAAAAATATAAAAATATAAAAATATAAAAATATAAAAATATAAAAATATAAAAATAAAAAAATATAAAAATATAAAAATATAAAAATATAAAAATATAAAAATCAAAAAATATAAAAATATAAAAATATAAAAATATTAAAATATTAAAATATTAAAATATAAAAATATAAAAATATAAAAATATAAAAATATAAAAATATATAAATATAAAAATATAAAAATATAAAAATATAAATATGTAAATATATAAAAATATAAAAATATAAAAATATAAAAATATAAAAATATAAAAATATAAAAATATAAAAATATAAAAATATAAAAATATAAAAATATAAAAATATAAAAATATAAAAATATAAAAATATAAAAATATAAAAATATAAATATATAAATATATAAAAATATAAAAATATAAAAATATAAAAATATAAAAATATAAAAATATAAAAATATAAAAATAAAAAAATATAAAAATATAAAAATATAAAAATATAAATATATAAATATATAAAAATATAAAAATATAAAAATATAAAAATATAAAAATATAAAAATATAAAAATATAAAAATATAAAAATATAAAAATATAAAAATATAAAAATATAAAAATATAAAAATATAAAAATATAAAAATATAAAAATATAAAAATATAAAAATATAAAAATATAAAAATATAAAAATATAAAAATATAAAAATATAAAAATATAAAAATATAAAAATATAAAAATATAAAAATATAAAAATATAAAAATATAAAAATATAAAAATATAAAAATATAAATATATAAATATATAAAAATATAAAAATATAAAAATATAAAAATATAAAAATATAAAAATATAAAAATATAAAAATATAAAAATATAAAAATATAAAAATATAAAAATATAAAAATATAAAAATATAAAAATATAAAAATATAAAAATATAAAAATATAAAAATATAAAAATATAAAAATATAAAAATATAAAAATATAAAAATATAAAAATATAAAAATATAAAAATATAAAAATATAAAAATATAAAAATATAAAAATATAAAAATATAAAAATATAAAAATATAAAAATATAAAAATATAAAAATATAAAAATATAAATATATAAATATATAAAAATATAAAAATATAAAAATATAAAAATATAAAAATATAAAAATATAAAAATATAAAAATATAAAAATATAAAAATATAAAAATATAAAAATATAAAAATATAAAAATATAAAAATATAAAAATAAAAAAATATAAAAATATAAAAATATAAATATATAAAAATATAAATATATAAATATATAAAAATATAAAAATATAAAAATATAAAAATATAAAAATATAAAAATATAAAAATATAAAAATATAAAAATATAAAAATATAAAAATATAAAAATATAAAAATATAAAAATATAAAAATATAAAAATATAAAAATATAAAAATATAAAAATAAAAAAATATAAAAATATAAATATATAAATATATAAAAATATAAAAATATAAAAATATAAAAATAAAAAAATATAAAAATATAAAAATATAAAAATATAAATATATAAATATATAAAAATATAAAAATATAAAAATATAAAAATATAAAAATATAAAAATATAAAAATATAAAAATATAAAAATATAAAAATATAAAAATATAAAAATATAAAAATATAAAAATATAAAAATAAAAAAATATAAAAATATAAAAATATAAAAATATAAAAATATAAAAATCAAAAAATATAAAAATATAAAAATATAAAAATATAAAAATATTAAAATATTAAAATATAAAAATATAAAAATATAAAAATATAAAAATATAAAAATATAAAAATATAAAAATATAAAAATATATAAATATAAAAATATAAAAATATAAAAATATAAAAATATAAATATATAAATATATAAAAATATAAAAATATAAAAATATAAAAATATAAAAAAATAAAAATATAAAAATATAAAAATAATAAAATATAAAAATATAAAAATATAAAAATATAAATATATAAATATAGAGCAATTCCATATGAAAACGATCAAAATTGGCAAATTTTTGGACGACCCCTCTCCGATTTTAAAATAAATAGTCTCAATCGATTGCCCAGCAAAAAATAATGGACCTACATATTTTTTTTTTTTTTATTGTGACTGGTTTAGTGGTGGTGTACACCACTGTCATGTGACAAAATTGAAGAATTCTTCATAAGGGACCTCATTGAAAATTGCTTTAAAAAAAAACTACTAAAGCGATCGCAACGAGTGATAGCTCGTTGGAAAGGTATTGAATCAGGCTTTAATTGAAAAATAACATTTTCCTAATTTTTCTCAGAAATTTACGTTTTTCCCCATGAAAATTAAATTTTCCCATGAAAATTAAATTTTCCGATTTTCCACAGAAGCTCCTAAATTTTCCGGCTAATTTTATTTTTTTTGGATTCCTCATAATTTTTGCTTTAAGAATCAGGAATAAAAAAATGGGCCCCGACTCCTTGTTTGGACAGGAGAAGAGCATTTATTGTTATTATAATTTTTTATTGTTATTATAACCATTTTTAACAAATTTTGAACAAAATTTGTATGATCTCAGTAACATCGAAGAGGAAATATATAATTTTATACGGGAAGAAGTTAAGCCCATCAGTGCATATAACTGAGACCCTAGATTCCTTCAGAAAAAATAAGTTTCGGGGCTTCTTAACCCAATAAAGCAATGTCCGTCTGGCCGGCTGGGTAAATGGTTACGACGATAAATGAAGTAGTTCTTAATGAATTTCAATAGAAATTTACCAGTGGCATAAAATTCACTAGTCGCGATGTTGGTTGGAAAATGGGCGAAATAGCCACGCCCCCTCAAGTACCTCCCATACAAAATTACCTATTTCACTAAAACCACTATATTGTCACTAACTTCCTGATGGAGGGCTCTACGAAGCTAAAATTTGGATGGTATTATTATTTGACAGCGTGTAGTATATACTGAAATAATGGGTCCGCTTTCCCCGCCCCATTCTGGTACCTCCCATACAAATTAGCATAACTTTTTATACATTATTGTAGCCAAAAACCACATTTTTGTTCTGGTGTTAACAAAACTTTGCACATCTTAGTTTTTTTACACTATTATGATGTGGTAACAAAACTAAGCATATCGGTTCAGATTTAGATATAGCCCCCATATATATGTGTGTTTCACGATATATATTTTTATTACGGAGATAGTGAAGTTTGATTATAATTATAAAGAATAATTAAACTCTTGACATACAAGTATTGCATATCAATGGAAAGGGAATTACATAAGGTTTAATAATTTACAAAAATTAATTAAAAGCACATTTTATTTTGGACATAATTCTGAGTCAAATATAAAATTTGGTCAAAACGTATTTTTTGGAGAAATAATATCTTATATGAAAAATAGCGTAAAATCCAAACTGACTGAAATATCTTACCGAAATTTTGGAATAATGTACATAAAATTGTCCTTAAAAAAACGAATAACAATATGTTGCCATATCTTACATCAAACTACCCAAATTCCCAATACGGGGAAAATATGTTCCAAAATTCCGAATTTTTTACTAAAATGGCCACACTGTCTTTGTTTATGGCAGGGATGTTGAAATACGTTACGGTTAACTAGTCCACATATGTGGTCAAAAAAATATATAATGAGCTTTCTCGTTGGCGCTTTGCGATTTGAGAATTTTCAAAAACAACAATTTTTTTTTTCAAAAATGGGGTATTTTTGACTTCCCTTGCCGGGGAATCTTTTTGCTGAACTGATTCAAATTTAGCATTAAATGCATCTGCATCAACATTTCTATGAGGAGTAATAAAGAAATTGCCACCTCCCGGAAGAATTTTTTTTTTTTACAAACGAAATAATATAGTCGCCTTGTTGCAAAAAAACAGTAAAAATAGGCCTTTTTTTGGAAACTTTTACTTGCGATGCTTATAACTTTTGATTGGAACAAAATATTTGACATATTTTTTCAGCAATTTCATTCAGAATTTTATAAGCTAACTAACGATATAAATATCTTTAAAATCAAGTAACAACTGAGCTCACACCCTTAAAAATACTAAATTAAACTCGTCCAAAAATTACACAATTTTTTTTATTTTCTCAAATATCTCTTGACCTAAATGAGATAACATGTACACGTAAGCATGTTTTTTGAAGGTTTTTCGACGCACTATCCAAATGCAAAAAATCTTTTAAATCGGTACATAAATGGACATTCCTCAAGCATTTGAAATTTTGAAACACCCGAGGTGACCAACTTTGGAGGGACACGCAGTGGCCCCCACACTCTCTAGGAAGCCGAATATTTCCAAATCATCTCGAAAACACCTCAGCTTTAACTATTTTAAATTTCATCAAGATACCATTATCTGTTCAAAAGTTACAGAATTAATTCCAAAAAAACCAAAATGGAACCACTGTGCGATCTTGTGAAGGCAGGCAGACCATATTCACTACACACTCAACTTGGGGCTCTTAAAAAAAATTGATTTTTTCTTCATAAATGTATTTTTAACTGTAAAATAATTTTTAATAATAAAATAAAATAATGTTAAATAATTAAAAATAATTCAATTATAAAAAATATAAAAACAATGAGAACAAGGTGGTCTCTTAAATGCTCTTCTCCTGTCCAAACAAGGAGTCGGGGCCCATTTTTTTATTGCTGATTCTTAAAGCAAAAATTATGAGGAATCCAAAAAAAATAAAATTAGCCGGAAAATTTAGGAGCTTCTGTGGAAAATCGGAAATTTTAATTTTCATGGGAAAATTTAATTTTCATGGGAAAAAAGGTAAATTTATGAGAAAAATTTTATTTTTCAATTAAAGCCTGATTCAATACCTTTCCAACGAGCTATCACTCGTTGCGATCGCTTTAGTAGTTTTTTTTTAAACAACTTTCAATGAGGTCCCTTATGAAGAATTCTTCAATTTTGTCACATGACAGTGGTGTACACCACCGCTAAACCAGTCACAATAAAAAAAAAAAAATATGTAGGTCCATTATTTTTTGCTGGGCAATCGATTGAGACTATTTATTTTAAAATCGGAGAGGGGTCGTCCAGAAGGTGATCGCTTTCATATGGAATTGCTCTATATAAAAATATAAAAATATAAAAATATAAAAATATAAAAATATAAAAATATAAAAATATAAAAATATAAAAATATAAAAATATAAAAATATAAAAATATAAAAATATAAAAATATAAAAATATAAAAATATAAAAATATAAAAATATAAAAATATAAAAATATAAAAATATAAAAATAAAAAAATATAAAAATATAAAAATATAAATATATAAATATATAAAAATATAAAAATATAAAAATATAAAAATATAAAAATATAAAAATATAAAAATATAAAAATATAAAAATATAAAAATATAAAAATATAAAAATATAAAAATATAAAAATATAAAAATATAAAAATATAAAAATATAAAAATATAAAAATATAAAAATATAAAAATATAAAAATATAAAAATATAAAAATATAAAAATATAAAAATATAAAAATATAAAAATATAAAAATATAAAAATATAAAAATATAAATATATAAATATATAAAAATATAAAAATATAAAAATATAAAAATATAAAAATATAAAAATAAAAAAATATAAATATATAAAAATATAAAAATATAAATATATAAATATATAAAAATATAAAAATATAAAAATATAAAAATATAAAAATATAAAAATATAAAAATATAAAAATATAAAAATATAAAAATATAAAAATATAAAAATATAAAAATATAAAAATATAAAAATATAAAAATATAAAAATATAAAAATAAAAAAATATAAAAATATAAAAATATAAATATATAAATATATAAAAATATAAAAATATAAAAATATAAAAATATAAAAATATAAAAATATAAAAATATAAAAATATAAAAATATAAAAATATAAAAATATAAAAATATAAAAATATAAAAATATAAAAATATAAAAATATAAAAATATAAAAATATAAAAATATAAAAATATAAAAATATAAAAATATAAAAATATAAAAATATAAAAATATAAAAATATAAAAATATAAAAATATAAAAATATAAAAATATAAAAATATAAAAATATAAAAATATAAAAATATAAAAATATAAAAATATAAAAATATAAAAATATAAAAATATAAAAATATAAAAATATAAAAATATAAAAATATAAAAATATAAAAATATAAAAATATAAAAATATAAATATATAAATATATAAATATATAAAAATATAAAAATATAAAAATATAAAAATATAAAAATATAAAAATATAAAAATATAAAAATATAAAAATATAAAAATATAAAAATAAAAAAATATAAAAATATAAAAATATAAAAATATAAAAATATAAATATATAAATATATAAAAATATAAAAATATAAAAATATAAAAATATAAAAATATAAAAATATAAAAATATAAAAATATAAAAATATAAAAATAAAAAAATATAAAAATATAAATATATAAAAATATAAAAATATAAAAATATAAAAATATAAAAATATAAAAATATAAAAATATAAAAATATAAAAATATAAAAATATAAAAATATAAAAATAAAAAAATATAAAAATATAAAAATATAAAAATATAAATATATAAATATATAAAAATATAAAAATATAAAAATATAAAAATATAAATATATAAAAATATAAAAATATAAAAATATAAAAATATAAAAATATAAAAATATAAAAATATAAAAATATAAAAATAAAAAAATATAAATATATAAAAATATAAAAATATAAATATATAAATATATAAAAATATAAAAATATAAAAATATAAAAATATAAAAATATAAAAATATAAAAATATAAAAATATAAAAATATAAAAATATAAAAATATAAAAATATAAAAATATAAAAATATAAAAATATAAAAATATAAAAATATAAAAATATAAAAATATAAAAATATAAAAATATAAAAATAAAAAAATATAAAAATATAAAAATATAAATATATAAAAATATAAAAATATAAAAATATAAAAATATAAAAATATAAAAATATAAAAATATAAAAATATAAAAATATAAAAATATAAAAATATAAAAATATAAAAATATAAAAATATAAAAATATAAAAATATAAAAATATAAAAATATAAAAATATAAAAATATAAAAATATAAAAATATAAAAATATAAAAATATAAAAATATAAAAATATAAAAATATAAAAATATAAAAATATAAAAATATAAAAATATAAAAATATAAAAATATAAAAATATAAAAATATAAAAATATAAAAATATAAAAATATAAAAATATAAAAATATAAAAATATAAAAATATAAAAATATAAAAATATAAAAATATAAAAATATAAAAATATAAAAATATAAAAATATAAAAATATAAAAATATAAAAATATAAAAATATAAAAATATAAAAATATAAATATATAAATATATAAATATATAAAAATATAAAAATATAAAAATATAAAAATATAAAAATATAAAAATATAAAAATATAAAAATATAAAAATAAAAAAATATAAAAATATAAAAATATAAAAATATAAAAATATAAATATATAAATATATAAAAATATAAAAATATAAAAATATAAAAATATAAAAATATAAAAATATAAAAATATAAAAATATAAAAATATAAAAATATAAAAATAAAAAAATATAAAAATATAAAAATATAAATATATAAATATATAAATATATAAAAATATAAAAATATAAAAATATAAAAATATAAAAATATAAAAATATAAAAATATAAAAATATAAAAATATAAAAATATAAAAATATAAAAATATAAAAATATAAAAATATAAAAATATAAAAATATAAAAATATAAAAATATAAAAATATAAAAATATAAAAATATAAAAATATAAAAATATAAAAATATAAAAATATAAAAATATAAAAATATAAAAATATAAAAATATAAAAATATAAAAATATAAAAATATAAAAATATAAAAATATAAAAATATAAAAATATAAAAATATAAAAATATAAAAATATAAAAATATAAAAATATAAAAATATAAAAATATAAAAATATAAAAATATAAAAATATAAAAATATAAAAATATAAAAATATAAAAATATAAAAATATAAAAATATAAAAATATAAAAATATAAAAATATAAAAATATAAAAATATAAAAATATAAAAATATAAAAATATAAAAATATAAAAATATAAAAATATAAAAATATAAAAATATAAAAATATAAAAATATAAATATATAAATATATAAAAATATAAAAATATAAAAATATAAAAATATTAAAAATATTAAAAATATTAAAAATATTTGAAATATTAAAAATATAAAAAATATTAAAAATATTAAAAATATTTGAAATGTTAAAAATATTAAATATTGTAAAAATATGAAAACTATTAAAAATGTTAAAAATATTAAATATTGTAAAAATATTAAAAGTAAAAAAGTAACAATGAAAACAAATTCAGTAATAAAAAACTTATTAAAAAACTTTAACATATACAAAAAATAATCAATTTATTTATATAAAAATATATTTTTCCCCCGTTTCGTTTCGTTTTGTTACCAACATAGCTGCATCGCAAATGCATAAAAATACAAACCAAATTAACAAATTTGCATTAACTTTCATACATATTAATCAACAATATAAAACACATGCCTACCGCCTCTAATATCCTCTGTGAAAACCATGGTTCTCTGACCATAAAGGGTTAATTTGCATATGTAATGCAAGCCAACAAAGCACAACAATAAAAAAACTTTTACATGTCATATGAAATGCAAATTCATATAATATCCAATCCATGTTCACAATGGCAACTCAATTTAAACTAACAACTATTCTGCGGTAAATACAAGTATAGAAAAAAAACCAAAAACAACAACAGAACAACAAATATTTCAATAATTGACCGATTATTGGCAAACATAAAGATGTACGTAGAGAGTGCGAGAGGGAGGGGGAGAGAGTGAAACCCACCAGCAGTTTCTAATAAGTAATATTGTATGACATATAACGACCAGGTACCCAAGTCCCAAAAGTGATTACTACAGTGCCACCCCCCACCCAGCAGACTAATCTAAAGTCTTGCATTAGTTATGTAAGTAATAGCATATAAATGATGGTTAACAAATAAAAGGGTCTGAACTAAAGGCTGCGACAATCATTTAGTTATAATGTATTTTAAAATGGTATTCATCTTTGTCGATGCACCCTATTTCTAAGGTATAGCTTGCAAATATTGGCTTTTCTTTATTTCCCATTTTAAGTATTTGTTTGATGAACAAATACATATTTGACATGCAGTTTAGTTCAATTTGTGTGTGAGTGTGTATGTTTTGTTTTTTGCTTGGAAACTAGGGATTTCTTTGCGAGTCTTTGTTGTCATGTCATTCATGTGTGCAGTCGTTCGTTACATACAATTGTCACCCAAATTAAATTTGTATACAAATTTCCAATATATCGACTCAACTACAGAACCTTCGATATGAGCCGTAGAAGTAAAAGACCCAAATTGTTTATTTATAATATTTCTATTTGTATAGTTTACTCTATTTATTTATTCAAAACTTTGCAAAACGTGTTTAAAGGGTGTACTGTAATAGGGTTACGGCAAATTGCAAATGACAATGGTAGGAAACTTGTAATTCGAATCAATAAAGTGTGATTCATTTAGAGATTATATTTGCATTAGTTGATTGTTTACAGATCGCGCAATAAATGTGTTAAGATGTCACCTTACTGTTATTCAGTACTTTTTGGCATTTTGTAATGGATAGACTTACACCGCCACAATTATTCTTTTTATTATTTGGTAGCACCATCAGAAATGCATACAACAGTAGCCGCACGTAGAAAAGAATACCAAGCGCTACGGTCTTTGCCGCTCCTTAGATAGTTCATCACACCAAGCTCAGATAACAACACTTTCACCTGCTCCATCCAACAAAGTTTTGATCACCCCTCCTTTACCTCCCATCGAGTTTATTGCCGATGGACGCGCTTGACTACATCGATGTCGTTATACAGCTTATACAGCTCGTGGTTCATTTGACGAAGTTACTCCCCGCGCTCGGTTAACGGGTTAAAATATATTTTGAAGTATTTTTCTCTCGAAAACTCGCAGAATAAATTGATCCGCTTGTGTCATTACCCAGGATTATACGCTGTAAAGCACTACAGGAGTGATCAGTGTCTGGTAGAGGTGGATCTTTGTTCGTCGAGAGAGAGCTTTGTCATTAAATCGCTTGCTTAGCGTATAGTAGCAGCGGTCCATAGCGTCTGTTTGTTCGGTGAAACAAAATACTTGGTTTCGTCGTCATTTATCACCAGACCTTTTTCTGTCGACTGCTTCTAAATGCTTAATATGGCCGCAGCAACATTGCGCAGTACCCGGCCAATGATATCGTTATAATCGACATACGCGAGCAGTATGTGACTTTTATTACAAATGGTATAACTGGCGTTTACAGCAGGCTTCCGTATGATCATCTCCATGATGTCAGTCACTGTCTCTCGCAAAGTCGTATCAGCTTCAAAGGGATACAAAACGCAGCCATAGCATCTGATAGTTGCTGTCTTATCGGACTGTCGAATGCAGCTTTGAAGTCGATGAACAGTTGCTGCGTGTCAATCTGCATTTTTTGAGTCTTCACCAGGATTTGTCGTAGTGTGAAAAGCTGGTTGGTCGTGGATTTACCAGGTCTAAAGCCACAGAGCTAGGGTCTAATCACATTCTCTAAGATGGGCTTTAGTCTTTCACATAACACACTACACAGGACCTTATATGCGATAGGTAAAAGGCTCATCTCACTGTGTGTGTACCAAACACTTGAATCCCCCTTTCTTAAGCACAGGGCATAGAACACTCATATTACCAATCATCGGAACACATCTAGTTTTTCAGGTCTTTGTAAATCTCATCATTACAAATTCACTAATGCCCAATACCCCTGAGTGCCTTTCATTCAATCATATAAATCGGCTTCACTGCGCTATATTGTTATCAGAGTACCTCACCCGCTGCACAGCTTGACTGTGGCCTGTGACTAGAGGAGTTTTGACTAGCAGCACCCCCATCACAGTTCGAGGTAACATAACACAATGGCTGCAGTAACGTTAAAAACAACAACAACCAGCTAAATAATAACAACAATCAAGCTACAAACTGCATCATGATTGCTTTGTTTATTTATCAGACAGTCAAGTCAGCCAGTCAGTCAGTCAGTCAGAGTCATGCAGTCCAAAATGTCTGTCCTTGCTGCCATGAGTTGTTGTCATGTATGTCAAGCCATGTGATACTACGTTAGTGTGTGTGTGTGTGTGTGAATGTCTGTCTGTCCGCCCATACCTTCTGTGGCGTGTCTCTGTCACTTTGGCTGTATGTCTGTCTGTCCATGTCCATGTGTTTATAGGCGAACAGTTAAAAAGTGTTGCATGTGAACAAAAACGTTTGAATTTCATTTATTTTGAATTTTATATCATAGCAAATGTACGAATATTCCAATATGTAGCAAAAAATACCTATATATGCATTGGATCCATGTATGTATGTATTTATTTTATATACATTCCTCTAAGTATATAACAATGCCTAGTACATATCTATGTATTATATTTGTATTTATCTACATATCTATGTTGTATATGTAGTAGTGGGCTGTCGTTTATATGCTTGTTTATTGTACATAAATATTTTGTTCAATTTACCGACATTTAGTTACTCAATTTGTAGCAAAATTTATAAAAACTTTGATTACTTACACTTTTTGCTGTTAAACAGTTTTAAGTTTTTTGTACATTTTTTTTTTATTTGTTTAATATTTTTATATTTTGTCTCATCGACAATTGGTTGTTGTGGTTAGATTTATTTTATATTGTATAGTTTAGGAAAATTTGGGATAATCGAAATTTATTTAGCCTATAAAATAAATCTTGAAAAATTTTCAGGTGTAGACTTAATTGGCATAAGAAAAAAACACTCATGTTTAACTTCAAGACAAAAACTTCGTATGTGGGATTCAAACATGTTAAATTCCAATTAGAATTAGCAATTGATGCAATTGGTTTATATTTTCTAATTCTTCAAACAATTAGAATTAGTTCAACTAATTCCCATTAGATAATTAAAATTTTTATTTCAATGGTAAAACTAATTGCAATTAGTTGCCATTAGCAAAAAAAATTGGTTTACCTTTACAATTAGAAATCTAATTGACTTCTGCTAATGCAATTAGATTTTTGAAAATATCAAAATAATTGATTCTTATTCGAGCTAACCCAGCAAAAAACCTGCTTACTATTCTGCAATTAAGTAAAGGAAGGCCGAAGGGGTTAGCGCTTACCATAGCGCTGTATTCATTAATGATTTTGTAAAGAAATGTCCCACTTAAATGCGCATGATTTATGTATCTAAAACTGCGCTTTGATAATAGCAACTTGAATGGTGTGAAATAATTGCAACTTAAATGTAATGAAATCATGTATTATTAAAAGTGCTTTCGTATTTGCAGCGCAAATAGAGCTTATTCAGCAAGGAGCACACACGTCAATTATACCTAAATGAGTATTGTAAAAAAAGTCTGCTAATAATAAGAAAGCTTACATGATATTAGGTTAGTAAAACATGGAAGCAATCTTAAGTATCTAGCAATTAACTTAAAAAAATTAATAAACATTTAATTAATTAACAGTTATTTCTTAATATAACAAACGTGCGTTTATACACCCGCTCACTATTATGACTAAGAACAAACTGATTGGGTTTTTGTATTACGCAACTCTTCGTCGTAAATTATACTTTTTCGTCGTGTAATATCGGTAAAGATCGTTGAAAAAAACAAAAACAATGCTGATATACATCAGTGCAACTTAGTAAGCGAGATAATTTGCAGTAGAACACAGCTCGCTTACGTGATTGCACCAAAATCAGCACTTATTACTGCATTCAAATATCGTTTCTGTTTCATTGTTGATAGAAAGCTTTTCATAACTGCCTTGAATATCTGCGTACATTTCAGCTATCAGATAAGTGAGTATTCATTTATCTCCCTTACTTAGTTAAGGAAAAAATGCGCAATGTTCTGCGTTAAAAGGCAGCGCATAAAAGTAGTGCATCCGGTATGGAAGCAATATATCTACTGCTTCCAAATTGCAGAAAATTTTTTGCTGGGAATTGAATATCTAATTTCATTAGCAGAAGTCAATTAGATTTCTAATTATAAAGGTAAACCAATTTTTTTTGCTAATGGCAACTAATTGCAATTAGTTTTACCATTGGAATAAAAATTTCAATTATCTAATGGGAATTAGTTGAACTAATTCTAATTGTTTAATGAATTAGAGAATTTCACAAAAGAAGGTTAATTAGCAATCATTACAATTATCTAATCATTGTTTAACATCTTTGGATGAAACCAAGGGGAAATGTTATATCGGTCAAAAACAAGTTATACGATAGGTCACGTCTAGGAATCGAGATACATAGATTTGAAGTTAGTAGGTATCGTATAGGGGAATTTGCCACGTTTTAGGCTCTTTTGTTATATTGTTATATGGTGGCGTATGATTGTCATAAGTGATATTCCACGTTAATCATACGCCACGGAGTACAACAGAGGTATTAATACTGCTATAAAATAACTACTTAAAACTACTTAATTTCCCTTTGCACCCCATGAATGAGGTATGGGATAGCTTCTCGCGTTGTTGTGAATTAACACGCTTTCTATTTTTAGATTCACAACTAACGGCACCTACTTGTTTATCGACGAATGCGAACGTCACTGTTTGAGAAGCTCTTACTAGACACGACGATTGAATCGACGCTTAATACTGCGAAGTTGCTGTCGACAACATTCGAGGGGAGCCGACAATGAAAGATAATTTTTTTTCTTTTAAGATGACTGGAGCCAGGTTTGAACCTGCGATCTCCCGCATGGTAGTCGCGTGTTCTAACCACACAGGACATAGCGCATCGCCATTTGTCGCACAGTGTTGTTAAAGAACGATTTAAAATGCAAAATAGACTATAACATATTTAAAATTATTAACAATAAGATACATGAAAAATTAATTGTTATCATCTTACATACATTGTAAGACTTAAAGGTGGCAATTCAATAAAGTTACCCATACGTACATGACCCTCATGAACAGAAGCTTCATTTTTGGAATGAAAGTCAGGGTTGTTACTAACGGTTAACCTGACTTCATTTATTGGCGCTGTAGTTAACGAGTTAATTCCACATTCAACACTTACCTGAAATTAGAAGAAAAAAAACAAAAACATATTTTAAACAACTTACAAAAAATTTGTATTTCATTTTTGAGAAACAAAACAGTAATATAACACAGTACAACATGTTTCAGCTCATTGATTGGTGAAAGAAGGCCCAGAAAGAAGAAGTTCAGCATCACTCGTTTTGTCAAGTTACATGCCATAGTAATATAATAACGATTTGTAGTTTGTAAGTATCGTATAGGGGAATTTGTCACGTTTTAGGCACTTTTGTTTGACATAACTCGAGAACCACTAGCACGATTTAACTAAAACTAATTTAAAAAAATTAAGAATTTCAATTCCTTTTATCTGTTCATATAACGTTTCCCTATATAAGCAACAGTTTCACTTTTCCACTCATCAAATGATTTTGAAGTGGATTAATTTTGTAGCAGTTACAATAAAAATGTTGTACCACGTGGCGTATGATTTACGTGGAATATTATTTATGGTAATCATACGTCACCATCTAGTATTTATAATATGTCAAACAAAAGAGCCTAAAACGTAACAAATTCCCCTATACGATACTTACTAACTTCAAATCGATATTAAATTATTATGGCATGTAACTTGACAGAACGAGTGATGCAAAACACCTTCTTTTTGGCATTACTTTCACGTGAAATTCTCAGAATTGAGACCCAAAATCATGTGTTGTACTATGTAAGTTAAATATAAATACATTAGGATATCAGTATCATTATTCTACGTATATTCAGTTTGTTCATCCATTGTAACTCCCATAAGGAGGTGTGGTAGGTATCACAATACATATATTAGCCTTCTAAGCGATTTAAATATTTCCGTCCGTCCGTCCGCTTTTCCTCACGATTACAGTTTAAGAGCTATCGAGCTAAAAATCGGTATGCTAGCTACTATCCTCTAAGCGGAGAATAAGTTTGAAGATGAACAAGATCTGACAAAAACTATTCGCATCTTCCAATACGAACTCCTCATATTATAAAAATACTTATGATCATGAATACTCCACACTCCGTATTAGGGACCGGCCGTGGCATAGTGGTAAGAACACGGGACTATCATGCGTTATGTTATATCCTTGGTTCGATTCACGGCTCCAGTCATCTACATTTTTCTTTGATTGCCGACCCCCTCGATATTGTCGACAGTAGCTTTGCAGTATAAGTGTCGAGTCAATCGGCATGTCTAGTAAAAGCTTCTCAAAAATATGTTTAGTTATTCTCACTCAAATTTCATACTCACAAATGTGTAGATGAAACGTATGAGTAATATTTATTTTATGCGGATTTTTTATTAATAATACGCACATCCTTCTAATATTGTGCATTTATGGTTTAACTAGATTCGCGTTGCTTCACCCGTACTTACAATTAATCTTCTTACGAATTTAAGCAAAAACGTAAAGTTCAATTACTTCATAAGATGAACGAATACCCCTTTTTTGTGTTTGATAGATATAATTGTATCCAAATTGGACTGTTTGGTCTAGGCGACAGTAACATTTTTATCCCTTTTTCGATTTTTTTTATCCAGAAATATTGTATTTCGTCTCAAATTGTAAGTCAGCATGCCCATATTAAATATCGCTATTATAAATTAGTCTATTGGTCTGGATGATGGTATAAGTTTTATTACCTTACTAGTAATTTTTACCCCTAAAAGTACGAATTTTCCAGCTCAATTTCATAGCTTACATGACGCCTGAAATATGACCGATTGAAATTTCGGTTTCTGTGTGTCTAATTATGTTTCCATGTAGCCTAAGATAGAGGCCCGACGAATAGTACCACACAGTGAAAGTTTTATTGCAATCGGTCCATTTATTTTGCCGATATTACTATTACGTATGTTATTACAACCGTTCTATTAATATCACCGTCGTAACAATTGTTTCAAAAGGGGCATGGCACTGCCCATTTCCCAGCGAGATGTAATCCCCCATGTACCATTTACTTATGTAGCAAATCTCATCTTCATTCCTTTAATGGTTAGCAAAATATGACCAATTGAAATTTTGGTTTGTGTGGGCGGTGCCATGCCCCTTTGTCTGAGTATGTTTTGATGTAGCCTATGATAGAGACCCTACGGATAGTACTGCACAGTGAAATTTTTCATTGCAATTGGTGTATTTATTTCGCCCAGATAAACTAGTTACATATGTAGCAAATCTCATATTTATACCTCAAATAGCTCGTGAGACATGACCAATTGAAATTTCGGCTTGTGTGGGCAGTACCACGCCCCATTGTCTAACTATGTTTTCATGTAGCCTATGATAGAGGACCTTTGGACAGTATCACACAAAGAAAATACAATGGCAATCGGTCTATTTATTTGGCTCATATAACTGTGTTATACAACCGATGTTCCAAATCTCGGCTTCGTACCTATAATGGTATAAAAGATGCAGCCATTTCAAAATTCGAGTTGTATGGGGCGGTGTCCCATTTTACCTTCCTTGCAGTCCGAATTTCAAATATTTCCGTCTTAGTGCGCGCCTATGTCATAAGAGGAAGATACATTCCAATTTTACGCAATGCATTAGCCAAACTGGGAGTGAGAATTTCCAAGTCAGGGTGCAGGCAATAGGCTAGTTTATTCAAACCCCCAGAGGTCTTGGCGTTCCCAGGTGAAATTCTTTTTTGGGACCTTTTATATTTTTAGCATT
This sequence comes from Muscina levida, assembly GCA_964034835.1. Lineage (NCBI taxonomy): Eukaryota > Metazoa > Arthropoda > Insecta > Diptera > Muscidae > Muscina > Muscina levida. Next base: position 25,827,707 of record OZ035880.1, read on the forward strand.
AGTCCGTTTAGTCTTTGAGCTATAAATTAATAACCATTGATGATTTCTCATTTCATTCTTCAGCATAATTGTAGTGAAAGACAAACCCTTGGGTGATTTTACTATATTGACCTAGTACCTTCACTTTGAAATGGAATTTCTCACCCCCAGTTTGATTGTTGCTCTGTGTTGTGCACAATATTGGAACGATGTGCGTATAATTAATATAAAATACGTATAAAATTTATATTACTCATACGTTGTGAATACGCATGTAGCAAGTTTGCATATGGTACTCGCTATATATGCACAGTACCGTAGTTAGGTCAGGATCGCCATTCAACATCATCAGCAATGACCATTTTTCTACTTATGACAAATGAGACAGGCAATATATGGCCAGATTATTGGAGTTATTGGGAAAAATTTATTAAAAAAGGCAATAAATGAAATTTTGTTAAAGATTTCATTCGATAAAATAAGTCTAACTTTATTATTTTTTATATGGATATAGAAACAATTCATTTAAGCCTTAACTACAATTCTGGTGTCATAAGACAAAAATTAGGTCCAGGAATTCCAAATCCTTAAGGGAATTTTGCTATACTAACCTGTATCATTAAACCATAAGTGTACAATATTGAAACGATATGCGTATGATTAATATCATTATCCGCATACAATTAATATTACTCATACGTTGTGCATACATATGTAGCGAGTTTGCATATGGTACTCGAAATATATCTACAGTACCGTACTTAGATCAGGGTCGTCATGCAATGTCATCAGCAATGAACAGTTTTCTACTTAGCACTGATGAGACAGCTTAGGCATATATGGCCAAAAATTGTGAGTTATTGGGGAAAATTTGTGAAAAAAGGCAATAAATGAAATGTTGTAGAAGATTTCATTCGATAAAATTAGTCTACTTGATTTTTTTACATGGATTTATTAATACTTAGAAATTATTTTTTTAACCCTTAACTTAAATTCTTCTGAAGAATGAAATGAGAAATCATCAATTGTTTTTGACTTGCAGCTAAACAACTAAGCTTAAAACCATCAAGAAGGAATAATATAAAGGGTCGTAAGAAAAAAAATTAGGTCCAGGAATACCAAACCCTTAGGGAATTTTACTATACTAACCTGTGTCATTAAACCATAAGTGTATAATATTGGAACAATGCGCGTATGATTAATATCATTATCCGCATACAATTAATATTACTCATACCTTGTGCATACACATGTAGCGAGTTTGCATATGGTACTCGCTATATATGTACAGTACCGTAGTTAGGTCAGGGTCGTCATGCAATGTCATCAGCAATGAACAGTTTTCTACTTAGCACTGATGAGACAGCTTAGGCATATATGGCCAAAAATTGTGAGTTATTGGGGAAAATTTGTGAAAAAAGGCAATAAATGAAATGTTGTAGAAGATTTCATTCGATAAAATTAGTCTACTTGATTTTTTTACATGGATTTATTAATACTTAGAAATTATTTTTTTAACCCTTAACTTAAATTCTTCTGAAGAATGAAATGAGAAATCATCAATTGTTTTTGACTTGCAGCTAAACAACTAAGCTTAAAACCATCAAGAAGGAATAATATAAAGGGTCGTAAGAAAAAAATTAGGTCCAGGTGTTCCAAATCCTTAAGGGAATTTACTGTACTGACCTGTGTAATTAAACCATAAGTGTACAATATTGGAACGATATGCGTATGATTAATATCATTATCCGCATACAATTAATATTACTCATACGTTGTGCATACACATGTAGCGAGTTTGCATATGGTACTCGCTATATATCTACAGTACCGTAGTTAGGTCAGGATCGTCATGCAATGTCATCAGTAATGAACAGTTTTCTACTTAGCACTGATGAGACAGCTTAGGCATATATGGCCGGAAATTTGGAAATTTTGGGGGAAATTTGCGAAAGAAGGCGAAAAATTAAATTCTGTTGAAGATTTTATTCGATACAATTAGTCCAACTTTATTTTTTTTTATATGGATATAGAAACAATTCATTTAAGCCTTAACTACAATTCTGGTGTCATAAGAAAAAAGTTTGGCTCAAGAATGCCCAACCCTTAGGAAATTTTGCTACACTAACCTGTGTCATTAAACCATAAGTGTACAATATTGAAACGATATGCGTATGATTAATATCATTATTCGCATACAATTAATATTACTCATACGTTGTGCATACACATGTAGCGAGTTTGCATATGGTACTCGCTATATATGTACAGTACCGTAGTTAGGTCAGTACCTTCACCCTAATATGGAATTTATACCGCCCAAGAATGACAGTTGCACTGGTGGGTATAACTACGATATTGATCTAAGCCTTTATATCTTATTTAAGCGATATTTATTACATTTGTTACATTACATTTTAAATGCTTTAATTTACCTAAACTCTTGAGCTATTGAACATTTTTTGTTGTTAATTAATCCCTTAACAAATATTACACACACACACACACCAACAAACAAACTTACTTTGAGAATCCTTCGCTAAAACCCCATTCGAAAACGAAAACTTTTCGACAAATAATTTAACACATATATACGTTACTTTCAACATTGAAAACTTTTCTAAGCTAATAAAGTATTACTTGAACGTTGTATTGGAGGGATATATAACGAAAATACAGTAACAGACACCAGATGCTGGCGGGTAGGTAGTCAGGCAGCTGTTACTTCGTACGGCTGCTGCATGTAAATCTCAGTTGAGCCAATATTTCCCCCACGACCACTTCAAAACCAAACGAATGGACTAACTCACTCAGTTTTGCAACTTTGGCCTGTTTTCCAGCTAAACCTCCGCTAAAATTATTGTTGCAAAGTTGTAGCCTAATGGCAAATGTGGTGGGCAGCGGAAGCCGGTTTTTGCCAATGGAACACAGCCCAAATCTGAAATGAAACCACCATACCGTTGTTTCCCTCTTTTTACCCCTGGCAATTGTACTTGAGACACACACACACACACACACAGAGAGAGAGGGAGCACGGTTGCATATAATACTCGTCGCAGCCTGAATTGTTTAAAACCCAATAGTTATTATCGTATTTTTCCTAGATGGTAAAGTGGGTGAGAGGAGACATACTGAGATCGCAACAATAACAAAGTGCAGCTTGCAGTGTAAATGTTGTTTATGACCAAACTCAACAACAAATGCAAGTAAATACCTACTCACGTAAATAAAATCTGTAAACCCCACGTGAAAAATTCACTGAATTGCTAATAAAAAAACAAGGAACCACCACCACAACAAAATACTACAGCTGTAGTAAGTAATACTATGCGAACGCTCCAAGTATCCATGAAGTAGGTAGATAGTACTTGTACCTATCTACCTACTACCCACCACCACATTACGGGGACACTGCAGCAGCATGTCCGTCCTTGGTGTAATTGTTGCCACCGCCGCGGCACGTAAGGGGGACACCAACAGACGACAGCGACACCGATAAACAAGCAGTGTGTCTCTCTTATAAATGTCTCCTTCAAGAGATTGCAAATGCGAGATACGGCTGCTAAAGCATAAACAAGTTGTCTGTCGTAGTCGCCAGTTAGCCAGCTAACCAGCGTGCTAGTTGAGGTAACACAGTAACTCACTAAGTGGCTGGCTCAAAGTAAAGAGTGCTGCGAGAGTGTCTGTTATAATTTTCACAGTTGCATACAAAACCTACTTCTATGTGGTCTAACTACCACATCAGGCGGATGTGTTCGCCTCACCACTCTCTAACACGACGAAACTATTCAATATCACAGGTAATTATGTGAAAGTGAATTTTCTTTCAATACCTAAAATTGTGCAAAAAAAATATAGTTGCAATTCAGCTCTCATCTTCTATTGTATAAAAAGAAAGTAAGTGGGGCAGGAGGTGCAGCCGAAGATAGAGAGAGAGAGGGAGGATTACTAAACACTCTCCGTTAACACTCTGTGTGTTAAGCAGGCAATTTCGCCGCCATGGCTAATTAGAAATTCTTTGAAGATAAAGCTAATTAGGGTTTTTGTTGGTAATACGTGAACACCGTGGTGCGGAATCGCTTAAGGGTTGTCTTAAACACTTCCAAATAAGTTTAGTGTGCAGGGGGTTAGCATTTTTGGCATAAGGCCCTTTTTTTAAACAAAACTACTTTTTGTTGAAAATTTACTTCCTAACTTTTTGACTCCATAAAGGTACTTTGTGGTACAAAAGAAGTACTTTTTTTTTTGTACAACAAAAGTACTATTTGGTGTAATAATAGTACTTTTTATACAACAAAAGTAGTAGAAAAAAAGTACTTTTTGATATAGTTAATATATTTATTGATACATCTCATGTATATTATAGTACAATAAAAGATTTTTATGGTACAACAATAGTACTTTTTGGTATAGAAAAATTTCTTCCTTGCACAACAAAAGTACTTTTTGCAACCAAAAAGTAATTTCAGATTTAAAAAAAAAATATTTTTGGTACAATAAGTTAAAAGTACTTTTTCGTATAAGAGTAGTACTTTTGATACAATAAAAAACATTTTGAAACAACATGAGTACTTTTGTTACAAATTAAGTACTTTTCGATGCAATGAAATGTAAGTGCAATAAAAGTACAATTACAGTAATAGTGCAGTACAGTAATAGTACTTTTCGATAAAATAAAAGACTTTTTTGTACAATAAAAGTACTTTTAAGGACACTAAAAATAATTTTATTGCTCTTTTAAGTGCAATACAATGAAAGTACTTTTATGTGCAATAAAAGTACTTTTTCGTACAATAGTAGTACTTTCATGTCCTATAAAAGTACTTTTTGGAACGATAAAAATCAATTTTTGTTGCAATAAAAGTACTTTTGGTACCATTAAAGTAGTTTTATGTGCAATAAAAGTACTTTTGGTACCATTAAAGTAGTTTTATGTGCAATCAAAGTACTTTTGGTACAGTTAAAGTACTTTAATGTGCAATAAAAGTACATTTATCTACAATAGTACTTTTACGAGCAATAAAAGCGCTTTTTAATACGACAAACAAAATATTTCGTATAATAAAAGTACTGTTGCTACAATTAAAGTACTTTTGACACAATTGAAGTACTTTCGATAAAATACAAGTACTTTTATGTGCAATAAAAGTACAATTTCGATCAATAATATAACTTTTAAGTGCAATAAAAACACTTTTTTATACATTAAAAACACTTTTTGATAAATGTACTTTTTCATACAATAAAAGTACGTTTGGATACGAATAAAGTACTTTTTAGTACAATAAAATCATTTCTATGTGCAATAAAAGTACTTTTATGTGCAATAAAAGAACTTTTTAGTACAATAAATGCGCATTGTAATACAATTAAAGTACTTTTCGATACAATGTAAGTACTTTTCTGTGCAATAAAAGTACTTTTTCGTACAATAATTTTACTTTAAAGTAAAATAAAAGCACATACAATAAAAGTACTTTGTGTTACAATAAAAAACATTTAGGTACAAAGGTATAAATTAAAGGTACTTTTTGATACAATTAAAGTACTTTTTGCTACAACTAAAGCTCTTTTCGATACATTAAAAATTCGTTTTAGTCCAATAACAGAACTTGTAGATACAATAAAAGTACTACCTAAAGTACTTTTCGATTTAATAAAAGTACTTTTTGCTACAAAGAAAGTACTTTTCGATGCAGTAAAATCAATTTTTGTTATAATAAAAGTACTTTTTACTACAGTAAATGTAATTTTTAATACAGCATTAGTACTATTATAAGCAATAAAAGTACCATTCGTAATAATTGTTATTGTACTGTTACGTACAATAAAAGCACTTTTACTTTAAAATACAATAAAAGTACTTTTTAGAAGAGTAAATGTACATTTTAATACAATAAAAGCACTTTTTGCTACAAAAAGTTTACTTTTGCCGCAATAAAAGTACTTTTGAGTACAATAAAAGTACTTATGGGTATAATGTAAGTACATCTTAGAGCAGTAAATGTACTTGTTAATGCAACGTAAAAGTACTTATGGGTACAATGTAAGTACTTCTTGGAGCAGTAAATGTACTTTTTATTGCAACAAAAGTACTTTTTGCTACAATGTAAGTACATTTGACTACAATATAAGTACATTTATGTGGTACAATTAATAACCTTTTTAGTACAGTTAATGTATGTTTTAATAAAACAAAAGTACTTTTTAGTACAGTTAATTTACTTTTGGTACAATAAAAGTACTTTTTGCTACAATAAAAGTACTTTACAATTAAAGTACTTTATGATACAACGAAAGTACTGTTATGTACAAAAAAAGTACGTTAAGGTACTAAGGTAAAAGTAAAAGTAAAGATACTTCTCGATACAATAAAAAAAACTTTTTGGTACAAAGAAAGTACTTTTTGAAACACCTAAAGTACTTTTCGGTACAATAAAAATTCTTTTTAGTCCAATAGTAGAAATTTTAGATGCAATAAAAGTACATTGATAATAAAAGTACTTTTTGCTACAAAGAAAATATTTTTTGATACAGTAAAATCCCTTTTTGGAGCAATAAAAGTAGTTTCGAGTACAATAAAAGTACTTTTTGATACTATTAATGTACTTGTTAATAAAATATATGTACTACTATTTGTAAAAAAAGTACTTTTTAGTAATAATTTCATTTGTACTGTTACATTCGATAAAATTACTTTTACTATTAAGTACAATAGAAGTACTTTTAAGTACAGTAAATGTACTTCTTAATACAATAAAAGTACTTTTTGGTACCATTAAGGTACTTTTCGATACAATGTAAGTACTTTTATGTACAATAAAATAACTTTTTCGTTCAATAATATTACTTTGAAGTGCAATAAAAATACTTTTCGGCACAATTAAAGTACTTTTTGATACAATATAAGAACTTTTGAGTACAATAAAAGTACTTTTTGGTACAATAAAAGTACTTTTTGGTACAATAAAAGTACTTTTTGAGTACAATAAAAGTACTACTTAGTACTATTTACTGTACTAAAAAGTACTTTTCTTTTTAATGCAACAAAAGAACTTTTGGCTACAATTTAAGTACTTTTCTATACGATAAAGTACTTGTATGTGCAATGAAAGTACTATTTCACACAATAATAGTATTTTTTTGTGTACACTAAAAGTACTTTTTCATACATTAATAGTACTCTGAAGTACATTATAAACTTTTAAGTACAGAAAATGTACTTTTTATACAATATAAACACTTTTTGCTGCAAATAATGTACTTTTAGATAAAATAAAACTACTTTTTGCTCCATATAATGTACTTTTCAATACAATAAAAGTACTCTTGTGTTTAAAAAAAAGTACGTTTTCATACAATAATACTATTTTTATGTGCAACAAAAGTACTTTTTCGTAAAATAATATTACTCTTAGGTACATATAATGTACTTTGCAAATCATTAAAAGTACTTTTGTGCGTAATAAAAGTACATTTTCATACAAAAATAGTACTTTTATGTGCAACAAAAGTATGCGTAATAAAAGTACATTTTCATACAAAAATAGTACTTTTATGTGTAGTACTTTTTCGTATAATAATATTACAGTTAGGTACAATAAAAGTACTTTTCAGTGCAATAATAATACTTTTTGTTACAATTAAAGCACTTTTCGATACAATAATAGTACTTTGTGGTGAAACTTGCGAACAATAACGGCACCTTTCGTTTCAGTAAATATGGCATTTAGTACAATAAAAGTACTTTTTTGATAATAGTTCTTTTTACCACTTTTCTCCTTTCTGCTAAAGTTAATTTTGTATTTGGTACCATGAAGTTTCTGTCTGATACAAGTAAAGTAATGTGTGGTACAACAGAAGTGCCTTTTGATATAACAAAATTACTTTTTAATACAACATAAGTACTTTTTTACTTTAATTTACTTTACTTTTTAATACTAAAAGTACTTTTTAATACTAAAATTACTTTTTAATACTTAAAGTACTGCTTGATAAAATTAAAGAACTATTCAGTAAGATGATAGTACTTTTGGGTAAAATAAAAGTACTTTTTAGCACGTTATTAGTACTTTTAAATACAATAATAGTACCGTTTGATACACTAAAAGTATTTTATGATAAAATTTAAAAACATTTTTGGTACAATAAAAGTACTATTTTATAGAAAAAAAGTACTTATTGGCAAAAAAAAAAAGTAATTCCTGATTTAATAAAAGTACTTTTTGGTACAAAAAAGTTAATTTTGGTACATCAAATTATTTTTTCTTAAATGGCTAAAGTACATATTGATGCAATTATGTTTTTTATGGTACAATGATAAAACAAAATAATTTTTGGTACATTAAAAGTACTTTGTGGTACACAAAATGTAATATTTGACATAAAAAAGTACATTTGGTTACAATAAAGTCTTTTTCCGGATACAACATTAGAACCCGTTGGTACAACAAAGTACTTTTTGCTGCAATTAAAGTACATTTTGGTACAATAATTTTCATTATATGTACAATATTAGTAATTTTTGGTACAACTACAGCACCTTGTGACACAATAAAAGTACTTTTTGGTACAATAATAGTACCTTTCGTTACAACAAAGTACTTTAAGACGGAATACTAAAAATTTACTTTCTGATACAATCAAAGTATAATTTGGCACAATTAAAGTTTTTTTTGCAAAAATAGTACAGAAGTACTATTTGATACAAATATAGTGCTTTTTGCATACAATGAAAGTACTTTGAATACAATAATAGTACCTTTCGTTACATCGAAGTACTTTTAGATGGAATAAAAGTACTTTTTGGCACAGTAAATTCACTTTTTGATGCCATAAAAGTACATTTCGGCACAATAAAAATTTTTTTTAACAGAAATAGTACAGAGGTACTATTAGGTACAAATAAAGTGCTTTTTGCAATAAAGTACTTTTTGGTTCAAATAATGTACTTTTTACTATGTTATATTATAATTAAGTTGTATCATTTTAGATAATGACCTTGTGGTAGTTCTTTAAAGTCCAGATTCGGAAGTATCGACTAGACCGGTTTACTAAAAAAATTCCCAAAGTCAAGGGCAAATACTAAAGATAATCTCGAGACTACTTGAAAAACAATATATTTTTTAATTTTAGGGGTAGAAACTGCATTATATGAGACCTTCATTAGAAAACGATGCCGTACGTCAGCGACACCTATAGAATATATGTCGAGACCTATACAACGATATCTTGTATGTTGCGATTAAGCCACATACAAAACAGTGGTGATAAAAAAAGATTTTGTCTGTTTTTTTGGGGGGTGGGGGAGGGGAAAAATATTTTTCTGAAGTTGTCTCGGGGTGATCTTTAATATTTGCCCTCGACTTTGGAAATCTTTTTTATATGTGGGGAACCACCCTGCCTTGTGTCCACTAATCTAATTTTACAATAAAAGCTAGTGTTTGTATTTTTCTCGTTGTTGCGATGTATTACTTTTGCAATTGATTCTTGTGCCAACTCTACCGACCATTTCGCACCACTGTGGCTCCCAATACTGTACTATGCATACTGCACTACCCGTATTCATTGTTGTTACCAATAACATTATATAACTTCTCACAACCTTTATCTAGACTTCTTTATAGTTCTTGCTATGTATTTTTGCCATATTTGCAAAAAAACACAAATACGCCCCAACAACGACAATAGAAACATGACCAAAGTCAGTTCTGGTTTTCTGTGTGTTCTTGATTCTTTAGCTCTCCATGTGGGAAAAGTTGCTGCTGCACTGCCACCACCGCCACCATCAGCTGGAGCCCAGTAGGAAGGCAAATTAAGTTATAAATTTTAAAGTTTTTCAGTTTGTTATTGACGCTGCTGTCGTTGCTACTGCTGCCGTAACTCGGGAACACACCAAATAACTTGTAATAAAACTATATTACAAGGTTAATTGCAGATTGTTAAAATAAATTGCCATAAGTATATTGTTACATAAAAGTACTTGCGCAAGAAAATAAGACATCTCTCTAGTCGACCAAGTCGACTTGAAAATTGTTAGTTATTAATATTTAATGTGAGTGCGTCGTAGAGAGAATGGAGACGCAAATTATGAAAGAGATATGAGTTTTTGGGAGAAGTTGAAAAAGAAATCAGAAACGAGTTTGTGCACAGAAAGTACATAAGAGAGAAACTTGAGTTACTTTTACTTAACTAAAGTGATAGATTGTTACCAGGGGAGTTTATTTTCTGTTGGGATATAACACTCGCAGAAATGGTAAAGTGGGAAAATAATATTTGATATGTTATTAAACAATTAAATTTTAGTAACACGAGAATTAAACCATATATTACATACCTTGGTTGAGCATATTTACACAGTGCAACATTTTTCAGCTCATTGATTTGGGACTCAATTTTGAGAATTAAACGTGAAAGTAGTCATAAAAATATGAACTTCAGCATCATTCGTTTTGTCAAGTTACTTGCCATAACTTAAACATAAAATCGATATAAAATTATTATGGCATGTAACTTGACAAAACAAATCACACAGAACTTCTTATTTTTGGGGCTACTTTAATGTGTATTTCTTAGAATTGAGTCCCAATATCAGGTGTTGTACTGTGTTCTCCGTCAGTTCAACTAACTGAAGTTTCTGTACTAGTTTAAATATTTTTCTATCTAGCTGCCTATTACTCTTTCATTATCCATATTATGTTTGACTAGAAAGTAAAAGATTTCAAAATTGGGAAACAAAAAAAACAACAATTTATCAAATTGAAGGCAGATATAAAACTAAATATACTATATTGTATTAATACACCATCATGTACGAGACATATATGAGATTATTCAATGAAAATAGTACAAATATTAACCTATAGGTGGCGTCTCAAGGTTTATTTATATCACAAACAGTTAACAGCTGTCTGTGTGTTCTCTATAGCTGTGCATTGTTTTCAAGCGTTTATAATGGAACAAAGTCAAACTGTTGACTACATTTCAGCGATAGTTTCTACATATAAGGGTGGCATATTTCTTTTGAAAAGAGTACAAATATTAACTTATAGGTGGCGGCTGATATTTTTTTATATCCCCAAACTGTTAAAGGCTGTATGTGTGTTGTTTATAGGTATGCATTGTTTTAAAGTGTTTGTATTGGAACCCGTTCAAGTTGTTGACTAAATTTCAGCTATGGTTTTTACATATAAGGGTGCCATATTTCATTGAAAATAGTACAAATATTGACCTATAGGTGGCGTCTGAGGTTTATTTATATCCCCAAACAGTTAACGGCTATCTATGTGTTCTCTGTAGCTGTGCATTGATTTGAAGTGTTTGTAATGGAACCCGTTTAAGTTAATGACTAAATTTCACCGATGGTTTTTACATAAAAGGGTGACATGTTTATTTAAAAATAGTACAAATATTAACATATAGGTGGCGTCTCAAGGTTTATTTATATTACAAACAGTTAACGTCTTTCTGTGTGTTCTCTATAGCTGTGCATTGTTTTCAAGCATTTGTAATGGAACCCGGTCAAGTTGTTGACTAAATTTCATCGGCGGTTTTTACATATAAGGGTGGCATATTTCATTGAAAATAGTACTAATATAAAACTATAGGTGGCGTCTGAGATATTTGTTATAACCCAAACAATAAATGGCTGTCTGTGTGTTGCTCATAGGTATGCATTGTTTTAAAATGTTTGTATTGGAACCCAGTCAAGTTGTTGACTTAATTTCGGCGATAGTTTTTACATATAAGTGTGGGCCAAATACTAGTTTCTTTTTAAATCAATATTGTATTGCTTCACCATCATGTATGACACATATATATGAGATATTTCACTGAAAATAGTACAAAAATTAACCTATAGGTGGCGTCTGAGGATTATTTATATCCCCAGACAGTTATCGGCCGTCTGTGTGTTCTCTATAGCTGTGCATTATTTTCAAGCATTTGTACATATAAGGGTGGCATATTTCATTGAAAATAGTACAAATATTTACCTATAGGTGGCGTCTGAGGTTAATTTTTATATCCCCAAACTGTTAACGGCTGTCTATGTGTTTTCTATAGCTGTGCATTGATTTGACGTGTTTGTAATGAAACCCGCTCTAGTTGTTGACTTAATCTCAGCGATGGTTTTTACATATAAGGGTGGCATATTTCTTTTGAAAATAGTACAAATATTAACCTATAGGTGGCGTCTGAGGTTTATTTATATCACCAAACAGTTAACGGCTGTCTATGTGTTCTCTGTAGCTGTGCATTGTTTTCAATCATTTGTAATGAAGCCAGGTAAAGTTATTGACTAAATTTCAGCGATGGTTTTTACATAAAAGGATGGCATATTTCATTGAAAATAGTACAAATATTAACATATAGGTGGCGTCTCAAGGTTTAATTTTATCACAAACAGTTAACGGCTGTATATGTGTTCTCTATAGCTGTGCATTGTTTTTAAGTGTTTGTAATGGAACCCGTTCAAGTTGTTGACTAAATTTCAGCGATGGTTTTTACATAAAAGGATGGCATATTTCATTGAAAATAGTACAAATATTGACCTATAGGTGGCGTCTGAGGTTTATTTATATCACCAAACTGATAACGGTTTTACATATAAGGGTGCCATATTTCATTGAAAATAGTACAAATATTGACCTATAGGTGGCGTCTGAGGTTTATTTATCTCCCCAAACAGTTAACGGCTGTCTGTGTGTTCTCTATAGCTGTGCATTGTTTTCAATAATTTGTAATGGTACCAGCTCAAGTTGTTGACTACGTTTCAGCGATGGTTTTAACATATAAGGGTGGGCCAAATACAAAATTATTTTTATATCATAGGTTCTTTTGTGACAGTGACAGCTTAGATTAGAACCATATGAAATATTAAAAAATTTTCAGTCAGCTAAACTGTCTGATATATATACGTCACGCTATGTATGATATCGTTAAAGTTATTATTCCTTCTAGCTTACTATTACTCTTTCATCATCCTTATTCAGGTTTAGGACTTTATCATCCGCCTTCCCCTTCAATTACGTTACCCTATAATAAATTATAGGTAATTTGCAGCCATGGTAAGTTAAGGGTATGGCCTCTACGTGACCAAATGGCAATTCTCAAGAATGGCATGACACAAATGTCTTGGGCACCTCAAGCCAACGTCACCAAACTGCAAGTAAGGCGAATAACTTAAGTCTCACACATGTATATCAGAACTTAGTTAGTTACTAATGCCAAGTAATTGCAATATGAAATTACATATATCATTCCAAGGGTTGGGAATATCTTACACAGTAACATTTTATATATGGATGGGAATATTTTTGAAGTATTTGTAATAAAACGAAAAAAAATTGCGCTATATAATTTATAATGTTACTTTTAATTTCATGTGTATATAATCCACTTTCACTGCAGTGACTTGATGATGAGATTTTGTACAACTTTACAGTGCATTCAGTTGAAATGGAAGGGAAAATGCCATTATGCCCCCATCTATTTGTAAATGAAGTGGAAACAAGAAAAATGTTGGTTAATTGCATGTGAACATTTTTGTTTTTTGTGATATAATTTATACGAAGGAAAGTACAACATAATAAGTTTGATGTGTGCTGAGAAGCAATTTGCTAAAAGCACTTGCAATAATTTCTCTTTTCAGCAATTATGGGAAAATAAAAAAAGAAGGTACTACAAGAAGTTGATACAATTTGTCACATGGTAGACTCTTCTAAAAAATAAAAAAAAAACCTTTTATGATTATTGAACTGCAATAATACTCCGGCAATTTCAAAAAGCATAAGACATTAAACCATATCAAAAAAGAGAGCAATTACTCATTGAGGAAATTATAACGATTTGCGATATATCAACATCAAACATCATCATACCTATATACATCAGATATTGATGATACAACTTCCTAACACACAACTCAATTCCTTTTTATTTTCGCTCTCTCCAGTATTTCAAACCATTCACTACACCCAATCAAACCTACCAAATATTCATAATCATAGCTGCCAAATGTGTGCAAAGTTTAAATGTCAATATTTTACCTAAATTCCGCTAACAACAAATCGCGCACCCCACAACCACAGCAAATCGCTTGTAATGACACTGAATGAGTGAATAATAATAGCAATTGGTGCAAATGGGCCGATATAAATCATTGCCTTTAAAACAGAAAAAAAACTGATGTAGTGATGTAGACACAATCTTTTTAGCTACTCCTTTTGCCATACCAGTTGGGTGAAAAACACACCCTGATATTTCTAAACGTTTCTTTGCTTGTTTTTAGTTGAATAGGCAAAAAAAAAACTTGATAAAATCGTAATACAAAATGCTGCGATTAATCGTTCAAATTGTTATGGCATCCATGATTCGATATTCCCAGGTTCGATATTGATGGGTCAGATGGCAAAAACAAGCGGTGTTTAAAATAAATCAAATAACCATAAATTTTCGGGGTGGAGTTATTTTGTAATTATAACGCACAGTGGCAAGAAAGAAAAAGATTTCGAAATAAAGAGTGACAACAAAGAGAAAATAACAATATTTTACATTGAAAACACAAGAGGCTGTCAGAAAGCTGAATATTTTGTCTATATTACTTTAGCATCATATATGGGAATATGAATATAGTGCAAATATTGTACTATAGGTGGCGTCTAAGATGCAATCATAATAGGACGAATCAATTGCTGTCTGAGACATATAAGACATATATCATTAAATATACTACAAATATTGTCCTATCGGTGGAGTCTGAGATATAGTTATGGCACAAAGAATCATCGGCTGTCTGAGACATATAAGACACATATCATTGAATATAGTACAAATATTGTGCTTCGGTGGCGTCTGAGATATAGTTATAACACAAACAATCAATGGCTGTCTGTGTGTTTTCTATAGTTGTGCATTGTTTTCAAACGTTTGTAATGAAAACCGATCAAGTTGTTGCCTTTAATTCAGCGATGGCTTTTACATATAAAGGGAGGGCCAAATACAAGTTTCTTTTAGGTTATTTTGACATTGACAGCTAATATTAAAATCATCACAGAAAATTTCAATGAGGTACATTGTCTGTTATATACACGTCACTCTATATATAATATTGTTTAAATCTTGAGTTATTAAAATCTGCTGTTTTTTAATTGAAATTATTTATGTATTATTATTTGCCTGCTTGTGTGGAGCGTAAACGGTTTTAGATTTGTCTTATAACACAAACACTCAATGGCAGTCTAAGACATATATCATTTAATATAGTAAAAATTTTAAGCTATAGGTGGCGTCTGTGATATTGTTATCACAAAAAAACTCAATGACTGTCTGTATGTTCTTTATAGCTGGGCATTGTTTTTAAAAGTTTGTACTGGAGTCCAGTCAAGTTGTTGCCTATATTTCAGCGATGGTTTTAACATACATATATATTGCTACAGGTGGCGTCTGAGAAAGTGTTATAACACAAACAATCAATGACTGTCTGTGTGTTACATATAGCTGTTCATTGTTTTCAAACGTTCGCAATGAGACCCAGTCAAGTTGTTGCCTATATTTCAGCGATGGTTTTTATATATAAAGGTTGAGTCAAATACAAGCTTCTTTTAGGTTATTTTGACACTGACAGCTAATATTAAAGTCATGACAGAAATTTTAATCAGGTCCACTGTCTGATATATACACGTCGCCCTATATATGATATGTTTTAAGTCTTGCGATATTGAAATCTTCTGATTTTTAATTAAAATTACTTATGTATTATTATTTGCCTGCTAGTGGCAAACGCTTACCTTGTGCAAAATTTTACTAAATTTAGTGTACTTACAAAAAAGATATGTATGTAAAACTGTGAGGGTCAATTCGGTCATTAGTAAGGGAAGCACTAGAAGGGGTGTGGCAGTTAGAAATTTGGTAG
Organism: Muscina levida; assembly: GCA_964034835.1. Lineage (NCBI taxonomy): Eukaryota > Metazoa > Arthropoda > Insecta > Diptera > Muscidae > Muscina > Muscina levida. Next base: position 25,843,599 of record OZ035880.1, read on the forward strand.
GCTAGCTTCTATCCTCTAAACAGAGGATAAGTTTTAAGATAAGCAAGATCGGACAAAAACTACTTCCACCTCCCGTACTAACTCTTCCTTTTTGGGGGTGTCCGTCTATCTGTTTCCGCCTTTACAGCCGTAGTTTAAGAAATAACGGGCTAAAATTTGATATGAAAGCTTATATCCTCTAAGAGAAGGTTAAGTTGTAAGATAAGCAAGATCGTACAAAAACTACTCCGACCTCTCATACAAACCTCCCAATTTTGGAGCATGTCCGTGTATCAGTCCCCTTGGTTACAGCAGTGGTTTAAAAAATAACGAGCTGAAATATGATAAGCAGGCTCATATCCTCTAAAGGAAGGTTAAATTCTAAGATAATCAAGATCGTACAAGAACTACTCCCCACTTTTATACAAAACTGCCACTTTTTGGGGTGTTCGTGTGTCTATCCCGTCGTATACAACATTAAATTAAGAGCTTTCAGGCTGAATACGAACTACTTTCCTCTAAGCTGAGTTTCTATTCATAATTGAATAATGGCGACAAAAACTACTGCTGCTTACCTGGTAACCACTACCTGCTCCATACAAATTTACCCTTTTTGGGGTGTCCGTCTGTCAATCCTTGCGATTACAACATTAATTTAAGAGCTATCGAGCTGAAATTGGGTTCTATCCACTAAGAGGAGGTCAGGTTTTAAGATGGGGAAATCGAAAAAAAAAACTACTCCCATCCCTGTCATACAAGACATAATTCATAACAATATTTTTGGCGCATATAAACAATTCAAGCTCAGTATTTGGGATTTCAGTAAAAAATTACTGATAAAAAATGAATGTGAGAGGTTTAAAAGTAAATTCCACCCCTCATACAAACTGTCCTTTTTTTTAGGTATAACGTTTTATAAAATATAATTATAGTGCAAAAAATCAGTTTAAACTTTATTTCTAAAAATGGTGAACTATATCTGAGCTTTGTTACGAAACTGGGAAACTTTTTTGTTTACCCACTATGAACCCCATAAAAGAGCAAAAATTTTAATCTTATTTTCTTTATATGAGTAAAATTGCTCAAGTAGGAGCTTAATCTTCATAAATGTTTTGGGAGATTTTCAAAGATGTTTGCAACGCGCCACCTATCGCCTTTAAATGGTACTATTTGGTTTGATCTGACGATGGTAAACCTAACGTCATTAAAATTGAGCCGTTTACGAATGAGAAAATATATATTTTTTCTTTTTATTTAATTAACCGATTCCAAGAAAAATTCAACATTTTGAATAATCCAATAACTTTAAATTCTTGTCAGAATAATTGGATGCAAATAGTAAGTGTTAGTGCTCCCACCTTTATTAAAAGCACTTACTTTCCCAGCAAAATATTTTGTTGCAAAGAAACAATTACAGAACAGCTTTTACTGATAAGTAACAAGTTCCACTTTCGGTTGCACAATATATTATTTTTGTTTGAAATTGTCCCAAAACCAACATGTTCTCATGGAACCTGTTATGAAATGAATTGCTACATAACTGAATTACATATGCTGTTTTTTGAAATTTCATTGATTTTCAATTGGGTGCTAGTTCGAAATATATTTTTACTCAGATTTTTGAGTTTTTCTTAATAAATACCCTCTAAAAAATACTTATTTCGAATACGAATACACATTTTCTGTTCTACGGAATCTGTGGTGCAACATGTTGTACACAATCGGTTATATAGAACCAGAAACAGAATAGAAAGTCGATTAAAAAAGAAACGATTCTAGTATCAATACCATTCGCAACAAGTTCTGAAAAATTTTCCTGGGTTATTACAGTTGGTAATCTTATTTGGAATAAGAAGGTAATTTTTTGTTCGTAATCCAAGTCCTACACTTAGAGGTAACAATTCTGGGATTAAAGTTTATATAAAAGTGAACAAAATTGTTCTATATGAAAATAAGTTAAAGTTTCTTATGAAAATTGCATCTTTTTTAAGTAGACTCCATGCAGAACTCTCCCAATGATTAAAAGTAGCTGCAATTCAAGTTAAAGATTTTGCCTCATTTGATATTTTTAAGACAGTTTACAACTTTACATATTTGTGACAGTCGTAAACGTAAAAAATTATTGTGCGAACCATCTCTATCTGCCGATAGTTATTGAGATTAATATAAGCGCGATTCTCATGCGCCACCTATCGCACATAAACTGTACTATTGTGAAAAATTAGTTGAAAGGGGACAAGAGTCACAGCAGGAAAACAGGGTATCAATCTATGGCTGAAGAGCAGAATATGGGGCGGGAGCCCGATTAAAAAAAAATATGCCATTGTCTTCGTCTTGGTCCCAAAACATCGGAATGGTAGGTTAAAGTTGGCGCTCAGGCCCATGGAGTCCGAGGGTTAAAAAAGAGGCCACTATCGGTTCTATGATGACCCCCCATGTGCGGGTACTCAAATGAAAGATATGTTCGAGACGAATCCAACGATGTTATTTAATTTCCTACGGGTCTCTCTCTCCGAGTTAGAGCCATTTAAATTTTGCGGGATATACCAAAAAAAAAATAGTTTTAAAAAAATCGCGCGATTTTTTAAACAAAAAATTTTGCCTTCGGCGCTGCTGCAACCATCTCAACCGTTACAACTCTAATTAAAAAAAAAACAAATAATCATTTAAAGGGTTGATATACTATAAAACATAGCTTTTTTTTAAACTAGCTGGCCCGGCAGACTTCGTCCTGCCTCCAAATTTTTGTAAAATATGTTGAGTGTAGTTGAAATCTAATAACGATTGGTTTATTTCTTAGACCTCTAAACTATTTCAATTTAAAGGGCGAGGTTTTCCCGGACAAATTCTATTCTTCATATATCTTAAAGATTATTATAAGAATTGCTAAAACGGATCAGCAGTGTCGTCCATGATGTGATGAAAATGTACTTATTGATAGGCATATATTCTAAAAGCACATTTTTAAGCCGATTGACTGACATATAACTCTCTGCGTTGGTGTACTGGGTGATTGTACCTTTTTATCCTAAGGAGTACGGATTTCCAAAAATGCCTTCATTAGGCTCAGCAAACCCATTAACCGTATGGTCTGGGTGATATCAAGAGTTATTCCTATTTTCGTTATTTTCCCCTAAAATTTCGAAATGGGAAAAACCACTTTGTGAAGCTCCCTAATTCTGTAGGAAGTGCGCCATTATTAAGGTTAGTCATTCTTCCTTAAGCCTTTTTGCGGTCTGGGTGACCATCTACATCCAATTCCCAACTTTCGCTGAAATTTTGGGACAAATGGGGTCAATCGTTTTTACAATTAGTGGTGACATTAAAATATACATCTTTTTTATATAACTATGATGTTAAAAAAGTGACTAAATGACATTCCAAATATTAAGTGTATCATAAGCTAAACACAGCCAACTGGTTCCAAACATACATTCAAAATTTTCTCATGCCAAAAAAATCATATATTTTAAGTTTAAGAAAATCGGACAATCGATATAAATTCTCGAAATAATTCAACCCCAGCCAAATCAACTGCGGGTCCATATATACAAAAAAAATTCTCATAATAAAACAAATATACATTCAAAATTTCAGTCAAATTGTTTAATTAGTTAAAATTTTCATTATAATTCCACCCTAGCGACACCTACCGGGTCAATTTATACAAACAATTTTTTCTCAAGATTCCACAAACATAAATACTAAATTTCAGTTAAATTAGTACATGCATTCAAATTTTCGATATAAATCCACCCTAGCGCCATCTACCGGGTCCATTTGTACATACGATTTTTTCTAATGATCAAACAAATATAGATTCCGAATTTCAGTTAAATTGGACCATTCGTTTAAATTTTGATTGTAAACCGACCCCAGCGCCACCTACCGGGTTTATTTGTACATGTTTTCTCATGATCAAACGAATATCCACTCTAAATTTCAGTTGAATTGATACATGCATACAAATTTTCGATATTAATCCACCCTAGCGCCACCTGGATTTGATTTTTTTTAACACAAACAATCTACGGAAAATTTCGAATCGAATAAAAAAAATCAGCCAAATCGCTGCAGCCGTTCTCTAGTGATGGTATGACATACGTGGACCATTTCATTTTTATATATATAGATATTTTTCAAATTTTTCATAATTTTTCCATTTTTATCCTTTTTTTTAATCAATTTTCTTTTTTCAAATATTTCTTTTTGGACATTTTCTTGAATTTTTTCAAATATTTCTTGAAATTGTCCATTTGTTTCCTTAATTTTTTTTTCAATTTTTTCTCAATTTTCGTTTTTTAATTAAAAAAACCTTAAAAATTTAAATTTTCACACATTTTTGATGACATTTAATTTTTTTATGGAATTTTTCAATTCATTTCCTTAAATTATTCTAATTTTCCATGATTTTTTCCCATTTTTTTAAATATTTTTTTTAAAAAATCGCGCGGTTTTAAGATTTTCTATTTTTTTTTAGAATTTTTTAGTTTATTTCCTCAAATTTTTCTAATTTTTGCCATGATTTTTTTCACATTTTTTCAATTTTTTTTTTTGGTATATCCCGGAAATTTAAATGGCTTTAACTCGGCCCAGGAGACCCGTAGGTTGGATTCGTCTCGAATGTATCTTTCATTTAAGTACCCACACACAGCTACAAACATTAATAACTCTTTGAGTATTATAAAATTTATAACGACTTGAGTAAAAACAGTTTCATATTCATTTGCCAGCACATGAAGTATCGACGAAGAGATAAATAGTATCTCTTTGTTAAAATATTTGTTCTTAAAATTTATCTTACCTTACCTGTACATTGCCTTAGGTGTATACCCAAGTGCCAGCAAAGTTGGACAATCCCTTTATTCAAATTGGTATCTTAACAACCTACAAATTTCAATTGATCTATACAAACAGACGAAATTCAATTGCACTCTGCAGTAGATGGCGAGTATAAGTGTTGACCTCAACGCTGTTTTTGTCAAGATTAAGTTGATATCGTTAAATTGATTTACTTCCCTATCCAGTCAAGTATACAATACATTTCGAGTTAAGACGCTATGAAAGTGTTGTATAATACCAAAAGTTGATATTAATCTACTTTTTTCATTGTTGTTTCGTTGTTAAATCTCAATTTTACAGCCTACTGCCAAAATAAAAACTTATTATAATACCTTACACTGACTGTGTGTAGCAGCACAGCATTAACCTTGAGATACTTATTATTTTGTTCATGTTTTGTATAAGTAGATACTTGTATATAGTTTGCATGTATTTGTATGGATTTGTTGGGATTTGTTTAGTTTTAGTTTTGCTGTCTTGTGTGTTTTTCTCTGTTCTGTAGTTGTTGTTTCTTCTCCTACATTTAGCTTGTTCACTACATATCAAAATGTTCATGTCATATCAACATGTCATATCTGTTACTCGGAACAAAGAGCTCCAAAGGAAACGAAAAAAAAACACCACAAACATTTCCCCTTTGATTTTTTGAGGTGATGATGAATATTGTATACCACGAATTCTCGGAGAGCTCTAAAAATACATAGCAATACCACAAGGAAACGACTTTGGTAAAACTATATGAAAATCTCTACTACTAAGTTATGGAAATAAAATTTTTTTTTTATCTGCCTTAGAATATCTCTTAAATTTCACAGTTCACGAAACTTTAACTAAATGTCATAAAAAAAATAAGTCAAAACTTGAAAAGTTTTAAATTGTGTTATTTTTCTGCGTAACTTCTTTTCTTCATTTTGTTTATTTAAATAAAGGCATTAAAATGAATATAAATTTTTTTTGTTAATGTTATTTAATTGGGTTTTTAAATGTTTAGCTCACTAGCACAGCCAGGTAAACAGGTAATCATGTAGTAGTTGATGGATTTTGTGGTGTGTTGTTTTTTTTTTTTTTTTGGCAGTGCCTCCAGCTTTTTAAATTGTTGTCATTAGTAGCAGTGCCAGCACCCAACACACCTGGGCTATAATTTATTGCAGATATCTCCTTTTAAATGTCTTTTTAAATATTTTACATTAAAGTGTTGTTTAAGGTTTGTTTTCTTGTGAGAAAAAAAAAAACGTCTGTCATTGGTCGGCATTTTCAAATTATTTGCTTTAACTATTTCGCAGAAGTTGTATACGATGGTTAGAGCTTTGAAATGCGTAACTAAGCGGTTATATTTTTGGGTGAGATATTATGGGTTGTTAACCTAAAGGCACAGTGATATGGAAAGGTACACATTTTACAAAAGTAAAAATAGCATAACATTGCAGCGGTTCAAAATACTATGATTTTTTTTTGTGGTAGGAATAGCAGAAGTGCAAAATAGTAAATTTGGCTAAATTTAATTTAAAAATTTTACTATAGTAAAAGATGAACTGGCCGTGGGATAATGGCTGGAACTCGCTACTAACATGCCTGAGATACCAGGTTCGATGTCTGTCTTCAGCCTTCCTAATTTTTATTTTATTGCCGGTCCTCTCAATGGTGTCGAAACCAACTTCGTAGAATAGTGGTTTAGTTAGTTATGAATCTAAAAATAGAAAGCGTGTTAATTCACAACAACGCGAGATGGCAGCCCATATCACATTCATGGAGTGTAAAAAGAAATTTAGTTTTTTTTTTTTGAGTAGACCTAATTGCAATGATAAAAATTGCTAATAGAAACAATTAATATAATATAATGTGGTATAAAACACTCTCAACATTTTGGCACATTTTCGTTAGTTAACTAAAAATTAGTACAATTAATAACCGATAGGCGGCGCGTAAGTATCGTTTATATAAATCTTAATATTCAACAGTTTAAATTTGATGTTAGACGATTCTTCATCTCTAGTCGGTAAAAGAAGTTGACTTTTCTTTAAATACTGTAAAATAGTGGTATTTTAGAAAAGCTTCAAGATCATATTAATGATAAGAGTGTTTATTTTTTTACGATTTTTTACCGAATTTAATAAATTGTTGTGTTCTAGGAGGATGTTATTTTTAAAACGTTGGAAAATGTGTCTCAATTTTATAAAGATAAATTCGTCCCTTAATATTTGTGATGATGGAGAAGAAGTCCCAGCTAAAGGCGCTGAGAAGACATTGTGGTTAATGTCGAAAAAACAACATAAATGCATAAAAATTCTTACCAATTTCTGATTTAGCTTACCTAAAAATATAAGAAGAGAAATATTTATTAATAACACCATAAAATAGGCAGAATTTGACTACTGTAACTTAAATATTATTACGACTAAATAAATAAATTTCTACAAGTTATAGTAAGAATAAACCAAAAGCTAATTTTAAGGAATATAGGAAGAACATCAAAATATATATATTACTATCTGGCCCGGCAGACTTCGTCCTGCCTCCAAATTATTTCAAAAGATGTTGCCTGCAGTTGAAATCTAATAACGATTGGTTTATTACTTGGCCTCTGAAATATTTAAATATAAAGGGCGAAGTATTCCCGGCTATATTCTGTACTTCATATCTATATTCATATCTATCTATATAAATCTAAGAGATTATTTTTGTAAGAAGTGCTAAAATGGTTCAGCAGTGTCGTCCAGGATATGATAAAAACTTACTTATTGATAGGCATATATTCTAAAACCACATTTTAAGGCCGATTGACTGACATATAACTTTCTGCGTTGGTGTACTGGGTGATTGATGCTTAAGGTGTTTGGTCTGAGCTGTGATAGTACTTTGTCCCTTTTCATTCCAAGGAGTACCAATTTCCAAAAATCCCTTCAAGCGAATCATTAACCGCTTCTATTAACCGTTTGGTCTAGGTGAGAGCAACAGTTGTTCCCATTTTCGTGTTTGTCTCCTAAAAGTTCGCAATGCGAAAACCACTTTGTGAAGCTCTCTAATTCTATAGGAAGTGCCCATCCCTAACTTTCACTGAAGTTTTGGGACAAATGGGGTCAATTTATACAAAAAAAATTTTCTCAAGGTTCTACAAACATAAATACTAAATTTCAGTTTAATTGGTACATGCATTCAAATAAATTCGATATAAATCCACCCTAGTGCCATCTACTGGGTCCATTTGTACAAACGATTTTTTCTAATGATCAAACAAACATATATTCTGAATTTCAGTTAAACTGGCCCATTCGTTAAAATTTTGATTGTAAACCGACCCCAGCGCCACCTACCGGGTCCTGTTGTACATAAAATGTTTTCTCATGATCAAACGAATATCCATTCTAAATTTCAGTTGAATTGGTAAATGCATTCAAATTGGATTTGACCACAAACAATCTACGGAAAATTTCGTATCGATTAAAAAAAAAATCAGCCAAATCGGTCCAGCCGTTCTCAAGTGATGGTATTACATATGTGGACCATTTCATTGTTATATATATAGATTATTAGCCTTTAAAACAACTTGACAACATATATATTTATATCTTAGTGTTTAAATCAGAGACCCAAATGTTTAAAGATTTCCATTCGCTTCGATCTTGTGCGCAACCGTCTCCAGTCAGTCCTACCAAGCAGCGTCAGTGATTCCGCCACCTGGTCCTTCCAACGTAAAGGCGGTCTCCCTCTTTTGCGCCGTCCTTCGTGGTTTTTATAAAATACCTTTCTCGCTGGAGTTTCCTCATCCACCCTCACGACATGGCCTAGTCGGCGTTATCATTGCACTTTGATTCGCTTGACCACATCCTCTCGTATCCTCAAATAGCTGCATCCGCCTGTGTAAGCACTCAAGATTCGGAGGCATACAACAGAACCGGTAAAATTAGTACCTTGTACAGTTGGACTTTGGTAGTTCGAGATAGGTGGGTGTTTGTGGAGTGCTCTGTTGGCAAGCACTATTCTCGGTTTTATTTTAAGACTAACACTGTTGTCAGTAGCGGATTCGAGGATCTTCGCTATTGCATCGTTTAAGAAAATTAAAAAATTAACATTATTTCATATATTATATCTCAGGGAATTGCCTCACAGTTATAAGTGCTGAAATATTCCACATACTTTGGGAACGCGTCCTAAGACATTAAGTTGGGCTTACTTACTATTCACACGCACTGTCCGCTCACTTACCGAAATTAAAAAAGTCTGTATTCAAACTCATATCTTTAGTGCTCCTATAGTATTCGGCAATAATTTTCCTATCTATTGTATATTCAAATACTGCATGTATATAAATTTTACCTTTATAACCGTTAAAAATAAACTGTCTTCGGAAATCCATTGTGCGCCATGATATCTGCGTACGAAAATGTATTTCTCTAGGATTAAAATAAAGTTTTGCCACGCCCCATCTGCCTTATCTAATTGAAAATTAAAATTTCGTCAGCATTTTCATAATTGTATTGCAGAATACTATCAGGATATCAAATTGTATCTCTCTATGACTTATATATGGTTTGGTCATGCCTCCTCCGCCCAGTGATCGAAAATAAAAATTTCATCTGCAAATTTTTACCTGTAGTGCTAAGCACTATATGTATACCAAGTTATATATCTCTAGAGCTAAAATAAAGTTTGGACATGTCCCTTCCGCCCACTGATCGAAAATAAGAATTTTGTCTGCTAATGTTTACCTATCTGTATATTAAATTATATCTCTCTAAGGCTATAATAAAGGTTGGCCATGCCCCTTCCGCCCACTGAACGAAAATAAAAATTACGTCTGCAAATTTTTACCTGCAGTAACAAGTACTATCTGTGTACCAAATCTTATCTCTCTATGATTTGTATATAGTATGGCCACGCCACCTTCGCCCATTGATCGAAAATAAAAATTTCATCTGCAAATTTTTACCTGTAGTGCTAAGCACTATATGTATACCAAGTTATGTCTCTCTAGAGCTAAAATAAAGTTTGGCCATGTCCCTTGCGCCCACTGATCGAAAATAAAAATATTGTCTGCTAATGTTTACCTATCTGTATATTAAATTATATCTCTCTAAGGCCATAATAAAGGTTGGCCATGCCCCTTCCGCCCATATATCAATAGGGACAGGGAGTTGCCTCCCCAAAAAAAAAAACAAATAAACCGTCGTCCCTTGCTTTTTTTTCGACCACCTACAAAAAGTTATCCACATCTAGTATAGATTCTTTTTTTATGCTCTATACAATTTACACAGTCGACACACATTCAATATTGATGACCACCCAAAGTCAACTCAGAAAAAAAAACCATAGGACCAAATGCCAAAATGTAGCTCTAATAAATTTTTAACGAAAATGTTTACTCGATTCACAACAATTTTCATATGTAGACCAAACCAAACAACAAAAACAACGAAAGTGTTTTTGTACACTATCCGTTGTCCCTCTCATGATGGTACGTATGTTTCTCTATATTGGACACGCTGGGATGCTGCTTTTTGTGCTATTACCGACAGACGTTTAATATTAAAGTGTCGGTGTTTAACGCTTCTCGCGCCCATGGGGGTTGATTGGGGTGTGGTTTTTAGGATGGATGTGTTTTGGCGTAATGGTGTTTCTTTGCCTTTGCCTTTCGAGTAACTTGAAAGGTTATATTTATGACATCAACACGTGTTTTTATCTTGTCATTATGCGATTTAGGTCTAAAGACTTTATTACCCTGTACAGAGGGAGGGAGGGAGTGAGGTATAAGCTCAAACTGATGACCAGCATCTATGTGTGTAATTACTATCTACGACAACTCGAAACATGGCTAAACATCATTGGGGCAAATTAAAAGTCATTGCATTTTTATGTTGATGTTTTATCCATCTTAGAGGAGATGATATTTCTTGTGTTGACGACTCAAATGATGTGTCGTTATCCAATAGCAATTCAAGTCAATGTAATTATGCTGCTGTTGCTTACGGTAGAAACTTATATACAAAGAAGGATTACTTGGCTTTTTTTCTTCGTCATAGTATGATTTGTCAATATTTTCGTGTTTACAATTAACAATGATTTGGCCGTTTTTAATAGTGTTATTTTGTCATATAAATAAGAGTTATATTTTTAATGTTTGTAAAATTTTCTATATTTTAAACATTTTAAAATTTTTAATATTTCTAATATATTTAATATTTTTAAAATTTGTATTATTTCTTATATTTTTAAAGTTTTTAATATTTTTAAATTTTATATTTTTAACAATTTTAGTATTAGTAATAATTTTAATTATTTTTAGTATTTTTAATATTTTTTATATTTTAATATTTTTAATATTTATTATATTTTTAACATTTTTAATGTTTTTAATATTTCTAAAATTTTTAATACTTTTAATATCTTTTATATTCTTAATGTTTTTAATGTTATATTTTCAATATTTTTAATATTTTCAATATTTTTAATATTTTTAATATTGAATGTGTTTTTATATTTTTAATATCTATATATATAAAAATGAAATGGTCCACGTATGTCATACCATCACTTGAGAACGGCTGGAGCGATTTGGCTGATCTTTTTTAATTCGATTCGATATTTTCCGTAGATTGTTTGTGTTGAAAAAAATCAAATCCAGGTGGCGCTAGGGTGGATTTATATCGAAAATTTGAATGCATGTACCAATTCAACTGAAATTTAGAATGGATTTGAGTTTGATCATGAGAAAATATTTTATGTACAAATAGACCCGGTAGGTGGCGCTGGGGTCGGTTTACAATCAATATTTTAACGAATGGGCCAATTTAACTGAAATTCAGAATCTATGTTTGTTTGATCATCAGAAAAAATTGTATGTACAAATGGACTCGGTAGATGGCGCTAGGGTTGATTTACATCGAAAATTTGAATGCATGTACCAATTTAACTGAAAAATAGTATTTATGTTTGTGGAACATTGAGAACAATTTTTTTGTATAAATTGACCCGGTAGCTGTCGCTATGGTGGAATTATAATGAAAATTTTAACGACTTAAACAATTTGTTTGAAATTTAGAATGTATATTTGTTTTTTTATGAGAATTTTTTTTTTGTATTGTCTGATTTTACTCAAACTTAAAATATAAGATTTTTTTGGTATGAGAAAATTTTGAATGTATGTTTGAAACCAGTTGCCGGTGTTTAGCTTATGATACACTTAATTTTTGGCATGTCATTTAGTCACATTTTTTAACATCATAGTTATTCAGATCCCTATATATATAAAAAAGATGTACATTTTGATGTCACCACTAATTGTGAAAACGGTTGACCCCATTTGTCCCAAAATTTCAGTGAAAGTTAGGGATGGGTTGTAGATGGTCGCCCAGACCGCAAAACGGCTTTAGGTAGAATGGCGAATATTTATGTTGGTGCACTTCCTATAGAATTAGAGAGCTTCACAAAGTGGTTTTTCGTATTTCGAATTTAGGGGACAAACACGAAAATGGGAACAACTGTTGCTCTCACCCAGACCAAACGGTTAATAGGGTTGTTGAGCCAAATGAAGGGATTTTTGGAAACTGGAACTCCTTGGAATAAAAAGAAGCAATATACTATCATGGCTCAGACCAAACACCTAAAGTATCAATCACTCAGTACACCAATACAAAAAGTTATATGTCAGCCAATCGACTTAAAAATGTGGTTTTAAAATATATGCCTATCAATAAGTAAGTTTTTATCATATCCTGGACGACACTGCTGAAACATTTTAGCAATTCTTACAAATGTAATTTCTTAGATTTATATAGATTTATACGAAGTACTGAATATGTCTGGGAATACCTCGCCCTTTTAATTTAAATATTTCAGAGGCCAAGTAATAAACCAATCGTTATAAGATTTCAACTGCACTCAAAATCTTTTAAAATAATTTGGAGGCAGGACGAAGTCTGCCGGGCCAGGTAGTTTTTAATATTTTTAATATTTTTAACATTTTTAATATTTTTAATATTTTTAATATTTTTAATATTTTTAATGTTTTTAATATTTTTATTATTGAATGTGTTTTAATATTTTTAATATTTTTAATCCTTTAATATTTTTAATATTGAATGTGTTTTAATATTTTTAATTATTTTAAATATTTTTAATATTTTTTAACATTTTTAAAATTTTAGTATTTTTAATATTTTTAACATTTTTAATATTTTTATTGGTTTTTATATTTTTGTATGACATTGTCATAGTTCGGCTTGCGATTATTTCTATTGGCAATTATTTGTTATTGCCAATATATTTTTTACAAGAGTTTTGAAATGAATTATGTGACAGCAGGTTAGACGTATGACGTCATTCCGATATTAACCACAATGTCTCTTCAGCGCCTTTTGCTGTGACTTCTCCTCTGTTATCACAAACCTTAAGGGAAGAATTAAGATGATTTTTAAAACCCAACGGTATGAAGACAGCATCCTCATCCGAACCCAACTTGCCAGCATAATACACATTTTGAAAATTTTTGCTATTTTTTATTAAAATTTTAAAATTTTTTTTATATATATGTTTATATTTTTATTTTTTTATATTTTCTTATTTTTATATTTTTATATTTTAATAACTTTATATTTTTATATTTTTATATTTTTATATTTTTATACTTTTATATTTTTATATTTTTATATTTTTATATTTAAATATTTTTATATATTAATAACTTTATATTTTTATATTTTTTATATTTTTCTATATTTATATTTTTATTTTTTAATATTTTTATATTTTTTCTACTTTTATATTTTTATAATTTTATATTTTTATATTTTTATATTTTTATATTTTAATATTTTTATATTTTTATATTTTTATATTTTTATATTTTTATATTTTTATATTTTTATATTTTTATATTTTTATATTTTTATATTTTTATATTTTTATATTTTTATATTTTTATATTTTTATATTTTTATATTTTTATATTTTTATATTTTTATATTTTTATATTTTTATATTTTTATATTTTTATATTTTTATATTTTTATATTTTTATATTTTTATATTTTTATATTTTTATATTTTTATATTTTTATATTTTTATATTTTTATATTTTTATATTTTTATATTTTTATATTTTTATATTTTTATATTTTTATATTTTTATATTTTTATATTTTTATATTTTTATATTTTTATATTTATATATTTTTATATTTTTATATTTTAATATTTTTAGTTTTTATATTTTTTTTATTTTTATATTTTTTAATATTTTTATATTTTTTAATATTTTAATATTTTTATACTTTTATATTTTTATATTTTTTTTTTTTTAATATTTTTGTTGTTTTATATTTTTTAAGTTTTAGTATATACTTGTTATTAGCTTTATTTCGTCTTAAAATTTTTGTTTTATAAAATTGTGTTATATTTTACTACATCCAATAAAATTTCTTTATTTTAACAATTGTACAACACTCTGTTCCAATCCGTCGTCTTTGGCAAACGCTAATTTCGAAATCTGTTGAAATATTTTCGTTTTATGTTTCTGATACATCTAGATTACTCACAACAAAATTGATTGCTTTTTTTGTTTTTTTTTTTTGGTTTCTCAATTTCAGTTTCAAATGTTACACATTTCTGTGTTTCGGATTTTTTTTTTTTTGATTTGCAAATTCATTTTATTCTCAAGTCCGAGCTGCTGTTTCGTTTTTTTTTTTTTTGTTTTGCTACTTTTTCTTATCTACAACAGACGATAAACGGACGGACGGACAACTTACAGACGGGCTCCACCACTGCTGGAATCTTTTGTCAGTTACAAATTGTAACCGGTTTTCAATTTCTAAGATACGAAACGAGACGAGAGTAATGTAACAGAGCAGAGCGCACACAAAAGCACAAAGACCAAACAAACAATAAATACACACATACAGCAAAAAAAACCATAGAGCTACAATCCAGACTTTATAGATACAACAAGACAAAAAAAAAGATCGCTCACAGTAACGACAACAAACACATGGGCTCCACATAGCTGCAGATTTCGTTTAATGGCTGTAAACAAAAACAAAGACTGTTTTTTGTTGTTTCATGGTTCATATCTCGAGCGTCCCCTCCTCCCTCCCTCCCCAACCAACGATGGAGAGTTAAGGCTAACTTATGGCCCCAATGAAAATCAATTGCTAAAATAAATCCGGGTTTATGTCTGCTTTGAGATGGCCTGGCGCTTTTTTATGACGTTTTTAAAGTTAATGGCGCCTTTTGCCAAGAAAAATTTTAAAGAAAAAAACCAATGCAGCTACAGATGCTGGCATCGTTTTTTTTTTGCATTGCGAGTAACTTTGGAGAAAAGAAATGCTTAAGTGATAAATCGATTCGTATGAATTCGTAAAAATGTTTGCAAAAGTTTGAAGTTGAAAAATGTTAATAATATTGAAAATAACTTAATCTGATATAAAATTAAGAAAAACAATATAAAATTGGTCATAAACTTCTCTGCGGCGACATCACTATATATCGTGGTCGCTACGACGCTTTACGTCGACGACGTCAACATTTTTGTTTTGTTTTATGCAACCGGTATTGTGAACGGGGTTTATGACCACCACTTGGGTTTAACATTTACTTGCAGAGAAAAACAACAACAATTGTAATATTTTGCGCGCACGTTTACTATGAATTTGAATGTTGTGATGGTTGTTATGGGAGGGGGCAAAAAAACCGAGTTGTAAACTAATAATTTACTTTATAGAAATGTATAAATATTGGAAACCAGAGGAACAAATGAAGTGATACAAATTATAACACAACTTTGGCTGTTCGGTAAAGTTTGAGCTAAATATAGGTCAAAATTTAAGCAAAATCGGGTAACTTCAAGCCGTGGCCCAAAATCAAATCTATATAGTATATGAAAATGAGATTCTGTATGTTTATTTGCATTTTTTGCATTTTACATTTTCACAGAATGTAACTGTGTGATCGGTGGTGAAAATAGGGTTCTTGTATATCAAGCGTGGACCCTCGCATTGTACACTATTTTTGAGACCGCAATATCTGGAGGACTTTTTTTCCAATCGCCTTCAACATTTGTGTGGATGCATTTGGCAGCAAATTTCGTGATCCGGGGTCGGATCAGTGGGAGTGGTAAAACCTTGAAACATTAAACGGTTGTAACTCATGAACTATAAAAGGTATAAAGATATTATTTGGTATGTAATGTTGATACAGTACACAGTACCAAATTTTGTAGTTCATTGATTCGGGACTTAATTTTGAGAATTGCACGTAAAAGTAACCCTTAAAATAATAACTTCTGCATCATTCGTTTTGTCAAGTTGGCTGCATTAATAATTTAATGGCCGTGCGAATTTTTTAGCTCAAGGTCGATTTTTAGCTCTTTTTATACCCTCACCCTACGGGTAGGAGGGTATATATCATTTGATACGACCCAAAAGTATAAGACAAACTAGGAGTCACTTTAGACCCTAAGTCTCTTTAAACCAAACTCGATTCATGACTGTTCAAATCGTTTGAGACATGTCCGTCTGTCTGGCTGTCCGGCTGGCTGTCCGGCTGGTGCGCACGATAACTTTCGAAAGACGCAATCGAATGATTTTAAGTTTTGCACGAGTTAATATTTTCTTACTTACGGTATTGCAAATGGGCTATATGGCCCCTCCCCTTCTGGTCCCTTCCGTACAAATGTACCTTTTTGTCCACTTTAGAATTGGAGCAATAATATCAATACACCCAACGGTATCGTACCCAAATTCTGTATTTAATAAAGCTATAACAGAAAAAAGTTTTAGAAAAACAAAATTGGAAGTCCAGTCACGCCCCTTCTGGTACCTCCCATACAAATGTTAGAGATGGAGCAATAATATACCAAAATTCTTTATTTAGTAAAGCAATAGCAGGATACAGTTTTAGAGAAAAGCTGGAAGTCTAACCACGCCTCATCTGATACCTCCCATACCCATCTGGTGCCGCCCACTTTAGAAATCGATTAATATTATTAATAGACCTAACGCGACCGTGCTCAAATTCTTTATTTAGTAAAGCTGTAGCAGGGTTAAGTTTTGGAGAAAAATCTGGAAGTCTGGCGAAGCCCCTTATGGTGCCTCCCATACAAATGTATCTTTCCGCCCACTATAGAGATGGAGAACAAATTTCAATAAATCCAACGCGATCGTATCCAAATTCTGTATTAAGTAAAGCTTTAGCAGGGCAAAGTTTTGGAGAAAAAAACTGTAAGTCTAGCCACGCCCCTTATGGTACCTCCCATACAAATGTACCTTTCCGCCCACTATAGTCATGCAGTAATAATATCAATACACTCGACACGACCGTGCCCACATTCTGTAGTTTGTGAAGCTTTTATAGGGTAAAGTTTTGGAGAAAAATACTGTAAGTCTTGCCACGCCTCTTCTACAAATGTACCATACAAATGTACCACTCCGCCCGATTTAGAAATCGAGTAATAATATTAATACAATAGAAATTTCTATGTTTTACTGAGGGTGAGGGTATATGTAAGTCGGGTTGCCCGACTGAAACTTTCTTACTGGTATAATCAATAACTGGATTACAAATCAAAAAAGTTTAACTTATTGTAACAAAAAAGTACTGTACAACTTATTATACATAAAAGTAATTTAATTGTACCAAAAAGTACTTAAAATTTACCAAAAAAGTACAATTTATGCTACCAAAAAGTACAATTTATGCCAACAAAAATTACAATTTATGGTACCAAAAACTTTTATTTATGGTACCAAAAAGTACAATTTATTGTACCAAAAAGTGCTATTTACGGTACCAATTCAATATCTAAGTACAATTTATGATACCAAAAAGTACAATTTATTGTACCAAAAAGTGCTATTTATGGTACCACTTCAATATCTAAGTACAATTTATGATACCAAAAAGTAAAATTTATTGTACCAAAAAGTACAATTATTTGTACAATAAAGTACAATTTATTATACCAAGAAGTATTTAGTACCAAAAAAAATGTATCAAAATGTACAATTTATGGTACCACAAAGTACAATTTATTATACGAAAAAGTACAATTTATGTACAAAAAGTACAATGGCAACTAGCACCTATTCAATATCTACAACTTTGCTGCTGCTAATACAAAAGCGATATTCCGTACGGTATACCGAGATATAGAAAACTTAACTAACTTAATTTCCCTTTATACCCCATTAATAAGGTATGGGATAGCTTTTTACATTTTTGTGAATTAACAGACTTTCTATTTTAGATTCACAACAAACGGCACCTACTTGTTTATGGACGGACGCGAACGTCATTGTTTGAGAAGCTTTTTACTAGACATATCGATTAACTCGACACTTATACTGCGAAGTTGATGTTGGCCAAACTTCGAGGGGCGGGTAACATCATCTTTGTAGATGACTGAAGCCGGTAATCGAACTACGGATCTTCGGCATGGTAGTCGCGTGTTCTAACCACAATGCCACGGCCGGTTCCAATATATAAGCATGTTAATATATACAAAAAGTTCTAAAAATCCACCTTGAACATAAAAAATCGTATGGCCTTAAAAATGTTAATGCAGCCAACTTGACGAAACAAATAATGCAGAAGTTCTTATTTTTGGAGCAACTTTCACGTCTAATTCACAGAATTGAGTCCCTAATCAATGAGCTGAAAAATTGTACTGTGTTTGTACTGTGTTATTAGTGATTCACACCAAGTAATTCTAGGTCAGTAATCATGTTTTTCTTTACTGGTCCTATATATGCTGTATATTTGCCGGTTTATTTTAAAATTCTACCTTCAAATAATGAATAATTGCGTATGGTGTGTAAAAATACTGACCTTAACAACTCTTCCCTACTCCTCTACGTCTCTGTATTGTTTATCCATATGTCATTCCATTCTTTTAGCCAAATAACTAAACACATGTGACAGTTTCAAAAACAGCAATTGGCACAATCGTATTTTTTGGCATTAATAGCACATCACAAACACAAACACACACACAAAGCTATGTACAATATCGTTGGTGATGCCTAGTGCCATCGTCAGATGAGATTTTGGTCTTAACACATGAGTTGTATTTCCATTTGCACGAAATATGGCTGTCCATAAACAAACAAGAGCAAATGCTAGCATATAACCACCAAAGCAAACAAGTCAATTTGAGAGTGTAGCATAGCTCTCTCTAGTGCTCATATATTGCCCACAAGTGTGTGAGGTATAAATGCAGCCGCAATTCTACTATGCAATACAGGAGGGGGCGTTGAGTTTAGATTTTTTTTTGGTTTTTTCGCTGCTCAACCCGAAAGCGTATAAATGTTAGTTTTAATAGCCAATAAAAACAGAATGAAAACTAAAAGTGTCACTTTTTGTTTTGTATACATTGATGGGGGTGGTGGAAGAACAAATTGGAAACCTGAATAATTTGCCACCGGTTGGTTGATAACATTTGGAAACCAGTACAAATGTCTTTAGTTTGGGTTTTTTGTTAAAGTTGACAATAATAGCCAAAAAGGTGATAAATAAGTAATGCATAATATATGAAAGAGGAAAAGTATTTAAAATATCACGACCTTAACAGGATTTGGAAATGAAAAAATTCTTGTGAATTTTTTTATAACATTAAAAAAAATCGCATCTATTTAGTTAACAGTTAAACACCTTGACTTACATGCTTGACTGATTATTTTTAGCCAAAACATAAAAACAACACACGCACACACACAAAACTAAAAATAATTGTCAAAAGTCACAGTTTAAATAATAATTTATTATTGTTAACTTGTCAGAAAATTAATTTCTCAAAATCTCCTTCGGTCTGTCTGTCTGTCTTTCTGGTCGACTGTTTGCCATGTCAAAGTATATATATACATATGTATGTACTATGAAATTGATTTTCAAACAAAATATTTATGAATTCAACTTTTGGCGAGCTTATGTCAGAATAGAATCAACGAAATACAATACATTCATCACACAGGGGTTTAACTATTTTGCGTGGTTTGTTTGAACATTCAATTAAATTGTACATCAACACACATGGCGGTACAGACGATAGTCGGACGAACATTTAACAACATACTACATACATATGTAAGTACATTTATAGACGAACATCATGTTCAAGTTTAACGAGTTTGTTAACATGGCAATAACACAAAATTGTGGACAATTTTAATAATTTTGAACAATGGCTTAGAAATTAAATGGCCATAATTTTGATAGATGGTTGTCAAAGGGATAAGCCAGGTATTTAGGAAATATTTTTAGAAAAATTTAAAAATTACATATATTAAAAATGTTAAAAATATCACAAATACCAAAAAAATGAAAACTAGCGCAAATGTATAAAAATAAAATATAAAAAAATACAAAAATATTAAAATATTAAAAATATATAAATTTAAAAATATAAAGATATAAAAATATAAAAATATAAAAATATAAAAATATAAAAATATAAAAATATAAAAATATAAAAATATAAAAATATAAAAATATAAAAATATAAAAATATAAAAATATAAAAATATAAAAATATAAAAATATAAAAATATAAAAATATAAAAATATAAAAATATAAAAATATAAAAATATAAAAATATAAAAATATAAAAATATAAAAATATAAAAATATAAAAATATAAAAATATAAAAATATAAAAATATAAAAATATAAAAATATAAAAATATAAAAATATAAAAATATAAAAATATAAAAATATAAAAATATAAAAATATAAAAATAAAAAAAAAAATTAAAAATATAAAAATATAAAAATATAAAAGTATAAAAATATAAAAATATAAAAATATAAAAATATAAAAATATAAAAATATAAAAATATAAAAATATAAAAATATAAAAATATAAAAATATAAAAATATAATAATATAAAAATATAAAAATATAAAAATATAAAAATATAAAAATATAAAAATATAAAAATATAAAAATATAAAAATATAAAAATATAAAAATATAAAAATATAAAAATATAAAAATATAAAAACCCTTCCTAAATGGTGCAGAGGAACTTGCATCGTTAGATATCGGAAGGATTAACAACTTTTGCAAAATTATAAACTGGACGGATTGGATCGAAACTCCGGATACCCAATCGACAACTGGCAACGCAATCATGCAGCACACGCGCTGATAGCATAGGTTGAAGGGACGGCGTAAATGCCCAACGGGTGTCACAATGGGTCCATAAGGACCTAAGTGTTCTCCTCGAAGATGGAGATGCCCGCACACCAACCAACCATAAAAATATAAAAATATAAAAATATAAAAATATAAAAATATAAAAATATAAAAATATAAAAATATAAAAATATAAAAATATAAAAATATAAAAATATAAAAATATAAAAATATAAAAATATAAAAATAAAAAAATATAAAAATAAAAAAATATAAAAATATTAAAATAAAAAAAAATAAAAATATAAAAATATAAAAATATAAAAATATAAATATATAAAAATATAAAAATATAAAAATATAAAAATATAAAAATATAAAACTATAAAAATATAAAAATATAAAAATATAAAAATATAAAAATATAAAAATATAAAAATATAAAAATATAAAAATATAAAAATATAAAAATATAAAAATATAAAAATATAAAAATATAAAAATATAAAAATATAAAAATATAAAAATATAAAAATATAAAAATATAAAAATATAAAAATATAAAAATATAAAAATATAAAAATATAAAAATATAAAAATATAAAAATATAAAAATATAAAAATATAAAAATATAAAAATATAAAAATATAAATATATAAATATATAAAAATATAAAAATATAAAAATTATGGAAATAAAAAAAATTACGGTAAAATAAATGCTTCCTAATTAGCCTAGCCGGATTTATAGGATCAACGGAAAACATTTTTGTTTCTTCAACGCATGAATAGAAATAAATTTTGTGCGTGATTACTTAGAACAAAGAGAGGAATTGTGTTGAGCTTCAGTAACTTCCCAGCGGGTAATGATACGAAGTACCTATTTAGTAATACATAATAGTGTATGACATTCTATTGTACGACATTTTAAGCGATGGATCTAAGTACTTAGAAAGTCACGCGTGCGAAATGTTGGAATGGCGTGTTATCAAACTTGCTTAAAACTCCGCTTATAAAGTAATTGCAACTGAAATGACACTTACTTACAACGTCACTTACTTTGTAAGCAAGAACGCAACTATTATAGAGCAAATGGCACATCTATGCTAAATTGAAGGAGAAATATAAGCAAGAGAATCTCTGACATCAATATAATATTGTAACCGAGCGGTTTAAGTACTAAGAATGCTACACGTGCGTTATGTATAAAATATCATCGATTCATTATAACTCCGATTGGAATATCACCTACTGACATCGTCACTTACTTGGAAATCAAACGTGTTATCAAGCTCGCTTAAAACTCTGCTTATAAAGTAATTGCAACTGAAATGACAATTACTTACATCGTCGCTTACTTTTTAAGCAAGAATGCACCTATTATACAGCATATGCCACACCTATGCTAAATTTCAGGAGAAATATAAGCGAAAGAATCGTCACTGCCCACCGGTTAATGAAACAAGGTACCTATTTAGTAATCTCTGACATCAATATAATATTTTAAGCGAGCGATCTAAGTACTTAGGCTGATGACAGAGTGAGCGCTACAGGCATTGCTATGCTTGAAGCTACAACCTTTATTGCTATATCAATCTTTGACATGTCAGAGTAAGCGCTAGATTGTGTGCTACATTATGTGTTTTTTGAGAGAGAGAATCGGAGCGCAAACTTTTTTACGCTCTTTTTAGTGTATTTGTTTTTCATTTGTTTATATTATGTGTGTCTTATTTTGTAAATTTTGTCAACAATTATTCTGGTAATAAATGTTTCTGTATCAAAATCCATTTATTTGCACAATTTTTTTAATTTGATTTTACAAATAAATGGAAAAATAGACGCGTGCGGGCATGCGCCCATACATTGTCCATGCCAAATTTTTTATTTAACTCTCTCTCACTTCAATATGTCGCTGCTATAAATCATTTCACTACACGCTTTATAGCGGCCAAGTACTGAAACTATTTTGTAGCTCTGCTCTCACTCTGACAACATTTGAAACACAAGTAGAGTTTTGTAGCAAGTTGTCATAGCAACGCTTATAGCGCTCACTCTGTCATCAGCCTTAGAATGCCACGCGTGTGTAATGTAAAAATATCGTCAACTCATATTAACTCCGATTAGAATGGCACCTACTAACATCGTCACTTACATGGTAATCTAGCGTGTTATCAGGCTCGCTTAAATATCCGCTTATAACGTAATTGCAACTGAAATTACACTAACTGACATCATCGCTTACTTTGTAAGCGAGAGCGCACCGATTAAACGGCCAATGACACTCCTATACAAAATTTAAGGAGGAATATAAGCAAAAGAATCATCACTGATTGCCGCTAAATATAGCAGACATCAGCGATTAAGTAATGGGCAGCGGTAAATATACCCATGTACCCATTTGCTTTCCATATATGATCCTTGATCCTATATAAACTATTAACATAATCTCCTTCCCCAATATTATCCAATAAAAAATCGTTACTTATTGGTGTCTTTGTATTATAAACAATACCTACATCCTAACCACTAGCGATCATCTATGTATCTCACTCAATAGAGTTCAAGCGCGTCTGCCATGAATCACTGCCCTGGAAATTATGATGAAACATAATTTGCATACGCTGCCGGAACGACCGAAAACAGCAATGATGAGTAGTGTGAACTTTGAACGAGAGACGTCGGAGGGAGTATACAACGCCACCACCACCAGCACGACTACCAGGAATAGCGGTTGTGGTAGCTCCCAATTGAAATAACATTAAAACTCCTGAAGCGTTGAAGCCATTGTAATTCTTTTGTGGTTCGTTCGTACCGAGGGGTTCGTTCGTTCAGGTACAGACTTTAACAGGAAAACGACCCAGAGGCAAAGGGAAGCAACAGACAGTCATGAGCCAGCAGTATGAACCCGTAACGCGCATAAGTCACAGAGGTCTCGAGCGGCGCGGAGTCCATAACCAACACAAAAAAAACACGTAGTAGTATAAACCAATGCAACACCATGAGGCCTGGGACATATGGTTGTTCCAGGGTAGGGAAGAGGGATGGTTACCAAAGTAGACTTCCTGTTTTACCAAAATTCGCAAAACACAAAACAAATTCCAATGCAGCAAAAGCAGCAGCCATTTACAATCGTTGGTTGGTTGGTTGGACTTGACAGACTGACTCTGGGCCAAAAACACAAATAAAACGAGAACGACACAAAAACGAGATATACACAGCGTACAGAGGAAAAGGTTTGGTTGAATACTGCTGGCCGGTGGGGGGAAGGGGACATGCCACAATGTGCTGTAAAGAGGAGTACAACAGGTAAAAATGTCAAAATGTACACTCATATGTATATGTGTGCCCACATATCGATTCAAACAGAATCATTGGATTCTATGGATGTTGGTAGTAGTATATACATATTATTCACCAGCACAGAGGGTTTATTCAACTTATATAATTTTTGTGGACGAGTAATGAGGGGCAGATTTGTTTTTTGGTTCAAGGCTAAAACGACCTACATATATATGTACGTATACCATATATAAATGGCAGCGGTTACAAATGAAATCCTACAGTGCTTTCGAATATGATTACAACACAGTATCGAATGAGATCGTCAGTTTGTATTAAAATACATTTTTGTTATAAAATACATTTGATATTTTTTAAAAGTATATTTGATATTTTCCGAACGTTAGGTTTTACACTTCAACTACGTGCGATTTGGTAGAATATTGCTGTTAATACTTTGCAATATATATTAAAATTAAATTTTTTTTAAATTTTATAAAATTGTTTGAAATTTTTTTCTTATTACACAGTACAACACTTGATTTTGGGACAAAATTCTGAGAATTCCACTTGAAAGTAGCCCTGAAAATAAGAACTTCTGCATCATTCGTTTTGTCAAGTTGGCTGCATTAATAACACAGTACAACATTTTTCAGCTCATTGATTTGGGACTCAATTCTGAGAACTGCACGTGAAAGTAGCCCCAATAAGAAGAAGTTCCGCATCATTCGTTTTGTCAAGTTACATTCCGTAAAAATTTAATATCGATTTGAAGTTTGTCAGTATCGTAAAGGGGAATTTGTCACGTTTTAGGCTCTTTCGTTTGACATAACTCGAGAACCACTAGTCCGATTTAGCTGAAATAATTTGAAAAAAATTATGAATTACAATTTCTTTAATCTTTTGGGTCCCAAAAGCATGTGTTGTACTGTGTTATGAAAAACCGCGTTAAGACAAGACCTGACACGATGAGCAATTTCTCGCATTGTCTGAGAAAATGGATGCTGCATACAAGGCAAAACTGCAGCCAATGTTAATGTGTGCGGTGCACAGTGGAGCTTAAAAGTTATTGTGGGCATTCAAATTTTTAGTCAGTAGTTCTTCACCACTGTGCCGTGATGGAACGATATAGTGAAAAAAGAGGTTCGTATCCTTCCTCTGCATGCGGAAAAATGGGTCTATATAAAAAAAGAGAGAGCCAGGATATCTAAAAGTGCAGGAATAGAGGTGAAGCCCGAAAGTTCAGTCAAAAGGCTAAGAGCAAATATTTTGGAACAGGGAACAGCCTCACCAGTAATGGCAGCTATGGAAATCTGGTCACGGACACGCATAGTGTGGTGCATATAAGAACCGAACACTTTCGTACTCTGAAGCTCTGATAAGACGAAATCACGCCAACTATCGACGACGCAGTAGATAGCCCACGACAGAACAAAAACTCGGCATAAAAATAATAAAGATGTGGAAGCCGATGAAACGCCGGCAGAGCTTTTTTATGGCCGGCGGAAATGAGCAGGAAATGTGCATGCACCAGCTTGGCTAAAGGAATGCATCCCCGATGATTGGAAAAAACGTCGATGTTATGTAAGAAAAGAGCGAGCCAGAGGTAAAGCCCCAAAGTTCTGTCAAAAGATTAAAAGCAAAGATTTTGGAACAGAGTACAACCCCACCTTTAAGGATAGCGATGCAAATCTGGTCACAGACACGTAGAGTGCTGCATGTATGCAGCGAACACTGTCGTACTCTAAAGAAAATGTGACGAAATCATGCCAATCATAGACGACGAAGTAGATTTCTCCCCACCGAGCTCAAACATGATCAGCACAGCAATTGCACGGCTTAAAAACTAAAAGGATGTGGGAACCGATGAAACACCAGCAGAGCTTTTAAGCGATGAGCTGGCAACGTGCAGGCACCAGCTTAGCTAAAGGAATGCATGCCGGGTGTTCTACCCACCTGTACATAAGAAAGGCGAAAGGCCATTGAAAAATGTAAACGGGCTTAACAAATTCAAAGATTTCGTTATTAGTTTTTCACTTTAAAGGCGTACGAATGTTGCGTTGAAATGTTGAAATCCTGGCTGGCAACATGCATGCATCAGCTTGGCTAAAGAAATGCATACCCGATAATTTGAATCTGAGTATTCTATGTCCTGCACTTATGAAAAGCGATCGCGAGCTCAGCCCATCCTAGTGGAATAAGCCCCTTACCAATTGCATACAAAATCCTTTCCAGCATATTGAGTGAACGTCTAAAGCCAATTGTAAATAAAACTAATTGGACCTTCTCAGTGTGGCTTTAGACCTGATAAATCCACGACCGATTGCAACATAACAAATCCTGGATAAGACCAATGCACATCGACAGTTATCGTCTCTTTATCAGCAGTTCGATACGACAGAAATGTGAAAGATTTTATAGCTGAGTTTGGTTTCTCTCCATGTTGTAGACAGCAACTTCGCAATGTAGTGTCGAGTCAATTGGCATGTCTAGTAAAAGCTTCTCAAACAGTTACGTTCGTATTCGTCGACAAACAAGTAGGTTCCGTTTGTTGTGAATCTAAAAATATTCACAACAACGCGAGATGCTATCCCATACCTCATTCATAGGGTGTAACGGAAAATTATGTTTTTTTTAAGTTTGGTAGACCCACGAAGCTAATACGACTTTGTGGATTGGCACAGACCAACATGGAGTTTTCAGACAAAAATCAGGCAGACTCATTTTCTACCAAGCTAGGTTTTAGACAAGGCGATGGTCTGTCATGCGATCTCTTTAACATCATAATGGAGATGCTCATGCGGAAGGCTGCAGTAATAGAAGTCACATGCTACTCGAGTATGGCGTAGATTACTGCGGCTCATTCAAGCATTGAGGAGCAGTCGGAAAGTGAGTCTGGTCATAAATATGAACTTACGTAATACAAATTTTCCTTATCATAGCTTAAATATTCATAGTGATAGTAGCTTCATTTACTTTATCGCAAGTAGGAATTGCAGGTGCCATGTACCGACCACATGGAGTTTTCGGTGAAAATTGGTCAGTCAAAAATCTGACAGAGTCATTTTCAACCAAACAAGGTTTTAGAAAACTCGACTGCTCCTCAATGCTTGAAAGAGCCGCAGTAATCTACGCCATACTCGAGTAGCATGTGCCTTCTATTACTGCAGCCTGTCATGCGATCTCTTTAACATCATAATGAAGATGATCATTCAGGAATAGAAGTCACATGCTACTCAAGTATGCCGTAGATTACTGCGGCCCTTTCAAGCTTTGAGAAACAGTTGGCAAAAATGGGTCTGCTAAAATATATGAGTACCAAGGTTATACAAATTTCCCTTAACATAACTTAAATATTCATAGTGATAGTAGCTTCATTTACTTAATCACACATGTAGCACATGTTTACTGCAAAACTTCGCACATTTGTAATTTCTCTTTATATACATTCTCCTCTCCCTAAGGGATTAAAAAAAAATAAGAAAAATCTGCATTATATTTGTATTACTGAGATATGTAAATAATAACCCTCTTCCTCCCCTCTCACACCATCATAGAGTCATACATTATATAGAACTTATTTAATTTCGAATATGAATGAAGATAAATTCACATTCTACGAGCACTAGTAAACATTGTAAGGAATGCCAAAGACAACATCTGAACTTGCTGTGAAAAACATATATAGAGAGAGAGGGAGAGGAAGAGATATAAAGGGTACCAGATATGCAAGTCTGTCTGTCTGTGCATACACTTGCATACATACAAAGTCAGTGATTTGTAAAGAAGTGCCCAATGTGCACAAATGCGGACGCGGATCCGAAACTGATCAGTATCGGATCCGACAAAACGGAATCCGCGTAGTCGGATCCGAAACTGATCAGATCCGGATCCGACAAAACGGAATCCGCGCAGTCGGATCCGAAACTGATCAGTTCCGGATCCGACAAAACGGAATCCGCGCAGTCGGATCCGAAACTGATCAGATCCGGATCCGACAAAACGGAATCCGCGCAGTCGGATCCGAAACTGATCAGTTCCGGATCCGACAAAACGGAATCCGCGCAGTCGGATCCGAAACTGATCAGATCCGGATCCGACAAAACGGAATCCGCGCAGTCGGATCCGAAACTGATCAGTTCCGGATCCGACAAAACGGAATCCGTGAAATCATAATTATAGTAAAAATTCTCAAACTTGGTTGAAAATGCATTCATATTATTTTTTTTTATTGTAGGAAGTATTATATTATTGTAATTGAATTGTATAATATAAACATATATAACATAATATTAGTTTAGTTTATTGAATTAGGGGCAAAAAATACAGTGTTTTCCTATTTTAATTTTAAAAATCTTGGTTATGTTAGTAAGCACATTCTGCTGCAGCTCGCCTTCAATTCGCATAGAACTATTTGTCATAATATTAATGTTACTGTCATTAGTAAACAACCTACGTGCATTTTTTGGGTAACCAAAAACCACATGTTTTCCTGAAATTTTTTTAATTGTGTCAATTTTGAACACTTTTTCATTACATGATTTCCGTTTTTGTGCGCCATGCGGATCAGTATCGGATCCGATCCTGATCCGATTCTACGGACATTTTATCCGAATCGGATTCCGGATCGGATCCGATCCGGATCTGATTTCGTTTGAAATTCCTTTTTTAAATCGGATCCGTTTTTCATCCGCATTTGAGTCCGATCCGGATCCGGATCGGAATCCGTTTCGGATCCGGATCGGAATCCGTTTCGGATCCGGATCGGAAATCAGTTTCGGATCCGAATCGGATTCCGATCCGGATCCGGATCGGACTCAAATGCGGATAAAAAACGGATCCGATTTAAAAAAGGAATTTCAAACGAAATCGGATCCGGATCGGATCCGATCCGGAATCCGATTCGGATAAAATATCCGTAGAATCGGATCAGGATCGGATCCGATACTGATCCGCATGGCACACTGGGTGCATTTAGTTTCAAGTGCAACCACTTTAATCAACATGTGAGCGTGTAATGTTGCCTTGCTGCTGCGTACTTCTCCGCCCGCCTTCGTTTACTACAATGTGTCTTGTCTTGTGATGTTGCTGCTGACACTGATGGTAATGGTGTTGGTAGTGCTGGTGGTAGTGGTATTACCCTTGTCCATGGTACTACAAGAAAAGTCATCAGAACTCAAGTGGAGCATATGATGGAAGGAATGCTCGCGTCTACATTTATCTCTCGAAAAGTAACTTATTTTTAACTTAAGCTTCATCAAGTAAGCAACATATGCTCGAGCGAGCAGCAATGAGATGAGTGTGTGAGTGAGTGAGTGGGTAAATACGGCGGCTGCTTATCTGCTTTAGGTTTTTCTCGAAGAAACAGAAAAACACATTAGAAAAATTACATCAAACTTATCAGAGCAAATAAACGCTTAAGGAATGCCGATCAGATGATGTATCAGAAAAAGTGAACACAAGAAAAAAAAACTAAAAGAAATACTTTAACAACAACTGGATGAAGAAGAAAAAAAGTTGGAACAGCAAGCAGAACACTTTTGTAACTTTCTGTGATGGGCGGGGGGATGCCACAGTGGGCTGAGTTGTAGTTTAATGCGGATAAAAAGTAAAAAAAATGGTTTCACAACTAAACTGAAGTTACATAGGGATAAAAATCAATATGGAAAACTGTTGCAAAAAAATCAACACTGAGAAAAATTTTATATTTCCTTCACAATACAATTTTATGAAACGAAGAAAGAAAATTAAGATGGAACTTAATAAAGAACTGAAGTTAAAACCACAACAAAATTTTAACTTTTTCTTAGTGGAAAGGAGACCACAGTGAATTGAGCAGTAGTTTAACTGGATAAAAATCCAAATAATAATAATGTTATTTATTGAATCAAATTCAATTGAGAAATGGCACCTACTGACATCGTCACTTACTTCGTAATCAAGCGAGTTATCAAGCTCGCTTAAAACTCCGCTTATAACGTAAATGCAACTGAAATGACAGTTACAGACATCGTCGCTTACTTTGTAAGCGAGAGCCCACCGATTAAACGCCCTATGACACTCCTATACTAAATTTAAGGGGTAATATAAGCTAGAGAATCATCACTGATTGTTACTAAATAAAGCTGACATCAGCGATTAAGTGAGTCCCCTACTCGGACTGAGGAGAGAGACTCTAAGACTTCTATATAATTTTCCCCTAAGTGTCTTAGCCTTCTACGAGCTAAAGCGGGGCTTCTACAAAGAAGTTGTTCCATCGTCTCAGTCCTAACACACACACGGCCAGATGTCATGGCCTGTTACCATGTACCCCGATCGGGATCTGTTGTATTCGGGCCACAGCGATCCAGTAGTTATGTAGTCGGTGCTGGAGATTCAATGACTGATCTTCACATCCAATCCTCTTCTACTAAGCCAAAACGTTAAAAAAAATGTGTCGGTGAACATCTTTCAGTGAGTTATGATCCGACTTAATACAACCTCCACTGGCCAATATTACTAGCAATCTCGCAATGTCCTAGGACCCAACAGAGGCTGACATTCGGAAGCTTTAGTCCATCCAACTAATCCTTACAGTTCTTCACCAACCTTGATTTACACTCTGTAGAATCGAGCCATTTTCTACCAAGCGAGGCTTTAGACAAGCAATAGTCTGTCCTGCGATCTCTTTAACATCGTAATGGAGAAGATCATGCAGATGGCTGCAGTAATTAGAAATGGTACCATCTTCAACACAGGTCACATGTTGCTCGCGTATGCTGATGATATAGATATCATTGGACGTGGATTCCGAGATGTTACTGCGGCTTCCTCCAGTATTGGAAAGTAGTCGGCTGAAGTGGGTCTGGTGATAAACGAGGGCAAAACCAAGTTATTTGTTTCAACGAACAAAGAGTCTACACGTCTGGAAAGCTGCGTGAACGTTGACAACTATAATGTCAGCTTGGAAATCAAGAGACGAGTATTGATCGCAAACCGCTGCTACTATGCGCTAAGCAAGCGATTTAATGACAAAGTGCTCTCTCGAAGAACAAAGATCCAACTCTACAAGACTCTGATCATACCTGTCTTACTGTACAGCGCAGAATCCTGGGTAATGACACAAGCGGATCAATCTATTTTGGAAGTCTTCAAAAGAAAAATACTACACAAAACATTTGGAGCCATCATCTGCGAGTACCGTCGTCGAATGAATTATGAGCTGTACAACGATATCGACGTAGTCAAGCGCATTCAAATAGACCGAATGCGCTGGCTTGGACACGTTGTACGTGTGGACGAAAACAATCTGGCTCGAAAAGTCTTCGGCAATAAACTCGATGGACGGCGCAGGAGGGGGCGACTAAAACTCCGATGGATGGACCCGTTAAAAGATGGTATGACGAAATATCTATGGAGCGCAAAAGACCGAAGCGCTTGGAATACTTTTCTACGTGCGGCTACTGATGGATAAATTTCTGTTGTTGCTGCCATTAAAGAAGAAGAAGAATTGATCGCGGCTTATTAAAGGACCTCAGTCTGAAAAACGCTACATTCATTACATAGTACAACACATGATTGTGGGACTCAATTCTGAGAACTGCACATGAAAGTAACCCCAAAGAGAAGAAGTTCTGCATCATTCGTTTTGTCAAGTTACATGCCATAATAATTTAATATCGAGTTGAAGTTAGTATGTATCGTATAGGGAAAATTGTCACGTTTTAGGCTCTTTTGCTGGACTAACTTTAAATCGATATTAAATTACTATGGCATGTAACTTGCCAAAACGAATGATACAGAACTTCTTCTTTTTGGGGCTAATTTCACGTGCACTTCTTAGAATTGAGTCCCAAATAAATGAGCTGAAAAATGTTGTATTGTGTTATGTAGCCTGAAAGAGAGGCTTAGCTGCAGGTCTTCGCTGTAAACACCAGGTCCTGTGACCTGTTCCTTTTTGGAACCACCAGTAAAGACAGAAATGAAGTCCACGTAAGGAGTCCCACCATCATTCCTTTCCGATCATTCCGGAATTTCAACGTTTACTTACAACGAGGTGGTAGATAACAAGAAACGCCATCTCCCAAAAGCCGGAGACTCTGTAATAGCCTTGACGTACAAGTCCAGCCATCCTTTGCAACTTGCCAAGCATTTTTAACAAATTACTCTGATCTCGGCCCTTCCATCTAACCAACCATCCATAGGTAATGTTTTGCCGGACTGTCCATTGTGACCTTGGGGCTGAGTCCCCAACTTTTACCTATAGAGTTCCGGCACGCATTAAATGCATTGACACCCTTTTCCTCGATATTTCTTGACCAATTTATCTTCTGATCAAGAACAACACTTAGGTAATTGGCCACTATTAAGAGCTTCAGTTCCATTCCTTTTAGTCTCGGTCACCTAAAGTCCTTTACCGTATATCAATGAGTAAAGAAAACAAATTCCGTTTTCTGAGGGTTCACGCCCAGACCACAGGTTTTGGCCCATCGTAGAAGAAATTTCCTACCTATCATGATGATCACATCGCCTGCATATGCCACATTTTTCGTACGAGCACAAGGATTCAAAGAAAAGGGGACAGGATTCCCCCTCTGTGGTGTTCCTCTAGTAGCTATCTTTTTCAAGCAGCTTCCCTAAGTTCTGAGTAGACGACAGGGTTTTCCAGCTTAAATTCCATCCAATTGACTGCTAGTGAAAAATAAATATCAAGCAGAGAGTTCTTTATTGCGCATGAGGTCACATTATTGAAAGTCCCCTTTATACCTAAGAAAGCAGCTCATGAGAAGTCACCTAAAGTTGCGTTCCGTAAAGACAACCACGTCATGAAAAGCGCTCTCAACTGCTATTATTCTATATAATATTGTATTATATTTTGTATTCTCTTCTCTTTAACAAATCGTTTTGAGCTTCATCTAATTTCCAATTCATTGACAGACTTAGAAGTTCAAAAATTTGTTTTGCTACAGCCATCATTACCGCCAACACCTTGGACTAAAGTGCAGCTAACATCTCCAACCTCCCTCTGCACGCCTACTAACCTGCCGGAGGAGGAGTTCCTTTACGCATACAAAATCTTCTAATAATCAAAACATTTATCGCCGTCTCTTAGAGACCAACAACAAAAAAAGGAGGAGGCACGTAAAAAATGGCAAAAAAAATCATACGTCAGCTCAAAAGAAGAAGTTGTAAAATATGTATGGCAACTAAAAAGTCTTTAGAAAATGTGATGCAGCACACACTGGCAAAAAAAACACAAATATTGCATTTTTATGAACGAGCACACAAAGAAATCCACGTGTGAACTACTGCTATACAGCTACAGCATGATATCCTCCTCCTGCGGGTCGTCGTCATATGTCCCCGGGGCGTACATGGTTCAAATGTACATACATGCCACACACAAACAAATACATTGTATCAATGTTGTTTCTTTTATATGTATCATTTACTAACATTTATACATATTCATGCTCATGTACAGCAATGTATCGTAGCTCTGCAGCAGTTGGAGGTTGCGCCAGTAGGAAAATAATCCATGTTTTGTTTGTTGTACGTATGAGGAAATACTTCTCATACTCTTACATTTTCATTGCAAAACCTACAGTTTTGCATTCACACATCTAGTTATATGTTAGTTACAATTTTATATGCATTTTATCCAAACAGACGGACGGACGACCGGCAAATATAATTCATGTTGAGGAAAAAAAATATAAGATGTAGATCAAAAAAAAAAAAATATAGTTGAAAATCCTCAAATAAAAACGAAGTGTGGTAAAGAAAGTTTTTTAATATAAAATAAGAAACGAGAGCAATATTGCCATCCACGTCAAGTTATTTTGTAAAAACTTCCACTAACGCATCTCGTATAAAATTTTATATTATGCAAAAGACACCGTAGGAGAGTGAGATATTTGTTGAGATTTTATCCTTTGAATTTTGTGCAAAACGCATGAATGTTATATGTATTTTCAGTAACTTGATGTTTTGTAGGTTGTCGGTTTTTTTTTTCTTAAGTGCTCCGCATATGCGGTAAAATTGCTACAAAAACTTACGAGGTTATCACCAAATTTATGTGGGGGTTTTTTTAAGTGCTGCTAACACAAATCTACTTGTTGATAAATTTTTTTTTTGGCTGCGAGTCCTAGTTTTTTTATTTAAGTTTGCGGTGCAGCTGTTTGAATATACAAACTACCGTTTTTGGGGGAAATATAAAAGAAATTACACTAGATAATGTAAAATGTGAAAGATTTAAATGTACAACATAAAAAAGTTGTAAATATTAGTTATATTAAAAATATTACAAATAAAATATAACAAATACTGAAAATATAAAAATACTAAAAATGATAAAAATATTACAAATATTAAAAACATTAAAAATATTACAAATATTACAAATATTAAAAATATTAAAAATCTATTAAAAATACTAAAAATATTAAAAATATTAAAAATATTTAAAATAATAAAGATGTTAAAAATATTAAAAATTATAAATATATTAAAAATATTAAAAATATTTTAAATATTTAAAATAATAAAAATATTAAAATCATTAAAAATAATAATTATATTAAAAATTATAAATATATTAAAAATATTAAAAATATTAAAAATATTAAAAATATTTAAAATAATAAAGATGTTAAAAATATTAAAAATTATAAATATATTAAAAATATTTTAAATATTTAAAA
The DNA here is from genome assembly GCA_964034835.1 of Muscina levida. Taxonomy (NCBI): domain Eukaryota; kingdom Metazoa; phylum Arthropoda; class Insecta; order Diptera; family Muscidae; genus Muscina; species Muscina levida. The sequence continues at coordinate 25,878,505 of OZ035880.1, forward strand.
TATTAAAAAAATTAAAATCATTAAAAATAATAATTATATTAAAAATTATAAATATATTAAAAATATTAAAAATATTTTAAATATTTTAAATATTTAAAATATTAAAAATATTAAAATCATTAAAAATAATAATTATATTAAAAATTATAAATATATTAAAAATGTTAAAAATATTAAAAATTATAAATATATTAAAAATATTAAAAATATTAAAAATATTAAAAATATTTTAAATATTTAAAATATTATAAATATTAAAAATATTAAAAATATTAAAAATATAAAAATTATTAAAAATATTAAAAATATTAAAAATATTAAAAATTATAAATATATTAAAAATATTAAAAATTTTAAAAATATTAAAAATTATAAATATATTAAAAATGTTAAAAATATTAAAAATTATAAAAATATTAAAATTATTTAAAATATTAAAAATATTAAAATTATTAAAAATATTAAAAATTTCATTTCACACTCTTGACTAAAAACCTATTGGCAATAATAAATAATTGTCAATAGAACTGATCACAAACCGAACTTTGACAATATCATAATATTAAAAATATTAAAAAAAATTAAAATATTTAAAATATCAAAAATATTAAAAATACTAAAAATATAACAAATATTACAAAAATATTGAAAATATTAAAAATATTTGAAATATTAAAAATATCAAAAATATCAAAAATATCAAAAATATCAAAAATTTCAAAAATTTCAAAAATATCAAAAATATTAAAAAGTAATAAAACCAGTGGGAAAGTTTTAGTTGGAAAAACCGACTTACACATACTCTCACCCTCAGTAAAAAATAAAATTTTCTAGTATATTTTGATATTATTACTCTATTTTTGAAGTGTCGGAGTACTACATTTGTATGGGATGTACCAGAAGGGGCGAAGCTAGACTTACAGTTTTTTTCACCTAAACCTTATCCTGATTTAGCTTTACTAAATAACGAATTTGGTCATGATCGCGTTGGGCGTATTAACATTATTAATCGATTTCTGAAGTTGGCGATACCAGATGAGGATGGAAGGTACCATAAGGGGCGTGGTTAGACCACCAGTTTTTCATCAAAACTTTACCATAATATAGCTTTACTAAATATAGAATTTGGACACGATCGCGTTGGATGTATTGACATTATTATTCAATATCTAAAGTGGACGTTTGTGTGGCAGGTACCAGAAGGGGCGTGGCTAGACTTCTAGTTTTTTATCCAAAACTTTATCCTCCTATAACTTTACAGAATTTGGGCACGATAGCGTTGGATGTATTGAGATTATTACTCGATATTACAAGTGGGCGGAATGGTAAATAAGTTTTTTTTTTGGGGAAATATTAACCCATGCAAAGTTTCAAAACATTTGGTTGCGTCTTTCAAAAGTTATCGTGCGTACCAGCCGGACTGACGGACATAGCTGAAATTACTTAAAAGCTCAGGAATCGAATTTGATTCAAAGAATCCTAGGGTCTTAAGTGACTCCAATTATGTGTTACACTTTTGGGTCGTATCAAATGATATATACCCAACTAGCCTTAGGGTCAGGTTATAAATATTGTCTACATATATAAAAAGCGTAGATGTTTGGAAATTCGGACTACAAGGGGCTAAAATGGGCGTGGCATCGACTTGACAGCTCGAAGTTTGAAATTGCTGATCTCATAATCCATTATTGGTTCATATGTTGGTCGTACAAAAAAGAAAAACTTTTTTTTTGTGGAAAGGGGGCGGCTTGATGTATAAGTTACTGGTGCAAGTAGGTTTATGGCTCGCAAGTAAAATGGCGGTGCCACACCCCATGTCATAATTTCTTACATATGACTGACCACTGAGATCACTCTCCTCTCTATCCCAAACGGCTAAAGCAAGAGCCTTAAAATGTGGCATGACAGATCCTTTTGTGACGTCGGAGAGGGATAAAAAAGCTGATAAAGGTATAAAACAAGTACTATCACCCAGACCCAACGGCTGTAGATAATAATCGCGAAAACAGTGATGAATATTTATTTTATGGAATATTTGTTCAATACGTAGGAATTTTTCGAAGTTCGTACTTTCGTAACTGATACAATTTAAATCCAGTTCAAAATCATTTGATGAATGGCAAAGTGAAAATGTTGCCTATGTAAATTTCTTTCAACTAAATCGGAATAGTGGTTCTCAAGATATGTTCAACAAAAATTCCCCTGACAAATTCCCCTATACGATACTTATAAACTTCAAATCGATATTAAATTATTATGACATGTAACTTGACAAAACGAATGACGCAGAACTCCTTCTTTATGTGGCTACTTTCACGGGCAGTTCTCAGAATTGAGTCCCAAATTAATAAGCTGAATTTATAATGTGATATTTATAATATTTTCATTTGAACTGTATTGATTTTAATATCGAGAATATTTATTGTAAGTAGCGGCGGGGCAAAGCTAGCTAGCTATAAAAAATGTTTACAATATAATATTTTTTTTTATTTCCAAAAAAATGGTATAGAAAATGTTAACCATTTCTTAAATTTTAAAGATATTTTGTATTCGATTTGCCTTCCCCAAAAAATTAAAATTAATTCCAGATTTTCTGAAACTCTTCATATGAATTAAATTGGTAGACATAAAAGATGCACTATTATGTATCTAAACTTAGGTTATGTTACTTACAAATCACTATAGAATTTATTGCATAAACCATGAAAATTACCTGAAATTAGAAAGAGAAAATATAATTATAAAAAATTGTCTGTTTGGGCTGGCCGTAAGGCAAAATAATTGTTTTTTTTATTTTAATACAAACTAATGTTTTATTTAAAATTTCTATACAAATAATATTGTCTTTTTGATAAGTCGTAGTAAAAGCCTATATTGCTATAGACAATTTTGAAAAATTGTCTAAAATAACCCCACAACACTTCACCAAATATGACCTTAAGCTCAAATCAATTGAAAGGTTTTCGTTGAACATGACCTTAATATGTAAAATGTGTCAAAACTTTACTACTTAAGATTAAACATCTACACAAACTATAATGGACTTCAATCTGTTTTATTTTTTTGCTTCTATATTGTTTTCTATTTCAAAATTCAGCTTAAGTTGTCTAAAATCGCAAAATGTTACATTTTGGACACTATGGTTGGTTTTGGACACTAAGATTGTGTTTAAAGTATAAATTTGGACACTTGATAATGAACAATGAACGACAAAATAATGTTAAGGAATTTTTCTGAAATTTATAGCTTCAACGCAACAGAGTGAAGCGATACACTCGTAAAGCCACATAAAAAACCGTTGAGCGTTTCTTATTTATTTTTTTCTTGTTCAATTTGTGTTTTCTCTCTCAAAAAACGACCAATTGTTTTATGCCAAAAAATAATTAAAGTTCATTAACCTTTTTCATAGCATGATGACTGTATTGTTTTTTTTAGGTCTTCTCTTAGTTTACTTTTGTAACCTTTGAAGATGTTTTTTTTGTTATATAGAAAATATTTGTTGCTAACTTGAGCTGATTTTACTTTGACGTATTTCGGTCATACGGTTTTGAAGCCGTCAACTGGTCTGGAGGGCTGCTTTTAGGCTGCCTCTACATTTGTCTGTCTTCGCTGCTTCTGCTGATGATTTATAAACATTGTTAGCTTTTGTAAAGTTCACATGGCGGTATGTCATAAGCTTGGTCATGGCTTATATTGTTCTTTGTAATTTCAACCTAATATATAATTATTTCAATAGAGTATTACACACCCTCTCTCTGCTTCCAGCCAACAATACAAAAAAAACTTGGTTCCCTGTAAAACAAGACACCTTTTTAGTTGAACTTGGTCGGTTATTACATGTTTTTGTTTATTTTCCACGTTTTGTTTTTTTTTGTTCTTTCAAACATAATAAAATTGTCGTATTATACTTTATGAGTTTTTTTCCCTCCAACTCTTAGGAAAAACATAAGAAAAAAAACAAAAAACTTAACAGAACCAGTGACTCAACAATAACTTTACAACATTTTCATGTTTTAATAAAACGCTGTCTTGTATGGAGTGAAGTGCTGTGTAGAGATGTTGGTGGATGAGGGAAGGAGGGGAGGAGACTCTTAACTCTAGTGGTTTCTTTTGTTGAAACTTTTTAAGGTTAATATATCTCGAGCAATTCAAGTGCTACCAGCTACAGCATTTAATAACGTCGTCAAACCGCACATTAAACTATTTTGTAGAATTTGGTAAAGTTTTTCTGTCGCACAATGATCTTGTGTGTGGTTTTGTCGAAGTTTTACAGAAAAACTGGTTTTCGGATGTATGTGAGAGCAGTGAAGGAAGTAAGTAGGGAAAAATCTGTTAACTGCTATTTAAACATCTACTTGTATATAAACAATATATAAAACATTTATGTCCTATTGCATTAAGTAAAATTTGTGATATTTTGAATATATATTTTTATATTTGTAAGTTTTTAAATTTTTACATTTCCATATTTGTATATTTTTATATTTTTATCTATATATGTATGTATATAAAAGGCTTGGGTGACTGACTGATCACGCCACAGCCCAAACGGCTAAGGCTAGAACCGTGAAATTTGGAATGTAGGTTTTTTTATGACGTAGACGCGCACTTAGACGGGATTTTTCGAAATTCGGACTGCAAGGGGATAAAATAGGCGTGGCACCGCCCCATACAACTCGAATTTTTAAATGGCTGTATTTTGCAAACCATTTTAGGTACAAAGTCGAGATTTGGTACGTATATCGAACGTATAAGAAAAAATAATTTGTGTCTGGAAAGAGGGCGGTGCCACGCCCCTTTTTAAAAAATAGTTATATTGGCCAAATTAATGGACCAATTGCAATAATATTTTCTTTGTGTGATACTGTCCATAGGACCTCTATTATAGGCTACATCAAAAGATAATTAGACAAAGGGGCGTGGCACCGCCCACACAATCCGAATGTTCTCAAGATCCATTAGAGGTATGAACGTGAGATTTGCTACATATGTTACTGATATAAAGAGGATAACGTCTCGCTGGAAAATAGGCGGTGCCACGCCCCTTTTGAAAAAGTCGTTATCTGGGCGAAATAAATGAACCGATTGCAATGAAATTTTTACTTTGTAGTACTATCCCTTAGCCGGTCTATTCTGACGTGGTTACAATAGTCACCACGGTTACAATAGACTACTTTAGTTACAAAATCAAAAAATCGGTATTCCGAATTCTTGTTATCGTGACAATTGTTACAAAAATTGTTACCTGCCAAAAAGGAGGTAACAAGGTTGTTTCAGCTCTTTGGAATACTATTTTGAGATGTAAAAAAAATGTTAAATTATTGAAGTCGTAGGTAAAAGACTTTTAGACCTTTTTTCTATGGAAATGTAGTGGCAAAATGTATGGAGAGGGAACAACCGCCATGAAACCTGCGGGACGGCTGTGATAAATTCTCCATGGCACAGTATTTGTCCAACAGTTTCGACTGTCCACTTAACTGGGATATGTGTCGTCTCCTTATGCTCAGTCAAATGTGTATAAATATCTAAAGAGTAAAAATATGTTTAGTTTTCTGTGTATTGTGTTTTCATTTTTTGTTTTTAAAATTCAAAAATTAGCTGTGAATTGTCAATAATTTACATTTCACCACAAGGTGAACTTTTCCTTGTTACTAAATTGCCAGAATACCTGTAACAAGAATTGGTTACAAAATTTTAACAAATTTACAGTCACAAATTTTTGTAACCAAATTATTAGAATAGGGCCGTAGGTCTCTATCATAGGCTACATGAAAACATACTTAGACAAAGGGGCGTGGCACCGCCCACACAAAATAAAATATCAGTCGGTCATATTTCGCGAGCCATTAAAAGTATGAAGATGAGATTTGCTACATATGTAAATGGTACATGGGGGATTACGTCTCGCTGGGAAATGAGTGGTGGTTGTTTCCCTTTTCGAATAAAAGTCAGCTAAGAATGGATTTTTGGATATTCGTACTTTAAGGGGTAAGCATGACCCGACCAATCGTCAAATGCTATGTATAATCGAAGAAATTGATATGAGCGTGCGCACTATTGAATTGGATTGAAGGTTTTTTTGAAATCCGTTATTGAAATCCCAAAAAAAAATCGAAAAAGAGATAAAAATTTTACTATCGCCCAGACTGAACGGCTAATGATATAATCATAATAATTTATATGGGCTTGGAAGCAGACCGAAGCAAGGAAGGTTTTTAAAATTCTTACCTTTTAGGGATAAAAAAAAGTCCGAAGAGGGTACTAAAAGGCTAAAGGTATTGTCGCATAAAAGGAAGTGCATATTTTAGTTCTAAGATGTGAAGTTGTTTTCCGAAATTCGTTCTTTAGTTGTAAAAATACCGAAAAAGGGATAAAACTGGTACTATCCTTCAGACCAAACGTATATAGAATTGTTCCTTATAGAATTAGAGAGCCGGCAGTTGGGGTTTTTAGAAATTCGAACATTTAGGGGTAAATAGGCCCAGACCAAACGGCTAAAGCTATAATCATATATGGGCATGCTTCCTATAGAATTAGAGGGAGTACCAGTCCATTTTAGTTGTGGGATACGAATGTATCCTTTTGAAATTCGTACTTTTAGGAATATTAAGGGACTAAAGCGGTACAATCACTCAAACCAATGGAATAAAGCTACAATCACATAAATGGCGTGTTCGAAGTTCTAATGAAGCGTTCGCATTTTACCTGTATTGCTTGAATTCGTAACAAGATTCATTATAAGTACAGGTGAAGCAATTTTTATATTTTTATATTTTTATTTTTTTTTATATTTTTATATTTTTTATTTTATGTTTTTATACTTTTATATTCTTACATTTTTACCCACGCCTCTTTCCTCCCCAGATACCGCGCGAGCTGGGTTCCATTTAAGCTGAACATGACGGTGGTCTCTGCCACAAGTCACTTTCTTACATTTTTATATTTTTATATTTTTATATTTTTATATTTTTATATTTTTATATTTTTATATTTTTACATTTTTATATTTTTATATTTTTATATTTTTATATTTTTATATTTTTATATTTTTATATTTTTATATTTTTATATTTTTATATTTTTATATTTTTATATTTTTATATTTTTATATTTTTATATTTTTATATTTTTATATATTTATATTTTTATATTTTTATATTTTTATGTGTTTATATTTTTTTATATTTTTTGTATTTTTATATTTTTATATTTTTATATTTTTATATTTTGATATTTTTATATTTTTATATTGTTTTTATATTTTTATATTTTTATGTTTTTATATTTTTATATTTTTATATTTTTATTTTTTATATTTTTATATTATTAATTTTTTTATATTTTTATATTGTTATATTTTTTATATTGTTATATTTTTATATTGTTTTTATATTTTTATATTGTTTTTATATTTTTGTATTTTTATATTTTTATATTCTTATATTTTTATATATTTATATTTTTATATTTTTATATTTTTATATTTTTATATTTTTATATTTTTATATTTTTATATTTTTATATTTTTATATTTTTATATTTTTATATTTTTATATTTTTATATTTTTATATTTTTATATTTTTATATTTTTATATTTTTATATTTTTATATTTTTATATTTTTATATTTTTATATTTTTATATTTTTATATTTTTATATTTTTATATTTTTATATTTTTATATTTTTATATTTTTATATTTTTATATTTTTATATTTTTATATTTTTATATTTTTATATTTTTATATTTTTATATTTTTATATTTTTATATTTTTATATTTTTATATTTTTATATTTTTATATTTTTATATTTTTATATTTTTATATTTTTATATTTTTATATTTTTATATTTTTATATTTTTATATTTTTATATTTTTATATTTTTATATTTTTATATTTTTATATTTTTATATTTTTATATTTTTATATTTTTATATTTTTATATTTTTATATTTTTATATTGTTATATTTTTTTATACTTTTTATATTTTTATATTTTTATATTTCTATATTTTTATATTTTTATATTTTTATATTTTTATATTTTTATATTTTTATATTTTTATATTTTTATATTTTTATGTTTTTATATTTTTATATTTTTATATTTTTATATTTTTATATTTTTATATTTTTATATTTTTATTTTTTTATATTTTTATATTTTTATATTGTTATATTTTTTATATTTTTATATTTTTATTTTTTTTATATTTTTTATATTTTTATATTTTTATTTTTTTATATTTTTTATTTTTATATTTTTATGTTTTTATATTCTTACATTTTTGTATTTTTATATTCTTACATTTTTATATTTTTATACTTTTATATTTTTATATTTCTATATTTTTATATTTTTATACTTTTATATTTTTATATTTTTTATATTTTTATATAAAAATATTTTAAATACCAGCGATAATCACGTTGTGTCTCTCCGAATGTGGGCCATCTTTTTTTAATTGTATTTTTTTTTTGTGTTGTTGCCCTGCTTAACCCAAAATCGATATCTATCCCCGTACACAGCATAGCAAATAAAACCTCTAAAATTATTTAGAAAAGTGCCCCAAGATGTTCAATGACTGCGCGTACAAACAAAACCATAAATTGTTATCATCTACTGTCTGTATCTGTCAGTGTTTGTGTGTGTGTGTGCGTTACCTCTTCCCCAGTCGATTGCTTTCTGGTTGTAATAGAATTTTAGCTATTGCCGATTAAAACATGACTCGCAATGACTCTTTATATCCCCAACGTGGGCAATTTTTGCTTTTGACAATTGATTTGGCTACCAAATGGTAACAATATAGATACATATATCAGCAATACCCGTAATAATCGATAAGTAACAATAATATTCAACCACAACAACAACAAAACCAAAGTGAACAATTGTCATGTCAATTCCAGTTATGATCTAAATAACGAAACCAAAACCATGTGTATTTTATGGCTGTCTATCCACAAATTCTAGTTATTGCACAGTGGTTTGGAAATTCACATTTTTTGGCTATTTATTATTTTTATTTTTTTTAATAAATTCCATTCTCTAACGAATAACTATTCAAACCACTGTTGTGCTATCTTCTTTCATGATTTAAGATAAATTTCCAATTGGCGTTCAAGTTTCAAAATATTATTACGTATCCGACGACCGCATTTCGATATTGACGATTGCAACAACTACACAAGATATCAAAGCCACTGACGATGTTGTTGTTGCTGTTGTTGGGCATAGTAAATAAACTGATTGATATTTTTTTTCTGACGAAAATGAACATTTAATGAATAAATGAAAAGAATGCCATACAAATAGATAATAAAGCGAGAGAAGAATCCCCTCCCTCCTCCCTACCATCAACAGCAATCAAACAAAATATGATATAAAGTTCTTTAATATGGAGAAAAAACTAAAATGAAATGAAACGAAAAAAACCCAAACAAACACCCAACAAGTCAGACCAAAAACAATCAATTGATTTTGATTCAATTGTGGTTAAATTTTTTTATTATCGTCATTTGTTTTTCGTATTTTGTTTTTTTTTTTTTTGCTCTCCAAGTTTTCTGTATCATTGTCGCCCTTGTGCTTTCCGCTCCGCGCATCGTAATAAGTAAATTGAGCAACGACCAAATATTGTACATTTATTTTACAATTGTGGTTTCGGTATGGAATTTATTTCTAGCCATTTATTGAGGTTTTGTGTTAATGCTTTTTTGTTGTTTGACTTTGTTTTTGTTTTTTTGTTAGAAAGCTCAGAGGACGTGGGATTCGAAGTCTGCTTTCGAAAGTATTCCACTTATGACGTGAACTGACATATTCTAGAGATTTTTTTCAAAAGGGTATTTTATATTAATGCTGACCATGTTAACATGCCTGCAGGTTTTCATAGTATGAGTACTGTTTTATATCACAAATACTATTGCATCATGGTAAAGAGAAAACTTTTTGTTTATATCTATCTGTTCATGTATTATAAATGTTATGCGGTATGCGGCGATGTTATTAATGTTTTGGACTATCATATAAGGAAGAAAAACGAGAGCTAGTGTGATTGTTTCCAAAATCGTGTTAAATTTAAGATGAGAAAAACTTCATAGATACATTATGAAACTAAAAGTAACTGAAAATTAAAAAATATTGACTTAATTTGTCACAAAATAAATGTACTCGGTAATCCATAGTTGACGATTTCTGGGATCCTATTGCAGATTGGGCATGTAAAGTGAATCTTGCATCTCAAGCTGGCAACGGTGTTCGTGATATTTTTTTATCATAAATAGCGGCTGATAGTGAGCGACGACCTCTGATAGTTGGGCTGGCCACCCGGCTTCAGGTCCTTTACTGGATATGAAAATACGTGAAATAAAAAATAACAAACGGAACCCCCTAAACGTTGATGACCCTCGCAAATGAAATAAGGATCATGAATTAAGGATATGCACCTGGAATGTCCGAACTCTTTACAAAGATGGTGCCTCTATCCAACTGGCGGATGTGCTCGACAAATACAAGGCTGACATCACCGCCATACAGGAAATGAGATGGATGGGACAGGGATGCACACGACGAAAGAACTGTGACATCTTTTACAGCTGCCATGCAGAAAGTCACGAATTTGGATGTGGTTTCATAGTCGGCAAGAGACTTCGACACCTGGTCTCCCTGTAAGTGACCGAATAGCCACCATTCGCATCAGGGCGAAATATTTTTACATCACGATCATTTGTGCTCATGCCCCGACGGAAGATAAAGACGATGAGATTAAAGATGCATTTTACGAGCGCCTAGAAAACATACGACTGCTGCCCTGCCCACGACATTAAAACTGTTCTGGGAGACTTTAATGCAAAAATAGGAAGGGAAGATGTTCTTGGTCCATCGATCGGTATATTAAGCCTGCATACCGACACGTCAGACAACGGATTTAGGCTGGTTAGCTTCGCAGCGGGAACGAACATGGTAGTGAGTGGAACCTGATTCCAGCACAAAGATATCCACAAGGCAACTTGGCTATCCCCCGATCAAAACACCAATAATCAAATTGATCATGTGGTAATTGATGGCAGGCATGCATCTAGTGTCATGGACGTGCGTGTGATCCGTGGTGCTAATATTGGTTCGGATCATTACCTGGTTGCAGCCAAGGTGCGCACAAGATTGAGCAGAGCGAAAAACGCACGTAACCAAACACAAAGAAAGCTGGACATCGCGAAGCTGCAAACCCCAGAGATTGCCACGGCCAACCAGCTCTCCCAATAACTACGACACAACGCCTCTACTTCTGGCGTTCCCAAAGCACAGTGGCAGCATATTGCGCATTCAATGGCAACCGCCGCAATAATCGTGAAAAGCGGAGCTCAGACGAATCTTGGTACGATGAAGAATGTCGCATAGCGTCTGAGGAACAGGATGCTGCCTATAGGGCAACGCTATAGCCAATTGTAACCCGTGCTGTTAGGGAACGGCATAAGGAGAAAGCAAAACGGGCGAGACAGCTATTTAGGCGAAAAAAGTCAAATGAAGGAACGGGAGAACGAGGATATAGAGCGATACAGGGATAGAGGTGAGGCACAGTGTGCTGCATTTATGAAGAAAACACTTCCAGTAATTGCTGGTTCCAGAAGGCAGCGCACGTGAAGGTATCACGCCAATTGTCGACGACGGCTTAGATTGCCCACCACCAAGTCAAACCGAGGTACGAAGAGCAATATCGCGGCTAAAAAATAACAAAGCAGCCGCTGCCGACGGATTTCCGGCAGAGCTCTTCAAGTCCGAAGATGAGGAGCTGACAACGAGCATGCACCAGCTCAACAGATCGGCACGTATCATCTTTTCGTAAACTATAAAGCTGCCTTCGACGAGGACTAAAACAAGGCGACAGCCTATAGTGGAACCTCTTCAACATAGTGATGGAGATGAAAGCTGCAGTAAACACGAGTGGCACGATATTCAACAAAAGCCACATTCTACTCGCGTAAGCTGTTGCCGTAGACATCATCGGTCGAAAACTGCGGGATGTGACTGCAGCATTCTCAGGTATACAGAAGGAATCAGCGGAAATGGGTCTAACGGTGAACGAGGACAAAACAAAGTTTTTAGTTTCAACGAACAAAGAATTCACTCGTTTGGGAAACTGCGTGAACGTTGACAACCATAATTTCGAGGTGGTAGATAATTTTATCTACCTAGGATCCGCCATCAACAAAACGAATAATGTTAGCCACGAAATCCGGTGAAGAATCCTGCTTGCTTATAAATAATACTACGGTATAAGCAATCGATACAATAACAGAGCCCTCTCTTAACGAGCAAAAATCCAGCTATAACAGATACTGGTTTCACCTGTCTTGATGTACGGTTCAGAATACTGGGTTTTGACACAAGCAGATGAAGCGGTTCTGGCAGTATTCGAGAGAAAAAATACTCCGTAAAATATATGGGCTCATCATCGTTAACGGAGAGTATCGGCGTTGTATGAATCATGAGCTGTATGAGCTGTACACTGACATTGACGTGGTCAGACGTATTAGGGTGCAGCGGTCATGTTGTACATATGGACGATAATGCTTCAGCTCGAAAAGACTTTGAAAATGAATTCGATAGACGGCGCAGAAGAGTGCGACTAAATTTCCGTTGGAAAGACCAGATTACTGAGAACCTTACAGAACTTGGAGAAGAAGCGCAGAAGATCGAGGCGCTTATAATATTTTTCTACGTGCGGTATATAATCCAATGAGATTGCAAAGAAGTGCCAGCTAAGTAAGTAAGTATTCATAATTGTGTTGCACAGTACTATCAGTATCTCAAACTGTATCTCTCTATGACTTAAATACAGTTTGATGTCTGTCAATTTTAACCTATAGTGTCGAGTACTACTTGTATACCAAATTGTGTTTTCTAAAAAAAACGTAATTTCCCTTTGCACCCCATGAATGAGGTATAAAAAAGCTTCTCGCGTTGTTGTGAATTAACACGCTTTCTATTTTTAGATTCACAACTAACGGCACCTACTTGTTTATCGACGAATGCGAATGTCACTGTTTGAGAAGTTCTTACTAGACACGCTGATTGAATCGACACTTAATACTGCGAAATTGCTGTCAACAACTTTCGAGGGGAGCCGACAATGAAAGAACATTTTTTTTAAGATGATTGGAGCCAGCTTTGAACCTGCGATCTCCCGCATGGTAGTCGCGTGTTCTAACCACTATGCCACGGTCGGTCCCAAATTGTGTTTCTCTAGGGCTAAAATACATTTTGACCACGCCCACTCCGCTCATATACATATTAAAAATGAAAATTTCGTCTGCCAATTTTAGCCTATAGTACAGAGCCACGCCCACTCCGCTCACTGATCATATATTTTTAATCGTTGTGCCGAGCGCTATCTATATATCAAGTTTTATCTCTCCAGTGCTAAAATACAGTTTTGGCCACACCCTCCAAATATTTAATCTGCAGATTTTAACCAGTTCTGACGAGTATTATCTCGGTACGATATTTTATCTCTCTAGAGCTAATTTTTCTAAGCTAAGATTTCGTCTGTCAATTTTAACCTATAGTACCTATATTGATTCGCTAGCTCTAAAATACAGTTTGGCCATGCCCACTCCGCTCATATTATAAAAATTTAAATTTTGTCTGCCAATTTTAACCTATAGTACCGAGTACAATCTGTATACCAAATTGTATCTCTCTAGGGCTGAAATATAGTATTGTCAGGCCGAGTACTACCTGTATACCAAACTGTGTTTCTCTAGGGCTACAATACAATTTTTTTATGCCCACTCCGCTCTCTGATCGAATTTTTGTAATTGTTGTGCCGAGAAGTATCTATATATCAAGATTTATCTCTGTTGGACTTAAATACAGTTTTGGCCACGCCCCCTCCGCCCACTTATTGAAAAGAAAAATTTCATCGGCAAATGTTAACCAGTCCTGCCAAGTATTATTTGTGTACGATATTTTATCTCTCTATAGCTAAAATATAGTTTTGCCACACCCACATCGCCCAAAGCGAAAATTAAATGATGGTCTGCTTATTCGGAATTGTGTTGTAGATTTCAAAATAACTTTGACGTAACTACAGTTAGGTCACGCCCCTTCCGCCCACTAATCGAAAATAATTTTTTTTTTCTTTAAAAGAAATTTATAATATATTTTATACAGCTTTTTAGTATTAATAAGAATTTTAAATATATAATGGGGAAAGTGGGCGTAGAAATGGGCATGGATAATTTTTTTAAGTCTAGTTTAAGACTTTTGACATTACATAACCTAGAGTAAGATGTATAGCATATATAACAAAAGATCCTTCAATAGAATAATTTTGTGATGAACCGATTATTCGGTTAACCATTTGTATTGAAGCCTAATTAGCACACGTTTTTCTTGGCGCTCAGTATAACCACTAGTAAAAGTTTTTATTATTTTTTTTTTTTATTTTAGCAATATTTTTAATATTTATTCTTAACTAATCCCATGTTTATTTTCTTTCCATTGCATCATGTTTTGCCTTCGAACAAAACATTTTCATAGTTTCCCTCCATTTCGGTTTGTACGCAAAATATTGTCTGGTTATCTCTCAATTGACACTAATAAATGATCACATGTGCGCCGCGCAGCGCAACGTTTCGTTTCGTTTAGTGCCAATTTTGTTGTCACGATGGCTTTTCAGGAATCATTTAAGCGAGCGAGCGAGTAAGCAACAACAACAGCAACTACATAAATATAAAACAAATTTTTTAAAACAATTCAAATTTGAATGCTGCGTAAGAAATTCTATTCAATGGCTGCTCGACCAAAGGCAGCCCTTAAACATAATGCCTTTGCATTTCAAATTATGCTCTCATGTAGATAGTTCTTCGTTTGGCATATAGAAGAATGCTGTGATTTCTTTCTGAAATTTGTAAGAACATGAATGATTATGTTTTGCCATGTGATTAACAACAACTAAAATTACATAAAACTGAGATAAGTTTTTTAGTTACAAATATAGCGGTGCGTGCCGGCTACGTTTTAGTATAGCAGACGGTGTATCTGGTGCAGTAGTTTGAATTGTTGCTGTTGTTGTCGTTGTCAACATTAATTATATGACAATTTAAGTTATTCAAATTGAGCGCCCAAGTTACTAAACGTTTCTATATTGTTTTTGGCATAATGAAGTGGCGATCACAATTTGTTCCGGACAAAGAACAAATGAGCATACGAAAAGTTACATGTAATTAACCCACTAGAGGGCAGGACATTGGACAGTGGAAATTTATTAACCTAATAATTAAACAGTATAATGAAAACTAGGTGAAATCTGTTATCAACTAACAACCTACAAGGATAGAAACAAAATTGTAAGTGTGATATAAAATATATTAGTTTAAGTAACAAAATATGTCTGTGTGTTCTTTCTAGCATCATTTACAGTTTATCTTA